>PVHT020000015.1:37336437-37359293 GCA_004024745.2 Catagonus wagneri | reverse complement strand
CGCGCACACAGCTGCCTCTAATCTCATCCAAAGACAAAGCCCCACCCATCAGAGGGATAGGAATCAGCCCCACCCACCAGTGGGATAGCAATCAGCCAGTACTCCTATCAGGAAGCCTACAGCAAGCCACCCCCTCCCCGTACCAACTTCAGCCACAAGGGAGGCAGACACCAGAAGTAAGAGAGGCTTCAACTCTATTGTCTGCAAAAAGGTCAGAGAACTGTAACTCAGATAAGGGAGAAAGAAAAAACCCCAGAAAAACGGTTAAGTGATCAGGAGATTATCAGCCTCCACAAAAAAGACTCCAGACTGTTGACGCTGAAGATGATGCAAGACGTTGGAAATAAACTGGAGGCAAAGATTGATAATTTACAGGAAACACTGAGCAAAGAAATACAAGACAAAACTTAAGCAAGAAGAGATGCAAAATGCAATAACAAAAAATTCATTAGAAGCAGCCAACAGCAGAATACAGGAGGCGGAACTAATAAATGAGGTGGACAGACCAGTGGAAATCACTAATGTGGAACAGAAGAGAGAAAAAAGATTGAAAAGAAATGAGGATAGTCTCAGAGAACTCTGGGATAACCATATGATCCTCTCAATAGATGCAGAAAAAAGCCTTTGACAAAATCCAACACCCATTTCTGATAAAAACCCTTTAAAAAGTGGGCATAGAGGGACCCTACCTCAACGTAATAAAAGCCATATATGACAAACCCAGAGCTAACATCATTCTCAACGGTGAAAAGCTGAAAGAATTCTTGCTGAGATCAGAACAAGACAAGGATGTCTGCTCTCACCACTGCTATTCAACATAGTTTTGGGAGTCCAAGCCACGACAATCAGAGAAGAAAAAGAAACTATCACTATTTGCAGATGACATAATACTACACCTAGAAAATCCTAAAGACACTACCAGAAAAGTGTTAGAGCTCATCAATGAATTTGGTAAAGTTGCAGGATACAAAATTAATACACAGAAATCAACTGCATTTCTATACACTAACAATGAAAGATCAGAAAGAGAAATTAGGGAAGCAATCACATCAAAAAGAATAAAATACTTAGGAATAGACCTACCTAAAAAAGACAAAAGACCTGTTCTCTAAAAACTCTAAGATGCTGATGAAAGAAATCAAAGATGACACAAGCAGATGGAAAGACATACCATGCTCTTGGATTGGAAGAGTCAATATTATCAAAATGACTATACTATCCGAGGCAATCTACAGATTCAATGCAATCCCTATCAAATCACCAAGGGCATTTTTCACAGAACTAGAACAAAATATCTTAAAGTTTGTTTGGAAGCACAAAAGACCCAAATAGCCAAAGACATCCTGAAAAAGAAAAATGGAGCTGGAGGAATCAGGATCCCTGACTTCAGACTAATACAAAGCTACAGTCATCAAAACCGTATGGTACTGGCACAAAGACAGAAATACAGATCAGTGGAACAGGATAGAAAGCCCAGAATTAAACCCACACACCTACAGTTAACTAATCTATGACAAAAGAGGCAAGAATATACAATGGAGATAAGACAGCCTGTTCAATAAGTGGTGCTGGGAAAACTGGACAGCCACATGTAAAAGAATGGAATTAGAACACTTCTTAACACCATGCACAAAAGCAAACTCAAAATTGATTAAAGATCTAGATGTAAGGCCAGATACTATAAAACTCTTAGAGGAAAACACAGGCCAAACACTCTCCAATATAAACGACAGCAACATCTCAAATCCACCTCTTAGAGTAGTGACAATAAAAAATAAACAAGTGGGAATTAATTAAACTTAAAAGTTTCTGCACAGTAAAGGAAGCCCTAAATAAAATGAAAAGACAGCCCACAGAATGGGAGAAAGTATTTGCAAATGAATCGACTGACAAGGGATTAATCTCCAAAATTTATATACACCCTCCTACAGCTCAGTGCCAAAAAACAAACAACCCCATCGAAAAAATGGGTGCAAGATCGAAACAGACAATTCTCCAAAGAAGACAGATGACCAAAAAACACATGAAAAGATGTTCAACATCACTCATTATTAGAGAAATGAAAATCAAAACCGCTATGAGGTACCACCTTACACCAGCCAGAATAGCCATCATCAAAATGTCTACAAACAATAAGTGCTGGAGAGGGCGTGCAGAAAAAGGAACCCTATTACACTGTCGGTAGGAATGTAAATTGGTGCAACCACCATGGAAAATAGTATGGAGATTCCTCAGAAAACTAAAAATAGAATTACCATTTGATCCAGCAATCCCACTCCTGGGCATCTATCCAGAGAAATCCATGACTTGAAAAGACACATGAGGAGTTCCCTTCGTGGCTCAGTGGTTAACGAATCCGACTAAGAACCATGAGGTTGCGGGTTCGATCCCCGGCCTTGCTCAGTGGGTTAAGGATCCGGCGTTGCTGTGAGCTGTGGTGTAGGTTACAGACGCGGCTCGGATCCCGCGTTGCTGTGGCTGTGGCGTAGGCTGGCAGCTACAGCTCCTGTTAGACCCCTAGCCTGGGAACCTCCATATGCTGGGGTACGGCTCTAGATAAAAAGGCAAAAGACAAAAAAGAAAGAAAGAAAAGACACATGTACTCCAATGTTCATTGCAGCATTCTATACAATAGCCAAGACATGGAAACAACCTAAATGTCCATTGACAGAGGAGTGGGTAAAGAAGATGTGGTACATATACACAATGGAATATTACTCAGCCATTAAAAGGAAAGAAATAACGGCATTTGCAGTAACATGGATGGACTTAGAAATTATCTTACTAAGTGAAGTCAGTCAGACAATGAGACACTAACATCAAATGCTATCACTTACATGTGGAATCTAAAAAAAGGACACAATGAACTTCTTTGCAGAACAGATACTGACTCACACACTTTGAAAAGGTTCTGGTTTCCAAAGGAGACAGGTTGGGGATGGGGGAATACACTGGGGGTTTGGGATGGAAATGCTATAAAAATTTGGTTGTGATTATTGTTGAACACCTATAAATGTAACAAAATCCATTAAGTAATAAAAAAATTAAATAAAACCTGGGGAGCAATTACAGAAAGAAGGGCTATATTAGCATTGCATATTTTATCCGTGTTTCTTATATTATATGCTTGTGTCTATTTGCACATACCCGCCATTCTTTTTCTCTGTCCTGCCTCTTATTTCTTATTTTGTATACAAGTTATTGGAAGTTAATTTTACAACTTAAGTCTTTAAAGGTAACAGCAGAGGGTGCTCTGGTGGTTTCGGATCCGGCATCGCCACTGCAGCGGCTCGGGTTGCTGCTATGGTTCGGATTCTGTCCCTGCCCCAGAAACTTCCACATGCTGTGGGCGTAGCCAAAAAAATAGCTTAAAAAAGGTAACAACAGAATATTCAATGGCTGCCCGACTGAATTTGCATTATTAATAGAATAGTTAATAGATCCCACGATGGATGCAATGACTTGGTGTGAGTCATCTAATTTGGGGGAACAGTGAAAACGTGAAAGGGTGTAGAAATATGGAATTGTTTTTACTGCTAGAAGAGTGTTAAATGTATGTGGGTGCACAGGGAGGTGGAGTAAGAAATAGCCAAAGAGATGGGCTGGGCCAGTTACCCATGCCTCTCAGTTTCAGGTTCACCCTCCCTTTTTTTTGGTCATGCTCGTGGCATGCACAAGTTTCGGAGTCAGAAATCAAACCCCCGCTACAGCAGTGATAATAATGCCGGATCCTGGGCCCACTGTGCCACCGGGGAACTACCCAAGTTCACCCTTCAGTCCAAGCTCTGTGACTCTGGACGGAACTCCTTGAGGCGTTTCTCCTTCCCAGTAAGCACAGGCTGAGCTTCCTTAGTAGAGGGTGTGAGAGGTACGGCACATGCGGAAAGGACTGTCTAGCCAGGTCCACTTCTGGCCCGGAGATGACTTTCCTGCAGCCGTCTCCCCATGTGCCCTGACTTCCTTTGATCATGTGTTTGTCCCGGGTTTGGATTTTCCACATGTGGAAGTTCCAGGGCCGGGGATGGCACCCACGCCACAGCAGCCACCCAAGCCACTGTAGTGACAATGCCTTAACCTGTTGTGCCACCAGGGAATTCCCCGGGCTTTTAAAATTTGACACAAAATGTTCTTCTCCTCCATGGTGTAGCAGCACACTGATTTCTCCGTGCTGTTTGTTTTTAAAAATTTTTTTTTCTTGCTTTTTAGGGCCGCACTGGCAGCATATGGAGGTTCCCAGGCTAGGGGTCTAATTGGAGCTGTAGCCGCCGGCCTACACCACAGCCACAGCCACACAGGGTCCAAGTCGCGTCGGCGAACTACACCACAGCTCATGGCAACGCCGGATCCTTAACCCACCAAGCGAGGCCAGGGATTGAACCCGCAACCTCATGGTTACTAGGCGGATTCATTGCCGCTGAGCCACTGTGGAAATTCCCTGATTTCTCCTTGATAATCAAGCTCAACCTCACCAGTTAGTAGACTAACCCCTCTTTACGCCACTTTGCTACAAGGAGATCAAAATGGCCAGCCTCCAGTTCCCTGGACCCGTTTGTGTGGCCCAGGTGGAAGCATTCTTCCCTCGGGAAATAATATCTCCAAACCAGTAGAGTTCAAAACTCCTAGCCCGGAAAGCGAAAATGCAGGACGTGTGTAACTGGGTGTAATAGTGACAGGAGCCATTCCCACGCCCACTCCCACCCCCTCATTCCTGGACCCATGGGCTCTGGGTCTGGGGGACACAGGATGGTTTGTGATTTAAAGCGTAAACTGCACCCTGGGAGGCTGAAACCCATCCTAGCAAGGAGTTTTCTCCCAGCTGGTGCTGTAACTGAGTCTTCTGTAAGCCATCCCATCTCTCAATTAGGCCAGCGGCTGCTGGGTGATGGAGGATGTCGGAAGACCAGTTATTTCCTTGGGTACAAGGGCATTGCTGCCTTTCTGGCTGTGAGATGAGTTCCCTGATGAGCTGCAAGGCTGCATGGACTGCAATATGTCAGATAAGGCATTCTGAGTCCACGGATGGTAGTGCTGGCAGAAGCATTCCCCACAGGAGAGACAAACCAATATCCAGAATATCCGTCTATTTCAGTGGGAACAGATATTTGCCCCCTGTATGGAAGAAGAGGTCAAGGGTAATCAATACGCCCACAGCCGGCCAGCTGGTCCTGCTGGGGAATGATGCCAGATCCCGGGCGCGGTGTTGATCTTTGTCATCAGCAGGTTACACACTTAGTGGTAGCTGTTGCCGGGTCAGCCTTCCCAAGGCGAACTCTCTGTTGTTTTGCCCACAAGCAACCTCCATCCTCGCCACTCATGGCCACTTTGTTCAGAAGCTCATGGAGCAAGACGTCAGGTGGCTGGAGAATCACCTACCCACGTGCCTCTTCCCCGGACTTCCTCACATCCACACCCCTGACCCACCGCACAAAGTGCCAGAAGCAGCAGAGACCTTTCCTCCTGCAGCGTCCCTCCGGCGCCCTCTACTGGCAGGTCTCAGCACTGCGCTCACTGTGAAATAACATTTCAACATGTTCTGTCCATTACCACGGACGGTGTATTGACGTGTGAATTTGGAGTTAAGAGACAGCATATACTGGCACAGAGTCTTCACTTCAGTACCATCAAGCCTGTGCTTTATTTGGATTTATATTCCTGTGTGCCCGTTGAGCTAGTAAATTTCTGAGCCTCCATTTTCTGACGCTTGGAACCGCTCGATGTTAAGGGCTTAACACTTGTATGTTGTCAGCAACAAATTTCCCAAGTACTTGAAATTAAATCTTCTGTACCTTTTAGAATCTTGCCTAAATTCCTTGAGTCTACCGTTTTTCTGCCCCAGAACACTTGCTTCACTTAAAAATTCTGAAGCAAGTCACGCATTCATTCTGCGCTCATGAATACCGCGGAAAGGCAGTTGGGGTAGCTGAGCCACAGACCTAGGGTTTTAAGATTCCACTGAAGAAAGAGGCATTGGGAGTTTTTATACTAACACGCCCCCTGCTTTGCTTCCAGTCTTTCTGGTACAGAGGTTGACTGATTTGACTTAGGAAAGAAGAGTTGATGGTAATGAAAGTCCTAACAATTGGCCCTATGCAACAATTATTTTCTTTAAAAATTTTTTTTCTATTTAGGACAGCACCTGCAGCATATGGAAGTTCGCCGGCCAGGAACAGAATCGGAGTTGCACTTGGGCCCTACGCCACAGTCACGGCAACACCGGGTCTGAGGCACATCCACGACCTATGCTGGTTCCTTAACCCACTGCGCGGGGCCAGGGATGGAACCCGCACCCTCACAGAGACAAGGTCAGGTCTTTAAACCCACTGAGCCACGATAGGAACTCCAATAATTACTTTCTATACCTCAGCATTACTGGTGCTCCAGGGCTCCGGGCGTCGTGGGAGGAAGCTTCTGACCTGGCTCGGGCCACCAGGAGGTCCTCTGGTTCTTAGTGGGTGTTCGGGTGCACGATGGGCGCCCTTGTATCGGGTTCTATGCAGAGAACTTGGGATGGCAACAAAATGTGCGTAGGATTGTCCCCAGTTCCCGCAAGTCTCTGGGCGATTTTGAGAGACAGTTTTGTGCGCTGCTCCATCAAAAAGGCCAGCGCGTTGTTCCTCAGCCGCTCTGCGTGCAGCCGCCTGGTTCATGGGACGCTTTTGCTTTGGATCGATCCCGCCCTCCTTTATGTCTCCGGACCTCATTTGGGTCTCCAAAGCCTCTGCCTTTATAACACCCTCCGCTCCGTGTTATCCCCGAAACTGCTTGTCCCCGCAGCACCGCACACCACGGCCTCCTTCTCGCTCCTCTCCCCTCCCCACGGCCTTCCTTAAAGCACAGGGAACTTTCCTTGCCTCGGTAGGGGGGTCCCCCTCCTCCCAACCCCTGATGGTAACCGCACCGTCAAGGCGAATCCACCTTTTCTAAAGCTTTACTCCCCCCTCACGGCGGGAATTTGGGGTCTTGTGTTGAAGCGACAGGGGCTGGACTCTGAAATCACTCCCGGGTCTGGCAGGTGTAAAGCATATTTCGCTTAGTCACAGAGGCCACGTGGATTTAACTCCGCTGTCCCGGTCATGTTCATGGTTCTGAGGGAGAAACTGGAGTTCAGCAGAGAGGCACAAGTAGAAAATGAGACGCTTGCGGAGCAGAAGCTCTCCTGTAGCAATAATTACGACCGTCATTGAAAATGATTATCTTCTCTATAGGTTTTTCAGTTTCCTCTTCTAGAAGCTTCTAATTTTCTTTCTGCCCTTTTCATTTTACAGGCAATTATCTATAAGTACAACCAAAGCGCCAGGGATCTGAGCTGTTATTAAAATGGAAAACTGCGCGCTCTAAGGACTAAATGTGCGAACTGATACCTTTCCTAGGCTGTCTCTGTAGGTTTTGTTCTTGTTTGTGTTAGAGGTGAAATTTCCGTAAAGAAGGAAAACAAACTACAGTGCTTGTATTAATTATACACCAGCATGCTAAATCTTCTTCTCATAAGTTGGGGTCCAATAGTCACTAAGAGCAACCGCCTCCGTGTCTGCAGCCCTGGCCCTAAATTGGGGTTGTAATGAAAGAGCACCACAGTACATATACACAATGGAATATTACTCAGCCATTAAAAGGGAAGAAATAATGGCATCTGCAGTAACATGGATGGACCTAGAAATTATCATGCTAAGTGAAGTCAGTCAGACAATGAGACACCAACATCAAATGCTATCACTTACAACGTGGAATCTAAAAAAAAGGGCACAATGAACTTCTTTGCAGAACAGATACTGACTCACACACTTTGAACAACTTCTGGTTTCCAAAGGAGACAGGTTGGGGGTGGGGGGATGCACTGGGGGTTTGGGATGGAAATGCTATAAAAATTTGGTTGTGATGATTGTTGTACATCTATAAATGTAATAAAATTCATTGAGTAATTAAAAAAAAGAAAGATCGCCACAGGGCTAAGTTCTAAAGCTGCCTTACCTTGAACAAGCTGTTTAATGACTACACCTCAGTTTCCTAATCTGTGAAACACACAAAAAATAATTTATCTCTGGATGATCGTGGCGATTAAAATAAGTAACTTGTGGCAAAATACTGTGTATAGGCTTAAGGGTCAAGCAAGTGTTAAACTTGGAGAGCCCTGCACTTTAGGGTGATATATGGTGGTTGCAAAGCCAAGTTTAAGACTCACGTGGAATAACTAAACAGCACAAAACATTTCTATTCCAAGTTGTTGATATCTTAAAATTCTAAAGATCTTGCCTCCCAAGGAAATCTAGGAGTTAAAAGCAACATTTTCCAGCTTGGTAAGTAATAACCAATTAAAGTCCACACCCCTCCTGCCAGTCCCTCTTTCCTGTACCACCAACCCTCCCGACCCCAATACCATTTTTCTGTGGTGTTCTAGGCAGTTCATAAGCAATTTGTTTGAGTCTGGCTTCCTGGGAATTCTAGGCAGGACCTAATCAGTGGTGTGCTGGAGTCAGTTTGAACTGGTACCAGATGTTTATGTATTCCTGCCCAGCTCCCCAGTTGATGATATCCATTGGTAGCTTGAACTTGGCCGTGGTGGGAGCTTTCATGCCACAGTTGGCAAATGCTGAAAATCAAGTCTTTTCTTTTGGCCTTTTAGAGAGCTGGTTGTTAGACATTTACCAGCATACCTATTTCTTTTGGGTTCTCGATTACTCAGAGAGACATGGCTTCTCTTCCTGAAGGAGGTAAGAGTGTATTTGGCGGCATGCAACCGAAGCCCCCAACTGAACGATAGTGTAAACCTATCGTGTGGTAGCAGGTATTGTGTCTTCCTTAACATACTGTGTCTTCCTTAACATACTGGCCTGGTGGTTCCTCCTTTGCATCCAGGTATTGCACCCTCCGCACCCGCACACTGACAATTCATTTTGCACGTAGCCACCAATAGCTTCAAGATGTCCAGGAAAGTGTGTGTGGTGAGCTTTGCATTCTTTGCAGTAGAGAAAAGCAAGACAAAGGATAGATGGGATTGTATTCAAGGGGAGAAGTCAGTCCCAGATCCATTCATGGTGATTGGCCCCTGGTATTAACAAGATTCAGAGTTAAGATTCATTTCAAAGAACAAGTTAAAGCATAAAATAGGCAGATGCTTTGTTTCTTTCTTAAAACAGTTGTGGTTCCAAAGTGAGTCCATGGGACATATCTTCATTTCCTCTAATACCGTCCCCCGTTGTACGGTGTTACTTAGACGTGATGATTTTGTGACTTGTGTGTGTGTGTGTGTGACTGGGGCTGCGAGTCTGTAAAGGTCATTGCAGAGCCACTACTGCTGCCTGTAACTCATGTGCTGATGCTTTCAGAATCCTTCATGGGATCCTTAGTCTGCAGGATTATTTGGGGATTATTTTGAAGAAAATTCCAGACACCGTAACATTTCACTTGAACACATGTGAAAATCTTCAGGAGCTTGCTTTTCATTTTTTAAAAAATTTTTTTAGCCCTGCTCACAGCTGTGAAAGTTCCTGGGCCGGGGATCGAACCTGCATCACCACAGCAGCTACCCAAGCTGCTGCGGTGACAACGCCCGATCCTTAACCCAGTGAACCACCAGGGAACTCCGGGAGCTTGTTTTTTAAAATGAGGAACAGAAACTTTTTTGATTAACTGCCATTGAATATGCAATTTACAGTGAATAGCTGCCTAAGACAGAAATGTTTTCCTTCTTTGTAAGACGAAATGGGAGGGAGTTCCCACTGTGGCTCAACAGGTTGCAAACCCGACCAGAATCCATGAGGATGCAGGTTTGATCCGTGGCCTCACTCGGTGGCTTTGCCATGAGCTGTGGTGTAGGCTGCAGACGCAGCTTGTATCTGGCATTGCTGTGGCTGTGGTGTCAGCCAGAGGCTGTGGCTCTGATTCGACCCCTAGCCGGGGAACTTCCTCCATATACCGCAGGTGCGGCCCTAAAAAGAAAAAAAAATAAATAAAATATTTTTTAAAAAGAAGAAGAATGGTGACACGTCCTTCCTATGATGTTTTATAGAAGACTTTGTCCTTTTTTTATATCATACATATTTGTCATCTCCTCTTGATTATAAAGTAGCTAAGGAGAGAGAGTGTTTATCTTAGTCACGTTGGAATCGTCAGCTTTGCAAGGTTTGGCCGTCTTCCAGAAACTCCAGGCCTGTGCCATTTTTTGTGTATTTAGTTTTTCTATGGTGTCAGCCTCAGAGCCATAGTTTAGTCTCAGTTATCTGTTATATATCAGCGTTTGAAATGGTGCTGGTTCCTGGCCTTCAGTATTTACAATGCTACCTCTGTGTTCTGCTGCTTTATTAGACCATCCTAGGCTCGAGTAGCTGGTAATACATTACCTTCTTTATGAAGAAAAAAAAAAATCAATACATTGTTAGTGGTGTTTTTCCAGATGAAATGAATGGATTAAATCAGCTTTTACCTTATTACAAAGTTTATTTTTGGGCAGAACATGGGGGTCAGAGGAGCCCGAGAACTGGGTGTCTTCTGGAAAAATTTAATGACCTGGTTTCATCTGCGATGAGTCAGCTCCCACCTAAGTTACTTTGTCCTCTACGACCCGATCCGTAACTCGGGGCTGTGATCAAGTAGGCTGATGGTCAAGTAAAATATCTGATGCTATCGAGCGTTAGGATCATACTTCATATTTTGCAAAGTGCTTTTTCATTATTTATTCCTCACAACCTACCTATGAGATCTCCTGGCTGTCTTATCTCCCATATTGTGGCTGAAATATGACTAACCTATGCTCATAAATGCTTCAGGAAGCTGAAATGAATATAGGTACTTGCTGACATACAAACACCCGGCATTCAAAATGGTCAGCCTCCCTTGCCCTTGGGAATGGGGGATGCAGCTCCCCCAGAGGGCGGGAAATAACTCCATTCTCCTGTGGGTACCGGGGTCTCAGGGGCGGCAGGGATGGGAGTTAAGAAGGAGGGCGGTGAGGGCGAGTGATGATAATCTGGTTGCTGCGCAACCGACCTACTTCCGCAGACACACTGCTTACCGGGGCTTCTACGCCCGGTGAAGTTCACAAATGCCCGCGCGCCTGCGACGCTCTTCTGCTTGCGCTCCCGTGACGGCCCATCAGGGCTTTTGTGATTTTGAGTATAAATGAACCCCGGGTTCACCGACCCATAGAAACGGCCCCCAGGAGGGGAGGACCTTCGACACTGGCGTTCGCATCCTTGAGGGGCTTATCTGTTTGGAACTAGCTCTTTTTTTTTTTTTTTTTCTTTTCTTGTCTCAAGCTACTTCTGTTGATACTTGAGCACATTCCCCTCCAGGAAAGTTTCTAGAATAGAACAGTCTTTAGGTAAGGTCTGATTGGGTGACACAATAAGAGAGGAGGGCTTCTGTCTGCCGTGGCTGCCTCAGTGATTGTGAATGGGAAATAGAATTTTATCGAGAGCCTCTTTGTGCCTGGGACAGTGAGGTGCCATCTCAACATCTCAGTTGCTGTGGCTCCATCCTGCTTGTTACACGTGCATGCTGTATTCCATCAGCCCGGTGTTTCTTGCTAGCTGGTGCTGATAGAGAAGTACGGCCAAAGTGAAACGCCATTCTAGAGCAAGGACAGGAAGACAGAAATCTATTTACATTGTACATTCAGTACATATATGCAAATATGAATTCTCTGGTGATTTGGTCACAGTTAAATATGTTAGTGCTAGTCAGTTTCAGAAATTAAAAGGTTTGATGGAGTTCCCGTCGTGGCTCGGAGATTAATGAACCTGACTAGTATCCATGCAGATGCAGGTTTGATCCCCGGCCTCACTCAGTGGGTTGAGGATCCAGCGTTGCCGTGGCTGTGGGGGCAGGTTACAGCTGCAGCTCCGATCTGACCCCTATTCTGGGAACTTCCATATGCCACAGGTGCAGCCGCAAAAAGAAAAAAAAAATAGAAAATCTTTGAATTGCTATTTCTCTCTAATGATGCTATAGATTCCATGAGCCATATAATTTTTTTTTTTGAGGGGTGAATTTTAAGAGAAAGTGCACTGGATTAGACGTCAGGAGATTGAACGACACTCAGATCTAGTTCTTTTACCGACTAGCCTGCAAATGGGTCCTTCGCCAGACCACACAACCCGTCTGGATTTGTTTCTTCAGGTGTCAGATCAGGGCGTTGAGCTAGATGGACACGCTGCTTCCTTGCATCATTAAGCCTTTCTGCTTTATGCCGAAAGGAGATGGACAGTAACAGGCCAGCTAGTGTTGTAGAAGGTTCATTGCCAGAAAGCAGGCAGAGGATCTTATCTCAGCAGATGATATTAGAACTCGTTTCCTGCTTTTTTATTTTTCTTTCTCTCCCAGAAACCCATTCCCATTTGTGCACCTGATTTTTGCTCAAGACATGTACATGCCAATTTTAGATCCAAGTGCCTTCACAGCAGTTGTATCAAGGTTTTTCGTGTTTTGCAGCTCTTCCTTATTTCCCATTTAATAACCCAGCTACTGGAGCTTACTCCAGTTTTCCACTTGAAGGCTGATTAGCTGGTCGCCTGCGTCGCCAGGACCTGTGGCCTTGCAATCTGTCCGCAAGTGTTCTTTCATCGGCGGCACTGCTTTATGGAAGCAAGAAAGGAAAACGGTGCATGTTCATTGCAAATGAAACCACCTGCAGGTCTCTCCTAGCAAGAACTTAGGTGATGCTTCTTCTCTAGAAGCATGAAGCATGGGAACTGTCTTTCTCAAAGATAATCCATAAGACTAGAAAAGCCCAGTCCAGAGAGGAGCTTAATTGGGCCTTTCAACCATTATTAATGACTGAAATGAGGATTGTATAGACATATCTAAGAGAATCGAGAAAATACTAAATAGATACATGCTTATCTGTACCATGATTAGAGAGGTGCATACGCTTTATAGTCTGAGTTCACTCAGTTGTGAACTCTGCAAAGCAAAGACTGAATGGCTTCTCAGATGGTAGTAAAACAGTTTTTTTTTTTTTTTTGGCTGCACCCATGGTATATGGAAGTCCCCGGGCCAGGGATCCAATCCGAGCCACAGCTGTGACCTATGCCACAGCTGCAGCAACACCAGATCCTTAACCCACTGCGCGGGGCCAGGAATCAAACCTGCACCTCAGCAGTGACTCAAGTGGCCACAGAGACAATGCTGGATCCTTAACCCACTGCGCCACAGCGGGAATTACCTGTAAGTTTTTGCACATAGTATATGGCATCCTGGTGGTCCTTGAAAGAAAGCCAGTACTCCAGGCGCAGACTGCTCTAGGTTGGTGTCTGGGGGCTTGGTGTTGGTACCTGAGATAAGGCACTGAGGCTCATCTGCTGTCTGTGTAGCGATGACAATAAGCCCATCGGCACCGCCGGGACTAGAAACGCAAATGTGAAGCCCGGCAGATAGACATGGTGTTCCTGAGAAAAATCTGGAGGGAACTGTCCAAGGTATAGCATCTAGATAATTAAGATCTGGGATTGAGAACCAAAAGAGAGTAACAAGAATCAATTTGATCTGTGGGTGGGGCTGGATCGGTCATCTACTATAAAATATTTGTCAGATTGATTTGAATAAAGGAGGGAAATGGAATACTATGTCTGGTCGTGTTAAAGTGGTGCATTTGGTGGCATTTTGCACTCATCGGTACATTTGTTAAGTGCTTGCCATGGAGAGATGGGAGTACAGGAGATATGTGTAGAAGCACCGGGCTTAGTAAAAAACAGCCTCCCTCTTAACTGTGGCGAAGGAGGGGAAAGAAAAAAATTTCCGATGCTTCTTTAAAGCAAATTGGCCACATCTTTTTCAATTCAGAGTGTTTGGCATGTACCGTAAAGCACTTTAGAGTAAGAGAATAATTGAGATTTATGGGAAAAGGGGGCGGAGACGCAGATGATAGGAACATAATAATTTAGGTTTCAAAAATATCTGAAGGGCAAGAAAGAGAAGGTGATGGCCAGAGACTGGAAAGAGGTGGAAGTTATTTTCAAAGACTGGTAAAAATGCTGCGATTGCCTTCAACATCAGAAATGACCTAGCTTCTCAAATGACAAACTTATTGGGTTATGGAGAACAGAGGCTGGCACTACTCAACCAGCCTCAAGCTGTTTACAGCCACCCTTTAATAGGTATGCTTTAAAAAATTTCCGTACAGTCAGAAAATGGAAAACTACTTTGCAGTTAAGATTGAGGCAAATCTACATCTGAAGTTACTGAAAAAGTGTTTAAGGGACAGCAAATGAAAACAGGAAGTTGTAAAATAGCTAGTCTGGTCTGATTCCATTTTACTAAAAAGCTTGTAAATGTGTAGAAAACAGTCTGGAAAGAATACAGCAGCATAATAACAGCAGTCGTTTCTGGGAGACTTTTTCTTTCTACTTTCTTCATTTTGAAATAATGTTACTTTGCATAACCATTGTGAAATCGTATTAGTATTATTTGGAAATCAATTTGGCTATATTGAAGATCTTTAATCTTCAAAAATATTGAAAATGTCCAAATTTGAAAAAAAATTTTTTTTTTTTTTTGGTTTTTTAGGGCTGCACCCTCGGCATATGGAGGGTCCCAGGCTAGGGGTCTAATCAGAGCTGTAGCCGCCGGCCTTCACCACAGCCACAGCAATGCGGGATCCGAGCTGCGTCTGCGACCTACACCACAGCTCAGGGCCACGCCGGATCCTTAACCCACTGAGCAAGACCAGGGATCAAACCTGCAACCCCATGGTTCCTAGTGGAATTCCTTTCTGCTGTGCCACAACGGAACTCCTGAAAACATTTTTTTTTAAATATTGAAGAGGAGCTGTAAAACAGTTCCCGTTCTTGATTTCTTTCTTTTGAACGCGTCACCTGAAGTTTTTACCGTCTAGTCTAAGTCAAGATTCATGTAGGAGGGAATGTGGAATGGAAAATACAAGTTGTTCAAACATGATACATTTTAAAGATTGTGAACATATGTCTTTGATGATCTCAATTTCTATGTGGAACAATTTATATTGGTCCCTTTGATTTAAATTGAGAATTGAGGGCTTGATTTTTTTATCAGCAACGAGGAGGTTTTTTTCATCTTCTCTTGGTGAATCTGCAGCAGCATGGAATGCAAGTACAGTCTGGGAAACTGGCATGCAGTATTTAATCCAAAGAATTTGGACAGCACGCATACAAACTGCGATGAAGTTTATTGAAAGAGGTTAAAAATGGTCATTCAATTTTTAGATTTTTATTTTTGGCAGGGAAGAGGATATTACACACAGTTCCTAGAATTTATGATATTGAGGGACACAGAAATCTCTAGATCTCGGGCTCTCGTTCTGGAGTTTTATACAGTATCTGCAGTGGTTGGTATCTGTGCATTTTTCTGGATTAAAGTTCTTTTCACATATATCTGGCCCTCAAGGAATAGAAGACCCAAAGCACATTGAGAATCACTCCCCTGGAGGGAGTTTGGGGTTCCTACAAGAGGGTTTCATGTTTGTTGTAATCTAGTGTTCATTGATATTAGCTAAAGCATAGTAGGAACAAACAAACGAGTGCATATTAAGCATTTGTCAAAATTCGCCCTGGCTTTCTGACCCGTGAACAAAGGCCCCCAAGATAGGAGGGCTGAGCGGCAGCGGCAGGAGGTCGCTTTGCCTCTTAAATTCCTGCATCTCAAGTGGGCAGTGCGACTGTTATGGTGATGTGTGTTGGTCTTTTGTTTCTTAAAAAAAATTTTTTTTTGGAGTTCCCTTCGTGGCTCAGTGGTTAACGAATCCGACTAAGAACCATGAGGTTGAGGGTTCGATCCCTGGCCTTGCTCAGTGGGTTAAGGATCCGGCGTTGCCGTGAGCTGTGGTGTAGGTCGCAGACGCGGCTCGGATCCCGCGTTGCTTTGGCTGTGGTGAAGGCCGGCAGCTACAGCTCCTGTTAGACCCCAAGCCTGGAACCTCCATATGCCGCGGGTGCGGCTCTACATAAAGGCAAAAAGACAAAAAAAAAATTTTTTTTTTTTTAAATTTTTGGCCGCATCCACTGCATGTGGAAGTTTCCAGGCCTGGGATCGAACCCATGCCACAACAGTGACGATGCCAGACCCTTAACCCGCTGAGCCACCGAGGAACTCCTAGACCCCTCTTAGAGTCAATTTTTCTCCTGAACATCCTGAACAAATAAAAACAATCTGCAACACTTCACGAGTTTGCGTGTCCTCCTTGCGCAGGGGCCGT
Organism: Catagonus wagneri; assembly: GCA_004024745.2. Lineage (NCBI taxonomy): Eukaryota > Metazoa > Chordata > Mammalia > Artiodactyla > Tayassuidae > Catagonus > Catagonus wagneri. The sequence continues at coordinate 37,343,131 of PVHT020000015.1, read as the reverse complement.
GCTCATCTTCTCTGTATTTCCTAATTTTTAGTACTTGTGCTGCCGAAGAGCACACCTCTGTTTACTTCGCTGTTCCCTCGCGGCGGCGGTGATTTCCTTCTTTGTCAGACCATCTGTGTGGCTGGGCTGCCAGCGGAGGGCACCTGGGTATCTGTACACCCCGAGGCCAATTCGGGGTGCTTGTGTCAGTAGTTAAAAAGAATTATGAGATTCTCCTATGATTTTGGTACGTAATTTGTTTTTTCCATGCACTTTTTTTTTTCTTTTTCAGCTGCACCTGTTCCTGAGCTAGGGCTCAAACCCACATCACAGCAGTGACCACTCAGGATCTTTAATCCACTGAGCCACCGGGGAACTCCTCTGCGGGGTAATTTGATTGCTTTCCTATACATATGTGTGAGACATACAATGGTAATTTTTTTTTCTTTTTAGGGCCACATCCATGGCATATGGAGGTTCCCAGGCGAGGGGTCGAATTGGAGCTGTAGCTATGCCACAGCCACAGCAACACAGGATTCAAGCCGCGTCTGTGACCTACACCACAGCTCACGGCAACGTGGGATCCTTAACCCACGGAAGGAGGCCAGTGATCGAACCTGCGTCCTCATGGACACTAGTCAGATTCGTTTCCACTGAACCATGAGAGGATCTCCGGAGATGTGCGTTCTGACTTGGAGTCCATAGTGACTGACCCAGTTCACATGCCCTGAAACACTAGTTTCTGCTGATTTTACAAACACAATGAAGGGAGTTCTGAACCAAGAATGGAACACACATGTATCTGATTATATAGCTGTGTGCTCTTAGCCACGTAGCACCCCAGATTGTCATGGGACATATGGGGATCGGGTAGAGGAGTTTTCAAACATTATTTTTAAAATCATGGGAATTCCCTGGTGGCTCAGAGGGTTAAGGATCTGGCAGCGGTTCCAGTTGCAGCTGTGACTCGGGTTTGATCCCTGGCCCAGGAACTTCCACATGCCATGGGCATGATCAAAAAAAAAAAAAAAAATCGTGTCAGTTAATGAGATTGTAGAAAATAAAGCGGGGTAAAAGAAATTCACTGTATTTTTGCCATCTAAACTCTCAAATTTCTACTATTTTGTTTGTTCATCTCATCCTACATTTGGAGAGTTATAATCATTTGTGTACGTACTTCCAAAAACCCTCTGTATGCGGTTTTTCCGTGTTTTCACTCAATGTATTATAGCATTCTCTATGGTATTTATTTACTTTTGTAATCCAAATTGTTCATTGATTTTAAAAATAGCTTTGTATTGTGATTATAAAAGTGGTTTCTTATTAAAGAGAATTCGAAATTCAGAAGGGCACAAAGAAAATAATAAAGAGTGAACTCTAGGATTTCCTGCTGTGGCACAGCAGGTTAAATCTGGCGTTGCCTCAGTGGCGGCTTGGATCACTGCTGCCTGTGCCTCAGGTTCGATCCCTGGCCTGGGAACTTCCACATGTTGCTGGCATGGCCAAAAAAATAAAGTTTGTGATGTGAACTAATTATTAGTTCAGACAAAATTAGTATGTCTTCACCCTTTGTCTGCATTTGGACTTTTCCACTCCCATTTAATTGAGTTATTTGATCCAGAATCTGTTTTGATCGATTGATCTCTAAGCTTTTTTTCAGCTCTGAGGTTCTGTGGATTAAAATGGAGAAAGCTGCACTAATCACAGACAAAATCAACTTACTAATATTTCCTTACATTTGCCTATCAAAATATGTTAGAGGATTTGTAAAAAGGCAGAGCGCAGGTAAAATAAGTAGATTAAGTTACTCTATCATGTAAAATCATTTCATTTTCTTTTTTCTGTCCTCCCAAGTAAGGAATGAAAAGTAATCGATGCAGAAACTTCAAATATACCAATCTCAGTTGTCATTTAGTAAAGTTCTAATGTTTTTGTAGAACTCTCATCTATCTTGTCTTTAGCTGCTCTGCTCAAAATTGATTTAAAAAATTGATTTAAATAGAATGCACAGAAAGCCAGTACTTTGACTACAGAGGCTAAATATGCGTTACTCGCTGAATGCCTAGGTAGAAGCTTAGGACGCACAGAGTTGGGTCTTAACAAGATAGCTTTGGGAGCCCCAGGAAGCATCAGAGCTGCTTCCACAAAGAGACTGACCCCTTTTCTTAGCCTCCTGGGAGAGGGTGCTGCTTAGGGCCCTTCCATCTCTGAACTCAGGAAGCATGCAGCATGTTTAACCGTATGTGTCCCAGACCCTGCTTTGCATCCATATCACCTGGGATGACTGTTTGTGCGTGTACGCGCGTGTGTGTGCACGTGTGCGTGTATATATGTGTGTGTGTGCATGTGTGTGTGTGTGTGTGCGCGCGTGTGTATATGTGTGTGTGTGTGTGCGCGCATGTGCGTGTGTGTGTGCGCATGTGCGTGTGTGTGTGTGTGTGTGTGTGTGTGTGTGGTGGGACTGGCCGCAGAGGCTCGCAGAGACTGTGTGCTGGTGGTATTTGAGCTCATCTATACTCAGGCACTGGAGTCGCCAGGGAGAGAAGAGAAGATCTGGCCAGGCTTTCCCCGTGTACAGACCGTTCTCTGCCCCAGCGTTTATCTTTCTCCAAAATCAAGTCCAGACTCCGTGGGGGCATAGGAAGCTCTTTAAAACACGATCCCAGACTGCCTATGGGACCCTTTCGGTCCCAACTCTTTGTCTTCCTGAACTTCTCTTAGTAGTTCTAGAACTTGCTTTTTCACAGTTCCTTTCCGGGTCAGGTACCACTCTCATCGCCTAGAATGCGCATCTCTCCCATTTCCAGCTCGGCAAGGGGACCCGGGTCCATCTTGCTCTCAGAGTCAAGAGGACAGCTCTCTCTCTGTCTGGAGCTGCCGCTCTCCCCCCGTCCTGGTGGATTATGGTCCTGGTCCTGCTGCCCAGGTCTTTTCCGCGGAGAAATGGCTCCTAAATGTTCCCTCACTTCCACCGACAGAAATGTTGAGCCCCTTCGTTTTCAGCCTTTCGATGCCAGCTGCGGCTGGAGGGATGGCCCCATCACGGGGAGGCAGATTATAATTTTCTGTGAAGATTATCCCAAACCCAAGCCCTACTTTCTGTGGCTCTCTTGATCAAAATTGCTTTTGGATAATTAAGAGCCAATTTGGCCGTCATTACAAAAAAATTTTAAAAGCCGATGCGTTCCATCTTTAATCTTGCCCATTAAGGCTCTTCTGGGTGAATACAGATCTTTGGACTGAGGCCCTTTGCCCCCTGCACTTCAGCTTTCATTCTAGGTACCTCATTATGCCTTCCTCGGTATCATTATGTCTTTGCTGAAGCTGAATTACAGCAAAATAAGTTAATTATTATGGAGTTGATATGCTGGGCCTAGAAGAAGAAGGCTGGAATGAAGCCTTTTGAAGGAATATTATTCCCCATTGTGACACGTTTTACTGCTATTAAGAATTAGTACATGATGGTTCCTACTATTGGCTGAGTTACATAAATGCTAATGTCAACATCAGACATCATTTAGAAGAGATGTGGAGAAGCATTTTCTGTTTTTAAATGTCAAAACCATTTCTCATCCATCAGGTAATAATTTCTCAATTTTCTTTTCACAAATACAGAACATTGTCAGGGCTACTGAAGTCATAATTGATTTCATAGCTTTGAAACCCCAGGAAGCCAAAGGACCTTCATTAGAAGACAGAACTTAAAAATATGAATAAGACACCACTTCCACAAGAACCACAAGATCAATATATGACTGTAGCAGACAAAGCCGAAGCATGCAGTTGCTACTTCATCTTGGCTTCGGATGATTGCCAGATGGCAATCAAGTAGGTCTTAAGTGACCACCGCGGGCTCGAATGAGCTGCTTAGTAAAAAACATGGTGCTTTCAATTAAATGTCAGAGGCAATTACATGGGGAACATCAGAGAGCTCCAGAAGTAGGGCGGAAAGATTACATTTCACTAACCTAACACTCCATCACCAAACTTCTCTTCTTTTGGCGTTTTGACAGAAACTTCGTTGTTTCAGGGAAGCATGGCCTTCCATATTCATGAAAAGGCACAATAAAAGGGCTTTGGCATCAATGTCGCTTTCCAGATAATATGTGACCGTCTTAAAGGTCATGGAAGTGTAAAATGGCAAGACTCTTCTGGTTTTCACCTCTCAGCCAACATCTAGAGACCTGTTGAATTTCTTGAACCTGGTCATCATTCTTCTAGTAAAAATAAAAGAAAATATTCGGACAATCATGTCCCTTTACTGCAGAATCAACCGAGTCTTTCTTTGCTGTTTTAATTGACTCTCTTTTTTTCCCTTTCCCCCGTTCCGTCAATCATCAGTTATTGGTAAATGGTCTAGAAGTGATAAGGAATTCAGGCTTCAGTCTTTGGGCATCATGGAAAGGACTTGGGTCTCCTGGTTGTTTCGAGGACCCAGCTGTTCACCCTCTGAATTTATTCTAGAAGTATTGGACTAGAACCAGCATCATCCATGTTCATAGCTAGCCCAGTGCAGGAGATTCTACTTATGCAGAGGTTTGGCCACTACCTTCAAAGAAACCAAGAAGTGAGTTCTTATCATGACCAGTCCAAGGCCAGTCAAGACAAACTTAAGAAGAAAGGTAAGCTTGGGTTTGGGGTTCCTCTGCCCATGCCCTAGGGCGCCCCATCTTTTCTGTACCCTGGTCCTAGATACCCTGGAAAGCACCTTAAATTATTAAGCCATATTTTCCAAACTCTTTCGGAGAATACGAGATCAATGACATATTAATAGGCATTTGCGAACAACGCATTCGCTGACAAGTGTGTTTGGGAAACTATAATGTTCTATATCCCTCCATCGGAGAAGGACAGTGTCAACCAGCACTAAAGACTTGGAGAAGCCTTGTCCTTAAAGCCCCTATTTATTTTATTTAACTCGGCCTTTCCCACATTTCTCTGCCCGTGCAGCATTTCCTTTCATGTAATAGCTGATGCTGTGCTGTGAAATTCCTAGTCCCTGGAGTTCAGCTATAGATTGAGAGGAACTTCCCAAAGCGAGTTTTGTGGGAATTGGCCCTGTCAAGTAGATTTGAGATTTTATGTAACTCATCTCTGCAGAAATGTAACTTTATTTATTTCTCCATAACTGATGTCAACCTGCTTGTGGGCCCGCATTTCTGCTGATGGAGGAAACTTGCTGATAGGTAAACCTTGCCCCTTTAAGATGACTCAGCATCTTCTGATTTAAGACTTCTCTTCTTGTTTTTTCTTTCTTTTTTTTTTTAAGGGCCTCACCAGAGTTGTATGGAAGTTCCCAGGCTAAGGATCAGATCAGAGCTGCAGCTGCTGGCCTACACCACAGCCACAGCAACAGGGGATCCAAGCCGTGTCTGCGACCTACACCACAGCTGCATCCTTAACCCACTGAGCGAGGCCAGGTTCGTTACCGCTGAGCCACAATGGGAACTTTTCTTATTGGTAATTAATCACTCATTTGCTTTGGCATTTCAACTCAGTCCATTCACAGCTCAATACCAGGGCTGTCCAAAACTCCCAAGAATTTTCTCCCGCACCCCTCCTCATCCTCCTCCTTTTCCTTGCTCCTTCTCTCCTCCTCCTCTGCTTCCTCCTCCTCTCCCCTTCCCTCCTTCTCTTCCAGTTCCCTTTTCTTTTGCTCATCTTCTGCTTCTCTCGGCGACCGTGACTTTTCACAGGAGGCAGCACCCCCGTACCGGTAACTGCTGCCGGGCTATGCAGGACGATTGGGTGGTCCGTGCTCAAAAAATATCCAACTACCTACCCGAAGGGTTTCAGGAAAGCATTTATTGATTGATTGATTGATTGATTGATCTTTTGGCCTTTTCTAGGCCGCACCCGCGGCATATGGAGGTTCCCAGGCTAGGGGTCTAATCGGAGCTGTAGCCGCCGGCCTTCGCCACAGCCACAGCAACGCGGGATCCGAGCTGTGTCTGTGACCTACACCCCGGCTCACAGCCATGCCGGATCCTTAACCCTCTGAGCGAGGTCAGGGATTGAACCCGCAACCTCATGGTTCCTAGTTGGATTCATTAACCACTAAGCCACAACGGGAACTCCAGGAAAGTGTTTCTAAAGGCAGGGTGAGGGGGGGGGCACAGTGGAGGTGGAGGGCAAGGAGGTGGGAGGGGGTGGTTTTCGAAGCCCGTGATCAGCTCGTGCACAATTCTCAGACTGGCTGAAGGTGAGGTAATAGGGCAGTTAACATTATCAATCCTTAGGCGCCAATGGGTCTGGGGGGCCACACACTCATGCTCATCAAGTAACTACTTTCTTCCATTTGGTGGGGGTTTTAGCATCTGTAAACTTGAGGAAATGTGCATGAGATGCTGTAGATACTATTGTCTGGCTACTTCAGAGAGGAGCTACCATGGAAAATATGGGGGGGTTCCTGTCCCAGGAAGAGCCCATAGGGTCCTGCTGGGTTACAGCGTGACTTTGCAGGGGAGTTGAGAAAAAAGCATCATTTTAAATTAGCTTTCAGGGAGTTTCCATCATGGCGCAGTGGAAATGAATCGCACTAGGAACCATGAGGTTGCGGGTTCGATCCCTGGCCTCGCTCAGTGGGTTAAGGATGCGGTGTTGCCGTGAGCTGTGGTGTAGGTCGCAGACGCAGCTCGGATCCTGCATGGCTGTGGTGTAGGCCGGCGGCTACAGCTCCGATTGGACCCCTAGCCTGGGAACCTCCATATGCCAC
>PVHT020000015.1:37320074-37335437 GCA_004024745.2 Catagonus wagneri | reverse complement strand
TTTTTTTTTTTTTTTTTTCTAAAATATATTCCCTCTTTTATTGATCGATTTATTTGACTACACCCACAGCACGCAGAAGTTCAGGGGCCAGGGATCGAACCTGCATCACAGCAGCGTAGCCACAAGACATCTCCCTGTTTGTGTTTACCTTTCTCCAGAGAAGCCCTTTGGAGTTGGTCATATTTTCGAACCCGGGTTCTTTCATAACCCACAAAAGGTTAAGAAGGACGGCTCTAGTCTCTTGAAAAATCCTTTGCTGCCTCTGGAGAGACTTTATTTGGAGATGTAGATTCGGCATTCTCTACCTCCGGCTGCAGCGGTGTCTGTTCAAGCCTAGACCTGTGGCCCGCCTACCCCCACTCCCGGTCTGTTTATTCTCCTGGCATCACCTTCACTCTCATCTCCAACCTGCCTTCTCACAAACCTCTCTTCAAACTGCAGCCTTGTCTCCAAGCACGCTGGTTCCGCTCCCCAGGCTCCGGCCAACTGCTCTCTGCTGCCCCCTCCTGTTCAGTCTGGCAGGGACCTAGGAGGCTCCCTTTCCTTGTGGGTGTTTACTGGCCAGTCTCCACTGGGAAGAGTTGGCCCTGCCTGTGCTTCCAGAAGGCAATGTGGTGCTGGCTCACCCCTGTGGGCATGTAACTACAAGGCCTTATTTCCAGAACTCCAGAAGAAGTCTTCGAAAGGGAGGATATTGTCCTGCAGCTTGAAGCCCGAGATTTTATATTCAGAGAACAGTCCATTTTAGCTGGATTCTGATCCATGTGCAAAGGTACCTGGAGCAAAAAGATTCTCACTCGCCCGCTCTGTAGTGTGAACGAAGGGTCTGAGGGTGGGTTTTGGGGAGGGTGAGAGAAGGGTGCTGAGCCCACAGATAGAGGCAATAGGGAAGTAGATCAATCCACAGGGCTGAAATAGTGGGGAGTGGCGGTGGTGGGGAATTGAACAAAAAAGCCCTTCAGCCTTTTACATTTCCACAGGGTCCATCTGGACCTGCGTTATCCTTATAGGCGTGTTGTCATCGTGACTGCTCCTTGCTTTGTCCCTTCGATTTATCCCTAGCAACGAAGAACAAGGGGCCTCTGATTAACATCCAGCTCTGGCTTTGCTGAGAACAGAGGGGAGCGAGAGATGAATTCACCCTTACTGAGCACCTGCTATCTGCCAGTTACCAAGAATGTCAACGTCACATCAGCATTAGTTTTTTTTTTTTATTATAGTTGATTTATTATGTTGTGGCAATTTCTGCTGTACAGCATAGTGACCCAGTCTTACATATCAAGTGAGAATAAGTCTTACTTATTCTTTTTCTCATACTATCATCCATCATGGTCTCTCCCAAGAGACTGGACATAGTTCCCTGTGCTAAACAGTCAGGCCTCATTGCTTAACCCTTCTAAATGTAATAGTTTGCACCTACTAATCCCAAAAGCCCCGTCCATCCCACTCCTTACCCCATCCTCCTTAACAACCACAAGTCTCTTTTCTGTGTCTGTGAGTTTGTTTCTGTTTTATAGATGGGTTCATTTGTGCCATATATCAGATTCCACTTATAAGTGACATCGTATGGTATTTGTCTTTCTCTTTCTAACTTTACTTACTTAGTAATGACAATCTCTGGTTGCACTCATGTTGCTGCAAGTGGCATTATTTTGTTCTTTTTTTATGGCTGAGTAGTATTCCATTGTACCACCTCCTCTGTATCCATTCATCTGTCGATGGGCATGTTTGCATGTGTTGGCTATTGTGACAGTCACATCAGCCTTAGCTGTTGGAGAAGGCTGACATAACTCACCCACCAGAGAGCATGCTGGGACAGAAGGGGAACTAAGCCAGAAGAAGTGAGTTAGAAGCAGCCAAAAGGCATTGAGCAAGCTCACTTAGCTATCTTGTCCTCTTCATTAGCATCTCCCTTTTGACAAATGTGGAAGCTGAGAATCAGGGTAAATGACTTCCCCAAGACCCCACAGCTGGTCTGTGACAGAGTTGAGTTTGCATTCTCTTCTGTCCGAGAGAAGCCACACGCCCTTGTTGTGCCAACATGACATGCAAAAGAGATGAAGGGGGAAGGCCTGCCTTTGCTTGGGTATATCTATTGATGGCTGCCAGGTGTTAAGCTGTATGTACATATATTTCCAGAAGAATGCAAATCAGAAGGGAAACACAATGGGATAGAGTGTTCCAGTCTTCCTTGGCAGCTGCCAATATAGAAAAAAAAAAAAAAAAGCAAAGAAAAAAAAGAAAGAAAAGAAAAGAAAAGAAAAGAAACCAAGGTAGCTGAAAGGCATGCATTCTGGAGAGCTCAAAAGATAAAAATGATATTCTAGCTTGGAATTTATCTTAATGAGCAAGACTCAATCAATGGAAAGTGACGGATGGGATAATTTAAAGTTCAAGTTTCCTTCTTCTGTTTCTTTGTACAAAAGAGAAGCAACTTTGTGCTCATTTTTGCTCAACTGTAATATTCTGCTGCATAAAGAAGATTGAACACCGAATACCACATTAATATGTTATTGGCATCTTTCTTTTTTCATATCTTACATGTTGATTGTAAAACCGTCCAGAGAGACTGATAGCTGTAATATATTACAGTTTCTCAACTTCAAATTAATTTCATAAAGCGCGGTAGAGTCAGATATTCTCTGCTCCAAGAAGTAACTCAAAGTAGGTAATATTCTTTTTCTTTACTCTTTTGAAACCCCAGGTCTGGTTATTTTCTTTACCGGATCACCTATCTATGCTTTACTTCCTTATGATTCATTACCTGCTTCAGTAATTACTACCTCCTTTGAAATGTCCTGTCCTCCAGCAGGTGGATTGAATGCCTGTCTGCAAGTGCCCTGAGGGTGAGCTGCACGAAGCTTGTCTGAGCAGCGGAACTGTGTGTGAGCTACGAAATCCCTGTCTCCAAAATTCTCATTTCACAGCCAGAGTTCCATCTTGAGTCGATGGGCCTGTGTAGACTAAACCGATGACCACATGAAGGCACAGGTCAAGGTGAAGTCCAGTGACTATGAGAACATGAGCCCTTCTATCTTCCAGCCCAAGATCTCTGGTATTTGGGGGAAGGGGTTGTGAAGAATGGTGCCTGGCACCTTCTCCTCTCACTTTGAGTCTCAGGATCCCTCTGGCTGCCACAATCAAATGATCGAAAATGGATTCCACGGCCTTCCTGCTGTGGCGCAGCGGGCTGAGAATATGACTTCAGCGTCTTGGGTCACTGCAGAGCCACGGGTTCAATCTCTGGCCCAGGAACTTCCATATGCCTCAGGTGTGGCCATAAAAAATGAATTTCACTCCTCAATCTCTTCCCTCTGGAGCTGTGCTGTCCAGTATGGCCACTATCCACTTGTGGTCATTTAACTTAATTCAAAATTAAAGTGAATAAAAACAACATTATTAATTGGATTAAAATTTGTAGTTCCTGCGTGGCACAGCAGGTTAAGGATCCAGCGTTGTCAATGCAGCGGCCTGGGTCACTGCCGTGGTGCAGGTTTGATCCCTGGCCCGGGAACTTCCACATGCTGTGGGTGTGGTTAAAAAAAAATTGAATTCCTCAGTTACACAAGCCACATTTCAAGTGCTTGGTAGCCACAGGTAGCTAGTGGCCACGGTATCAGAGAGCTCAGATAAAGACTCTTTCCATCGGAGTTCCCGGCGTGGTGCAGCGGTTAACGAAGCCGTCTAGGAACCATGGGGTTGCAGGTTCGATCTCTGGCCCTCCTCAGTGGGTTAAGGATCCGGTGTTGCCATGAGCTGTGGTGTAGGTCGCAGACCCGGCTCAGATCCTGCGTTGCTGTGGCTGTGGCGAAGGCCGTTGGCTACAGCTCCTGTTAGACACCTTGCCTGGGAACCTCCACATGCTGCGAGTGCGGCCCTAAAATGACAAAAGGCAAAAAAAAAAAAAAAAGACTATCTCCGTCACTACAGAGAGTTCTTTTTGACAGCTCTGCTTTAGACCCCAACTGATGCCGATCTTGAAGGAAGAGCAGCATATTGATTAATTGCAGCTGGAAGCAAAGATATTTCAGGACATAATTTACAAGGGCAAATGTTTATTTTGTTATGGGACAATGCTCTATGAAAAGAGCATCTTTAAATCTCTGGTCTTCTGCAGTAGTCTCAATTTGGTAAGCATATCCAGAAAGAATTTACGGTATTCTAAAAAAATTCTCATCCAACCATGTAAAGTAAAATAAAAAATGAGGTAGAAGAAGAGGGACTAAGTGGTTTCAATAGCTATAAATACATAATTAAGTCGTTTCCCACATTCAAAGACAGAAAATACTTTTTTTGGGCAATGACCTAATGTTTGATTTAGAAAATAGGATCACTGGAACTGTAAAAACATTTTATTATAATTATTGATAAAAATAACCTCAAGTGTATATCTTGAGTTAATATTTATTTGTTCACATAACCAATATTGTTAAGTACCTGCTGTGTGTCAGGCACTCTTTTAGTCCCCTGGGATCTATCAATAACCTACCAGAGATCCCTGCCATGCGGAAGCTCGTATCCTAGTGGGTGGAAATAGAAAGCAAACAATAAACATCATAAATCAGTAAATATATGGAATATTTGAGAGTAATAAGTTCCATGAAAAAAATAGAGCACAGCAAGGGACATGCAGAGTCCTTGGTGGTAATGTTAGTGTTCGGAGCAGGCAGAGGGCGCTAGGCATTGTCTCCTGGATCCTGACACAGACTAAAAAATCCTTATTTTCTACGTGTACAAAATGAAGCCCAGATTGGCCACGGTTCATTTATATACACACACTTATATCATAACATGTGTTGGTGGGGATGTGGCAAGCTGGGTAGTCTCGTATGAAATTCACGAGAGTGCCCTGCTAGAGGCCAGTATGGCAGGATCCAGGGCCCTTGTTCACAGCAATTCCACTTCAGATTTCTGTACCAGTCAGGACAGGCTGGGTCATTTTGCGCTAATGAAGAACTCCGAAATTTTGGTGTCTTATAACAAAAAACTGTTTATTTCTATATGCACACATGTTCACCAAAAGACCTGATCCTCCGAATGTGAAAGCAGAGGTGACTCTCAGAAACATAATGTTGAGTGAAGGAAAACAGACATAAAAGAGGGCAGGGCGTATGGGGCAGGCTGGATTCTAAAATGGCCCTTCAAGACTCCAGAGTCCGGTACACACACGCCTGCCCCTAGTTGTTCACTCAAACACTAATCTAGGGACTTCTGTAAAGGGATTCTACGTATTTATGGTCCCCAGTCAGTGATTCTCAACATAGCGAGATTATCTCGGTGAGGCCTAATCTATGAAACGAGTTCTTTAAAAGCAGAGTGTGTTCTTTGGCTGCTGGCAGAAGAGGAAATCAGAGTTAAAGGACGAGAGGGACTGACATGAGAGAGGCTCTCTGTTGCTGGCTTTGTGACAAGAACGTGAGTGGCCTCTAGCGGCTGAGAATGGCCCCTGGTGGAGAGCCAGCAAGATAACGGGGAGCTCAGCCCTACAACCACAAGAAGGTAAACTAGGTCAACAGCCAGTGAACTGAAGAGAAACCCAGGTGTTCCCTTCGTGGCTCAGTGGTTAACGAATCCAACTAGGAACCATGAGGTTGCGGGTTCGATCCCTTGCCTCGCTCAGTGGGTTAAGGATCTGGCGTTGCCGTGAGCTGTGGTGTAGGTTGCAGACGCGGCTTGGATCCCGCATGGCTGTGGCTGTGGTGTAGGCTGGCGGCTACAACTCCTGTTAGACCCCTAGCCTGGGAACATCCATATGCCGCGAGTGCAGCCCCAGATAAGGCAAAAAGACAAAAACAAACAAACAAACAAAAACCCAGCCCCAGAGGAGACTCTAGCCCTGGCAGACAGCTTGATTTCCACCCTGGGAGGCCCCGAGCAGAGAATCCAGCTTCCCTGTGCCTGGATGGTTGATCTAGAGAACTGCGAGATGATAGATTTGTGTTGCTGTTTTAACCTGTGGGGTTTGTGGTACTTTGTTACACAGCAGCATCAGTCTAAGACACGGTATGATTTGATTTGTATAAAGTACAAAAGCAGGCAAAACTAACTGATGCTGATATAAGCTACAATGGTGGCCAGTGTTGGGAGTTTATTGATCGGAAAGGGACACAAAGGAAGGCTTTTGAGGCAAAGGTAATGTTTCTTGATACGTGTGCCAATTACACGTGTGTTCAGTTGGTGAAAATTCAAGCGGTACACTTACTCTATGTGCATACCATACTTGAACAAAAGATTGAGACATATATACAAAATATACATTTTTTTATCAAAAAGCCCACACGAAACAACACTAAGTATTTTCATATGTATATTCTTATGTGCACTCGCTTACCAAAAACACCCCCCAACCTACAAAACAAACCGAAAACAGCGATTAGCTTGAGGGAAGGGAGTGGAATTGTAGGCAGGTCAAGGGAATTTTTGTGTTTTCCATATTTGAACTTTCATAGCGTTTTCAGTCATGAACGACTTGTTGGGTCATTAAAAATATGAAAGTAGAAGAAAGAGTAAGGCATAGGTATCGATCCAGTGACTTACTGGAGCAGAGTAATTCTTGTCCACAGTGGATGCAGACATTCACCCAGGGTGGAAGGACACTTGTTCAATGACGATAGCTTCCGTTCGTCGGATACTTTATATACATTCTCTAATTTCTCATGCATGCTTTACATTCAGCAAATTAGGTTCATTCATTCATTGAAAACCCTGGGTTCCTTATACCTCCGTGGAGGTAACAGCTGCGATGCTCCCGAGGTTACTTCCTTCCCCCTTACGTGTTGAAACAAACCTCCAGGCATGGGTGGGATGTCTGGGAAGGTGGTTGGTGATCTTATAAAAAGAAAGATACAGTTGTCCCAGGCAGGATGGACTTGAACTTGATTTTGAATTCTCAAAATCCCCCAGGGTGGCTGGCTGCTTAGGGTGACTCAGTCTCCTGGGGCCTCGGCTCAGCCTAGCTTCAAGCAGCAGCCTCTATAATGTGGATTCCAGCTTGCTCTCAATATGATCCCCCTGTATAGACTATATTAAGAACCTCAGTGCAAGCGCGCGGTAGACATGGAAAGTGAAATCCAATCCCTGCCCAGGAGATTCCAATCCTTAAGGCATAAGAGCCAAGCCATCCGTCGAATTGCAAAAGACTTACAGTGGAGGCAGCTGACTCCAGCCTGGACTTGACTGGGAATTCACTGAATACCGGAGACGGAGCCCGCTCTGCAAAGGCACTCGGGTTACCGAGATAAAAGAGCAGCCTGCAGTACTGACCAGAGCCTTCGCAGCAGACTTTTGAGAAGGAAGGGCAGGAAAAGGACCTGCTCAGAGCACACTATTTCTTTAGTTTGGTGGGACTGCTTACATGAAGAATGGTCTATAAATATTCCTAAGAAGGACCCCTGCCTTATCATTTTAGATCAGTTTCAGGGGTATTTGTTGGGGAGGGGAGGCGGCACAATTCAGCCTGAATCTCCCACTCTCTATTTTTTTTATCTAACTATTAGACCTCCAAAGTCTGGTGTACAATAGAGCACGAAGAAGCCTTGGAGACTAAAATAACATCTTTATAGTGAATTGTTTAGATCATACTAATGGTCCCTCATTTGACGAAATCTGGCTCTATCAACTAACCAGTTTGTTGAATAAAAATGTTTCAGCTGATATCCCAGCATAACATGTCTGTTTTGGATGTCAGGGTAGAGCATCTAATTCGGATGATAAATTGCATCTAGCCATATTTCTAGATGCAGCCAACAAAGAAGATAGCTTCTCCCGCATTCCGGGCGTGTGGCATCCTGGCAAATTATTGTGACTCGTCGTCGTCGTTGTTAGTTTGCTACTGCCACAGCGTCTTAGCATCTCAGCTGGCGTTAAGATTTGTCCTTGACAACAGAGCCAGAAGCAGTTCATTTGGCAATTCACTGTCTGGCTCTCTTACAGAAGACTCTGGAAAACCAAATGCCAGTTTCTGCTTTGACTCACTACCAAACCGCTGGTGAGACCTGGAACTATGGGAACATTTGAGGTAAAAGGCAGAGGATCTTTTCTTTTGCCTAAACTGGGTCCATCCTGCTCGCGCTTCTCCCTGCGCGAAGCAGCTTATTGACTTGGTCTAAAAAAATCAACTGTTTGCTCTCCAAGGGGGCCGTGGACGTTGGCACAGACTGTACCGTGCTCGTGTGGCCTCGCACTGCTGTCTTGATGAAAGAGCCCACAATGTCACACTCCCGGCGCCACAGATGGAGAACGGGATCTGTAGCTGGGGAGAGCTACAGGACACTTTTTACGCAACCTCATGGACAAGGAAGTTCACTGGGCTCAAGGAAAGGCGATCAAAAGAGTTTCCAGCAGCAAAATTCCTCTTTCTGGGAGGCAGACAAAGAGGAGAAGAGGCCAGATTGATTGGTTTTTTTTTTTTTTGGTCTTTTTTTTTTTTGTCTTTTTAGGGCCGCACCCGTGGCATATGGAGGTTCCCAGGCTAGGGCTCTAAAAGGAGCTGTAGCTGCTGGCCTACACCACAGCCACAGCAACGCGGGATCCAAGCCGCGTCTGCGATCTACACCACAGCTCATGGCAACGCCGGATCCTCAATCCACTGAGCAAGGCCAGGGATCGAACCGCAACCTCATGGTTCTTAGTCGGATTCGTTAGCCACCGAGACACGAAGGGAACTCCAGATTGAATGTTTTTTTTAGGCCCCTCTGATGTTTGCTAGGAAACCTCTGAGCTTTCCAGCCCACTGTGGAGTGAACTTGGGGTTTTCAGCACATTGGAGCCCGTGCTGCAGATTAGTCAGTGGTTCGCTATCCTGGCTCCATGTGTACTGGTGGCTGGATTTCTTTTCTTTTTTTTTTTTTTTTGTCTTTTTGCCTTTATCTAGAGCCGCACCTGTGGCATATGGAGGTTCCCAGGCTAGGGGTCTAACAGGAGCTGTAGCTGCCGGCCTTCGCCACAGCCACAGCAACACGGGATCCAAGCCGCGTCTGCAACCTACACCACAGCTCACGGCAACGCCGGATCCTTAACCCACTGAGCAAGGCCAGGGATCGAACCCACAACCTCATGGTTCCTAGTCGGATTCGTTAACCACTGAGCCACGAAGGAAACTCCGTGACTGGATTTCTTATGTCGATGCTAAGCTCTCCGACAACACAGACCAATCTTGGTTGAAGATACTGGGGTACCTGATAGGATGCAATTACTGGAAAGAAAACTATTTTATTTTTTGCTTTTTAGGGCTGCACCTACAGCATATGGAAGTTCCCAGGCTAGGGGTCAAATCGGAGCTGCAACTGCTGGCTACGCCACAGCCACAGCAACACGGGATCTGAGCTGCGTCTGCAACCCACATCACAGCTCACGGCAACGCCAGATCCTTAACCCACTGGGCGAGGCCAGGGATCAAACGCACAACCTTATGGATAATATAGTCAGGTTCGTTTCCGCTGCCCCACGACGGGAACGCCAGAAAACATTTTAAAAACCACAAAGTGTAATCCCTGTTGTGGCTCAGAGGTTAACGAATCTGACTAGGAACCATGAGGTTGCAGGTTCGATCCCTGGCCTTGCTCAGTGGTTTGAGGATCTGGCGTTGCCGTGACCTGTGGCGTAGGTTGCAGACGCGGCTTGGATCCTGCGTTGCTGTGGCTGTGGTGTAGGCCGGCAGCTTCAGCTCAGATTAGACCCCTAGCCTGGGGACCTCCATATGCTGCGGGTGCGGCCCTAGATAAGGCAAAAAGACCAAAAAAAAAAAAAAGCCACAAAGTGTCAAGGAAGGGGAGAATGATCATCTCTTGACCGCCTACTCTGTGCCAGAGCCTTCCTGAGGTGCCATGGCGTTACCCTGTGTTGGCACGTGCCCTTGGGTGGGTCGAGGGACCGGGCAACAGTGGCAACTCGGTACAAGCTGGGTGCCCCTGACCAAGTTCCTTCATCTTGAGATGCCACGTCCTTATATACAAAGTGAGGACAATAACAGCCACCTTGCTGAGTGGCCGTGAAGGTCCAGTCGGTGTCTGTGAAAGTATCTGGTAAACTGAGAAGCTTTAGACCAAATAATATAGCTATTGGGTGCTATGGAGAAGGTTTAAAAATGAAGGAGCCAAGGTCCCAGCCTTCCAGAAGGTAATGGCTTAGGAGGGTGAACAGAGTTGCTTATGACAGTTCCAGAAAAGAACAGCATCAGATAATGCAGGGGCTTGTCCCAAGGCTGCATGTGGGTTGTTATCCAGTTGGCAGCGTCTCCATCTCCAGGGCCCTCCTTACTAAGATTCAGGCTCTGGGTCTCTACCCTTTTATCCCCTTTAGTGCCTTCAGAGCGTGTGCGTGGACACACGTGCAAACACGCACACACGCACGCACACACGCACGCACACACACACACACACACACACCCCTCTCTGGGCCCAGCTTGCCGGCCTGGAATGAGGACTATCTGGGGACGAGAGGTCTCTGTCTCCAGCTCACCCTCAAGACACCCTCGAGCCAGATGAGGATCATGCTGGCACATCAGAATTCTTACGGGCCGTGGAATTTGACGGATTTGGGTTCAAGTCCCAGCTCCACGGCTTCCGAGCTGGGCCACTGTAACTCTGAACTGCGGTTTTACTCATCTGTGAAATCAGTCCAACAGAAGTAACCGCCTCATCGGGTCGCTGAACACGTTCGTGGCGAGAGGGCATGCAAAGGGTTGCGCCAAGTGCTTGATGCGTGTTGAGTCCGGGAACTGTTACCGGGCCTGGTTTGCTGAGCATTCCGGAGCCAGCCTACAGGGGGCATCACCACGGCTGGCAGCACTGTGCAGAGCCCTGGAGCTGCCATCCTCGGCGGGCCCTCACCCTTCCTTCGGTCCAACTTCATTTTATCTCTTCTCTTTAAGGACTTGAATATCGGCTCCTGCTTCAGCTAAATCTTTCACAAGATGATACCCACGAAGGCAACTTCAGTGGAGATGAATATTCAGTGTGTCTTTTACCCAGTTCATATGACTCTGCCGCTCTAACATTGCAGCTTTCTTTCTTTTTGTCTTTTTTCCCCCCATTTTTGGCCGCCCTGCAGCATATGGAGATCCCAGGCCAGGGATCAGATCCGAGCTGCAGTTGTAACCGACGCTGCAGCTGCGGCAATGCTGGATTCTTAACCCACTGTGCCGGGCTGTGGATCGAACCCTTGTCCCAGCACTCCCAAGGCGCCGCTGTTCCTGTTGTGCCACAGCGGGAACTCCCACTGCAGCTTCCTGTGTCCTCATGCAGTGTGGTGAAATGTAGATTTTGAAAATAAAAAAAGTAAGGACATAAGACAAAAGTTCTTTTCCAGGCTTTGCTCTCAAGCCCAGTTAAGTCTAGTCCAGCTCTCCCTTATTAAAAATTAATTTTCATTTAGTCTGTGACACGTATGATTTCTCTAAAACTGATTTTCTCTTTTCCTGGGCTGTTCTTATAAAACATTCCCCTTCAAGCCCATTTGAGTGACAAAGAGATCCCTTTCCTGGGAGCAACTTTGGCCTCCAGGCTAGCTGCCTCCAAATCCTTGGAGTTGCTCTGAGATATAATTTTCAGCTTTTGCATTTTATTATTCAAAACCAGAACTCCCACGGAGACCAGCCAGGAGATCAGCCACGGGTGTGTTCCTCTCTCAAAAAGATCCCAGAGTAAGGAAAACAAGTGGGAGGAGGCGCCCGCCAGGCAAGGCCATTCTTGTTTTGGTTATTATTATTATTCGGATTTACCCAGGGCTTTTGCGTCAGCTGCAGGTCAGCTCTCAACACTTTTCCACAGTCCTTCAGTTTTGACTTTACCTTCCAAGTCAGGAGATGCTCAGAAGGCTTATTTTCCAGTTGCTCTTTTATTTATTGATATATTGATTTATCTTTTTAGGGCCGCACCGGCAGCATATGGAGGTTCCCAGGCTAGGGGTCTAACAGGAGCTGTAGCCGCCGGCCTTCGCCACAGCCACAGCAACGCGGGATCCGAGCCGCGGGTCCCGCGTACGGGTCCCACTCCTGAGTGTGACTAAATGGGTCAGAGACGTCCCCTCCTGTAGGGGACACCAGGCAGGAAGGCGCTGGAGCGGTGTGGAGGAAGGGTGAGAAAAGACAGCAGGTGGAGAAACGGGATGGCAGCGAGGCCGTCATTAAATATGCGTATGTAACCATCGTGGGAAATACAACAAAGAGCTCAAACCAAAGATATTCAGAGTCGAAAGGGAAGAGAAATGAACATTTACTCAAGGTCTTCTTTTTCCAGGAACTAGACTGGTGCTCCCTACAGGTTATTTTGGGCACCTCATATAACAACTGGGTGATGTTTGTACAGCCCCATTTCCATGGATGAGAAAACTGAGGCTCTGAGAGTGTTCAGAGACGTAATGGGCTCTCCCAACTGGTATGCTCTCATTTTTACTATTTTTTATTATTTCTTATTTTTAAATTGTTGGCCACACCTGTGTCTTGTGGAAGTCCCCAGGCTATGGATCGAACCGAAGCCACAGCAGTAACCTGAGCCACAGCAGTGACAATGCCAGATCCTTAACCACCTGAACTGCCAGGGAACTCCTTCTTTTTAAAAAGGACCTCATTTGAGATTGCCTGTCTCCTTACCGTACCCCTAAGCCAGTTTTCTGAAGTTACCTGGTCAGGCTATTTTATAACAGTGGAGACTGAGGCCCAATGGGGTGACTTGACTGTCACGGGAGCAGAGTCTGGCCTGCTGCTCGCAGTTGCCAGGCCTTGGCTCACTATGGGTTTCAAAGCCATGCCTGAACCGACTCTTCCATTTGTCAATGAGAATTGGGGGTGTTGGGTGTCATGGTGGTTAGGAAAATGGTGGGCAGCTCCCATCAGGAGAAGTGTGGTCATGGGTCTGCATGTTTAGAATCAACCATGAGCCCCATTGCAAGTTTATCGGCAGCACGAGTTCATTCAGCACACACATCACCCCAGCATCACCCTCTCCTTTTAATTCCTTCGGCCCCACGTTCCTATTTTTTTTTAGGGCCGCAGGTGCATATGGAAGTTTCCAGGCTAGGGGTCAAATTGCAGCTACAGCTGCTGGATCCGGCCGCGTCTGCCACCTACAGCACAGCTCAGGGCAACGCCAGATCCTTGACCCACTGAGCATGGCCAGGGATCGAACCCGAGTCCTCATGGATCCTAGTGGGGCTCGTTACCTCTGAGTCACAACGGGAACTCCTCCCCCCGCCCCGTGTTCTTTTTAAAGGCTGAACAAATACAATTCAATGCTTTGTGGGGAAAAAAGAGACAACTGTTCAGGGTGCTGTATGTAACACACCCAACCTGTTTAGAATATTAAAGCTCTAATTGCAGAGCCGCGCTTTCATTAAGCGCTGAGCTCACTCAGTTTGGAGAGACTCATAAAAACAGCAACGAAGTGACTTAATAGTTCGATGCCTTCAATCTTTGTGACAAAAATCACCTATAATGGAGAGTATGAGTGGTTTTTTAAAAAATTAGCGACAGCTGGAGAGACAGCACTGAGGAGAAATGGAGGGTAAGGGGAAAACATATTTTCTCAGTGTTTTATGCTCTGTTTAAAGAGTGCCAGCACTTTCTTTGACATTAGGCTTTCATGGTTTATGCTCCAATTTGAACAGGGGACCCTGCTCTTACCCCCGTCACAAAGGCTCAGAACAAGCCCGGCTGCCGATGGCTTGGTGGGCCCCCACCCTGTGAGTGTCAGGAAGCAGCGAGGTGCTGAGGGACTGGCAGCGCTTCGGCTCTTGAGAAATAGAAGAGAGCGCTCGCGACTTACAACGTGAAGGCAGGAAGATGCCCTTTGAATCACAGCCTCGACTTGGCCTTCTGACAAATAGGGAAGCTGAGCCCAAGGGCGAGTAAGTATCTTCTCTTTTACATGTGCCCGCAGCATGTGGAAGTTCCTGGGCCAGGGATCGAACCTGTGCCGCAGCAGTGACCCGAGCCTCTGCAGTCACAATGCCAGATTCCCCACAGGCTGTGCCACAAGGGAAATCCAGCGAACAAGTACCTTCCTCCTCGTCCTAGAGGGTCTTGTTTGTGGCAGGCAAGACAAGAACCCAGGTCTCTGGACTCTCAGGCCAGGGTTCTTTCAACCATCTCCCGCTGGCCTCTTGGACCGCAGTGACTGGATGCAGTCACTGGTCTGCAAGCCAGCCTGACTTTTATGCTCCTGGAATCGTCAACCTTTTGTGGAAACCATGGAAGCACAAGGTTCTGGAAAAATAATGAAAAGCGCAGCACGCTGCGGAGACAACCAGAAGCCCGGATCAGGCTGCAGAGTCCTCCTCGCCTTCCAAGTGCTGAATCTCAAATATACACACACAGCAACCCAGGTTGCCCTAAGAAAGGAGATGCAGAGCCACAGAGCTGGCAATTCACGCAGGCAACTGTAGCCTCTTTGCCCTCCATCCCAACTGCCAAAACTGGGCTGATTTCTAGAGCAGCAGGCTCTTTGTTATTCAGTCCCCGGGGAGGAACCAGTTATGGGAGGTGGGTCCGGCCCGGGACTGCAGGAGGTCCTGGAATAACCTGCAAGGGCCAGGGATCGAACCCGTGCCATAGCAGTGACCCAAGCCGCTTTAGTGACAACGCCAGATTCTTAATCCGCTGCAACCACAAGAGGACTCCCAAGAATTCCCTCTTCTTAGCAGGGAGCTTCTTTGCCCCAGGAAGGGTCCTCTGAGACTTGTGGGCTCCCCTACTCGCCTCGTAAAGACAGTTTTTTTCACTTTTAGAAAGCCTGATATATGAAATCCACCATGAGAGATTCATTTCTTTTTCTTACAGCACGAGAAGGGTGGAGGAAAGGCTTGTAAATGCAAATCCCCTCCAGCGCGTGCCAGTCCCCGTGATCACTCTTAGAGTAGAAAGATCTCTCTAGAGTTAGTTGCTGGGGGCACTAAGGTGTAACCCACCATTCCAGAAATAATTCCCTGGGGACCCCCTGAATGTCACATGTTGGTGTAATGGCAGCGGGGGTGGGGGTGGGGGGGAGGTGTCCTCCTACAGCACCGTGCGGAGAGCCACCTACTGGACGGAATAAAGAGGTGGACGAGGTGGCCCAGGAGGAGCAGGTGGTGACAGCAGGCAAGCTGCACTCCTGAGCCACTCCATGACGGTCCACCCCCCGGCTCACATCCTCACCTGCACGTGCATAGCTGTTCCACAAGCCTGGGGCATCCGGGGAGCTCTGCGGGGAAGCCAGGAGGTCTAGCTTGTGAGTTGCTGTTTCTGGCTCCTTAGTACAAGTTCCTCAGCCAGACAGAGTGTCCCTCTGGGATCCCCCGACAGGTGAAATGCCTGAAACGCAGGAATCTCAAGAATCCCTGATGCCTGTAGCCAGACAAAGGGTCTCTCACTGTCCCGGGTGGCAGGGG
>PVHT020000015.1:37293062-37319074 GCA_004024745.2 Catagonus wagneri | reverse complement strand
ACCCACGCGGTGACCCCATCGGTCAAAGAGGAGGAATTAGTCCTATTTTACAGAAGAAAAAACTGAGGCTCAGAAGAGTCAAGTCGTTATCCCAGGGCTGCCCGGCAAGGAAATGATAGAATCTCAGGATTCTGAGAGCAGTGCCGCCGCTTCACCGCACAGAGAGACCAGAAGAGGGACGGAGCAGAGCTCAGCAAGGCACCAAATGTTCTGAGGGAAATACTGGGAGAGCCTGTCTCTGGAGGGACTTGCCCCCCACCCGTCCCCCAACAGCGCTGAAACGCTGCTGACACCCTGCACTCCTTCTGCAGTGATGGGACCCGACAGAGGTGGAAATTCCGGATCCCAAATACGCAGCAAGCTCCACTTGATCAATCAGATGGGAGCAATGTGAGTCCTGGGGACCTTGTCTTAGAAGGATATTCTTTCTTTCCTTGCTAATCCTACATGGCGGGTCCTGCGGCCAAAGCAAAGAGCCTTTTAGGATGATCTGCACCTACTTATGAGAAGAGGTGGCCTTAGGAATGGATGGCTTCCTGGGTTCAAACCCCGAGGCTCTGCTGTGTGACCTTGGGCACATCCCGTTCCCTCTCTGGGCCTCACTTTCCTCATTTGTCACATCACCTTGGATTAGACGGCCCCACTCTGATGCAGTCTTTAGTCCTATACCTTTCCTTTCATAAACGTTATGAGTGAAACCTTCTTGTAAGCACGAGCGTGATGCTGAGGACTGGGCAAGAAGAGGGGAATACGGGCCGGTCTCTGCTCTTAAAAAGCTCAAATCCCCATTCTGTAACGTTTCCTGGTCATGCTTTTCCTTCATGCTGACTTACCTTTTCAGAAAATGCCCCCGCTTCCGTTGGAGAATGGAAATTGGCAAGGAGAGAGGGAAAGGTCCAATTTACGCCTTTGCTATTTTAGGGCTGGTTGAAATTACGAGCTCAAGTGTGGTGATGCGCTCACTGGAGTGACCTCCGTTCCCCAAGACAGGAAGAAAACCCAGGTCCTCTGCTTGTGAAGTGGTTCGAGCTCTTAGGCGTGAGGCATTATTACATAAATTCAGGCTCGCTCCTGATCCTTAGTACCCTGAGTTGCCTGAAGGGGGGAATGGCACTGCCTGCGTGTGCAGCCCGGGCGCTCGGGCCGCCGTTGCAACCGGAGCGAGGAGCGCCCGCCCGCACCACCTGTCCCCGCCGGCATTCCAGAGTAGAGGCCGAATTGGCAGCAAGCCGGCCCGGATCAGTCGCCGCCTCAGTCGGCGCGGGCCCTCCTAGGGGTGTGTCTCGCGGATTCAACTCCCAGGCGCTCCTGGACGAGCCCCCAAAGGCATCTTCCTCTCTGGCGGGAGCCGCGCGCGCCCCTCTCTTCGCGCTGCTGCCCCGAGGCCGCCGCAGGCGGATGCACGACCTCAGGAGACGCTGGGACCTGGGCTCCCTCTGCCGGGCCCTGCTCACCCGGGGCCTGGCCGCCCTGGGCCACTCGCTGAAGCACGTGCTCGGCGCGATCTTCTCCAAGATTTTCGGCCCCCTAGCCAGGTACGTTTTAGGCGAAAGCGGGAGTCGCGCTCCCGGGCCAGGATGCGCGGGAGCCGTGCGGGGAGGGAAGGCAGCCGCGAGGGGAGGGAAGGGCGCAAAGTTCCAGCTGGCCCGTGGCGGCCAGGCTCGGGGGCTCCGGAGGGGCGCGGCGCGCATTTGGCTACGCTGCGGCTCCCTCCCCGCGGTTCCGCGGACACCCGTAGCGCAACGTCTTCACTAGCAAGTCGGGCTGCCTGAGGACCCCTTCCCCCAGGGGAACTCCGAACGCCCGGCTCCGAGCTCCCTCGAGGTGGGCTACGTGGGGCGGGCAAGAACTGGGCTTCGGAGCGCACCGGGGAAGGAGTCCGAGAGTCGGGCGGGCGAGGCGGCGGCGGCGTGCGCGCCAAGCGGACTAGGGGCTGAAGCGCTGGGGAGAGTCCGGTGGGCGAAGCAGGATGGGGATGGGAGCCACGGAGCCACCGGGAGTGGAACGAGGCGCGCGGGGGCTCGGACCCAGGGTGTGAATTGGGGAGTGGGGCGACCGGGGCCAGGCGGGGTCCCATGGGTACGAAACCCCGCGAAATGGCTCGAGAGAGCTCCGGCGCGGGGAGAGGGCGGGCAGCCAGCGGGAAGGAGTCGGGGGGAGGAGGGGGGTGTGCGGCAGAAGCCACAGCGCTGAGCCTGCCGGGAAGGAAGGAAGCGGGGAAGGGCGCCGCCGCGGCCGCCGCCGCGGTGGAGTACTCGGTGCCGAGGGGAGGGGGAAAGGGGCGCAACGGCGGCGCCAGAGGGAGGGGGCGGTACGGGCGCACGGCGAGCGCGGGCCGAGCTGCGGGATTGACGTAAGGAGCTTGGGTTTCCCCCAGCGTCGGGAACATGGATGAGAAATCCAACAAGCTGCTGCTGGCTTTGGTGATGCTCTTCCTATTTGCGGTGATCGTCCTCCAATACGTGTGCCCCGGCACAGAATGCCAGCTCCTCCGCCTGCAGGCGTTCAGCTCCCCGATGCCGGACCCGTACCGCTCGGAGGATGAGAGCTCCGCCAGGTTCGTGCCCCGTTACAATTTCAGCCGCGGCGACCTCCTGCGCAAGGTAGACTTCGACATCAAGGGCGATGACCTGATCGTGTTCCTGCACATCCAGAAGACCGGAGGCACCACTTTCGGCCGCCACCTGGTGCGCAACATCCAGCTGGAGCAGCCGTGCGAATGCCGCGTGGGTCAGAAGAAATGCACTTGCCACCGGCCGGGTAAGCGGGAGACCTGGCTCTTCTCCAGGTTCTCCACAGGCTGGAGCTGCGGACTGCATGCCGACTGGACTGAGCTCACCAGCTGCGTGCCGGCCGTGGTGGACGGCAAGCGCGACGCCCGGCTGAGACCGTCCAGGTGAGTGCGCGCCCGCGGCGGAGCCGGGGCCCGGGAGCGCGGGAGCAGACCCGGGACGGGGCGGGCGGAGGGCCGGGAGGCCGGGCCGGCTGCTGCAGGCGACCCAGGGAGCACCTCGGCGCCCCTGCGGTTGCGCCCTGGCTGGGCGGGCGCCGGGCGCCCTGGAGCGCGCGCTCGTGGCGCTGTGGCGGCCGCAGGAAGCTTGTCCCTTCCGACCCGGGCCGGCTCGTCTGTCTAGCTGCGGGTCGGCCTGCTTGGCGGCTGGGAGTGCGCGCGGGGGAAGCGGCATGGAGGCCCCGAACGAGCGCCCCCCGGCCGCCGCCGGGACAGGGTACCGCACGCAGAGTCGGCACTGGAGCGCCGGAAAGAACCGCGCTCTGCGTGTAGCGTCCCTGAACCCCCTCCAGCCCTCTCTCTTCTTTCCTCCCTACCCAGGTCCCCAAGCCGCCTCTCGCTCTCTTCTTTCCGGCTCCCGCATTTTACCCCCGCCCCCGCCTTTCCCCTCGCTCCCCCTATCTGCCTTTCTCTCCTTCTTGTGCTCCCGGTCTTGTCAGCTCCTGGCCGCTCCCTCTCTCCTTCTCCTTCCGTTTTCTTCTCTCACTTCGCTTCTCGTTCTTTCTTCACCCTTTCTGTTTTTTTCTCTTCCTTCCTGACTTTGGTCGCCTCCGTCCTCCTTTGCGTTGGCTCCCTCTCTCCCTGGGCGAATGCGTGTCCCTCTGCGGCTGTTTGGGGACACCCAGAGGGTATCCAGGTGGACCCCCGGAGGGAGCTGGTGGTATCCAGTTTGCGCCTCTCACTGCAATTGCACGCCGGGCATCCTCCGCGCCTTGCCAGTGCCCCGGGGGCACCTCGCGGGCCAGAGGGCAGGTTGGGACGCTGCCCCGGGCCCCGTGTGGGGGTTTAGTCTTGAGAAACCTCTCCTGATTTGTGAAGTCTGAGTCGCCAAGCAGGCCGCCGCCAGGTCACTTGCTGGGAACCCAGGGCTGCTGCGGAAAGTGCTGATTGTGAAGAGCCCAGAGCCAGTTGTTTTGAAGTTGTTTTGAAGGGCATTTCCCCATCTGCTGCAATGCCGGCCCTGCCGGAGGTCATGGAGTCCCGGCAAGGAAGGAGGAAGGAAGGACTTTTGGGGGTGCAGTGGCCCCAGTCAGGGCCCCCCATCTGCCGCTCACCCTAAAACATCTGGGCTGCCGTCATGGAGTCCAGGGAATGGTCAGGGTAAGTCTGGTTGACTTGGCCTTGCTCTCGGCCGCCCCATCTAGGTGACCTTCGGGGTCCTTGAGGCTGCTGCTGTTACAGAGGCTGCCTGCCTGGACCAGCACCCAGCTCCCTCCTCTGCCTCCCCAGCCCCCAGGGGCAGGGGCGCTCTGTGCCCTCGACATGGCCACGTTTTGTTGATGCCTCTTACAATTACAACAGCCAGGGCAGTTTCTTCTGTCCAGCTCCAGACGAATGCAGCCCTCTGCCTTTCTGGTCGCCATTGAGATTTAGAGGAAACCTCACCCACCCCCTGTTTGATTCCCTTTCCGTCAGTTTACAGTGTCCTTTCTGCATGCTGGAATTCTGGGAAGGTCTGTAGAACTTTCATCTCCCTTCCAGCATTGACCTTTTTTTTTTTTTTCCCATCCTAAGAGAACCTTGGCCCCAGGAGGACTGCCTCCTCCGTCCATTGTGAGAACGCTTGTAAGTCATGGGCACCACAAGGTTTTGATGTTTAAGAAGTTCCCAGACAATTTGGCAATATTAAAAACAATCCTTCTTGCTGAGGGAGCCAGTAGGTGTAGTGAGAGGTGGTGTTATAAAAAACCCTGGAGGGCAAAAATAGAATTCCACAGACATGGCTGTGACAGAGGATTAAAAATGAGGTCTTGGCTACGGTGGACTCCCCGGCCTGTCTGGAGTTCCCCAGGGCACATGTGCCTTTTAAAAACCTTTTGGACATGTAGGTCAGCCTGTGACATGGTCCGCAGACGTGCATTATCATTGTGGTCTTGCTTATGTATTTGGTGGCCAGTGTCCTCTGGCAGATACCTTCAGGAATTTTCCGCAGGAAAATTTCCATAGAAATCCAGAACCCCTCAAGGGGAGGGTGCAGCCTCTCGGACTGTCCCCAGTGGAAACAAAATTATTTGAAATAAGATTTTCTTGGTCACCGAAAGGGCGATACCACAGTGCCATCTAGTCTAATAAAAGACGAACCACTTTTTAAAGCGTCAGGATTCCTGGCTCTTCCGTTATTCGCCTACATGAAATACAATTTGCTAGAGTTACGCAGGGCTATCCCAAGGGGACCTTTTTTATTTCACTCATCCCAACCCGCCTCCAGAAATCTTCATCTTGAGGGTTCCAGAATTTCCCAGAACGCTGACAGATCCCGGCTTACAGGACCAGCTCTGAGAATTCTGAGCATCTGTACAAAAGGAGGTGTGCACAAGTGTGTGACAGTGGGAGAGAGTGTGTGTGGACGATTTAGAGATAGAGGCAGCTGCGCTGGCAGTGAGGCGTGAGGGCGAGGAGCTGGTCCCCGGGAGATGAGAAAGTCAGCCTTGGGGAGCTCCTGTGTGGAGCGGCCTTCCCTGCCAGCCGCTGGGGGTCCCTGTGCTCCGTCCACTTGGCCTGAGCCTTGTACCCACACCTGGGCCTTGGTTCCAGTCCAGCCACGAACCGGCTGTGTGACCTCGGACCAGAACCTCCTGTCCAAGCCTTGTGTGTGGGGAGAGTTTGTCCCAGTTTCCGCCGAGCTTTCGTATCCCTTTGAGATGTCCCTGGAAACTTGCGCTATCTGTAGGCAGAGGGCAGAGTAGGCACAAGTCTCCCCATTTATCAGATGAGACGGAAGCCCAAAGGAGCTGAAGGACTTTCTCAAGGTCATTAAGCTCTTTAGTGGCCCAGCAGGCAGCTTGCACCAGCTCTGGCTGATTCCATCGCCCTTGCTCTGTTGACTGCGACTTAATGAATAGAGTTGTGTTGTTTTGTTTTGTTTTGTTTTTTTGGCGAAAGCACAGGTATTTCATGTGAGTCATCAGCACAAAGTGAACACTCAGTGAGTGTTGAGTGATATAGTTCGTCACCCACATCTTTGCCATTTCCAATAATTTTACACACGTGAGTTTGAACAAGTGATTGGACCAGACTTGCCGCCCCCGTTGGGAACAAAGCAGATTTCTAGCTCTGCCAGGCTTTACGCTCACTGGGAGAGGGCCTCATGATGGGTTGCAGAGGGGGCCCCCATTGCCTCACTGCAAAGCCGAGCAGGATGGGGGAACGCTGGGGGCCTGGTGAATAAGCACCAGTAGGAGCCCTCAGCGGTGACAAGGGCCACTTTCTGACTCACAGCCTTTTATCCACATTGTGGGTGGTGGTGGGCGTGAGAGGCCATCGTGGCTGCAAGCCAAGATCTGAATCCTGCTCCCAGTGCTACATTCGAGATGCTTCCCTGCCTCAGCGGATGCCGAAGTGCTCGGGTGATATATAACTGCTGAGTGGAAACGGCTGCCGTCATGTTGCCTGGAGAGGACAAAGAGCGAGAGTGCTTGGCTGGCAAAAGGCACAAGTTGTTTATTAAGAATACTACTTATTTAAAAAAAAAAAAAACCTAGAAATTGCCTTTTGTACCTCTGTGTGCCAGTATGTTGTTTGGGGTCAGAGAGAGGTCTGGCTCCTTCTAGAATTTCCAAGACCATTTTTGAAAATGGATCAAAACATGGTTGCTGACCAGCTCTTCAAACTCCCGAATTCCGCAGGCTTTTCTCAGGCTAAATTCCCTCTGTTCGTAGCCAGCTCTGTGGGAGGAATTCAGAATCGGGCGCCAAGAAACTGCGCCAGTCTGGTTCTTCTTCCCCAGGTATGGTGCTGGCTGGCACACACCCGTGGCGGCCGGGGTCAGGGGAAGGTCGCCTTCTAAGGCAACTAAGTCAAAGTATCTGATGGTTATAATCATGTTGCATCCTAGCCTTTTAGCATTTCCACATGTCGCAGCAGAGTCATATGGACGAGTAATTAATTGTCATCTAAAATCCACTAGGTTGGATAAGAGACAGGAAAGGACTAAAAGGCATTTATATGGAGAATAGAACTTGCTTGCCCTTTTCTTCTTTTTGGTCATTCCTTTTCAATATTGGGGTAGAGGCTTCCTTTTCCTTCCCTTTCTTTTCTAAAGGTGGCTCTACTTTTGAAAGAGCCGTGTCTTAGGAAGAACCTCACAGTGCACGTGCCTGCTCACGCTTCACACGTCCTCGCTCCCGCTCCTTCTCTTTCGCAGCAGAGCTGGCTGATGCGACAGGCTTGTGGTACAGGGTGAGGCAGCCAGCGAACGGACTTG
Organism: Catagonus wagneri; assembly: GCA_004024745.2. Classification (NCBI taxonomy): domain Eukaryota; kingdom Metazoa; phylum Chordata; class Mammalia; order Artiodactyla; family Tayassuidae; genus Catagonus; species Catagonus wagneri. Next base: position 37,311,860 of record PVHT020000015.1, on the reverse strand, counting down.
CTACAGACAGCAGTGCCGTCCTTCTGGTCCTTCAGCTGTAGGCACTGGGTTCTCACAGGGGCAGCTTCGCTTAGCTGAGGATGTTAAGAGGATGCTGAGAGCTGTTCAACCCGCGCACGTGTTTCATAGGAGAGGGGGAGAAAGAAATTCATCACGATCGCATCTGCAGGACTTCAGCAGTGTTAGCATCTTTGTGTGGATGGCAAACTTTGCCAGCAAAGCTCGAAGTTCTCCAGGTAGTATAAAAAGCAATTCAGAATTAGATTTTCTTAATAGTTATTTAAGGTTAGCGCTCTTACGTGGCCATAAGAACGTTAGAGCTTGTCTTTTGTAGATATCAGTCCCCAACTTCAGCGTGAAACGACATTAAAGAAGAGTCACCTCTTCCATCTGTCACTCGTTAAACGAAATACTGTGAAACTGCCCATTATATTTGGGGGCAGAAGGCATGTCATCTTTGTTCTCACCGAGCTTACAGTAGAACAGAATGATTTGGCATTTTTGATATTTAATAAGGAAGGCGAGTTTTGTTTGAAAATGATTTGACTATTAATAATGTCTTTATAAAGTCATTCCTTTACCAGAATATATTTTAAAAACAGAGAGAAGTCCCTTTGTGTATGTAACAGTTTAGGTCTAATCAGCAGACTTTGTGGAACAAGTATTCTGACCTGTCCAGTGCTAGCAGTTAGGGGAGATTAGAGGCCAAGGTCAGGTTCAGCCTCAAGGCCGTTAAGATTAGATGGTAGGAGTCCCCTGGTGGCCTAGAGATGAAGGGTCCAGCATTGTCACTGCTGTGGCTCGAGTCACTGCCATGCCCAGGAATTTCTGCATGCCACGGGGACAGCCAAAAAAATATACATATTAGATGGTAAAGTGCAGAACTATGTAGTATAGACAGATGGGGGTGGGGAGGGCCCTGTGCTTCAGGGCAAGTCCGTAACATAGGAGATTTAAACAAGATGCTTTCTAAGGCCCTTTCCTTTCTAACAAAGGAAAAACAGGCTAGAAAAAGAAGAGAGCTGTTCGGAAAGGCTTCTGAGAATAGGCTGGCTGTATTTCGAAGAAAGAAGGCCTTATGGACAGGCATGGCATCCTTCCGGTGTCCTAAGGTCAGGTCAGCGCACCTAGCCAGGGGCGGCCAGACCCGAGAAGTTTCCTGCTTGGGGAAGGGTTTGGGAACCTTATCGTAGAGGTCCTGGAATGGCCATAAGGAGGTCGAACCTCCGTAAGTATGAGAAGCGGTTGCATGGCAGGAATGTAAACGGCACAAAAGTAAACGGAGGCTGGAGTCCAGGGAAAGGGACCTCCCTGATTTCCAGTCTGGCGTCTAGGTGGTGCCATTGACAAAAGCAGAGAGGTTGAGAAGGGGATCTGGCTGGGACTGGGAGCGTACTGAGAGTTGTGACTGCTCTAAGTTGCCAGGGCTTCTAGTGGCTAAGGCTTGTGAGGAAGTGAGAAGTGGGGCTCTGGGCAGCTTAGGGCTTAGTTGTATATGTAGGAGTCTGTGAACCTAGTTAATGTGAATTTACAGTTGGCACTGTTATGTATTTATTTATTTATTTTTTGCCTTTTGTCTTTTTTTTTAAGGCCGCACCCACAGCATACGGAGGTTCCCAGGCTAGGGGTCTAATCGGAGCTACAGCTGCCGGCCTACACCACAGCCACAGCAACTCAGGGTCCGAGCCACATCTTCGACCTACACCATAGCTCACAGCAGCGCCGGATCCTTAACCCACCGAGCGAGGCCAGGGATCCAACCCACAACCTCATGGTTCCTAGTTGGATTCATTTCTGCTGTGCGATGGTGGGAACTCCAGGATTGTCATTTAAATGATAGTTGCAATTCATGTATGGGACTCTTAGACAAGGCAAAGGCTGTTTGAATAGAGGAAAAGATCGACAGTTATGATTACATAAAAATGAGAAAAGCTCATCTGTTCAAAAGTACCCCAAACGAAAAGGCATATGTCAGACTGATGAAAATATGCACAACAAATAAAACAGACAAAAGGCTGACATCTTTCCTGTATAAAACACTCCTACGAATTGATCAGACAAACAGAGCCTATGACCAGACAATATGCGACCTGGGAACCACAGCTAGTTCACAGACGTCGAAAAGCTGTTTAGTCTCACTGGTACTAAAGAAACACAGATTTAAATAGTTATACATAGGAAACCCTTTTTGTCTCTCTAATGAACCCAGAGTAAGGAAAACAGTAGCAACTCGGTACATATCACCACCACCATCAAACCAAAAAAAAAAAAAAAAGATAATAGCCAGTGCCGCCAAGAGTGTGGTAAATACCATCATTCTCATATATTGTTGGTAGGAACGTAAATTTGAATGATTCTTTTGGAAATAAAAGAGATAATGGAAACAGAGAACATTGAAAATATGTATTTTTTTGACCCATGGTTTCTTTTTGGGGATTTTACTGAAAAACAATCCTGTGCATGTTTTTCTTTCACTTATTGAATTCATTTATTTACAGATATTTATTGCATATCTCTTATTACTGTGCTGTGTGCTGGAGGCACCGTGAGGAACCTGGTAGATGTGGGTCCCTGCCTTTGTGGAGTGGGAAAGATAGACCTGAAACCAATAATTCCTTGCTTAAAATTATAAGAAGTGCTGTGGGGGAAAAACATGGGTGATAGGAAAATGGCATCCTAAGAGGCTAACCGGAGTTATTTGTAAGGGCAATAAACTGGAAAAATCCGCATCCATGTATAAGGAGAATGGTTCGGGAAATCTCAGTACATCCTCTTGAAGGATTATTTCAACACCATTTAAATGGCCTTTTAAGGAGTATGGAAAATTGGTAGTGATTTAATGCTGGGAAAAAGAGATAGACAGTTACGGACCCAGTAGGAGTACATTTGTATGTGTGTGTGTGCGTGTGTGTGTGTGTGTGTGTGTGTGTGTGTGTGTGTGGTGGTGGGGGGAGAGAGAAATCATCTTTCCATTCCTCTCAAACCTATGCAAAAAAGACAAAGAATGGAAGAAAAATACCAAGATATCAATAGATCAGTTGATTTATTTTCTGGTTCTGTTTCTCGAAAGGGCCGTAATTTCCTTTATGAGCATGCATTACTTTTATAACAAAATAAAATATTAACACTTTTTAAGATGATGCTTTATTATGGCTGTGATAAATTACACGTCTGTTTTTGGTTCCTAAAGCCCGTGGCTGGTTATTTCATTAGCCTCTTGATATTCTGGGAGTCCTTAATGAGGAAAGCAGCCTCAGCTAAATAATAAACTCTTAGGCTGAAAGGCAGGGGTGATAAGTCAGGCCCAGGCTGTTGATTTTTCTGATGATTGGCTGTTACCATATTCCACGGACTCCACGGAACTCTTATACCAGTAGAGTTTGGAGATATTTGAGTGCATGGCTAGTGCTTGTTCTCTGTTGAAAAATTAAATGCAACAGAAGATTAATAATGGCAAACAGTTGAAAATAGAAAGCTTGGCTCTGCCCAGCCAGAGCCACCTGAGCTACCCTGGATTTTGAATCTTCCTGAGCCTCTTTTCAAGTGAGCTGGTACCAGAGCTAATAGTCTGGCTAGAAGATTGAAGTCTTGAGGTCGGAGAAGGGTTATAGTTCTAAACGTCCAGAACTGAGAGCCTAGATGGCTTAGTGCACATGTTGCCCTTATCCAGGAGCGAAGGGGAGTCCACCTGCTGGAGCAGCCTCCTCTTAGAGCGATTTCACTTCATAAGACCATTGCCCCCGGTTAACTGGAAATTAAGTTTGACTAGAACATTCCATTTCTCAACTACTGTGGATTATCTGCGGGGCCACTGAATATAGGGAGGTTCAAAATCTCACTGTTGAAATTCCTCGGGAGCTGCATTCTAGGTACAGGTCATTCTGGCAGCGTGAACAACGTGCCTCACTCTTGGAAAGCCAATACCCGCATTCTGTGACAAACGCCATGAGATATTTAGTCACCGGGTTTAGGGGGGAAAAAAAGGTATGGATGGGAATATTCCCTCTTCCATTAAAGTGTAATGAAGAGTCCAATTAATGGTCTATGTCTGCTGATACAGTATCATTGTAAGCTTAGAGAGATATTTTGTCTCAACTTAGTAAAATATTTATTGGCAAAAGAGCGTTCCTAGCTTTGCTAGCTATTGGACTTCACAGATTATTCAGTTGGTCTTATTGCACCCCATTTGTTATTTCTGCCACTTTGCCTCTAAGAACAGTGTTGAAGACTTTGACACATTTCAGAGCATTACACTAAATAAATCTGTCTTGCACATTCCACTGTGCTTTTTCTGGAATATTATAAATATTCAAATATAGGCACACATGCAAATTCAAAGTAAAATTCAATACATGCAAATTTGTCATAAATTCCATATTTATAACTTAGCAATAGTTTTGAACTTGTTATCCCATGATATAAATGTATCAAATATGAGCCCATGGGAATTACCAATAAATATATTTTTCTGATTAAACTGTAGGTTCTTTTTTAGTCACAATTTAAGCTTCAATTCTGGGATATATTATAAGAGAATAATTTGCACTTCATTTAGTCTGAATTGTCAAGAATCATGTTCTTTCCCAATGTAAATGTCTGCAAAAAGGACTTCTTATTCAGTTTGATTGCTTTTTGAATTTTACTAGCAGAAATGCCCTAGTGAGCCTATGAGAATCGGTCTGTTTCTTGCGAAGAGTTTAATTCTAATGAATCACATCCGTGCACTTTTCTGAAGGAATACAGAAAAACTGAAATGTGCAATGCATTGATTTACATCAAATGGTTTAGGCTTGTGTGCACTATTCCTTGCATCAATTGACTTTTTCCCATGACTGTTCTAATAAAGACAAATCTTAAGTATAGCTTTAGCTCAGATTCACTCATGATCATTGGGCTTTGGCTAACTTCCTCCAAGAGAGTGAATGCAAGCAGAGTGTTTAGAAATTGACTAGAGTGACCAGGTTACAGCCAGGAAACATGGAGACACTTTTGAAACGTCCTTCGATCTTGGCAGCCAACTCCTCAGTTATTACAATAAATAGAAGTTGACTAAACTTACCAAGTGAAAGACATAGATTTTCACAATAGATAAAAATACAAAATCCAGCTATAGGAGTTCCTGTTGTGGCTCAGGGGAAACGGATCTGACTAGTATCCATGAGGATGTGGGTTTGATCCCTGGCCTCTCTCGGTGGGTCAGGATTCCGGCATTGCTGTGAGCTGTGGTGTAGGTTGCAGACACAGCTCAGATCCCGCATTGTTGTGGCTGTGGCCAGCAGCTGTAGCTCTGATTTGACCCCTAGCCTGGGAACTTCTATATGCTGCAGGTGAGGCCCTAAAAAGCAAAACAAAAAACCCCCAAAACCCAAAAACCAACCAACAAACAGAAAACCCCAAAATAGCTATATGCTGTGTATGGGAGACAAAGCTAAAACATAAGGTCACGGATAGGAGTGAAGTAGAGATATTATGCAAATACCAGAAGGAAGCTGATGTAGCTAAACTGACTAAGACAAAACCTTTTGGGGGCATAAACAGGATCACAGAATAATGATAAAACGTTCAGTTCTTCAGATAACAATTCTAAACGTGTGCACTTAATACCATAGTTCTGAAATATATAAAGCAAAGATTGACAGAGCAATAAGAAGAAATTGTAAAATCTACTAACCTCTTTCAGAAATTGGCAGATGAAATGAACAAAAAATGAATAAGGATACAGAGGACTTGAACAACGTGGTGAACAAGCTTACTGTAGAAGACCCACATCCAATTAGAAGAATACACATTCTTATCAAGCGCCTATGGAACGTTTTTGAAAATAGACCATGTACTAAGCCATGAAGTTGGTCTGGAAAAACTTTAGTGAATAAACACCTTACAGACCATTCTATCTGACTATGCAGTGCTTAGGAAGGAACGAGGGATCAGGTGCACCAGAAGGAGCGTTAATAGTCTAATATATTTGGAAGTATTGTCAGTCCTTCACTGACCACATCAAGCTTCTTAATTCACATGCAAGGGTGAAGAACTCCACGTTAGTGTCTAGATAATGCACATCGAAGATTCAGCACCTAGCATATGATATGTGCTAAAAAAGTATGGCTATGATTATTACATTTTGTTGTCATTACCCATGTGGAGAACCCTTGCGTCTTCAGAGGACTATAAAAATATTTGCATTTGGCAAATTATGTAGCATTAACGGAAGAACTTGTCCTCTGTGGAAAAAACTCTATTACCTATAAAGTACTCAGATACATCTCTCCAAGGTTCATTCGGGTGAACATTCACAAGGCCCTTTCACACAAACTTACAGATATCCAACAAGCTCAGAAAAATGTACCAAGTCAAACTATAGAAAAATCATATCTAGGAGTTCCCATTGTGGCCTCAGCAGGTTACAAACCCGACTAGCATCCACAAGGATGCGAGTTTGATCCCTAGCCTTGCGGTTGGAGATCCAGTGTTGTTGTGAGCTGTGATGTAGGTCGCATACGTGTCTTGGATCTGGTGGTGCGGGGTGCTGTGGTGTAGGTCGGCAGCTGCAGCTCTGCTTTGACCCCTAGCTTGGGAACTTCCATATACCACAGGTGCGGCCCTAAAAAGCCAAAAAAAAAAAAAAAAGAAGAAAGGAAGTCATATCTAGCTACATAATATGCACGCGCGCGCGCACACACACACACACACACAAGGTATTTTTAGCACCTACATTATACATATTATCTTTACTGGGGTTTGCAAACTATGGGTCAAATCTTGTCCCCACTGATTTTTGTAAATACAGTTTTATTGGAACACATCCAAAGAAAAAGTGAAGAACTCTAAGACTTAGGCAGAGAGAAGTGCTGTGAAGTGATGGTTTGACTCAGGTAGCTTGGCCTGACTTTCCATGAAGATGTATTAGTATTTTCTGGTACCCGCTGAGCCAGGCCATTGGCTGATGGGCATAACATATATTTTTCTCGTGTAATCCTCAAAACAACCATCTGAGGGAGATGTTTAAGAAAACCCATTTATTTTTTATTTTTTTATTTTTAAAAAATTTTTTCCATTAAGAAAATCCATTTAAAGATGAGAAAACAGAGAATTGGATGGGATATATAACCTGCCCAAATTTACACAACTGCTCAGTGTTGGAGTTGGCATTTCAAACCAACTGGGCCACATGGCCTGTCTGATAGGTTTTAATGTCCACTAAATTCTTAAATTTCCAAAATCCTTTACCTCTTTTTTAGTTATTATTTTTTATTGAAATATTTTTGAGATACAGTGTTGTATTAATTTCTGGTGTACAGCAAAATGATTCAGTTATATATGCATATGTGTGTGTGTGTGTGTGTGTGTGTGTAGTCTTTTTCAGATTATTTTCCATTACAGGTTGTTATAAGATATTGAATATAGTTCCCTGTGCTATATAGTAAATCCTTGTTGCATATCTATTTTATGTATACCAGCTTGTGTCCTTTAATGCCATACTCCTAATTTATCCCTCTGCAGCTCCCTTTTCCCTTTGGTAACCATGTTTGTCCTCTATATCTGTGAGTCCCTTTCTGTTTTGTTATATTCATTCATTTGTTTTCTTTCTTAGATTCCACATATAAGTGATATCACACAGTTTTTGTTTTGTCTAACATATTTCACTAAGTATATAATACCCTCCAAGTTTATCCATGATGTTGTAAGTGGCAAAGTTTTATTCTTTTTTTTAATGGCTGAGTAGTACTGTGTTGTGTGTCTGTGTACCACATCTTCTTTATCCATGCATCTGTTGAGGGGACATTTAGGTTGCTTCCATGTCCTGGCTATTGTAAACTGTGCTGCTATGAACATAGGGGTGCATGTATCTTTTCGAATTAGAGTTTTTCTCTGGATATATGCCCAAGCGTGGCAACTCTAGTTTCAGTTTTTTAAGGAACCTCCATACTGTTCTCCATAGGGGTGTGGCCTTAAAAGGCCAAAAAAAAAAAAAAAAAAAGGAAAGAAAGAAAGAATATGCAAATGAGCATGGGCCTCCAGGCTGGCAGATGTAGTGGGGGCAGCAAACGAATTAGGTTGAAGGTACGGAAGGGTGGTAAAAAGATGCCCAATACAACCGCAGAAGGGTTTGGCCTTCGGATTTCAGCCGCCTCAGCAGACGCCTCATGACCGAGACCTTGCTGCATAGAAAATTAACGGGCACAACATCTTGGAGGTTGAAGAACTGCTTGAACCTATTTGCCATATAAGCTAGAGGCAAACATATTTGTCATTTTTGTGATTGGTTTTGCCAAAAGTGGTACCGTGTGTTCTCTGAGTGTAATAGGCCGACTAAAGCTCATTGAAACAGTGTTGAATGATGCAGGGTAGGCTACTTAGGAAAACTTACTTCAGGAGTTCCCTGGTGCCTCAGTGGGTTAAGGATCTGGTGTTGACATTGCTGTGGTTCGAGTTTGATCCCTGGCCCAGGAACTTCCACATGGTGTGGGCATGGACAAAAAATTACTTCAATAAAAATTTTAATGAATGTGTAGAAGTGATTTTATACATAAATGAAATTAATGAGAAATAATTCGGCTAATACAAGAATGGAGAGCCAAAGAGAGGTGTTTAAAAAATATTTTGGGAGTTCTTCTTGTGGCTCAGTGGGTTAATAAGGGCCCAGAGTTGTCTCTGTGAGGACGCAGGTTCGATCCCTGGCCTTGCTCAGTGGGTTAAGGATCCAGTGTTGCTGCAAGCTGTGGTGTGGGTCGCAGGTGCAGCTGGGATCTGGTGTTGCCGTGGCTGTGGCGTAGGCCTGCAGCTGCAGCTCCAATTCGATCCCTGGCCTGGGAACTTCTATATGCTACAGGTGTGACTGTAAAAAGAAGAAAAACAATAAGAACAATTGCTTCTGGACTTCTCTTGTGACACACCAGGTTAAGGATCCGACATGGTCATTATGGTAGTCCTGGACACTGCCGTGTCATGGGTTTGATCCCTGGCCCAGGAGCGTCACATGCCATGGGCATTGCGAAAAGAAAATTTATTTTGCATTATCAGACAAAATGGTCTGTATTTCTCCTTTTAGATAAGGATCCATGCTTAGCATCTACTACGCTCAATTTGTTCTTTGTGACTTGGAAGCAAAGCAAAAGCAAAAAAAAAAATACCATTTTAGCATTCATATAGCATTTTACAATCTTCTGGCAGCTTTTGTATTTATTGCCATATGGGTGTACATTAAATCTGTATCTTCCTCTCATTTATATGTTTATGAAGATATAAAGATACACACATGCGCACACAAAATAATTAAGCAAGTGATATGTGTTTGACAATGTTTGGTGACTTAATGCCAATTAGAGAGTTAAAAAAAAAACACCCTTGCTTTTCTAATCCAATTGGTCGCATGCTTTTTGGTTTCTGCACTTAAGGACAGAATCCATTTAAAGTGCCGAAATTTGCATGCATGCAGCTTTGAGTGAGACTTCCATTTATTTCAGATGGCCTTGAAAAATTATTATTGAGGGGCTTAGAGACGTGGATGTCACAAGATCCATTAAGATGAGACTAAAATCACAATTTTTGGTTTCCATCGGTTTCTTCTGTCCAGGAGGGGCTAGTTGATACCTTTGACTTAGGGGGAGCTGAAGGTATGTGGTTTGGCCAGACTATGGAATGCAGTCCAATCAGCCCAGGTCAGCCCTCAACGAGGGGATCTGTGCTGCAGGCACCTTGACTAACGCTGTTGAAGGAAAGCGGATCATCATTTCCCAGAGTTCAGCTGAATGCTAACTTAGCTGCGTACAGGATTTGTATGCATGGGAGTTAGCAATGACATTGACAGTCTTTCCCCTTTGAAAAAATACGGTTGGATGGGAATGAGCAAGACTGTGATGCCCCCCCCCCGCCTTTGAATGTCATGTTTGTTTGGCTTTCAAACCATAGCGAAACGTTATTCATTGTAGTAAGGTTATGGTTCCAGTATTAAGGGACTGGGTGTGGGGGTCTCAGGTTGTGATCTTTGGCTGGGAACATCTTCTCCAGAGCAAGTCACAGAGGTCAGAGTTCCATTCCTGCAGCAAACAAGCCGGGGACCATAGACATCCAACTCTTCTGGTTTGCTGCAATCTGAATCCAGGAGGCAACTCTTTCTGGTGAACGGAGCCGAGCTCTTATATGCAATGGGCCTGCTAAGATGGAGATTGGCTGAGTACCAGAAATCCTGAGGTCTGCTCAGCTGTGTCACTTGGCTTTTGGTTACATACTTTGGTGGTCTCTTCTTAGCACGAGAAACCTGAAAGAAGAAAACAACTGTGCTCCTAGAACTTTAACCAGATAGAAATGGCAGGAGTTGCGATTGAAATGGCAGAAGTTAAAGTTGGGTCTGAGAAAGAGAAATAGCACTGGGAAAAACTAAACTCTTGCCCTAATTAAATGGCATATTGCCTCTTAGTGACCTTGACCTTGCCCTCCTAGGTAGAGCTTTGGGCACAGCAGGTCCACATCTGCTTCAGGGCCCTAGAGGGAGGCAGTGGTCTCATGCAGACTGGCTGCTTTAGTAGCGAGCACCTTAGGTCTGGGGCCACTGGAGGCTTTCAGTTTGGAATTTTGGGGCATCAAGTTTCTGCTGGATTAGGAGTGAGAGCTAGTTTGGGGTACCTCTTGTGATTTAGGATAATTTACTCAAGATTCATCCAAATTGGTGCTTGTAGCAAATAGTTCATTCTTTTTTCTTGCTGAAGAATATCCCACAGAAAGTATGTACCACAATTTACCTAACCTTTCACCTGTCCAAGGACTTCTCGGCTGGTTCTAGTTTTTGGCTGTTACAAAGAAAGCTGCTATGAACGTTCGTGTATAGGCTTTAGTGGGATGCTAAATGTTCTTTTCTCCAAGATAAAAGCCCAAGACTAAAATTGCTGGGATGTTTGGTAATTATATGTTTAGTTTTATAAGGAACTGCCAAAGTGTTTTCTAGAATGACTGTATATCATTTCACTTTCCCACCAGCAATGTACAAGTGGTCCAGTTTCGCCTCATCCTTTCCAGCATTTGGCATTGTCACTATTTTTTTTTTTCTTAACAAGTTTTTTAAAAAATTACTCAGTGAATTTTATTGCATTTATAGTTGTACAGTGATCATCACAACCCAATTATAGCATTTCCATCCCAAACCCCCAGCCCATCCTTCCACCCCCACAGCCTGTCTTATTTGGAAACTGTAAGTTTTTCTAAGTCTGTGAGTCAGTATCTGTTCCGCAAAGAAGTTCACTGTGCCCTTTTTTAGATTCCACATGTAAGTGATAGCATTTGATGTTGGTGCCTCATTGTCTGACTGACTTCACTTAGTAAGATAATTTCTAGGTCAATCCATGTTGCTGCAAATGCCGGTATTTCTTTCCTTTTAATGGCTGAGTAATATTCCATTGTGTATATGTACCACACCACATCTTTATCCACTCCTCTGTTGATGGACATTTAGGTTGTTTCCATGTCTTGGCTATTGTATAGAGTGCTGCATTGAACATTGGAGTACATGTATCTTTTCGAGTCATGGTTTTCTCTGGATAGATGCCCAGGAGTGGGATTGCTGGTTCAAACGGTAATTCTGTTTTTAGTTTTCTGAGGAATCTCCATACTCTTTTCCACAATGTTTGCACCAATTTACATTCCCACTAACAGTAGGAGCGTTCCCTTTTCTCCACACCCTCTCCAGCACTTACTGTTTGAAGACTTTTTGATGATGGCCACTCTGGACCGTGTAAGGTGGCACCTCATAGTGGTTTTGATTTTCATTTCTCTAATAATGAGTGATGTTGAACATCTTTTCATGTGTTTTTTGGCCATCTGTATGTCTTCTTTGGAGAATTGTCTGTTTCGATCCTCTGCCCATTTTTTGTTGGGGTTGTTTGTTTTTTTGGTATTGAGCTGTAGGAGGTGTTTATAAATTTTGGAGATTAATCCCTTGTCAGTTGATTCACTTGCAAATATTTTCTCCCATTCTGTGGGTTGTCTTTTCGTTTTGTTTAGGGTTTCCTTTGCTGTGCAGAAACTTTTAAGTTTAGTTAAGTCCCACTTGTTTATTTTCGTTTTTATTGTCATTACCCTAGGAGGTGGATCCAAGATGCTGCTGTGGTTTATGTCAGTGTTTAGTCTACGTTTTCCTCTAAGAGTTTTATAGTATCTGGTTTTATATTTAGGTCTTTAATCCATTTTGAGTTTATTTTTGTGCATGGTGTTAGGAAGTGTTCTAATTTCATTCTTTTACATTGTGGCTGTCCAGTTTTCCCAGCACTACTTATTGAAGGGGCTGTTTTTCTCCATTGCATGTTCTTGTCTCCTTTGTCATAGATTAGTTGACTGTAGGTGTGTGGGTTCAATTCTGGGCTTTCTATCCTATTGCACTGATCTATATTTCTGTCTTTGTGTCAGTACCACACAGTTTTGATGACTGTAGCTTTGTAGTATAGCCTGAATTAAGAGCGCCTGATTCCTCCACCTCCAGTTTTCTTTCTCAGGATGTCTTTGGGCATTCTGGGTCTTTTGTGCTTCCAAACAAACTTCAAAATATTTTGTTCTAGTTCTGTGAAAAATGTCCTTGCTAATTTGATAGGGATTGCATTGAATCTGTAGATTGCCTTGGGTAGTATAGTCATTTTGATAATATTGATTCTTCCAGTTGTCATTAATTTTTTCATTTTAGCTGTTCTGATAGATATATAGTAATATCTCATTGCGGTTTTTTTGTTTGTTTGTTTTTTGCTTTTGAGGGCCACACCCGTGGCATATGGAAGTTCCCAGGCTAGGGGTCCCAGGTTACAACATAGCCACAGCAATGCCAGATCTGAGCCATGTCTGTGATCTACACACAGCCCACGGCAATGCTGAGCGAGGCCAGGGATCAAACGTACGTCCTCGTGGGTGCTAGTTAGGTTTGTTTCCGCTGAGCCATGACGGGAACTCCTCTCACTGTGGTTTTAATTTCCCTTACCCTGATGGCTAATGATGTTCAACATCCTTTCACATGCTTATTAGCCATCTGTAGGTCCTCTTTGATAGAATGTCATTTGCTTGTTTTCTGATGGAATTCTTTGGGGTTTTTTTTTGTTTGTTTGTTTTTTAACTGTTGAGCTTGAAGTGTTACTTTCATGTCACATAGTCTTTGTCAGGTATATCGTTTGCAATATTTCCTTTTGGCCCACTGCCTGGCTTTTCAACTTTTTCTCCTGGTATTTGACAGAGCAAAATTTCTAATTTTGATGAGATCCAATCTATCAGTTTTTCTTTCATGGATCATGATTTAGTGTCAAGAATCAGTTGCCCAACATGAAAAGAAATTCCACATAACTAAGTATTAAAGAAATGCAAACCAAAAGTGCTATGACTTATCACCTCAGATTGGTCAGAATGGCCATCATTAAGAAGTCTATAAATAACAAATGACGGAGAGGGTGTGGAAAAAAGGAACCCTCCTACACTGAAAGAAGTAATCTAAATTGGTGTAGCCACTATAGCAAACAGTATGGAGATTCCTCAAAAAAATGAAAAATAGAATTGCAATACGATCCAGCAATCCCACTTCTGGGCACATACCCAGGCAAAGTTATTATTTGAAAGCATACATGCACGCCTAGGTTCATAACGGCACTATTTACAGTAGCCAAGATGTGGAAGCAGCTTAAATGTTCACTGACAGAGGAATGGATAAAGAAGATGTGGTACATGTATATAGTGGGATATTAGTGAATATATTAAAGGGAATAAAATAGATAAATACCAAAGACCTACTGTATAGCACAGGGAACTGTTATTCAGTATCTCGTTATAAACAGTAATAGGAAAGTATGAAAAAATATATTTATGTATAACAGAATCGTTTTGCTGTATACCAGAAATTAACACAACACTATAAATCAACTATACTTCAGTAAAAAAAAAAAAAAAAAAGAATTAATTGCCTGATCCTGGACCTTGAAGATTTTCTTCTGTGTTTTATCTAAAGTTTTATAGTTTTAATTTTTATTAAGTCTATGATAAATTTTGTTATTTTCTTATTTATATACACTCCACACTGTAATATTCACCCTTTTATAAAGTGTACAGTACAATGGCTTTTAATATATTCACAAGGTTGTGCAATCATTGCCACTATCAAATCCCCTCCCCCCCAAATTTCATTACTCAAAAAAAAAAATCTGTACCCATTACCAGTCACTGTCCATTCAGCCTGCACCCAGCCATCTTATGGGTGTGAAGTGGTACCCTATTGTGGTTTTGCTTTGCATTTTCCTGAAGAGTAATGGTGGTGAGCATCTTTTTATATGCTAATTGTCCATTTGAATGTCTTCTTTGTCGTTCCTGCTGTGGCACAACAGTATCTGTATTGGTGACTTCTCTGCAGGTCCAGGATGCAAGTTCGATCCCTGTCTGGCACAGTGAGTTAAATGATCCCGAGTTGTGGCATAGGTTGCAACTGTGGTGTGGATCTGATCCCTGGCCTGGAAACTCCATATGCCAGGAGGTGGCCAAAAAAACAAAACAAAGGATCTTCTTTGATTCAAATCCTTTGCCATTTAAATTTTTTTTTGTTTTACTGTTATGTTCTATATACATTCTAGATATAAGTCCCTTATTATATTTGTGCTTTGCAAATACTTTTCTCCCATTCATTGGGTTACCTCTTCACTTTTTTTTATGATGTTCATTGAGCACAAAAGTTTTACATTTTCATGAAATCCAATTTAACTTTTTTCTTTTGTCTCTCATGAATGCTTTGTCTAACCTAAGATCACAAAGATTTACCCCTCTATCGTCTTCTAAGAGTTTTAAGCTTTATCTTTTATGTTAAGGTCCATGATTTATTTTGAGGTTTTTTTGTGCATATAATGAGGAAGGAGTCCAACTTTCTTCTTTTCCGTATGGTTATCCGTTGTCCCAGAATCATTTGTTGAAAAGACTTTTTCTTTATTGAATCGCTTTGGTATGTTTGTTGAAAATCAATTGGCCATAGATGTATCTGTTTATTTCTGGATTCTTAATTCTTATTTATTAATCTATATAGCTCTCTTTATGAAACACCATGTCATCTTTGACTACTGTTGCTTTGCAGTTAGTATTGAAATCAGGAAGTATGAATTCTACAGTTTTTTTCTTCTTTCTCTGGAATGTTTTGGTTACTAGGGGCCTTGAATTTCAGTGTGAGTTTTAAAATTAGCTTATCAGTATCTGCGAAGAAGCCATCTAGGGTTTTGTTAGGGTTTTTTTTTAATCTGTAGTTTAGTTTGAGTGACTATTACCATCTGAACAATATTAAGTTTTTAAATCCATGAACATGGGCAGTCTTTCCATTTTGGTGTTCTTTAATTTCTTTCAATAATAATTTGTAGTTTTTATTTTTTTTCAGTCATATTGATCTATTTTATTTATTTTTCCATTACTTAATGAGTTTTATTACAATTATAGGTGTACAAAAATCATAACAAGCAAATTTTATAGAATTTGTAGTTTTTAGATTACAAGTTTTACACTGCTTTTTTTTTGGCTGTGCCCGCAGCATGTAGCAGTTCCTGGGCCAGGGCTTGAACCCTCTCCACAGCAATGACAATGTTGAATCCTTCACCTGCTGAGCCACCAGGGAACTCCAATGTAATTGTTTCCTTAATTTCATTTTTGGACTTTTCATTACTACTGGTTTTTTAAATATTGATTTTCTATGCTGCAACCTTGCTGAACTCATTTTAAAAAAATGCTTATAGTTTTTTACTGTACTCCTTAAGATCTTCTATACCCAAGGTTATGTCATCTGCAAATAGATACTTTTACATCTTCCTGTCCAGTGTGGATGCATTTTATTTATTTGTTTGTTTATTTATTTATTTATTTATTTATGCCTAAGTCTTGGGGGAGAGATGGTCTTTCATCATTAAATATGATGTTGATGTTATCTCTGGCCTGAGAACTTCCATATGCTGCGAGCGTGGCCATTAAAAAAAAGGGCAGCAGATAGAAATGATAGCTCATCAGCATCTAATGAACCAATTATTTACCCTGTCAGATATTCTCCTACCTTGTCCTTCTGACCACACAATTTGAAAGAAAGAAACCCCAGGGTTCTATGCCATTGCCATGTCTAGCTGAAGTATGACGTGGGCTTTTCATTGGCTGACCAGCTTGAAGAGAGCTCTTCCTTTGTTCAACTTGAGCCTGCCCAAGCAGGGTCTTGGACACAGTATGAAAGTAGGAAGGTGAACTTGTAGCCTGTAAATACTTCAAACATGGCACTCGCTATGCTATAGTATACTTGTCTTCTAAAAAAAAATTTGTGGGAGTTTTCTTGTGGTGCAGAGTGTTAAGGATCCTGAGTTGACACTTCAGTGGTTTAAGCTGCTCTTGTGGTGTGGGTTTAGTCACTGGCCTGGGAGCTTTCACATGCCGTGGGCGTGGCCCCCAAAATACCCAAGATAATAAATGATTTTGTATTATTGGATGTGAGCTGTCTAAGGCCAGGGACTTTCTTTCATGTCTCTTCCAGAGCCTTCATCCGTAGTAGTCAATTAATATTTATTGAATAAGAAAATAACTTTCAAATACCGTATCTCCAATCTGTCAAAACCAAACCCAGTTTCGTCTTTCAGTGGATGGCCAGTTTTCAAAGGAAGCTGAGTGTTCTCTAAACCAGCCCTTTCAACTTTATTCTGTGCACATGAATCACCTGGGGATCTTGTTAAAGTGTAGATTCTGATTCGGTTGGTTTGAGTGTGACCTAAGATTTTGCATTTTGAACAAGCTCCCAGGTGAAGCAGATGCTGTTGGTCTGTATACTACACTTTGAGTATCAAGGATCGTCTCCAAAATGTAATCCATCATCAAGTCTGTGGATGCTCTTTTCTGTCTCAATTCTGATCATTCATCTTGGTTTCTGTTGCTACCACTTTATCTGAAACCTTCATCTTTTTTTGAGGGATTACAGTAATAGCTTTCATCTAATCTCCTTGGCTCTTTCCTGCAACCATTCTCTACACTGCAACCAAGGTGATATTTCTCAAAAACATTTCTGATCATGCTTACCTTTGTAGCCTTCTGTGAGGGTAGAACAGTGACTTCTCTATTGCTAGATTGTCTGTATATTATATGAGAACAGAGGTAGGGGCAAAACAATGTGAGGCTTGAGGAGCCAAGGGCTTAGAGTGATTGTGAACCAGTTTTAGGGGCCACTTCATGCATACAGGGCTGCCCACAGATGCTATTCCATCCATTTATCCATTCATCCATTCATCTGTTCACCTATCCATCTATCCATCCATCCATTCATCTGTTCCTTTAATGGTCCATTTATCCATTCAGCCAGCCCATTATCCAGCCACCCAGTTGACTGATCATCCATCCATCCATCCATCCATCCATCCATCCATCCAACCATCCAACCACAGTCCCATCCCTCCATCCACCTGTCCATTCAGTCAGTTAGCCAGCTGGCCAGGCACCCGACATGCTAGGACTGTTGGCTCTTGGACCAGACAGTCAAATAAAATGTTTCGTGTCATTTATGGTATAACTGCAATAACTTGATATCCATTGTTTCAGCTTCTCTGGCAGATGAGATGTCTCAAAGTTTTCTAGTCAAAATATTTGCTTTTCTGGGCCCAGTCAATCCAAAATCCCTTGCTCACATTCTTTTTTTCATTTGAATTTCTGCAAATGTTAGTGTACCCTGAATAACAATTTCTTACAAATTCCATACCCAAAAGATTATTTGCCATTTCCCTTTCCTTTCAGATTTCTCTTGCTGTGCTTTCAGCCAGGGTTTGGTAGGTGGGGTTAAGTGTGTGCAGATTCATTTCTCAGTGAGGTGTGAGCTTTGCTAGTATTGAACCCATCCTGGGCATGGGCTAGTCCTGCCACAGTGCCTAGGGGCTGAAGAATGTTATGATTAGGCTTTTTTTTTTTTGTCTTTTCTAGGGCCACACTCGCGGCACACAGAGGTTCCCAAGCTAGGGGTCTAATCAGAGCTGTAGCTGCCGGCCTACACCACAGCCACGACAATGTCAGATCCGAGCCGCGTCTGCGACCTACACCACAGCTCAGGGCAACGCCGGATCGTTAGTTAACCCACTGAGCCATGCCAGGGATCGAACCCGCAACCTCATGGTTCCTAGTTGGATTCGTTTCCGCTGAGCCACGACGGGAACTCCTGATGAGGCTTTTGGTTTGGGCCTTGACAAAGGAGCCCACCTGTGTTTGCTGAGACCTACTATATCTGGGATGACCAGACTTTAGGAGATGGGGACAAGCGGAAGGAGTCCTTTTTTTTTTTTTTTTGGTAGGTGGATGGATGGGAGGACTCTGTCTCAGGAATTCTTAGCTTTCTGCTATTCTTCAGCTAATTCTTCAGCCAGAACCCCCCACCCCCACCCTCACCCCCAGGCTCCCACCTCTGGAGTGTGGTCACATTCAGGCAAGAGTGCTGCCAAGCTCCGTTGACATTTGGTAGCATTTGTTTTCTCCCCTTTTAGTTTAGCAGCTCATCACAGGGGTTGTTCTTTGTTCATCTTTCCTGGGTTTTTTTGTACACTGACTAATGCTTACAGCTGGCTTTCTCGAGAGAGAAGTGCTGGGGAGATCAATCAAATGAGATCTTAAAGGGTAAATCAGGGTTTCAAATGTGTTCAGGCAGCTTCTATTCACTCCAGTGAGAAGAAGTGCTTCCAAGGACAGAAATTTGCCCAGTGAAATGCCTCCTAAATGCAGCAGCGCAATCATGCTTCGAATGGCTGTTTTGCAGCCTGAGCGTCCGGTTCTGCTTAGATTTCAAATGACCATTTAAAACTCAGAGCG
>PVHT020000015.1:37235550-37292062 GCA_004024745.2 Catagonus wagneri | reverse complement strand
GCTAATGGAAGATCAAAGTTGTAAAAATTGTACCTTCGCCTGCATCCGCGGAGGGTCCTGAGGGGGAGGGTGGGGAAGAGAAGCTGCACAGAATACCTTTTTTTTTTTTTCAATCATTTCACGTTTCCTTTAGTTTTTCAGTGCCTGTAAGACTCAAGAAATGCCTCATGTGAAACCTGCATTGTATTTCAGGAAAAATGCAGAAGTACTTGCTTGGGCTTTCGAAGTCAGCGCTGCAGGCAGCCCTGTGCGTTTGTAGACATCCTGAAAGAAAATGTTTCTGGTGGAAGTCGACTGATGCAGAGAGTTTGTGACTAGCGGGTAGCCAGTGTGGAAACTGCGTCTCATCTTTCATCCTCTGTTATGACATTAAAGTATGGTTGTGGCCGCAGGATGAAATGAATATTCTAGCTTCTTGCATTAAGAGATGAGCCTGTTTCTGCGCGGTGACCTTTGGTGCTATGTCCTTGCAGCTGTGAACTGTGGGGGCTTGATCAGGAAAAGGAAGTTATTTCCATGACCCCTTTAGGAAACATAATTAGGAAGATGATTTTGGAAAACATCACCCACCACAGCCCCACATCCAGGAGGAATTATTCCTTCATTGCATCCTTTTCTAGACAGGCCTCGTTCCCCACTGTTAGTAGGAAAATTCAGGACCGATTCCCTAAAGAAGCGGAATGGGCTTAGGGTCAACCTGAAGGTGCGATCACTTGCGGTGCAGTGGGTTAAGGATCCAGTGTTGCCAGAGCTGTGGCGTAGGTTGTGATGTGGCATGGGTTCAGTCCCGGGCCTGGGAACTTCCACATGGAGCGGGTTTGGCAAAAAAAAAAAAAAGTTATTATCAATAAAAAAAAAGGAGTTAACAAGGCTTTCTTGCCTTCCGCATGTCATTTATTCTGAGGTATGGTCTTCATTTGCTTCCAGAATGGGACTGGCTGGCTGCCAGCAGGAGGGGGGCGTCTTTCAGAGTCAACAGAGCAGCGAGCAGGGCTTCAGTGAAGACCACCCAGTAAGAGAGACCATGCCTTACCTGACCGCATTCCAAGGAGGTAGCTACTGGGCTTTAATGGAAATCCATTCTGAAGGCCCTCTTGGGGGGAAGGGGTGGACAGGTTGCCTCCTTGCTTGAAAATGATGGCTGTTCTTGTGTTTTATATGTTGGACTTACACCTACGGTTTCATGGGATGGTAGATTTCTGCTCCTACAAAGATTGAAAGGTCCAGAGAGAAGGTTATTCATAACCAAGGTCACAACTAAGGTCATAACCCCTTAGTTACTTGGGGATCTGGCACTAGAACTTGGGCTTCTCGATTGCCCATCAGCTGCTCTTCACTGTGTCACCATGTCATAGGACCTCCTTTTTTTTTGGGCCATGAGCGTGCAGTAGTTTCTGGGGCAGGGATTGAACCCAAGCCACAGCAGTGACCCGAACCACAACAGTGACAGCCCCGGATCCTTAACCCTCTGACAACCAGGGAATTCCCATGGCGCCTCTTGTCTACATTCATATTTCATCGCCAAAGAAATTTCCTTTGCTATGACTTGCTTTGCAAGCAGGAATCGTAAACTCTTCTTATGAAAAGTTAGCAACCATCAGGACATTTTATGTTACTATAGCCCTTCGCATTTTACTGAACTGTTTCACACACGCCTTTCCCTTCCCTCTTTACCAAAGCTTATGACGTAGGGAAAGGGGAATATCATGATTGTCATCATCATCATCACCACCACCGTCATCATCATATCATCATCCTCGTCATCGTCATCACCCTCATCATCGTCATCATCATCATCATGTCATCATCGTCGTCATTATCATCATCGTCATCAATACCGTCATCATCTTCATTCCATGGATGAGGAACCTGGGGCTCAGGGAGGATAAACAAATGGTTCAAGATCATGCAGACGGTGACAGAACTGAGATGACTTTCCTTGGATTCAGACTTCCTCTGTGCCGTGTTGTTACACATCAAAGCAAAATGCAGAGCTAAAGGTAAATCTCAAGGAAAGCGATAGGGACTAGCTGCTTGCAGGAACATCGCGTGACTGTCGAATGCCACTCCTCTTCACGACGGAGACTGAGTTCCCACTGTTCCGGAAACCCCAGGTCACTGGGTAATTTTACCTACAAGTCATCGCCGTAGCCTGCGCCCCAGGGTCTCCGTTATACGGAGCGTCGGTGTTTATAGTAACAGAAATGGCTAAGGTTCCACAACGGGCGGATGGCCAATGGCAGTGCTCCCTGCACCAGCGGTGAGACGGCCCTGCCAAGGAGCTGGGGCTGGCACCAGAGGGCGAAGCTGACAGCAGTCCGGTGGCTACTGTGGGGGTTTTCTGTCTCCAGTTCAGGCTGCTGGCAGGGGAGCCTCTAGGACTCATTTCAACAGGCTCCCCCTTGGTTTGCCGCAATTTTCCTCTTTTCAGCACACCTTTCCTTTTATAGATCAAATAAGTCATGGTCATTTTTAGAAAGTCAATCATTTTTAAGCTGGCATAGAAATGTTTCTAAATATTAAGACAAAAAAAAATCTGGGCGTTTCTGTTGTGGCTTAGCGGGTTAAGAACCTGACTAGCATCCATGAGGATGCGGGCTTGATCCCTGGACTCACTCAGAGGGTTAAGGATCCGGCGTTGCCGTGAGCTGCAGTGTAGGTCACAGATGCAGCTTCGATCCCACGTTGCTGTGGCTGTGGCTTAGGCTCAGGGGACTTCCACATGCCACGGGTTCGGCTCTTTAAAAAAAAAAAGGCAAAAAATGTAATGGGAAAAAGAAAAACCTCATTCACTCCTTGGGTCCCTTTGTGAATAGAGTCATTGCCTGCTCTGCGTTTAGGAGGGCAAGCCCAACTCCACAGGCCTTTGCATGTCCACGGAGGTTCAGAAGACAAAAGATTTGGGGTCACACCAAGAGACTGAAGCTTCTCAGAGGTGGCTCTGGGCCCTTCAGCTCAGGGCCAGCGTTGACGAGCCGGGTCCCCGGAAAAGAGACCTGCCACGCCTTTGGGTTTCCCTCGCGTGGGTGAATAGCAAGTTTCCGTCTACAAAGCCTATGTTGTGAATTTCGCTTAATTTAAGGGAAAAAAAAGGGCTCAACCTGCAATTACAAGTAAACCGCCCTGCAAACATTAACCATCCTAATAACCACATTTGGCGGTCAGGCTGAAAGTTTTGCAGACTCTGGTTTTCCTCGGTTCTGAAAATAGACAGGCTTCGGAGCCAGAAGTGAGCAAGTTACATGGCTTGGTGCTTGTCAGGCGAGGGTCCCTGTTCGCCTTGCTTGGGTTGCTGATCGGGGTAGTAGCTGTCAGTGGATTCCGTACCTCCTTGGTCGGTTTAAGCATTTGGGCGCGGGTTGTTAAATGGGTGAAATCGCATGGAAAGCACAGTGTCGGGGATTTAGATGTTAGCAACGTGGCGGCACCTTAATCATCTTTTCCTCCCTTGGGGAGAGCAGGATGGGGTAAACATAAGGGTCTGTTTATATTACTGAAGCACAGATTTTCACATTCTAAGATAAGTCAATGAGTTTTATTTAATTCAACTGAAATAATTCAATGGTGAGTTCATAAGCCAGCGTCTGAAAGGGTGGGTAAAAAGGACAGCATTTCAGGAGTTCCCGTTTTGCTTTACCGACTAGTATCCATGAGGACACAAGTTCGATCCCTGGCCTCGCTCAGTGGGTTAATGATCCGGTGTTGCCGTGAGCTGTGGTGTAGGTCACAGACGCGGCTCGGATCTGGCGTTGCTGTGACTGTGGTGTAGGCCGGCAGCTACAGCTCTGATTTGACCCCTAACCAGGGAATCTTCATATGCTGTGGGTTGCGGCCCTAAAAACAGACAGAAAAAAAAATAGGACAGCATTTCAGAACAGGCAATGTGAAGCCTGCAAGAGGGGAAGAGGCCACCGTTTTCTCTGAACCAGCCACCATTTCCCAGGACACTATACAGTCGTATTTGACTTGGTGGAACAGACTCTTTATTTATTTAGCGTATTTCTCAATCCCCAATCAGGGAATGCTGGCTCTTTTTTTTTTTTTTTTGTCTTTTGTCTTTTTAGGGCCGCACCCGCGGCATATGGAGGATCCCACAGCAATGCAGGATCCAGGCCGCATCTGCAACCTACACCACAGCTCACGGCAACACCGGATCCTTAACCCACTGAGCGAGGCCAGGGATCGAACCCACATCCTCATGGATGCTAGATAGATTCGTTTTCGCTGAGCCATGACGGGAACTCCAGTGCTGGGTCATTTAAACTGCTCTGTCCTCATTCATACAGGGCCTGGCATAGGGTTAGAGCTCATAAATTGACCAAGTGTGGGAAAGACCGAATTTTGGAGGCTGCCACCCAAGGGTCGTAGGGAATAGTGATTCACTCAGACCGGCAGGGCACAGAGGCAAGAGGACAACCGACGGGTTAGAAGTTTCCACATTGGGTCCCTGGAAGGGACAAAGTTCACCAACTCGAAGGGCACAAAGATCAGCATTTGACAAGAAGGTTCCAAGAGAAATGATAATGCAATTTGAGGGGCTTAAATTCTGAGCCACAAACCACAGATGACCCTAACCCAAAGGGGTTGGTTGTAAAAACCTTTCCAGCCCCACGGCCGGCATGGATTAAGCTACCATATTATATGGCGTTGAACTGAGTGGCGTCTGGGACAGGAAGGGGATAGTTCAAGAGCCCTGAGAAATCCTAACCTGGACCAGACACCCGGGCAGCTGGGAATTCGGGATGGGCGTGCGGTGACTTCCGGAGCGGGGGGGCGCTGTGGATCCCATTGAGAGCCAGCCCCTCCCACGAACAGATGAGGAAACTGAGGCCGCAGGAGGGGAAATGACTTGTCCCGCGTCACCCGCCAGGTTCGTCAGTGCCAAAATGGAGGCCCTCTAATTCTCAACCTAGAACTTGTTCCCCTTTCCACTTCACCGTGACTTTGCAAAGGAGATCACCCAGATGAGGGTCAAGAGACTCAGAATTAAGTGGCTTGCCCATGGTGACAGCAGTGACTGGGAGAGGCCCACGTCTGTCTGATTGCAGGGTCTGTGGATGTCCCTACAGGAGTATGGGAGAGATGGTCTGTGGAAGGAGGTGAGAACTCCTTAAGAGGGTTGCTCAGGAAAGGCCAGTCTAAGGAGGTTACGTTTGAGCTGAAAGCGTAGAGAATATAGGAAGGAACGAGCCATGGAAAAGTTGGAGGAAGTCCAGGCTGAGGGAGCTGCATTGGCAAAGACCTTGTGGTTGATTCGCTCTAAGAACTGTTGATGAGATTGAGGCTCAAGCCCTTTTTGGAGTTTATCCTTTGACAGACCCTCTGGGCAGGTGTTACTTTGCTAGTGTATGTAACTCAAGAGTTGGCCTTCTTGGGAATTCCCTGGTGGCCTAGAGGGTTAAGGATCCAGTGTTGACACTGCTGTGGCATGGGTTTGATCCTGGTCCGGGAACTTCGGTATGCTGCAAAAAAAAAAAAAAAGAAAAAAAAAAGAAAAAAAAAAGAAAAGAAAGAAAGAAAAGTTGGCCTCCGAAGCTCATGTCAGGAAATACCCCTTAATACTTGTCTTTTTACCTGCTGAGTTTTTGTTAAGAGCAGGATGGATTGACGGAGGATGGATAATAGGGAGCCAGGAGCAGTGGGAAGGAAATTAGTTAGGAGTGGCCTATTAAGTGTGTGTACCAGGTTGCCAGTAAAATACTGATAAATAATTCTTGTCTAAGACTGTGAATATACGTCATGCCACAGGATTCCTAGAAGTATTTTTTTCCTCTGTCCATCAGAGGCTTGTATTTACAGAAGCAAATGGATCAAAGGCGAGGGACTGCCGGCTGCTAGAAACATGAAACCATCCCCGTGTGGGCTAGACCCTGGAACAAAGCAATACGAGGCCAGCATATTACTTCCTGCTCTGGAACTGACTTGCCTTTGACTCTGCAAGTTTTGCTTTTCTGCTTTATGTATGATACGCATAAAATGCTTACTCTTTTCCTTTCTAACGCAATTGAAATTCCATCGACTGCATTCGTGAAGGCATTAGCAAAATACGAATTCCCCATAGTGTGGATCCCGAGAGCGTTCTTCGGTTGTGATTTAAAGAAATGGGTGTTTATTTGGAAGAATGTGTATAAGCTGCCTTGCACCTTCTCTATGGAGAGAAGATAACGGAACCCAAATCTAGGCTCCTTATTTCCTCCCCTCCTTTTTCTTCCCACGGCTGGAAATGCTTTTGAAGGTTACGTTCTTTGATATTCCGTGTTGGCCACCTGCAACTGGTGAACAACAATTGCTTCTGAAATTATTTGCCCCAGCTCCGAAGCAGAAAGCATCTTCCCAAAATAGGATTCTTAGATTTGTCTGGATTGCAGTTTATTCCTAACTCAAATTCCAAGACCTGTTGGTGACAGTCGAGATTCATAGCAACCAGTTGTCACAAGACTTAGGAAGAAAAGAATAGAATTCTTTTTTTTTTTATGCATATATATACCTTCCTTTTTTTTTTTTTTTTTTGGCCTTTTAGGGCCGCACCTGCGGCATATGGAGGTTCCCAGGCTAGGGGTCTAATCGGAGCTGTAGCCGCCAGCCTACACCACAGCAACTCGGGATCCGAGCTGCATCTGCAGCTCATGGCAACGCTGGATCTCCCACCGACTGAGCGAGGCCAGGGATTGGACCCATAACCTCATGGTTCCTAGTCGGATTTGTTTCTGTTGCGCCACGACAGGAACTCCACCTTCCATCGTGGTCTATCGCAAGCTACTGGATATAGTTCCCTGTGCTGTACAGCTGGGTCTCATTGCTTATCTAAGCAATAGAATTCTTATAAGGCTTAGGTCCAAATGTGAGGGCTTCTGGATGCTGAGATGGCAGATGGCGGTGTGAAAGCAATACCCTAGGAATTCCCGTTCACATCTTCTTCTAGCTACTTAGGAACGGCTTTTAGGCAGGATGGGGGGGAGTTTCTGATGACCTCATTTACTACCTCCTCTGTAGCTGTGTTAAGTCACGACCCACAGTTCTCAGCGGTGGTGCAGGTCATGCTGTGTGAAATCCCGCCTCCCTACGGATCCCACTGCAGGCCAGAGGCGCTCACAAGAAATCGGCGCTGCTGCGGTCGTGCTCCCTCTACTAACACTAAACCACAGAACGAGCTCACGTCCATTTCTGGCCTTCGAAAAGTGGTCGGAGGGAAACCAGGCTGGGAACTCTTGCCGAGTGAAATGTAATGCCCCAGGAAAAAGGGAAGATACCGCAAACATAAAATGATTACCCAGCTGACCACCTGGGTTCCCTATTAAACCGCAGCTCTCCACGGGTTATGCTTTGGGGGGCGCCCTCACACTGTGTGCCCCCTTCCGTCCCACCTTCCTCAGCCTCAGGAAAACATTTGATTTTCATAAATGTAGTGAGCAAAACATTTGCCTTAAGTTCAGTTGTTTTTTTTGTTTGTTTGTTTGCTTTTGCTTTTTAGGGCCGCGCCCGCAGCATTTTTTTTTTTGTTTGTTTTTAAGTTCAAATCAATAGTTTCGAGCTTTACTCCACAGTTTTGAGCTTTACTGCACCGGCCTTTAAGCCCTGTGTTTACTAACCCCTTTATATCTAGCCTTACTGTATGGCCTTGCATTACTAATTCCATTTTAGCTGTGGGAAGTACACCAGTGTGTAGTCACTGGGCCATGAGATAAATCAAATCAATGCAGAGTTGACAGTTGAAAAACCCGCTCTGCCTGGATTCAGGAAACAAAAGCCCGTTCAACTCACTTTGGAAAACCCTCAGGCATCAAAATCCTGGCATTTTCCATGTTTGGAGACCACTGAGGAGTAGCCCTGGTTTGATAATCGTTTAAAAGTATTTTACTTAATTAGAGGAGGTTTGCTCAGGCAGAAAATCATATTGATATGTTAACCTGGCTTGAGCACCTCTTAGCTACCCATTGTTTCTAATCAGCAAAGACAGCCTGGTGACCAGCTTCATGCTGGTTGGGGTTTGGTAGACTGCAGGCTTTGAGAGTCCCTGATCCCAAACCTGGGATTCCAGAGGGGTTCTTCCGGGGGTCTGCCTTTGAAACATTTCCATTTCGTTAATTTAGGAAAAGCAGTGGCACAAACGACCCATGTACAACTCAGCTACTTTGATGGGACTCTTGAGTCCTCTCCTAGTTTTTCTTTTTCTTTTCTTTTCTTTTTTAAACTTTTTGGAGGAGTTTCCATCGTGGCTCAGCGGAAATGAATCTGACTAGGATCCGTGAGGATGCAGGTTTGATCCCTGGCCTTGCGCAGTGGGTTAAGGATCTGACCTTGCCATGAGCTGTGGTGTAGGTCACAGATGCGGCTCAGTTCCTGTGTTGCTGTGGCTGTGGTGTAGGCCGGCAGCTACAGCTCCAATTCGACCCCTAGCCTGGGTACCTCCATATGTCATGGATGTGACCCTAAAAAAAAAAAAGACAAAAAAAAACTTTTTGGAATACATAATTCACATGCCATACAGTGCACCCATTTAGAGGGGACAATTCAATGGTTTTAAGTGTATTCCCAAAATTAGGCATCCAAAAGCACAATCACTTTTAGATTTTTTTGACCACACCCATGGCAGGTAGAAGTTCCCAGGCCAAGGATCGAACTCAAGCCACAGCAGTAACCTGAGCTGTAGCAGTGGCAACACCAAGTCCTCAACTGCTAGTCCACCAGGGAACTCCCTAGAATATTGTTATTATCCCCAAAGAAACCCTATATGCCTTATAGCCCTGAAAACCACTAATTAATCTACTTCTGTCTCTATACATTTAATATAAAGGCAATAATAAGATACGTGGTTCTTTGTGGCTGACTTCTTTTTTCTTTTCTTTCTTTTCTTTTTTTTTTGCTTTTTAGGCCACACCCATGGCATATGGAGATTCCTAGGCTAGGGGTCCAATCAGAGCTACAGCTATTGGCCTCCACCACAGCCACAGCAATGCAGGATCCGAGCCGCGTCTGCGACCAACACCACAGCTCATGGCAAATGAGCTTAACCCACCAGATCCTTAACCCACCAAACGAAGCCAGGGATCAAACTCTCAACCTCATGGTTCCTCGTCTAATTCGTTTCCACTGCTCCACAAAGGGAACTCCGTGACTGATTTCTTGGTTCATCTGTGTGGTAGCATCAATCAGTCCTTCATTTCATTTTATTGCTGAATAATATTCCATTGTATGGAGGTACCACATATTATTTATCTGTTCATCAATTGATGGACATTTGGTTTGTTTCCACTTTTTGACTATTGTGAATGATGCTGCCATGAACATTTGTGTGCAGCTATTTTTGTGGGCTTATGCCTTCATTTTTCTTTGGTGTATACCTTGGAGTGGAACTGTTGGGTCATATAGTAACTATGTTTAATCCTTTGTAGAACTGCCAGGTTGTTTTTCAAAGTCACTACACCATTTTGTATTCCCACAAACGTATGCAGGTTCCAATTTCTCAATATCCTTGCCAACACTTGTTATTACTGATCTTTTTCATAACCACTCTCATAGGTGTGAAGTGGTGTTACATAGTGATTTTGCCTTGCATTTTCTAATGACTAATTCTGTCGATCATATTTCCTCTACTTTTTGGCTGTTTGTGTGTTTTCCTTGGATAAATGTCTCTTTAGAATCTGCTTATTTAAAAATTGGATTACATGACTCTTTCAGTAGTGGGTTGTCATACTTCTTGATATATTCTAAATATGTCCCTTATCAGTTATGGAATTTGCAGAACTTTTCTCCCAGTCTCTCAGTGGTCTTTTCACTTTCTTGATGGTGTTCTTTGCAGCACAAAGTTTTAAATTTTGATGAGGTTCAGTTTATTTTTTCTTTCGTTGTTTATGATTTTGGTATTATATCTAAGAATCCATTGCCTCTCCAAGTTCACAAAGACCTACAGTTGCCTTTTCTTCTTCTTCTTCTTCTTCTTCTTCTTCTTTTTGCCTTTTTGTCATTTTAGGGCTGTACCTGCGGCATGTGGAGGTTCCCAGGCTAGGGGTCTAATTGGAGCTGTAGCCACTGGCCTACGCCGCAGCCACAGCAACACAGGATCCGAGCCGCGTCTGCAACCTACACCACAGCTCACGGCAACACCGGATCGTTAACCCACTGAGCAAGGCCAGGGATTGAACCCCCAACCTCATGATTCCTAGTCGGATTTGTTAACCACTGCGCCACGACAGGAACTCCCACAATTGCCTTTTCTTCTAAGAGCTCTATAGTTTTAGCACTTACATTTCTGTCCTTGATTCTTTTAGAGTTAATTTTTGGGTGTGGTGTGAGGTAGGAGTCGAGGTTTGTTCTTTCGCATGTGGATATTGACCTGACCCCAAACCATTTGCTGAAAAGCCTACCGTTGGCAGTTCCTTACCCCACCCTGCAATGGCCTCAGACTAGCGGCTTCTAGCAGGGGAGACATAGGGTCAAGGTGAGCTGTCTCTGGTGGCACTGGCACCGTAACCACAGTCCCAGATTTTCACCTGTGATGGCCTGTTCAGTCTCAATGGCATTAACTTGGATCCACTTAGAGAAACTTAGGGGATTCCTTAGCCAGAGTGGAATTTCATTGTAGAAACAGGTGGTAGGGAATTAATGGGTCACCTTTTGGATAAAGCAGGAGACCCAGTTTCTAGTGAAGACTGGTTTGGGCGTGTCACAGCTCTGTCTGTTGCCCCAAAATTTTGATGCCTTGCTTTGGCTGTTAAACTTAGAGAGTTATTGCAGGAGATTTCAGATAGGGACAAGACAAGGAAGTCTGCATTCTTCTTCAGTGATTTACTGGAAATCCTAAACTGCACAGTAAAGCCAGAAAAATAAAAAGATATGAGAATTGAGAAGAAACTGTTATTTTGCACAGATATGATGGTACAAATAGAAAATCCACAAGAATCTTCAAAGAAATGTTTAGAATTAATAAAAGTTAAGCAAAGTGTAAAGTTAGTATAAAAATCAGTTGCATTTCTATGTATATATAAATAGTACAGTCTAGAAAAAGATGCCATTGGCATCAAAAAACATTAAATACTTAGGGAAAATAACAAGAACTATGAGGGACTTCTCTGAAGTTTACAGAAACTTATTGAGAAATAATAAAGATGACCTACCTAAGTGGAGAGACTCAAACTATATATGTGGATTAAAGGACTTGATATTATAAAACTTAATTCTCCTCAAATTGATCCACAGATCCAATATAATTGCAATCAAAATCTCAATTACTTTTCGGGATTTGTTAAACTGATTTTTAAACACAAGGGAATGGAAAGAGCCAAAAAGAGACAAGATATTCTTGAATAACCACGAAATGGGTGAACTTGCTCCTCCAGATGTTCAGCTGTAGTAAATCAGACAGTACATTAATGCTGGAGGAGTTGTGTACACCAGTGGAACAGAATTCGAGAAAACGATCCAGGAGTACATGGACTTTGACATGCCTTAGAGGAGGCATTGCAGATCAGTCGTGAATGGATAGCCTTTTCATGAAGGTTGAATTGGAGAATTGGATATCCATATAGGAAAAAAAAAGTTTCCCAGACTACTACCTTTTCGTACAAACAACCAAAAAAATCAATTCTAGATTTATTAAAAACCTAGATGTGAAAAGCAAAGCTAAAAAGCTCTTTGAAGATAATATGAGAGAGTGTCTCTTTGACCTCAGGGTAGAAAAGAACTTATTAAACAAGTCATTAAAAAGTGATAACTGCAAAGGAAAGGTTTTATATTCAACTTCATTGAAGTGAAGTAAGTTTCTTCATCAAAAGCTGCCATAAGGATAATAATAAAAGTCACAAATTGGAAGAAGATATTTGCAAAAACATTGCATGTGCTTAAATAGCCAGAATACACAGAGAACTATAGCCGGGGGAAAAAAAGAAAAAGAAAAGATAAGTGAAAGACCAACAAGTACTGTACAAAAGAAGAAAACTAAATGGCCAGGAAACAAACATTTTTTTCAGCCTTGTTAGCAATCAGGAATGGAAATTAAAATCACACTGAGACATCATTATACCATAAAATTAGCAAAAATTAAAGTGTCTGATGCATCAAGCGTTGGTACTATGGCAGTGGAGTGTGACACATTTTGGGAGTGTAAGGTGATGTAAGTAGGTTGGAAGACAGTTGAACCATATCTACACTTCAAAGCACTTTACGCAAATCCCTATGATTCAGCGATGACACCACTAAACTATAGACCTTAGGTATTGCACCGTGAGACACACAGCCAAAATCTTCATAGCCGCATAGTTTGTAATAGTGAAAACTGGAAATGTTTATCAATAGAACCATGGACAGCTTGTGGTATATTTATACAATGAAATACGAAACAACAGTGAGAGCGAACAAGCCCAGCTAAACAGGAGGCTGACCCGCACTGTATTGACTGAGAGAGGCCAATCACAAAAGACCATTTAAAGTAGGATTTCATTTATATATAGTTCATTAACAGGAGAAATTAGATGATAATAGATGGTAAATCTGTAGCAAGAAGTAAAGAGATAATGACCACAAGAATCACGATGTGGGGACCTCCGGTTGTGCGTGGGGTGTAACTTGCTGGAGGGATGTGATCTGAGGGCTTCAAGGCTGTGACCAGTGTCCTGTAGCTAAACTTGGGTCGTGGCCAGATGAAGCGCTTGCTTCATAATCTTTGATTTTTACATATGGGTGAAAACATTGTATGCTCTGATTAATGTGTCAAAATGACATGAACTACTATGACATAAAACACACAGTAGTATTTGTAAGCCAAGAAGCAGAATTGTGGTAAAAAATGCCTTTTTTGAGTTTATCTTTTAAGAAAACACATAGGTTTTGCAATATTAGCATGCAAATAATGTCATCTTTTGGTACCGCTAAATAATTGTCATAAATCCTGTGTCATAACAATTGATTTTGTGGTGTAAAAAAAAGGTGACTTTTCCCACTGAATTGTTTCGCCCCTGGCTTAGCACCCTTGTTAAAAATCAATTGACCATAAATATGAGGGCTTATTTCTGGACTCTGAATTCTGTTCCATTGAATCTACAGGCCTATTCTTATGCCAGCTGATGAATGTTTTGAAATAGGGAGATGTAAGTCCTCCAACTTTGTTCTTTTTCATGATGGTTTTGGAAATCCTGGTTCTCTTCTATTTCCATGTCACTTTTAGGATCAGCTTGTCTATTTAGGCAAAGAAAGCTGGGATTTTAATGGGTATTGCATTGAATCTGCAGGTCAGTTTGGAGGGTATTGTAATCCCACTGTATCAAGTCTTCTGATTCATAAACATGGGATGTCTTCTCATTTCTCTTGGTCCTCTTAATTTCTTTCTGTAATGTACTTCAGTTTTCAGAGTATATATTTTGCACTTCTTTTATTATTAAATCTATTGCTTCCTACTTTATTTTTAGTGATGCTATTATACGTGGAATGATTTTCTTAATTTCATTTTCAGTTTGTGCATTGGTACGTGTAGAAATATAACTGGTTTTTAAATGTTGGCCATGTATCCCCGCAAGCTTCCTGAACTTGATTGTTGGTTCTACTAGATTTTTAGTGCATTCCACAGGATTTTCTATATACAAGATCATGTTACCTGCAAGCAGAGATAGTTTTCTTTCTTCCTTTCCAGTCAGGATGCCTTTTATTTCATTGCCGTGCCTAATTGCCCTGCCTAAAACTTCCAGTACGAAGTTGAATAAAAGTGGCTAAAATAGACATCCTTGTCTGGTTTCTGATCTTAGGGAGAAAGCTTTCAGTCTTTCACCATTATGTATAACATGGATTTCTCCTGGGTGCTCTTTATCAGGTGGAGGAAATGAATTCTCCCCTCCTCCCCCTCCTTTTTGGGGGATCTTTTTAGGACCGCACCTGTGGCATTTGGAAATTCCAGGCTAGGGGTCGAATTGGAGCTGTAGCTGCCGGCCTACGCCACAGCCACAGCAACACTGGATCCCCAACCCACCGAGCGAGGCCAGGGATCGAACCTAAGCCGGGTTCTTTACCACTGAGTCACGCTGGAACTCCCCCTCTAGCTTTCTAAACTGAGCTGTGGATCCTGTCTGCTCTGCTTGGAGTATCTGGCCTCTTTCATATCTCTGCTTGCTGAAGACATAGCCAGTCTCAAGGCCCATCTCAGATCTGTTCTCTCGGTTCACTCCTTATCTGAGACACTTGTTCTGCCCTTCAACCACCAAGGCAGAGGATGTTTGCATTCATACTTAGAATTGTTTTCCTTTATGGACTTTTCTAACTGAGTTTCCACCCCCGGGCAAGAATGTTAGCTCTCTTAAGGCCAGGCAGGGACTCCATATTCTTAGCACTTGGCCTCTTTCCTTTACCATTGTTGATGCTCATCAAGAGTCCTTTCCAATTCTGTTCTTGTCATCCTTTGGAATAATTGGTTAAAGATTTCATTTTGTTTCTATTATAGGCTCATTAGTTATACTGTTTATTTTGTGTTTTTCCCTCTAGTGGTTATCTAGAGCGTACATTTTATAGTTCTTTGCTTACGTGTTGTCACGTAACAAAATTAACCACAAATTTTGTAACTAAACCAACAAATACCTATTCTTTCACAGTTTCCGTAAGTTAGGAATCCAGGCATGAATTAGCTGGGTTCTGTGGCTCAACGTCTCTCACAAAATTATAATCAAGGTATTGACTGAAGCTGTAGTCATTTCATCTGAAAGCTTGACTGAGGGAGGATACACTTGCAAGTTCGCTGGTACAGTTGCTGGCAGGATCCAGCAGTTCTTTTTTAGGCTGTTGGACAGAGGGCCCCATTTCCTCACTGATTGTTGGCCAGAAGTGGCCCTCCGTTCTTTGCCCCCCAGCCCTCTACGTAGGGAAGTTTACTGCATGGCAGCTCCTTCCATCAGAGTGAGAGATAAGACAGAGTGAGCAAGAGAGAGAAGAAAGAGTCTATTTTGGACCATAATCTTGGAAGTGACATTCCAGCACTCTTCTTCTGTTCTGTGTGTTGGAAGTGAGTCACTAGGTCAGTCCCACACTCCAGGGGAAGGAATTACACAAAAGTACAGATAACAGAGCAGATCATGGAGGCCATCTTAGAGGCTGCCTGCCACAACAGTTCTCTAACTTTTGACATTTTACCTTGAAACAATATACCATTTCGCATGTACTGTGAAAACATTAAAACAGTGTATGTTAATTTCCCTCCTCCCAGCCTCTGTGCTATTTTTTCCACATGTTATACAGCATACACTACAGTACAGTGTTATTATGTTTGCTTTAAATGGTTATCTTTGAAAGTGATTTTAAAAAATTAGAAACAAATCTTTAATATTTATTCACATATTTATCAATTCCAGTGTTCCTCATTCCTTTATGAATCTCTGGTATTCCATCTGGTATCATTTTCCGTCTGTTGAAAGAATTTTGTTTATTATTTCTTACAGTGATGGAGTTCTGGCAATGAATTCTGCCTTAAGTCAATAAAGTTTGTTTTTTGGCTTGCATAGCTCCCAGCAAGAGGTCTGCTGTCATTCTTTGTTCCTTTGAATAAATTTGTTCTCACTTTTTTAGTACTAGACTATGATGTGTCATGGTATAGTTTTCTTCTTTTTTTCTGCTTAGGGTTCATTGAAAAATTTAGGTTTATGCATTTGTAATTTTCCTAAAATTTTCAAAGCTTTTGGTTCTTATTTCTTCAAATCTTCTGGGACTTCAGTAGACCCTTGATATGTCCCCACAGCTAAACCGATGCTTTATTCTTTTTCCTCCAGTCTTTTTCTCTGTTTGTTTTATTTTGGATAGTTTCTATTGCTGTGTCTTCAAGTTCACTCATCTTTTCTTCTGTAATATTTATTGCACTAGTAATTCTAGCTCATGTATTTTTCATTTCAGATATGATATTTTTCATCTCCAGATGTTTAATTTGGGTCTTTTCTTTATCTTCCATGTTTATACTTAGCATGTCCAAGCTTATCTTAGTTTTCTCATCAAATGAAGTATACTTATAATGGCTATTTTAATGCCCTTATATGCTAGTTTTATGATTTATGTCATTTCTGAATCTGTTTCTGTTGATCTTTTTCTCCTTGTCTAAGAGTTGTATTTTACTGATCCTTTGCATGTCTGATAATTTTTAATTGGATGTTGGATATTATAAATTTTCTATTATTGGGTGTTGGACTTCACTGTATTCCTTTAAATATTATTGAACTTTGAACTGGGATGCAGTCAACTGAAGTGAGTTTGATCCCTTTGAAGCTTGCTTTATGCTTTATTAGGATAGTATCAGTGCAACTTTTAGGCTAGGACTAACTTTATGCCACTACTGAGGCAATACACTTATGAGGGTGCTAATTAATGCCCCGTATATTACAAGATTTTTTCACTTGGCTGCTGATCATTTGTGTGCTTCTCGGGATTATTCTTCCTACTTTACTTTTCAGTGATTCTTTCCTTGGTATTGAGAAGTTCCCTTCCCAAATATGAGCAGATCAGTACTCAACTAAAGATATGAGAGGGCCCTTCTGAAGACCTTGGGAGCTCTCTCCTGTGCAGCTCTCTGGTATTTTTTTCCCCACGAGTTTTAACTGCTTTGGTCTCCCCACACTAGGATCTCTCTCTCTGTCCAGCAAAGAGAAATTACTGGGCTCTGTTTGTATTCCCCTTCCTTGCACTGCACCACAGAAATCCTCTCCAAGCAGTCAGCTAGGGCAGTTGTTGCATTTGCCTGATTTGTTCACCTTCTCTAGGGGATCACAGTCCTGCATTGCCTGTTGTCCAGTGTCTGGAAACTGTTTTTTCATATATTTGGTCAAGTTTTCTAGGGACTTAATTTGATTCCTTTTACTTCATCATGGTTGGAAGCAGAAGCTAATACGTATTTGAGATGTCAGATTGAATTTACAGTGGCCCTTCAACTGCCAGTGTTTCAGCTTATTAAAATGCAGAGTAGCTTATATATATTTTCCTTAAGTCAATAAAGAGAGTGTGTATAAAAGGATACTTTTTTAAAAAAGTCTTCAAAGTTCTTTTGTTCCTGTTGGAATGCCAGGGGCAGAGGGAAGCATTCATCGCACACATTCCTTCACTGTAGACCGTCATCACTCAAAGGCTACCTTTTCTGAACCTAGTAGAAGTATCTAGAAGATAAACCATCTTGTTTTCTGAACTACTGGGAAGATGTAAAGCCATGTAGAGCACTGACTCACTCAAATTAACAACATCCTAGTTAAGGTGACATTTAGCAGCAGAAGTGACTCATCTCAGACTGTATAATGAATCCAATCACTCCAGTTCCCAAATGGTAAGAATTGAAACTCCACCGTCACTAGGGTTGTAAATGGAAGAGGGTAGAGCGTAGACTAAAAGCTCTCACATCTCCATTTTCTTG
The DNA here is from genome assembly GCA_004024745.2 of Catagonus wagneri. Lineage (NCBI taxonomy): Eukaryota > Metazoa > Chordata > Mammalia > Artiodactyla > Tayassuidae > Catagonus > Catagonus wagneri. The sequence continues at coordinate 37,274,706 of PVHT020000015.1, read as the reverse complement.
TATGTCCCCTACTCCTGGAGCTGCCTTCCCTTTCTCTTTCTGCATGTTTAGAGACTCAGGTCATATCAATCATCTCTGCATAGTAAGAGCTGCCATTTATCCAGTACTTACCATGTGCCATACACTATGATGAGTACTTTATATATTCTCTTTCACCGAATCCTCACATTATGCTATTACTATTACCATTTTAGAGGTGAGGCAGCCCAGATATAGAGAGGTTTAATTTTGTACTTAAAGACCATGCAGCTAGTAATTGGCTGAGCTGGGACCAGAACATAGCCCTTTTGGATGCTATGATCTGTATTTTTGCTTTCATATCTCCATCTGAATTGTTTAAAAAGCTAGGGCTTTCCCATTTTTCCATATTAATTTCTGCATAATCAGGCACTGTTTGTAACCCCCTGCCCCAATATCTATTTTAGGCTACCCCGGCCCAGGAAGAGCACAGATGTTAATAACACGTATCTCTTCATCTCTAAAATGTTCCACATTCTGATTGAGTTCTGTCTTACAGTTCTAGATGGTGGACTTCCTTACTGTCTCCTGCTTAGACTTTGCCCATTTTATTTCTGCCTTTAAATCTCATGTTTCTTCAAAGCTCAAGACTTGGCTCTTTCATGTCATCTTTTTTTTTTTTTTTTAATGGCTGCACCTGTGGAATATAGAGGTTCTTGGGTGAGGGATTGAATCTGAGCTGCAGCTGTGACCTACACCACAGCTTCAGCAATGCCGGATCCTTAACCTACTGTGCTGGGCCAGGGATCAAACCCACATCTCCACAGCAATCCGAGCCACTGCAGTTGGATTCTTAACCCACTGCACCACAGCAGGAACTCCCATGTGGTCTTTCTTAATGAACCATACATATCCTGCACTTACTTTGGATTTGGTTATGTGGGCTTTCTGACCTTTTCATGTGGTACACTGACTCTCTGGTTGTTTATGACATATCACCCTCATATTTATATTACACTCTGCTCAAAATTCCTAGTCATGCAGTATTCATGGAGTCCTTAAGATGGACACACAATGAATTTAAAATTACCCTTTATAAGAGTGGCAGCCTCTCCACTCTTAATGTTTGTTATTCCTCCAGTTATTTAGTATGAGGACCTGCCAGGTGACAAAAACAGAATGATGCTAATACAGAAACAAAACAGGCACGTGAGTTATGTAAATAGTTTTCATCAAGTTCAGGCACTCTACCATGTCGGCATGCAGAATCGCTCAGTCCATTGATAAGACCTAAGGAAACAGATTAGAAACCACAGGCCAGTGTCCATAGGCAGAAGGGACAGTTGACAGCAGAAGAGGAAACAGGTGAATCTAACAAGTACAACCAATTGCTGGACAGTTATTTCCATGCCGATATCATCGCTGAGCATCACATTATCCTAACTTAGTACAATCATAGATATTCCTAAAGACCCTGAGACAACATGTATATAAAGTCCTCACCAAATGCCTGATACATATAATGCACTGAATAAAGTGTGTGTATGTACTTTACATGCACATATTTGAGTGAAAAAGCTATTATAATCATTATACTTTATATATATCATCATATACATTGTACCTTGAAGAAGTCAGAGAAGTATAAAAGACGTTTTAGAATAATTTCCATGGAAGCATTTAGAATTTAAAAATTGTTTTAGAACATTGAGTAGTACCTTGAGTTACCGCAACAGAACACTGCTTTCTCCAGCGAGGCTAGAAAAATGAGGAGGCATCGTATTTAATAAAATAAGATTTTCTTCTCTCTCCACGGTCAGATTAATAAAGACACTTTAAAATAATGTAATTGCTGCCTTCTTCTTGGTGGCATGCTCTCTGTGCTAAATTTAAATGACAGTAAAAGGTAATGGGTTAGAGGAGGAAAATTTTAATTTCCTAGTTTATTGGAATAGTGAAACTCAAAGGATCAGTGATGGAATTTGAACTGAGCGACAAGAAGAAGGGAGAGGTTTTGGCTTTATAGGTAAAATAAAGTTGGTTGCTCCTTGAAGTGAAATTTGAAAATATGTATTCACTTAGTTTTCCTGGCAATATTCTGCAGCTCCCGTGAAACTGTACTTCCTGCCCTTCAGGCTGTTGTAATCCTTTTGGAAACTGTATCATCTTTTAAAATGAAGTGTGTGACTTTTCTAATAATCTTTTCCATTAAACAGGTCTATTTTCCTTATACTTTGAAAGCTATTGTGACAGTGTTTTGTTGCCATAGCCTCGAAGTGGATTTCACGAGTGTCACCTGCAAATTCCAACAGCAGCCCAGTGCTGACCTGCTGGGTGCCAGAGTTGAACTGGAACACCCCCACATTATGCGGAGCCCCAGGCACATCGAATAGAGAACCTAGGTCACTGGTGAATTCTGGATGAAGCTCTTGTCATGAGGTGGAAGGAAAACTGGATTTGCAGTCTGAAGGCCTGGCTTCTGGCTCTGTCCCTTCCCGTTTGGAAATTAGCCTCAGGATGTGCAGTTAGGAAGCACTGCACCCTGTATGCCTCTAGTAAATGGACACTCTCTTTGGTGGCATTTGACAGATCCCATCACCATCTTCATTCTCCTCCATTCTTGTCTTCAGTGAGGCCATCTTGGCGCCATTCCCCCTGGACCTCCCCCACTGCCAGGGGTCTCCCAGTCTGGGAAGAACCCTTCTGGGTTTCATGGACATTGGAGCTTTAGACCTTGAGCCTTGGCTTCAGGCTTCCTCTTTCTGCCCAGAGGCACAGGTCAGAGAAGCGGTCAGTAGAGCCTCAGAGCCCTCATTTTGCCCGCAGAAGCTCCCGAGCAAGCTGGTCCACTCTTCCCACTTAGAGGGACTGCACACTGCTCCCTCTCATTTCCTGCCATCCATTTCTACAGAGAGGTTTTTTTTTTTTTTTTTTTAGTTTACTAAGCGCTGACATGTGACAGTTGTCAGGATGTAATAAAAATCTTAACAGTAAGAACATTAAGTCCCATTTGTTAAGTGATTACTATGAGTCAGGCATAAAAACACTTTGACGCACAGAGTCGAGGAAGCCTCCTCGGAGAGTTTGAGGGATTCGCGCATGGTCATGTGCCAGCAAACAGCACAGCTTGGTCTCAGAACCTAGACCCTCGTTATCCCACACCGCTGCCTCTTTATGCCCCGGTGTCTTTACCCTGCCCTTCAATGCTTCTCAGATGTCACCTGTGTATGCATCATCTGGGAATCTTGTGAAGTGCAGACTCTGATTCAGTAGGAATCAGGGAGAGACCTGGGATTCTGTGTTTCCACCAAATTTCCAGGTGATGCCAGTGCTGCTGGTCCGCGGACCACGTTTCGCTTAGCAAGAAATATGGGGGCGGGGAGGTTCAAGAATATTTTAACGCGGTTGGGCATTTTAAACAAAAATATTGTTGCAGTGGTGTTCAAGAATAAAATGTTCTTTTGACGGAACGTGTTGTTCCTTCGATTAACAAAGTCTTTGTAAAAGTTTGGGTGCGAGAACGCGCACCAGGTTATAACACTTTTACTGCACCTGCCACTTCAGCCTGACATGGGCGGCATTCTAAGCAGAAGTCTTGGAATGTTCTTCAGGGAGTTTCTGCACCTGCGTTGTTCAGGATTATATACAGAATCACTCATGTACGTGTATATGTGCATTTCCTGAGTGCAGAATCTAGGATCGTTTATCACATTCTCCTTGGACCCTGAGAACTAAAGGAAGTTAAGAACCACTACTCCAGGAGTTCTCTTCTGGCACGCTGGGCTAAGGATCTGGTATTGTCACTGCAGAAGCCCAGGTTGCTTCTTTAGCACGGGTTCGATTCCTGGCCCAGGAGCTTTTCATATACCGTGGGGCGCAACCAGGAAAAAAGAAAGAAAAGAAAAGAACCACTGCTCCAGGGGAAATATGTACTCCTTCAAGTGGTTCTGGAACTTCCCTTTTACCAAAGCCTTGACCAAGAAGTGTACATGGTAATATATGCAATTTATTTGTATCAGATGCTGTGAGTTCCCAGGCTGCTGACTACATAATTGAAGCCCTTTGAAAATGCCAGTTGATAACTATAATTAGGTAAAAATAAATGCACTAGACCCTTTAGATAACTTTCCTAATGACTGTCGGCCAGAATCCAGGCAGAGGTACTCCCCCAAGTTCTCTCTAGTTGAAAGCGAGTGACCTTCAACTTCCCTCTACTGTCCTTGTGATTGTCATTAGAGCTGTCCAGGTGACAGCGTCAACCAGCAGCAGGGTGGAAGGCTCATGTGTACTTATGCAGGTTTTTGCACTTTCAACCTCTGTAACCACAAAATGAACTTGATCAGTATTTGACTACTAGCCACTAGGAGGTAACTACAGAATTAAACATCAAAACAATGTATACAGAGGGGCCTCTGGTGCTCCAGGCACACCGAGCCTTTCTGATGATTCACCTGGAAAGAGATCTGAACCGATAATGGCTGTGAAAGCTCACACTTGAATCCAATATCCATTCATGTATACGTTTCCATATATTTTTTTTTTTTTGTCTTTTTGCCTTTATGTAGGGCCACGCCCGCGTCATGTGGAGGTTCCCAGGCTAGGGGTCTAACAGGAGCTGTAGCCGCCGGCCTTCGCCACAGCCACAGCAACACGGGATCCGAGCCGCGTCTGCAACCTACACCACAGCTCACGGCAACGCCGGATCCTTAACCCACTGAGCAAGGCCAGGGATCGAACCCGCAACCTCATGGTTCTTAGTCAGATTCGTTAACCACTGAGCCACGAAGGGAACTTCCGTTTCCATATTTTTCGTAGCATTGAGTGCTTGAGAGCTATGGCCCTGGAATCATACTGTGTGGATTCAAATCTTAATTCTTCCACTTCATAACTGTGTGTTTTTGGACACGTTCCTTGTCCTCTCTAAGTCTCTTTTTCTTCTTTCTGCCTCGTGAGTGTGATGATAGTAATAACGATAGTACTGACCTCATAGGGCTGTTTTGAAGACTGCATGAAACAAATTCAGTAAGGCACAGATCCCAGTGCTTGGCGCATCGTTAGGTATTCCTAGTAAGTTATCGGTATTCTCTAAGCCAAACATCATGTGTCTTTTTTCACAGGAGTGTTGAGCATGAGGAGTTAGCATTGCTTATAAACCTGGACTCTTCAATTAGTTGGGGAGAAATCAGTAATCTGTGTTATCTATCTATTCCAGTCTTTTTTTCCACCCATCACCTACCTACCTCTGCACTGATGACGAGTCTAACACCTCACGGCTTCTCCACTCTCCTAGCTTTGATGATATGCATTTCTGCTCCATTTTCCTCCACTCAGGTACCCAGTGGCACAGGCACACATTCGGTCTATTTTATTTTTTCCAGCTGTGTTGAGATATGATTGATGGAGAACACTGCATAAATTTAAGGTGTACGATGTGATGGTTTCATATGCTTATGCATCGGTGTGGTGAGGCCATTTAAGCTCTACTGTCTCTCTAAGCAACTTTTAAGGACAGTCGGCCCTTGGAAAACACGGGTGATGGTCCACTTATAGGTGGGTTTTTTCACTGAGCAGGTACTGTGGCACCACACTGTCTGTGATCGGTTGAGTCTATGGATTCACCACGTGCTGATGGAAGAACCGTGAATGGTTAGGGCTGACTGTAAAGTCATATGTGCATTTTCAACTGCACGGGAGATTGGTGCTCCTCACCCTTGATTTGGTCAAAGGACACACATTTGGTCGTATGCTTTTTTTTTTTTTTTTTCGCCGTAGCCACCGCATGCAGAAGTTCTCAGGACCAAGGACTGAACCCATCCCACAGCTGTGACCTGAGCCACAGTAGTGCCAATGCCAGAGCCTTACCTCACTGCACCGCCAGGGAAACTCCCTGGCCAAATACTCTTTGTATGTGACTCCACTCCGAAGACCTCAACCTTTGACCACATTCATCTCTGCCTCATCCGTCTTTCCTTTCTCCCCTCCCGAAGCTGCTCTTGGTACCCTCAGGACTTGATGATCTTCATGCCCTTTCTTTTTGACTCAGGACAGAAGTGGTTCCCAGTTTCAAAGGACCCCTTCACCGTGGATTAAGCACTCAAAAAGTCGATGAAGCTGACTCTACTAAATTTACAACATGGCTTCTCAGATGAGATTCTTTTCTCTGAACTTCTTTACGGCGTTTATTTTAATTTTGAAGTAGAGGGTGGTAGAAGGATGCAAAAGGGACCAGGAGGACATGAAGGTGTGCTTGAGAGAGACAGAGCATCAGCGAACCAGCATTTTGTTAGTGTTTGTGATGTAGTGGCAAGTCTAGAGAAGCCTTGGCTCACACCTGGAGACCTGGAGCGCCCAGCAGACGCTGAGCACTGACCACTTGGCCCTCATTTTGAAGAGGGGCTCCTGTGTTAGGCACAGGGTTGCATTAAAAGGGTCCCGTATAGGCCAGCTCTGCACTTTTTGGAGTGTCCTGTTCTCAAAGGCGAGAATAACAAGTGGAAAAGTACCAAGAGAGCAGTAATGATGAGAATAGAGTTTCATGGCCCCACAGGTCCTTGGGCTTCTTCTCTTTTGGCCACACCCATGGCACAGGAAAATTCCTGGACCAGGGATCGAACCCACGCCACAGTTGCAACCTTGCAACCTATATCACAGCTGCAGCAATGCCAGATCCTTAACTCTCTGCACCACACGGGAACCTCTTCCTTGGGCTTCTTTGTTGACTGTTTCCCGATTAGTCAGTGAGCTGCTCCAGCAGACGAAGTGAGTCTTTTTTTAAAAATCTTTTTAAATTGAGGTATAATTGCCATTTACTCTTATCTTAGTTTCCAGTGTACACTATAATGATTCGATATTTGTATATGGTGCAAAATGATCACTATGGTAGGTGTGAGTCTTCAACTTGTATTTCCGGGACCTAAAGGGTTGCAGTAAAGATGTGTAATGGATAAAAAATAAATTTAATTGAAGACTTGAACTGAACTAAGATTGAACTGAAGCTAAGATTCCTTCTGGCCTGAAAGTTTGCTCCCTCTGATTTCAACCATGACAGATCTGGCTAAGTCTCCTGGAGGGAAAACCCCGTGTTCCTCTTGTTTTAACTGTCTCTTTGTGGTTGAATAGTTTAAATTTTCACTCAGGTCCTGGGAGGGTGTCAATTTCCTGTCGTATTTATTTACTAGGATGTTATAGGATTTCAAATAAGCCCTGAACAGTATGTAACCAGGAGTTGAGCTATAGCCACACTTTCGATACATACCATGGTCTGAAAATGTGTTACTTTTTAAAAATGTATTATTTTTCTTGCTTTTTTTTTTTTTAAGAGTCGCACCCTCGGCATATGGAAGTTCCCAGGCCAGAGGATGAATCGAAGCTACAGCTGCCGGCCTACACCACAGCCACAGCCACGCCACATCCGAGCTGCGTCTGCGACCTACACCACAGCTCAGGACAATGCCGGATCCTTAACCCACTGAGCGAGGCCAGGGATCGAACCTGCGTCCTCATGGATACTAGTCAGATTCGTTTCCCCTGCACCATGATGGGAACTCCCAAAAATGTGTTATGTTTTAGAGCAGGCGTTCTTCTTTTGGACGCACAAGATTTCTTCCCCAGATGGCTATTAGGTACTGATGGGGGAGGGCGGAGAATGGCAAAGCTCAGCTTGCCTTTGCAAGACTCTAGTTACAAGGTGCAGTTCCTTGGGAGGTTAACCCTTATGCTCTCAGCTAATTTGCATGTGGTTTAAGACAGGATCATAGAATTCACTGTTCTCCTGCTTAGGAGAAAGAGGTGGAAAGCCCTTGAAGCTGGGTTTTGCATTCCCATTTACTGATTAAACATAGATGTCAATTCCTTAAATGCTTGTAGTGAGTAATTCTTGTGGTTTGTATTGGTTTTTGTCAAGCAGTCTGTTTGGGGAACTCGAGGCAACTGGGGCATTGCTGGCTTTGGTGAAGTTTATTTAATTTCTTTTTATGACATCCTTCATCTCGGAATGGGGTTTTCCAATATTGCTTTCCCAGGCATCATTACTGGTTTTCTGGGTTTTATTTCAGGATTGGGACTGGTGTGGGGTGCCAGGGAAGCGCTTTGTGGTGCTCTGTATTAAAGCTGTAATATCCAAGAAAATTGTCTATGTGGCGTCTAGGATGTTGTGCCTTATTGAAAATGTTCCAGAATTTGGCAATGGGATGGCTTTATTACCCTTGATTTACAGTCCAAAAGATCTTATTTTCTTTAAATTAATATTTTGTGCAATCTTTGAGATTCTGTTTTGCCTTCTAGTGTCATTTCGATGCATTTCCTTGACATTTGCTATCATTCACATCTTCAAGCATTAAAAAAGCCTCAAACATCTTCAAGCTTCTTTGTAGCCTAGAGTATCTCTTCCTTTTAGAGTTCACATTGAACATGAGCTAAACCAATTGCCAAAGCCTTGGTAGCAGCAGTAATTTTACAATTGCTTATTACTTGGAGGAATACCTCTTGCTAGAGGGTTTTTAAAAAATCCTGTCCCTCGGGGGTCCCTGTTGTGGCTCAGCAGGTTAAGAACCAGACATAGTGTCAGCGAGGATGAGGGTTCAATCCCTGGCCTCGCTCAGTGGATTAAGGATCCGGTGGGTGTTGCTGCAAGCCGCAGTGTATGGAGGTTGCAGATGAGGCTTGGATCTGGCGTTGCTGTGGCTGTAGCGTAGTGTAGACCCTAAGCCTGGGAACCTCCCTATGCCGCGGGTGCAACCCTAAAAAGAAAAAAAAAAATCCTAGCCCTCTCCCCTCAATGACCCGGTGGCTCCACCACCTCTGAGAAGTGTCTCCAGCCTTCCCTCTCTCTGCATTTGCAAAATTGATGGCTTTGTCCCTACATATGGGTACCCTTCCTCAAGGCCTGTCTTACCCTCCTGGCCAAGAGGAGACTTGTAGAGTTCAGTGAGCTCCCGTTAGACTGGCAGGTACTTGAGCCAAGCAACTGTGCGGTTTGGAGCTGATCCCTGCAGTGTCCTTGGTGTGTGCATGTCTGTTGCATGACCGGCCTTCCTCATTCTATGGAGCTGGTCTTTCGGGCGAGCCCTGCTTGAACCACGTGGACTGTGGGAAGTGGGATCTGACCATAAGTGGACGGAGCCGAAGAGTTAGAGGTGGAGGATTTGATTTAAGCCCCAGACCTGCTACCGCTTAGCAGAGTGACCCTCAGTGACCTTACTGCACTTTTCGGAGCCGGTTTCCTCATTGTGTGTATTATAAACATGAATAGTACTTGCCGGAGACAGTCTGAAAAGTTGCCCTGAGGATTAAACCTGGGAGTGTGTATGCATATAGTAAGTTTCCATTTCTTAGCCTCGTTTGTCTTCATCTGTAAAAGAGAGATATTAATACCTACCTACTTTATTGGGTTATTGTGAGGATTAAGTGAGATAACATAAGATAACATGTGCACAAGTGCTTAGCAAGTAGTGGGTGTTTAATCAGTGTTGCCTGCCGATGAATTCTCTTCTGTGGACCATCCCCATGTGGGGCTTTCCCAGGTCTGGAAGGATGTGTGTGGAAGTCAGGCTGCTTATATCGTCGATTAGACAACATGTTTCTTCCCCCCCCCAATTCTTATTTGAAAGGGATGCATCTTCTAAAATGCAGAGTAATTAGATTTGCTAGTAAATGTTTCCAGGTCTTTGAATGGCGGCCAATGAAAAACAGCAGCTAAATATTATCCTTTTAGAATTCATGTCCTTGATATGGAAGCAATATCATATTGACTTGCACAGTGTCCCACCTCAGATTGAGTAGAAAATGAAGAAAAATGCCCCTCCCCCGGAATTTCCCTCTTGAAGGTGTTATTTGTGTTGAAACAGCGATGGCAGCTGTGGCAAAGGAGTGTGATTTTCCTTGGTCAAGGTAAAGCAAGGGTTAAAAATCACCGAGGAGAGTAGGGCTTGGATTCCTTGCGGTCACTCACTCCTCCTCTGCCCCCTCAAGCCGGCTGTCACCTCCCTCCCACCAGAAAGGAGCAGGTCTGCCTTCAGGACATTTGCCGCCTCCCTCCTTCTTATCCCTGTTTTTTTTTTTTTTCCACCCACACAGACTTCCAAGAACCTCTCTGCCCCAGGGCTGATCACTCAGGGCTGATGTTTCTTCCCGGGGACCAAGGGCCATGGAGCCTTCGGACTAAAATTCACCAGGAAAGGCAGTCCTAACTGTAACCCCACCCCATGCCTTTTAACTAGAACATAAGCTGTGTTTCTGTCTCCAGATGGCAAATAGCCTCAGTAACGCTCCACCAGCAAAAGCACTCACTGTAGAAGGAGAAAGAAGGTCCGGAGACCCGGATTCCAATGAACTTGGCGCCCCACCCCCCACCCCCACGCCTGGAGCTTGGGCGGGCTTTGGTATCTCAAAGGTTAATGAGGTTTTGCCTAAAGTAGCAGCGGATTATGCCTTCCATTCTCACAGAAATTACCCATCCTCCAGTCCCCTTTGTCCCCTGATATTTTCACCACAAAGGACCTAGGGGTGCTCAGAGGCTTACCTAAACCAGTCCATATGAATCCCAGGACCGGATTATAGACCTGCATTCTGGAAAGGAGATATTTCGGGATTTTTCTCGTTACTGGAGCCCCTCCTTGTGGGACTGTGGTGGTTTTGAAATTGCCTGCACTGAAATGACCAACTGGTAAAACTTTCAGTTACAGCATGTTTTCCAAAAGAGTTTTTTTTTTTTGTTGTTGTTGTTCTTTCAACGAAATGACCCGTCTTTGGATTTTTTCGCTTCACATCCTTTTGGAGACCCCGAGGCAGTATTTTGGTGGACTAACAGAAAACAGAATGTTGGGGTAAAACCAACGAGTGTCCCCTCACTCCTGCTCTATGCACCCCGCCCCCCACCAAGTTTTGTGATCTTGAAAGTGTGCTGAGTTTTAAAATAAAACATCCACTTCTCGTTTAAGCCTTGGCCTGTGGACTTTGGCCTCAAGTGTGTTTTTCTACCTCTGTATTACATCCCCCTGTTTCTTGCGGCTTCATTCAAGGTCTCCTCTGCCATCCATCAGGGGCCTTCAAGAGGAGCTTTCCAGAAAGATCTGTGCTAATTGCAAGCTCACCAGTTACTTAGCCCATAAGCAAATGCCCGGGCATCATGGGTGCTGCTGACACAGATGCAGAGAAAGAGGGCAAGCAGCTGGCTGGGTTCATTTCTTTTGTCACATGCCAGCCTGCCTGTACAGATGAGGACTTTGGGTCTGCTCCTGACCTCTCAAACTGGGCTGGCCATGTAGACACCGGGGCTCCCTCTCCAGGGAGGTGAACTCTTTCCTTCTTTCTTTTTAATAAATAAGATCTTATTTATTTTTTCTCTTTTTAGGGCCGCACGTGCGGCATATGGAAGTGCCCAGGCTAGGGGTCCAATTGGAGCTGTAGCCTCGGGCCTACACCACAGCCACAGCAACGCGGGATCCGAGCCGCGTCTGCGACCTACAAAACAGCTCACGGCAACGCCGGATCCTTAACCCACTGAGCGAGGCCAGGCATCGGAACTTGCGTCCTCTTGGATACTAGTCAGGTTTGTTACCGCCGAGCCACAACGAAACTGCAGAGAGATGAACTCTTAACTCACGGTCCGTAAGCTCTTTAAACTCTGAACTTGAACCTTGAACTGAAGGGAGCATTAAATATAAACGCCACGTTTAAAATCAGTTGAACTTCTCCCACACTCTCTACTTCTCCTGGGGACACGTTAGCACCTTGGCGTCCTGTCATCAGCCTTGTAGTTCTGTTATTACTGACAAGATGGCAATATATGCCACCTGCTGGGACCATATTCTAGGATGTGAAGTGCCCTGCACCACACACACACACACACACACACACACACATACACACACACACACCCGTCCTCTGCCCCAGGCTTTGGCACTCCCTGAAGTTTCATTGCTTTGCTTGTGAATCATGCTTCTTGTTAGAGAGTAGCCAACAGCTTTCTTGTCACCAGGAAGTGGATTTCATTTCCTGTCCTCCTGGACTTTTGCTTTGTGATCCAGGGCCCTCTCTCAGGTGGCAGAGGCACAGATGGCATTGCCTCTGCTGCCCGTGTCCTGCCATGGGTCTCCCTTCTGGAGGAGGGGATGTGGAAGAGCCTCTCCCCCATGGTGGGACCGCCAGCCAAGTCCAGGGAGGCCCTTGGCAGTCACCTTGGCCCGGATATTGTGCTGGACCAAGACTGAGCTAGGACTTGGCTTTTCCATTCTCACACAGCCAGTTTGAGAGGGTGGAAGCACGGGTGGGGTTCTGAGGGCCCCGGAGCGCACTAGTTGTCTCTCTTCAGTAGCTCTGGGGGGGCGGGCAGGTGTGGTCTGAACCTTGAGAAAGAGTTCCCATCAGCAGCTCCAGGAGGATCTGGCGTCCTGGGCCTTGCCTGCGGAGGTTTTCATCGCAAAGGTCTCTTTGACTGCTTTCGTGCCCTAAGGAAAGCGCTTCACAGTTGAACTAAAGTTGCATTGATGGTTCTGCTTATCGATTCAGATTCTGCCTTTTTGCAGGGGCAGCTCTAAGATAAATTCTTCTTGCCAGTTTTTATGGATCACTTGTTTGTCTAAAAGTACACACAGAGAATTCCCAAGGCCAGAGCAAGAATTCTGGGGAAGTGTCTTCTCGGATCTAGGGCAGTTCTGCAGCTTCAGGGTTATTGATAACCCTGAAGCAGAGGGCAGTGGTCACAGCCTTGGCTGCTTGGGGAGAGATCCGGTGTGCGCGGGCTGCTCTTAGGAAATAGGAGGGAGGTGTAGCAAGCTGTCAAGTGCTTGCAGACGATATCTCATCACTTGGGGGGACAGTTTGTTGGTCATTAGGTCAGTGAAGTTGGGAGCTTCAGGTTTCAGGAGCCTGAATTGAGGGCTATTCACAATTTTACCCACTATCCAGGTCAGTTCTCGCCTCTTCAAGTCCATAACCAAATTCTTGTTCTTGACCATTAAGCAGACTGATACTTCTATATTCTTTTTTTCCCGATTAGAATAACTTTATGTTTGATTATTTTCCATTATGGTTTATAATAAGATATTAGAGTTCCCAGTGCTGTACAGTAGGGCCTTGTTGTTTATCCATCCTGTGTGTAATAGTTGGATCTGCTCATCCTAAACTCCCAATTTTTCCTTCCTACTCCCCCCTCCCCCTTGGCAACCACAAGTCTGTTCTCTATGTCTGTGGCTCTGTTTATGTTTTGTAGATCGGTTCATTTGCTGACACTTCTATTCTTAACCCGTTCATATGTTTGTTTCACTGATGGCTGCTGGTGTCACTAAAGCCATTCATTCATTCTCTTACTCTCTTGTTCAGTCAACAGATATGTTTGGACATTAAGTCTGTGCTGGGCATACAGTTTCCATAAGTATGAATGGATGCTTTAGGCAAATGCGGTTTAATGAAGTTTGCCACTGAGGCTTCTGTTTCTCAAGTATTTTAATATCTTTTCATAACCAGAGGTCTGATGGCAAGGGCAGCCTGCCGGGAATGAGAGCTTTGGAATAACGTAATATTTAAATGCATGAGCAAGGGCCCAGAACATCTTATTGTTACTTCGTTTCCTCTCTTCCCTGGAGGAAATTTAACAGGATGCCTGAGGATAGAAAGAGCAGCGAGCTTATGTCACCAGTACCATAGGAAGAGATCTGGAGCTTCCCACTCTGGTCATGCGGTTTTGCAGTAGCAGTAAGACAGCAAAACAGAAGAATTGGTACCTTATATAGACTTGTCACCGAGTACCCAGTCACAAAATGGCTATGTTTCGCGTTTCAGTGCTTATTACCAGGGCCAAAGCGTCCCCCTCCTCTCTAATTTTTTTTTTTCCCTGAGATGCTTAATTGGCCTTATTGCAGTTTGGGGAAATTGCAGGAGGTGATGCACTGAGTTGGAAAATGGCTTGACGTTCACATGACTCAGCCGTGGGACTCAGCAGCGCGTCGCCTTGACTCCTGAGGGCTCCCCCCGGACGGAAGCGCCGGGCCTCTGCAGAGCTTTGATCAGCCTGCCCAGAAAGCGAGCATTTTTATTGATGGTTTCACAGCTATCTGTTTTTTTACCTGTTCAAAGTATCTGTGTTGGAAAGCATCTTTGGATAATGATTCTGAAATGATCTCAGACGGATTTTTTTCTTCCTTTCAAAAACATGACAGTCTTGGTAATTTCTCAGTATCCCAAAGGAATAGGGAATCCGTTTTTGTCTTAGTCCATTCATGATGCTCATATTAGACATTCATTTCTCATAGTTCTGGAGTCCAGGAAGTGTTAGGTCAGGGCACTGGCAAATTAGGTGTGGAATGACTGCTCGCTTCCTGGTTCATAGACTGCTGTCTCCCAGCTGAGTTCTCACATAAGAACTCAGCTATGGAGTTTGGAGAGAGCTGAAGGGGTCTCTCCAGGCTCTATAATTGGATGCTAATCCCATTCATGAGGGCTCCGCCCTCATAATCTAATCATATCCCAAAGGCCACACCTTCAAATACCATCTCATTGGGGGGTTAGAATTTCAACATATGAACTTGGGGGTGGGGAGCCACAGGCATTCACACTGTCACAGCTTCTTGTGAACTTTTTGTGGTTGTGAGCATCAAATAATGCAAATAATAAGCAGATCTGCAGAGTTCATATGATCGATCGCATTAAGGGATGCTGTTAAATTACAAGACCTAGTGGTGTGTTTCACAGTACCACTGCGGCACCTGGGAATTAGGGCACGTGGGTTCTCGTGACTCTGTCACCAATTAGCCGAGACCTTGGCTGAATCATTTCCCTTGTCTTCCCACTCAGTGTCCTGTTCTGTAAAAATGAGGGGTTTCTTAGTTTCCACTCTAAGTCCCTCATCAGCTTTAACATTTTAAGGTTTTAAAAGACCCATTGAGGAGTTCCTGTCGCGGCGCAGTGGTAACGACCCCGACTAGTGTCCATGAGGATGCAGGTTCGATGCCTGGCCTCGCTCAGCGGGTTAAGGATCCGGCATTGCCCTGAGCTGTGGTGTCAGTTGTAGATGCAGCTCGGATCTGGCGTTGCTGTGGCTGTGGTATAGGCCAGCAGCTGTAGCTCCGATTCGACCCCTGGCCCGGGAACCTCCATAGGCCAGGGGTGTGGCCCTAAAAAAAGACAAAAGACAAAAAAATAAAATAAAAAACCCATTGAAGTGGCTAGCACTTAGACTAAGCCCCTCCTGTGGTGTCCAAATTTGTGAAGAAACACCTCCACCACACTTGCAATTAACCAGACAAAGAGAGAAAGCTGATCGATACACAATAAAGGACAACAGTCATTAAAGCGGCATGAACCTGGTCCCCAAATAGTATTATGGCCAGTGGAACAGAAGAAAACATATAGATATGAAAACAGAACACTGTGTTGTGTAATGGAAATTTCCAAAGCATACAGAATGTAAGTGTTCTCACCAAAAAAAGAAAAAGAGATAAATATGTGAGGTGATGAATGTGTTAATTAACTAGGAGAGAGGAATCCTTTTATAATGTATCCATACACGGAATCATCATGATGCAGGAGCTTCCTCGTGGCTCAGCAGGTTAAGGACCTGGCATTGTCACTGCACTGGTTCTGGTTACTGCTGTGGTAAGGGTTCAATTCCTGGCCCCAGAACTTCCACATGCCATGAGCGCTGCCAATAAAACGAAAAACCGTGATGCACACTTTATGTATCTTACAGTTTTGTCAGTTATATCTCAGCAAAGCAGAAAGACATTAAAAAGGGAAAAAAGAAAATAGATGTCTGTGTGTTATATTTATAGTCATGTATGTATATAAGTTGGATACCTAGCAAACTGGACATCACAAAGGAATAAGGAAGGGAATAGCTGATTAACTAATGGTTTGGGGAAAACTGGTTACCAAATGAATAAACATAAGCCTCTAACCTGCTATATTATATGAAAATAGATTCCAAATGGCATATGATTCAGTTATTAAAGAATAAACTTACTTAAGAAATCAAATTGCAGGGACAAAAACAGCTGAAAATTCATTTAAGAAACCATCTGTTATGTGGTAGGTTTTGAAGAAATCATGAAGGAAAAAAATTGCAGATTTGACTACTCAAGAAGCAAAGATTTGTGAACAATAAAAATATACTTAGAATAAAAAGGAAAACTGTTTTGGGGGAATATCTGCAACAAATAATACAGGAAAGGGTGCTAATTAGATTTTTAATTAAAAAAAAACCCTTAAGACACTGATGTAAGTTAATGGAAAAGAACACTGGAACAGACAGTTGACACAGCAAGGGCTACCAACTAGTGAATAAAACTTATGGGGGAGTTCCCTTCGTGGTTCAGTGGTTAATGAATCCGACTAGGAACCATGAGGTTGCGGGTTCGATCTCTGGCCTTCCTCAGTGGGTTAAGGATCCGGCGTTGCCGTGAGCTGTGGTGTAGGTTGCAGACGCGGCTCGGATCCCGCGTTGCTGTGGCTGTGGCGAAGGCCGGCGGCTACAGCTCCTGTTAGACCCCTAGCCTGGGAACCTCCATATGCCGCGAGTGCGGCCCCAGATAAGGCAAAAAGACCAAAAAAAAAAAACAAACTTATGGGGAACGGTTGAAATGAGGCTTTGCAAAGAGGTACAAGTTAAGTGATGAGACAGTATCTTACACCTTTTGCATTTGCAAAAAAATTTAAGAAAATAGTAATTCTCTGTGTTGGGGAGAAAGTGGTAAAACTGATGTATTTGTATGTTGCTTGTGGCAGCTGAAGTTATTCTGATTTAGAAAGGAAATTTGATAAAATAATCAAGAATCATCATAATGTTTATTCCCTCTGATTTAATAATCGTGTCCTGAAAAATTATCTGAGGAAAAAAATCCAAAGAAAAACTTACCTCCTCCCATCACTAAATCTTTAAAGTGGAAAAGAAGTCTTCATAGTGAATTTGTGAAAATTTAAAAGTATGACATTAGGAGTTCCCACTGTGGCTCCATTGCCGTGAGCTGTGGTGTAGGTTGCAGGCATGGCTCAGATCCTGTGTTGCTGTGGCTGTGGCGTAGGCCCCTAGCCTGGGAACTTCCATATGCTGTGGGTGTGGCCCTAAAAAGATAAAAAGACAAAAAAGAGGCATAACATTAGGCCTAATAAGGAAAGAATAGGGAAGCAATAGAAAATATCCAGTCATTGGTGGGGGTGGTTAAATTTTGATACGTATACTCCATGGAATATTATACATCTGTTAAAATGATCATCATGGCCACTATGTAGCCACATGGAAAATGGTCACAGTGGCAAATGGAAAACAACAGGATGCAGATTTGTATCCTGGGCTAAGTAATATTGCAACCATGTCCAAAGATACACATGCACATGGACCCAGACTGCCAGGGGGCTCAGGGGAATGAAAACCGTTGGTGTATTAGGGTCATTGGAGTGTGGGTGATCTTGTTTTATTTTTATTTACGTATGTTCTGTTTAGCAATGAATGAAAATATAGAAATGAAAACACGAACAGGCAGTCACACACATAAATTACATTCACAAAGCACCGTCGCTTTTTGGAAAGCTGCCCCTGTCCCCCCTTTGACCTTTGCCCTTTGCCCTCAGACTCCTCATCTAGATGAGCAGCAAGCTATTGGAATTATCTGGCCTTCAGAGGAACATAGGAGAAGAAAGTACTGCTTTATGGGAAGAGATTTGCTCTCTGATGGCTGGCAGGAAAAAGGATGTACAGAGACTGTGTGTGGGCAGAATCAGCAGAGGCAGTGGGAATGAAAGACGAGGCCATCTGGTAGAATGTGCTGTGGCAAATTAAACTGCGTATTATGAACATGAAATACCAGAAGAAAATCCAAATTCAGTGGACTTGGAAAAAGCCCAGCTGAAGCACTATAAAACAAATCAGCTACAGACTGACAACATGCCGCTCATAAGCTCAGATATGCCCATTACCAAGGAGAATATCATTCAAGCCAGATTTTTGCAGACCACATTCTATATGGATTTCCCTTAGTGGAAAAAAAAAAAATCAACCAACTACCCCCCCACCCCCACACAAGCGCGTGCGCGCGCACAGATGCCTTAGAGCTGCTGTTTCAGTGAGTATGGTGAATGCAGAATTAATAGGAAAACATTAGGTTTGCTTTGCTCCCTAAGTTCTGGGTTTGGGGTTGGGGCCACGTCAATGGTGAGGAAGCGGTGCCCGGAAAGGGCATCTTTGAGTCTTCTAGGTAGAGGCGCCATAGGTGCCAGGGGTGGCCCTTGTTGTCCCAGAAGGGGGCGTGCCCTCTCTCCAGGTGGACTGGTAGAGAGCAAGGGAGAGAATGGCTCAGCTTATGCACTGGGGGAGGGTCTCGCTTTTTCTCCATCAGCTCCGCACTTCCAAGATGTGCTTTGACTCCGTGGCACTACCGAACCATCGCCTTCTCTTATCTTGTCTGGGGCTGCCCCGCCTTCCCAGAGTTGGAGAGGTGCCATTATGCACAGTGCTGGGGTGAATTCTCATTTCGGCGAATGTGACTTCTCTTTTTTTGTGGGTGAGCTCAGCACCCCATTGCAGCCCACCACCTCGTGCTTTGTGACCACTGCAGATGATGCAAATGGAAAACTGTGGAGAAATGTCTTTATTGGTATTATTAAATGAGATCCTATAACGTTAGGTAATCAACAGGTTTGGAACTCCAGTCATATTAGTATCTTCAGTGTTGACAAGTGCTGCTCGTTTTGCCATCAAGAATTCCCTGACCACTGCAGTTCATAGCTGAGGGTTTTTTAAAAAAAAAAACTTTAAAAGAGTATGTCTATTTATTTTTAATTTTTATTTTTGCCTTTTTAGGGCCGCACCCGGGGCATATGGAGGTTCCCAGGCTGGGGGTCGAATTGGAGCTACAGCTGCCAGCCTACGCCACAGCCACAGCCACTTGGGATTCGAGCTGCATCTGCGACCTACACCACAGCTCACGGGAATGCCGGATCCTTAATCCACTGAGTGAGGCCCGGGATCGGACCTGCATCCTCATGGATACTAGTCGGGTTTGTTACTGCTGAACCACAATGGGAACTCTCTTTTTTTAAACTTTTTTTTTTCTTGGCCACACTCCAGGAATGTGGAAGTTCCCAGGACCTGAGCTGCTGCAGTGACAACGCTGGATCCTTAGGCTGCTGTGCCACAAGGGAACTCCCATAGCTGAGTTTGTTTTCATCAGGCCCCATGAAGGGCTGACACCCACACCATTATCTGGCTCTCAGTGTATATAGCATCTGGTGGTTTAGTCATCATTTCGTGCGTATGTTTTGTTTTCGCCAAATAGATGACAATCTCCCAGCGCCGGGTGCCCTGCCATATACTCTCCCGCAGTTCCCAGTAGGACATCAAATAATACATGCAATACTTTTTGAATTGAACTGAGTTCATCCTTCCTTTTTACTTCTCTCCCTCCTTTTTTTTTTTTTTTTTGTCTTTAGTCATTTTTAGGGCCGCGCCCACAGCATATGGAGGTTCCCAGGCTAGGGGTCTAATTGAGGCTGTAGCCGCCGGCCTACACCACAGCCAGAGCAACGCGGGATCCGAGCCGCGTCTGCAACCTACACCACAGCTCACAGCAATGCCGGATCCTTAACCCACTGAGCAAGGCCAGGGATCGAACCCGCAACCTCATGGTTCCTAGTTGGATTCGTTTCCACTGTACCACGACAGGAATTCCTCCCTCCCTTCTTTCGAGACATACATTTTGAGTAGCTACCATGTTTCAGTCATCGTTCTAAAAGTTCCTGCCTTCGTGGAGCTTTCTACTCTTGTCCAGATCTGCCTTTTACTAGTCGTGTGTGTCCTCAACCAAAGTGCTCCTCTCTCTGGGACTGAGTGTGCCGTTCTGGGTAAACTAAGGGTTTCACAAACGTTTCCATCTTTCCTTTCTATTATTATTATTTTTTTCTTTGGCCATCCTCTCCACCTGAATTGCTTTCTCGGTCATGTCTCGATTTTCCCACAATTCAAAACCTTGAGTACTGGAAGGAAAAAAACAAGGATGCTCTTTTAAGTAATTAGTTAATTAATTTTGGCTGCACCCGCAGCTCAAGGAGATTCCAGGCCAGGGATGGAACCCGTGCCGTAGCAGTGACAACGCCAAGATCCTTAACACACTGAAGCTACTAGGGAGCTCCAGGATGTCCTTTTATTTTTTTATTTTTTATTTTTTTTGCCTTTTGTCATTTTATGGCCGCACCCGCGGCATGTGGAGGTTCCCAGGCTAGGGGTCTAATCGGAGCTGTGGCCACTGGCCTGCGCCGCAGCCACAGCAACGCAGGATCCGAGCCGCGTCTGCGACCGACACCACAGCTCACGGCAACGCCGGATCGTTAACCCACTGAGCAAGGGCAGGGATCGAACCCGCAACCTCATGGTTCCTAGTCGGATTCGTTAACCACTGCGCCACGACGGGAACTCCCAGGATGTCCTTTTAAAAATAAGTCATCTGGAGTTGTCTCGTGGTGCAGTGGGTTAAGGATCCAGCATTGTCACTGCGGCCACTTGGGTCACTGCGTGGCTTGGGTGTTTGATCCCTGGCCCGGGAATTTCCAAAAAAAAAAGAACTCATCTTTGAGTATTTCTATAGCTATATATACCTAGATCATTCTTTTCTTTTTTGCTGTTACAGTCTTTTTTTTTAGCCCACATACAGTGCCTATTTGATTTCCACCTTGAATGCCCAGCACACAATGAGCTTTTATGCAGTTTTTCTTGTATTACTTTGGATTCCCTCCCATTGCAGCATCAGCCTTCTTTTGTTGATTTCCTTTGGTCCTCTGTCCAGAGAGCAGCTCCCAGAGTTAGAGCCTTGGATTCTCAAGCTGCAGGAGACTGCTTGTTTAACCATGATCAGTCCTCAGGAGAAAATTGGTCTTTTTTTCCTCCTATAATTTTATTTAAATCTTGACTGCTTATAGTAAATATCCTCTCAAAGATAATTTCATTTCCAAATGATTTGGTATCTGATTTGATGCAGCTTGAGGGTTTATTTTGGGGATATCGTTTTTCTTATATATTGAGTTTCCCACAATAGCTTTGTTTTAAGTTGTTACATTTTGTGCCTGGCTACCAGCAGGACTGTGGTTAGCTTTCCTGGAGTAATATTAGTTTACTAATAGTAATTAGCACTCAAGAAGCTTCTTTGTTGGCAGTAGCATTTGGTTTCCACCAAAAAAAAAAAAAAAAAACCCACCCAATTTAAAAAGGTAATTCTTAAAAGCCTTAAGAAACTGTGATACATTTATTGCTATATGGTTTTTATAGCGTTTGCAGTCCACTGATCATTTCCATATTATATAAGTTTCACTTTCAAGATCCTCAGGTCAGATTAATATAAAGGTGTTAAGTAAGGCAGCTCAGTGTGCTCTTTTAGGAATATGTATATTAATTCAGATTTATTTATGAACTGGGATTGGTCTAACGAGATGAAGGTTCTATTTTCGATTCATAACTTCACACGCATGTCAAGTTTGAATTTACATGAGAACTCTAATAACGGCCTGTCTTTGGTTGTTGTTTTCAAGATACTACGAACACTGTAATTAGCGATTAGCAGAGCACTGACCAGCTCAGGGAACCACATTCTAGTTGCCTAACGTGAAAAGGAAATACTTTCTTTCAGAAAGTCACTTCTGTTCGTAAGCGAGGGGCAATAAAAGTCACTTTAAACTGTTTCCATATCGGAGTTCCCGTCGTGGCTCAGTGGTTAACGAATCCGACTAAGAACCATGAGGTTGCGGGTTCGATCCCTGGCCTTGCTCAGTGGGTTAAGGATCCGGCGTTGCCGTGAGCTGTGGTGTAGGTCGCAGACGCGGCTCGGATCCCGCGTTGCTGTGGCTGTGGTGTAGGCCGGCGGCTGTAGCTCCAATTAGACCCCTAGCCTGGGAACCTCCACATGCCGCGGGTGCGGCCCTAGAAAAGGCAAAAAGACAAAAAAAAATATATATTAAATAAAATAAACTGTTTCCATATAGTGACTGCGGTGCATCTCGAGATTTGGGCTGTGTCATTTTGAGGCACCTGGGAGAAGAGAGTTGAAGCTAGTCCAACAACTTCACAAATTCCTGTTTAGTAAAGCACTAGAAACTGCTGCTGCTTATTATTATTATTATTATTACTAAAATCAATTGTTTTATTTTAATACGGGGATTGAAGATTATCTTCTTGCTGACTCCTCCCACGATGGAAGCAGTGACGGAGCTGTCTGGGCTCTTTGGCAAGGGCACTAAAGCCCGTCCACCAGGGCTGCATCCTCATGATCTAGTCATCTCCCCAAAGCCCATCTCCGGATACCATCACATCGGGGATTAGATTTCAACATGAAATCTTGTGGGGCTAAAACATTCAGTTTCTGGCTGTTTTACTTCCAGATTCATGGGTCTGGAACTAGGTTACACAGATATAATGATTTATGCTCTTTCAAATGCTTTTGCACTGATTTCATTTTGTTCTGCCTAGTGGGGCAGGTTTAAGCAGTTTTGTAGGTGAAGACGCTGAGCTGGGCAGAGACTCATTCGAGATTCCACTGTTTGTTAGAGACAGAAGCTGGGACTAGAAGCGTAGTTTTGCTTTTTGCCCTAACATCCGGCCTCAGCAGCTACTTCCTGCTCTTTCACTCACATTGACAGTAATAGGCTAGTACCAAAGTCCTTTAAGACAGATGAGAAGTCATTGAGTCTCCTCAAAGAAGATATCCATCTATAAAAAGATGGATGTTGTAGGGCCATGAAGATGGCAGTCTTAAAAAAAAAAAAATCTCAGCAGAGAATAGTGTTGTGACTGGCGATGGAATGAAAGCTGTGAGAATTGCACAGAATCCAAAATGCTGTTAAACTGGGCTGCTGGTCTTCTTTCCACATAGGGAGTGTGGTTATGTGGTTTGTGGGTATTTATTTGTCCCCAAGTGGCTCTCCAGCTCCTGCTGCAAGCCTCCCAGTCCCAGCCCAAGGCTCACATTGCTTTACCCTCCAGTACAACTCACTTAAAATCACAATGTAACATTTGAAAAAACTTGGTGTTTTGGGGTGATAGTGGATCCAGCTCTTAATTTTCTTTTTTCTCTTTGGCCGTGCCCGCAGCATGTGGAAGGTTCCCAGGCTGGGGATCAAACCCGCACCACGGCAGTGACAACACCAGAGCCTTAACCCACTGATCCATCAGGGAACTCCCTGATTTTCTTTATTGGGGAATAGTCTGCCTCATTTTTCTTCCTGCTGTCTCCATGTCTACTTTTTACCTTTGTCAGTTCCAGGTTCAAAGTCTGTAGGATTGAAGAAGCGAGGACAAATGGACACAGTTTGACTTCTTATTTCACAGCTCCTGCAAGTATAGTAGTTAATCGAAGAAGGGGCTGACACTCTTGGCTATGGTGCATTGGGAGATTGTGGATTTCAGTTATCCATGCTCATGCTGTCTGTCCCCCAGGACTACAAATTATCGGCAGCTGGCTCTAAATGAAAGACTAAATCTTGAAGTTACTTAGTGACTTCATGGTGGCAGGGAAGGTCTCTGACAGGGGGCAGAGCCTGGAGCTCTCAGCCGTGTGTCGGCTTCCCATCTGGAACCCCTTTCCCACTTTAATCAGAACTCTGAAGACATAAAGGACTAACTGGCCATGGCGTCCATTTATCCATTTTATAGCATGGCCTTCGGTAACTACAGGGCCATAATCAGAATCTTATACTGGGATGGGTCCCAGGCTCATTAATTAATGACAGAATAGGAGAAGACTTTGACACCTACAGATACATTAGAGATAGCTGGATGGATTTATGTCAGGCAGGTCACCCTTGGAAACCTGATGGATTTCTGTGGCTGGATGGCAATGCGGATGGGCAAGAATGAAGCTTTAGATTGAACCTGCATCTGTTCCAGGAATGTTTTGCTGTCGTACTGCCTATCCCAAATCCTAAACGAAGAGGGAAGCGAATAGCGTATCGATGGTATCTTTCTGACACAGGTTAGAAAAAGGGCTGGAAATCGGGAGCTGGGAAAAGTGACACACAGAGATGTATAAAGGTGGATCCTAATAAACAGAGTGTACTATGATTACATTAAAAACTGTCAGTGTCCCATGTTATTCTACGTAGTGTTAAAACTCCTCTTTGATTCCTTCTACCTCTTGCTGCTGACACCCCTGCAGTTTGGGGGGCTGCTGGTGTAGGGAAATAGAATTGCACTTTCTAGGAATGTATATGTATCTTTTCAATAATGCAAAAGATACAGATCGGTGTTTCTCAACCTTTTCTTCATCATCACCCCTGTAAGGAGGAAGTCACATTCAATTTAACTTATCCCTAATAATAGAAATACAGTACCAACGAGTAAGATTTTGGCCGGGAACCGCGCAGCACTGTAGTATCTGAGATATTTATTCACCCTCCCTAAGAGTCAATTGTCTTCCCCTTGTGGGCAATAC
The DNA here is from genome assembly GCA_004024745.2 of Catagonus wagneri. NCBI lineage: Eukaryota > Metazoa > Chordata > Mammalia > Artiodactyla > Tayassuidae > Catagonus > Catagonus wagneri. The sequence continues at coordinate 37,250,347 of PVHT020000015.1, read as the reverse complement.
TGCCCTTGTAGAAAATGTATGATACAGATCTGTGAAACCAGACGATTTATGAAGTGATATTTAATCATCCCCGGTCATGGACATTGTTTTCATCGCCCACATTAGTAACCTCCAAGAGGAGGGCAGTAATGTCAGCGAAGTTCTCTGTTTGTGTTAGAGACATCCCAGGCGTTGTTTCATTTCATTCGCACAACCCAGGTCCTTCTGATATCAGAGACGATGATCTTTCTAACACTGACTTTTAATTGTTTTTTTTTTTTTTTTTTTTGCCACACCTGTGGCATGTGGAAGTTCCCAGGCCAGGGATGGAACCCTCACTGCAGCAGTGACCGGAGCCACCACAGTGACAATGCCGGGTCCTTCACCCACTGAGCCACAAGGGAGCTCCCTAAACAGCTTTTTAAAAAGTGGACATTGTGAGGTGGTTCTGTGTAGAAAGGATATAAAGGAGGGTATTTATTTCTCAAGGTGATTTTAGAATCTCTCATTGCAGGTTGGGTGTGCTTGTGTAGATGTAGAAATGAGAAATTTGCTTTGAAGTAAACTTTGTCTCCCTCTCTCCTCTCATTCGCATGGTCTGAAATGTACTTCTTAGGATCAGTATGGAAATAACCTTAATTTCTTGATCTGGGTGGTCGTCTTAGGACTTTGCTGAATTGCATACATACATTGGATATGGTTAATAATCTCCTAACCAAGATTTTTTAGATCTGATATAACCTCTGCATAGACTCATGGCCCTTAATTTTACCGAAAACTGACTTTTGATTGTGGAGTCAGCAACAGAATATAGATGTTAGGCAAGTAGTAGGGCAATGATCATTTACACGGAACTGGTAAAGAAAGGGGACAAAGAAACTGATTTTTAACATGCGGTGCCTGAGCCTTGGCTGTGCATCTCAAACCAAGCCAGGGTACTTAAGACCTAGCTCTGGGGAGAGAAGGCATCAGGCGGTATTCTGTGCTGGTGTGTATGATGAGTGTGTGTGTGTGTGTCTGTGTGTGTGTGTGTGTTTAAATATAGAAACCTAGCCGTTTCTTATCTGCACTTTTTTTAGCCTTTATATTTAAAGTAAATCGTATGCCCATACATATGTACGTGGAGATTTTCCCCTTGTGCTTTCACAGACGCCCTCTCTTTAATGCTCCCTCCCGACCCTTTTTCCCCACTTGGCAGTGGTGCAAATAAACCAGATTGGCCATACTGGATCCCCCAGTAGTTAGTAACAGAGCGATAGGTGCTTCCCTCATTTTAGAGATGGGGAGACTGAGTTCCTCACACGGCACGTAAAGTGGAGCTGACCGCCTGCCTCGAACGCACCTGCTGCGTTGTCTGGCTGCCGTCATTGTTTTCGACTCGATGCTTCCTAGAAAAAGACAGAAGGCAGAAAATATGTTGGCAGCTTCATCGGGTGGCCAGAGAACAATTCTGGTCCAGAGGTAAACTTTACAGAGAATAAAAAAAAAAGTGTGGGGGGAGTTAACTCCCCAAAGCATGTCATTTTGTAACATAATAACGCCTTGGTTAGACTCGAAGAAAATGAAAATCCTCCTTGCAAAAATATTTGAAAAACAGAATGTTTAGAGAATATTATAAAATCATACACCCTGCCTTTCCCCAAACACAAAACCTCACTGAAATCTGACTGTGGGTTTCAAGATGCCGAAAGTTGATCTATCTTGATATAGAAAATGAGTCGTTATACGTCTGCGGAGAGAGCCTTCTGCTAGGAGGGGGTTGACCTGGGTTCTGACTTTGTTTTTCCACGGACATGCTGTGTGTATACCAAGTTCATTTGATAGACGATAAAATATCCTGGGTAGACGGGAGGTAGGTATAATAGATATGGATTAAACCTTCTTACTTGTGTATTAGAGAAAGCAGAGCTGTTGACATTTGTGGTTATCATCCAGTGAGTAATTTATAAAGTCAGTACGCCCCACTGAAACATTCCTACCTTTTCTAGATATTTTATTTTATGGAATTCTTGAGTTCGGCTCAGAGTGAATGCTGAAAAGTATTGTTCTTGCTGTGCTAATATTTACTTACAGTGAGTTTCCCATAGGAAAGAAGGATTGTCTGGTACTGTGGGCATAGCCCTGCAATCGAATGGGGGTTCTGTGATCATGACGATTTTTTTTTGTCTTTTTAGGGCCACACCTGCGGCATATGGAGGTTCCCAGGCTAGGGGTCCAATCAGAGCTGTAGCTGCCGGCCTACACCACAGCCACAGCAACGCCAGATCCGAGCCGCGTCTGTGACCTACGCCACAGCTCACGGCAACACTGGATCCTTAACCCACTGAGTGAGGCTAGGGATTGAACCTGCGTCCTCATGGATGTTAGTCGAGTTTGCTAACCGCTGAGCCACTACGGGAACTCCCATGATGGTTTCGATTTGAAAAGACAGTTGTGTTGGGCCGGCAACCTCCCCACTTGATTTTTTTCCATATGCAGTTCTTTGTCCAGCTCCTTGGACCCCATGCACTACAGTATGTGTAGCTGGACTCCCTTCTGCTCCTTGCATCCAGGATTTTGACTGTGTCTTTGCATTAACAGTGGGAGGACTGGAGAGTTAATACGCTGTGTTGCCTGAAGGAATAAAGGCACACATGATTTCTGCAATCAAAAGTCACCAGACGGAATTTATTACAAATTATAACAGAGAAAAGCAGACGCTAAAAGGAGATTTTTATCTGTGTTTGCTTTTTGTTTCAATGGCTTGCTGAGCTTTATCAGTCTTTAATGAAGAAGGAAAAAGAAGACGTCTTGAAACCAATGGCTTTGGATTTTTATCTAGTTATTACCAAAGACACCCCCTCCCATGGACACTTTTTTTTTTTTTTTTTTTGCATGGCTAGCTCAAGGACAAGGAGATTTCTCTTTTTCTGCTTTTAAGATAAGCTATGAGGCAATCAGGGCACATTGGAGAGTGTGAAATTCAGCGGCTTTCATCTGTGTTATTTAGAAGGGACCAAGGATTCTGTAAGCAGGCCTCTTTCTCATCACAGTCGGCCCTCTGTCTGTTTACTTGTGACTGACCTTTGCAGTTATTGGGATGCTGTTTTTTTGCTTTTTTTTTTTTTTTGGTTTGTTTGTTTTTTGCTTTTTAGGGCTGCACCTGCGGCATGTGGAGGTTCCCAGGTCAGGGGTCGAATCGGAGCTGCAGCTGCTGGTCTACACCACAGCCACAGCAACGTGGGATCTGAGTCGCATCTGCGACCTCCACCACAGCTCACGGCAATGCCAGATCCCTGACCCACTGAGCAAAACCAGGGATCGAACCCGCATCCTCATGGATACTAGTCGGATTCGTTTCTGCTGCACTACAGTGGGAATTCCGGGATGTTGCTGGTTTCCAGGTTTGAAAACCTTTGTGCTCCCACCACCTTAGGGTTTCCTACCTGGATGCTGTTGGCTTTGTTATAGGTGTCAGTAAGGGTGTTCCTGGGCCTGCCGAGAATTTTCTTGATAGTCCCCGTTGAGTGATTACAAGCTGTGTATCCTGGGCCTCTTGGCCATGTTTCAGAAATGAAGACACCCTCCCATTTGCCAGTCGCGAGAGTCCAGGGTGCAGGCTTCTGAAAATAGCCCAGTGATCGCCGCATGAATGCATGCTGAACGCCACTGAGGCCAAGTACCAGGAAAGCAGAAATCCCCACCCAGTGGAAGAGGGCCCGGAGTGCCACAGGGCCTTCTTCCTTTGAACAGAAAGTGTCTGGAACATGGTTTTCTTTGCGTTTCCATTTGGCTGGGTGTTACCGCCAGTGCAGCTTCCCGGGGTTGGGGGAAGGGGCACTTCTGCAGGCATCAAGGCAGGTGCTTAAAAGGAGGCAGTTTGGAAGACCCTCGCATGGATGCTTCATTTTTAATTATCAGACAAACCGCATTCCTTCCAGAGGGAGTGAGAACAGGTGATCTTTTTTTTTTTTTAATTAGAAGTACAGTTGATTAACAATGCTGTGCCCATTTCTGCTGTACAGCACAGTGACCCAGTCATACCTACATATACATTCTCTTTATCATATCATCTTCCATCATGGTCTATCCCAAGTGATTGGACATAGTTCCCTGTGCTGTACAGCAGGACCTCGTTGCTCATCCATTCTAAATGTAACAGTTTGCATCTACTCACCCCAAAGCCCCCGTCCATCTCACGCCCTCCGAGAACAGGCGATCTGTTGGAGCCCATGTTAGGCCCGGTACTGGTAAGATAGGCACCTTCGGTTTGTAGGCTTCAGAGTGCTGCCTTCTTAGTCTGCTCTGAAAAGAGCACGGTGTTGGCAGCATTCTGCTCACATACTTGTGAGAATCTCAGGGCTGGAAGAGCTCTTAAAAGTCATCCACTCCACCCACCCACCCCCATCTGATGCACCAGCTGCTTCTACAACCAAGTTGTCATCTTTGCCTGGGCATGATGCTTTCAGAGACGGGGCCCTCGGAACCCATCCCATGCATCAAGTTGAAATGCTCTTGCCAGTTACTCCCGTCCAGTGGCGCAAGCCGAGCTTCTTGGAACCGCACGGCGGTCTAATTGTTCTGCACAATGATGCCAGCCTTTCAGACCATCGTGTGGCATCTCACTGCTACCCTTTCTAGTGTGGTTCAGATTCTTTCAGGTGGCCTGTAATGCAGAGGAGATGCAGCAGAGAAGATTAAAAGGATGCCTTTGAAGTAACAGGGCAAGGCTGTTCCTTCCGCTCCGCCGTAGAGGCTGGTTCACGTGTTAAGAGAAGGGGTTGCGATGAAGCGCGGCACAGCCTTTCCTCTGATAAGGCGGTTTTGAGTTTTCCTCTCCCTTTCAGTCCCTCTGATGGAAATGGGCTCCTGCATTTCTGTGTGTTCCTCCGAACCGCATTCGGACAGGCGCTCACCTGTGCTGACGGCCTCCTTTCTCTCTCGGCTACTTTGACTGAACATTGCGGCCGTAAGTCAGTTCCACCGAGAGCCTTCTCATGCTGGACTTTCCTCTAAGTCACATGCGTTTGTGTTTCTTTCCAAACTCCTCTCCTGTATTTGGAAGATGGATCTGTTGACCCGCATCAGAACCTTACATTTATTCCTGCTTAATTTCATCGGGTGACAAATCACATCACCACAGTTCGTTGAGATCTTTGGGACTGGCCAGATTAACAGACACCATCAGCCAGCCCATTTGCAGTCCTTCCAGCTTCACGAATGAGCCTCCGTTGCCTCTGATGGACAGTTGTTACCAAATTCAGAATCCTTTCCTCTTACCCCATGCAAATTGTCTTCCTGGACTGACATGTCGGCTTCTGTGTCAGGTGGGCTGGTGATTGCTAGGAAGGGCTATGTTTTATCTCCTTTTCTGCTTTACTTTTTTTTTTTTTGGTACTCTCAGACTTCCCTGACAGGGAACTGGTGTGATCTAGAATGGCATTTGTATCCACCCCCATCCAATCAGGTTAGCAAGAGAGAGAGAGTTTAGCTAAGCGCTGCTGCGCTGCAAATGGAATCTCCAAATGCCACATCAACAGAAGGCAAAGTACTGACCTCCATGGCGCCTGGGGGAAAAAAGCAAGGGTGACTAGATGGTGGCTTGGCCAAATCTGTTCACTCCAAGCACTATCCCAGTGCTTTCACTTCCACATCCCTGGACAGAGATAGAGAATCACCGCTCGTGGTGGGAAGAACCTGCTGTCTCCACTGTGATCTGTTTTTTTTTTTTTTGTCGTTTTAGGGCCACACCCGTGGCATATGGAGATTCTCAGGCTAGGGGTCCAATCAGAGCTACAGCTGCCGGCCGACACCACAGCCACTGCAGCGCGGGATCTGAGCCGCATCTGCAAACTACACCACAGCCACAGCAACGCGGGATCCGAGCCGCATCTGCGACCTACACCACAGCTCACAGCAATGCTGGATCCTTAACCCACTGAGCGAGGCCAAGGATCGAACGTGCGTCCTCATGGATGCTAGTCAGATTGTTTCTGCTGAACCACGACGGGAACTCCTACTGTGTGTGATCTGTTTTAAGGAAAATGTTCTCACCTCTGTTCTGATTTCTGTATCAAGCTGGGCTCCAGTTGTGTCAGTTGCTAATGACCAGATTTTCTCCTCCTTTGGTCAAGATCATCAGACTTTCATCTCAGCTTTCAATTGCACTACATCCCATAAATGAATCATATCATGAGGTGAACTTGGTGTAAGAGTCCTGCTAGGGCAATCCTGATGTGTTATTCATTGGACATCGCTCGAGAATGAGATATTCCACTTGAGTGCAATGAACAGACAAAGGAAATATTTTGCCTCTAAAAGCCCAAAGTGCAATTTTTGGTCCTAAGTCGGAGAGCAGAGGCCAGCAAACTACAGCTGGCCAGCCACATCCATTCTGTGTCCTGTCTTGCTAGGTCACATGAGCTAGGGATGGGTTTTACCTTTTATGGTCGAAAAAAATTCGAAGCCAGACTATCTTGTGACGTGCAAATTATACGAAATTCAGATTTCAGCATGCATATATAAAGGATTCTTAGAACACAAGCCAAATTTATTTGTGTACATGTTGCCTATGCTGCTTTCTTGAAATAAAAAGAGTTGAGGAGTTAGAATAGACAGTGTGGCCCACGAAGTCTAAAATATTTACTATCAGGCCTTGTATAGGAAAATCTTGCCAACTCTTGGTCTAGGGCTTAATTCTGGGTGTTTTTGGATTCTTTATACGGCGATCTAATAGCCTCTAGGGATGTGCAGTAGCTTCTAAAATCCATAGGCAATTTAAAGGATTGCCTCCTTCTTCTGAATAGATCTGAAGGTGGTTCGGTTTGTCACGTTCATGCAATAGAATTCTCGTGCATTTCCTTTGTGCCAGTTAGTGAGTGTGGAGACCTTACCCTGACATTTTCCCAGATGGGGAGTTTTAGGAACTTCTGCCTCAGCTTCTCTGCAGTCAACCTGAGGTTAAATTATGTTGTTATTGTCGTTGCTGCTTATGGCCAGTTGTCTCCTTCATATGCATAGAGGTGCTAGAAAGCTAACTTTGAAATCTCAGCTGCTTGTTTTATATACATGATTAAATTTAATTGTCTTTTACTTGGGACAGAAAATCCTTGAGATTTCTGCATCTATATAATTTTTATCCTTAGAATTAATCAGTGATTCAGACTCATCCTCTAAGTCAACCTCTTATATATAACTTCTCTCTCTCTCTATGTGTGTGTGTGTGTATATAATAATTTTGTGTAAAATTATAAATATGTATACATTTTTCTATATAGTTTTATTTATTTCCCCCCAGAGCCTTGGGTTTAAACTCTCCAGAGACTATTCTAGCACCCAGTGCTTTCTATTTTAGGGATTCATTTTGGATGCCCAAACTATAGTTTATTCTCCTTTGTATCCCAAGCATTCAAGTACCGAGCTCAGCACGGAGTGGATACCTGTTAAATGTTTATTGAATTAAGTGAAATTGACTTTCATTAAGACAGTAGCCTGGAGATGACTTCATCCATATAGTTTTTATTCTTAGGATTGATGAGCGATTGAGACGCATGCTCTGAATAAGTCTGTAGTCTCACCAATATTGTAAAGGGTGTGTTTACGCTAGATCTGCATTTGGTCAGTGGCCGTTGATCCCACTTTTGTGGTGCCTGGAAGAGAACGAGGGAATAAAACATGGTTGGCTGGGAATTCTGTTCTCATTCTGCTAACCGGCCTGGGAAGCTCTTTTGGGGGTGGCGTGGAAGGTAGAGGCAATGGAAGCACTGAGAGAAATGAGAGAAGAGAAAGGGAACAATTAGCTAAAGAAGGCAGACCCTTTATAAAATCTAGATCCAGAGCTTGGGTTCAAAACTTATATACTGAGGAGTTCCTGGTGTGGCTCAGCAGTAACAGACATGACTAATATCCATGAGGACGTGGGTTCGAGCCCTGGCCTTGCTCAGTGGGTTAAGGATCTGGCGTTGCTGTGAGCTGTGCTGTAGGTTCACAGACGCAGCTTGGATCCCGAGTTGCTGTGGCTGTGGTGTAGGCCGGCACCTGTAGCTCCGATTGGACCCCTAGCCTGGGAACCTCCATATGCGGTGGGTGTGGCCCTAAAAAGAGGGAGGGAAAAAACCTTACATATTCAGTTAGAGGAGAAATGTCATTATTTGTATCTGCAGATCAACACCTAGAGTCTAGGAGGGGCGTGGACTGTCCAAGATGGAAGAGACCTGGGTTTTCAGCCCTTTAGAGCAGCGGTTCTCATTTTTTTTCTTTCCCTTTTTTTAGGGTGGGGGGGGAAGAGGTGTGTAGTAGCTTAATGTGGGATCTGAGTTCCCAGACTGGGGATTGAGGCCAGGCCACATCAGTGAAAGCACCGAATCCTAACTACTAGACCACCAGGGAACTCCCTAGAGTATCAGTTCTTAATCTGGCTGGTCTGTGGGTTCCCTGAAGAGGCTTTGTGTCTAGACATTTTTTTCTGGAGAGGGGATTCAGGGCTTTCATTACTTTCTAGGAGGAGTCTAAGACACCCTCGCGCCCCTCAAAAATGAAAAGGTTAAAAGCCAGCTCTGTACGTGTGTGAACTCTCCACAGGGACACTGACTAATAGTGGATTGAATCATCTCGTTTAAATCTTTCAGTACTGGCTTTGTGAGCCTGTGCGGCTGGAAGGGTGGGTGGCAGTTTACCTTCTGTGTAACTTTTCCCCGATTCATCTTATTGGCTTGGTTTTTGCCCTCGAAAGTAATGGAACATTAGTTTTACTCATCTTCCGTGCCGCAGTCCTTGGAACAGAACAATAGTTTTTTGGCCTTCCTCAGGATGACTTCCCCAAGCCAGAGAGCCTTCCCAAACCTCCTATACCTGTGGCTTCCAGACTCTTCCCCATGTTGCGGGTTTTTGTCTAGTTTGTTCTTGTCCCTTAGAAGGTCATGGCAGCTTGAACTGAAGAGAATGTTCCGTGGGTTTTCTGACCAGCACAAATCAGGACACTATTATCACCCCGTGGTGCTAGATAAAATATCTCTAGGAATGCCTGATTCATCACTTTTTGTGATTTGCCAGCATGTCCTTCAACCTGTTGATAGGTTTGGCTCATGGATCTCTTTATACCCACTATCCTAGATTTTTTTTTTCTTTTTGCGGCTGCACCTGCGGAATGTGGAGGTTCCCAGGCTAGGGGTCAAATCGGAGCTACAGCTGCTGGCCTACACTACAGGCACAGCCACAGCCAATGCGGGATCTGAGCCATGTCTGCGACCTACACCATAGCTCACGGCAATAGTGGATCCTAACCCACTGAGCGATGCCAGGGCTCGAACCCTCATCCTCATGGATACTAGTCAGGTTTGTTTCTACTGAGCCACAATGGGAACTCCTATCTTAGACATTTTTTTTTTAAAGGCATTTTAAAAAAAGAGTTCCCACTGTAGTTCAGTGGGTTAAGAATCGGACTATAGTGGTTTGGGTTGCTTTGGAGTTGCAGGCTTGATTCCCAGCCGGTCACAATGGATTAAAGGATCTGGCATTGCTGCTGCTGTGGTTCAGAATAAGTCCTTGACATGAGAACTTAGATATGCTGTAGGTGTAGCCATAAAAATTAAACAAATAAATAAGAAAGACTTGACATGGATGCCCAAATTGAGGCAGCTGCGTACAGGTATGTAGAGGGGTACATTTTCCTCCCTGATTTTTTTTTTCTGGCCTCACCCATGGCACGCGGAACTTCCCAGGCCAGGGATCAAACCCCTGCCACAGCAGTGACCCCAGCCACTTCGGTGACAACACCGGATCCTTAACCTGCGGCACCATCAGGGAACTCCAAGAATTAAAAAAAAACAAAACCTCATTTTACCTTTATTATTCTTGTTAAAGTGGTCCTGACATTTTCAGAGCAAATACCAAAACTTATGTGAGTGATATAGTATTTGGTAAGAATGTTCAGATGTGAAAATACGTAAGTGATATTTTTATCATATGATCCATTATTTGTTTTTGAAGGAATTTTTAGCAATTTTCTTTGAAAGGCTTAGGGATATAGTGGTAAACATCAGTGCAGGTAGCATGCAGGACTTTTAATGGATGTAATAATTCTGAAGAATTCATTTCCAATGGGAAATGGTCCCTTGTCCACTGATGGGGAAGACGGTGTGAGCCAAGTAGGAGGTGGAAAGTCCTCCTCTCTGCAGATGCACCAAAAAAGAGTGGCTACCACTAGGGGCTCTATCTCGAGTGGAACCCAGCCAGGGAGCCCCCTGAGTGGCGTGTGTAGACAAAGAGCTGTAAGTAAAAGGCCAAAGAGTCCTCGTGTCAGTGGGTAGTGGCTCTGCTTCTTGGAGACAGAGAATAATGTCTCAATGTCATTTTCTTATAAGTGCCTTGCCATTAAATCCTTAGTTACAGATCCAGGTCTCCCTCTGGTCCCAAGACCATAAGGAATAGCAGGGGAGGACCAGGCAAATGCTATAGATGTCATCATCCCAGGTGCTACAAGACCTTCCTGTGGGAGTAGATTTATCAGGATTTGAATCCTTCAGCAGCTTTGTTCCATTGGATGCACGATTCTGTGCTTGTTGGTACAGGAAAGAGCCGTCGTTAACAGTGTGGGCGTTGGGGGTGGGGAGAGCAGGCCAGCCTCACAGCGCTGTTTTCTCTCTGTCCTCTTTTCTCAGGATTTTCTGGGACTAAAAACGAAAATATTTTTCTGATAGTTTGGCAGAGCACTTAATTAGAGGTGATAATGCAAAGTTATCACAGCAGCGCGGTGCGTTCGGGTGATGAGTTAGACTTAACATATTTAGGGTACTTGCTCGCAAGCTGTTTAGTGATTAGAGAACAGTGGACTGAGCATGGCACACACACAAACAAATACACAGAGTCACTCTTTGAAAACTGAATAGGCTGAACTGAGGCTCCATGTAATTGCTACAAAACCCAAACTGAGCATATAGGGTCCCCACAGAGACGGACAACCTTGTCAGGAGCATTTGCCGGCCTGAGCTGTCATTTGGGGCTCCCCATGGAACGGCTTAGAGCTGAGTCTGGCTGCTAGCAAGCGGTAGGTGAGTTGATCTGTTTAGTCAAAATTGGTTGATGTAGGAGCTCCCTGGTGGCTCAGTGGGTTAAGGATCAAGCACTGTCACTGCTGTGGCTCTGGTTACTGCTGTGGCTGGGGTTCCATCCCTCGCTGGGGAACTTCTGCATGCCGAATTTCTCAAGTGTGTTTATTTTTCCCCTTCATACAGACAAAACCTCGAAATTCGTTGTGCTGGATTTTCTTAACCTTTAATCATTTGTGTTTGATATCATGTCTTCATAGCCGGTTTTCTACTTACTCAGTTTCTTTCATCTTCAATCTTCTTAGACTTTAAGAGAGACAGTTACTTCATCTTTCCTTTGATCTTCACCTGGTGGGTGTGTCAGCTGTGTTCGTCAGTTTCACCAACCTGTTTCTATGAAAACACTAGATAAAATGTTTGATCTATTACAGCAGGGCCTATGGATTATAAAAAAAAAAATAGCGGGCTAGTTTGATTTTGCGGAAAAAAATCAGTAAAGCTGGCTCTTTATTTTAATGAAACCTGACACATGGTTGATACCTTTTTAGCTTTTTTTTTTTTTTTTCCCGTTTTTGGCTGCTCTGCGGCATAAGGAATTCCTGGGCCAGGAATCAGATCTGAGCCACAGTTGTGACTTCAGCCGCATCTGTGGCAATGCCAGATCCTTAACCCGCTGTGCCGGCTGGGGGTCAAACCTGCGTCCCAGCACTCCCAAGACGCCACCCATCCTGTTGCACCACAGCAGGAACTCCACCTTCTTAATTTTCAGTTGGCTATATGAGTATCAAGTTAAACTGTAGTCTGCTTCTGAGAATCACCTACGCAGGGGCTTCATGTTTTATATGATGGATGGATCACTAAGTTGGCTGTGCAGCCAGTACCCCTTCAGTTTGCTCTTAATTTTAGCGAGGGCCTCATTGCCAGCAAGAAGGCTTCTTGTCCTGGAGTTCCCATTGTGGCTCAGGGGGTTAAGAATCTGAGTAGTATCCATGAAGATGGGGGCTCGATTCCTGGCCTTGCTTAGTGGGTTAAGGACCTGGCATTGCCACAAGCTGCAGTGTAGGTTGCAGACGCGGCTCGGATCCTGCATTGCTGTGGCTGTGGTGTAGGCCGGCAGCTGCAGCTCCAAATTGATCCCTAGCCTGGGAACTTCCATATGCCGGGGGTGCGGCCCTGAAAAGAAAAAAAAAAGAAGAGAAGAAGCCTACTTGTCCAGTTCTGATAATGAGTTCATTGCCGGCAATACTCTGTGCTCTTGGACTCCACAATCAGTGTCATGCCTGTGGTTGCTCCCTATGGAGCTCCCTGTGGAAAGGTCGGTGGCCCAGTTTGATACCCGTTAGGTATATTCACATAATGAAAAGGGGTTTCCATAGAGAAGGTGCTGGAAAAGTATTTGTGGACTCTATGAAGGCTCATGGATGTTGCAGCTAAGCAATCTTGATGCCGATTATAGATACTTTGTGGATTTGGGAAAAAGTCAAGCTCCAGATAAGCAGAGCCTTCTCATTGGAGACCTGTGGAGAAATGAGCAATAAATCTAACAGGTTTCTCTGGAACTCTCCCCAAACTGGTAAGTCACCAGTTTCGACTGTGGCTCTACCTAAAAGTACTAGTTCATTGTTTCCAGTAAAAATAACTTAGAGACTGAATTTCTTTCAAAGCGTGAAACTCGGTGAGTAAGAGATCATGTGATTTTATTTCTCCCATTTGAGCTGTCTCACCATTTGTAAGTAGAGCTAAGAGCAAATTGGTTGCACTTAAAAAAAAAAAGCTCAGTAAGCCTATTGCTTTCTACTGACCTGCTGCAGTTTTCAAATTGCTTTGGAGTTTTTATGAACCATCCCTGTGAAGTTCATAAAAAAACAAACAAGCAGGGTTTACATGATATATAGGAGAGCAATATAAAATGTTCGAGGTAACCATTTTTATTATTAAGAACAGGCAGCCTGCAGTTTGATTTAAGAATAAGTCCTAATACTTATGCATGTTTGTACCTTCATGTACATATTAGAATTGGAGTCAGTTCCCAGTCGTGGCCAGATAAGGGCAGAATGGTTATAGAAAAAGCAAAGGGGAAGGGGGGGGAAGGGAAGGGAAAGAGAAAAGGAGAGTAAAAATCAGTGTCTCACGGGTACCCCAAATGCGTCAGGCCCTGGGCTACGTGTTTTTCACACACACGATTCCATGTCATGCCCAAAGAATACTTTCAATGCACACACTTTGTAAATTCCAATAATAATAATAATAAAACATTTGTCAGGTGCTTTTTTCAAGAGAGAGAGAGGAGAGAAGAGTAGGAGGGGGAAGAGGAGGGGGAAGCGGAGGGCAGGAGGAAGGAAATGGGGAAAAGACACAGGGAGGGAAGGAATTCTGGGCAGGAGAGACGCCAAGCCTGGCCTCATTTCAAAAGTTTTGAGCAGTTTCCGTCATGGCTCAGTGGAAACGAATCTGACTAGTATCCATGAGGATGCGGGTTCGATCCCTGGCCTCGCTTAGTGGGTTAAGGATCCGCCGTTGCTGTGGCTGTGGCTGTGGTGTAGGCCGGCGGCTGTAGCTTCAATTAGACCTCTAGCCCGGGAACCTCCGTAGGCTGCAGGTTACCTAAAAACCTCTGCGGCCCTAAAAAGACAAAAAAAAAAGTTTTGAACTTTTGGGAACCTGTATTATTTATCTCATTATTCTGTGCCTGCCGCCCACCCTGCCCCCCAATCCAATTGTTAAATTAATGGGATTATTGTGGGTATAACGTGGATAAGAACTAAGAGAGATTTGTTTCAGTCAGGAGGAAAGAGATTCGGCTCAGTTCACAGCCCTTCAGCTGCTCTTATAACCCTTGCAGAGGCTCTTTTCTAAAAAGGAGACCCCACCTCTCTGGGGATCTGTTTTTTTATCCTCCTATTCTGCTTCCAGAACATTCTCACGTTGAACAATCCTTGCTAGCTATAGGCCACACATTTAATAGTCATGGGAGGTGGGATGCTCCTTAGCCTTGTCACCTACGATTGTGTTTTACAGTGAATGGGATAGAAATCCGGAATCGCTTTTTCTAGTTCAAGTGTGATCCAGAAAAAAAGGAAAACCTTCTTGCATTCTTTTGAAAGTAATGTGAGTGACTTTAGATATTTCTGGGTTCGGTCCTTTCTTAGAAGGAAAAAAGGAAACCCACCTTAACCTGATCAAACATTAAACCCAGTGTTGCCAAGTCCAATTTCAGTTCACCTAGGGTCATTTACAATTCTGGGTCCTTAAACTACCCCTTCCGTCCGGGCCTATCATCCGGAGATCTCATAGCTCCCTTGTCTATAAACACCATGCAGTGAAGGTTAGAAGATTGCCAATGACCTATACGCTTTTGGATACACAGAGGCCCGGGGCTGGTTGTTAGGGTCTCATCGGATGAGGGGCGTCTTTGAGAAGAGGACCTGGAGGCTCCCTGGCAGGAAGTGGGTGGGGAAGGCAGGAGAGGAAGGTCTGGGGGAGAGAGGGAAAATGCGTCCTAAAGTTTTGCTGTAGCTTTGGAGTTCTCTTCGTGGCTCAGTGGTTAACGAATCCGACTAAGAACCATGAGGTTGCGATTTCGATCCCTGGCCTTGCTCAGTGGGTTAAGGATCCGGCGTTGCCGTGAGCTGTGGTGTAGGTCGCAGATGCGGCTCGGATCCCGCGTTGCTGTGGCTGTGGCGTAGGCCGGCAGCTACAGCTCCTGTTAGACCCCTAGCCTGGGAACCTCCATATGCCGCGGGTGCGGCTCTACATAAAGGCAAAAAGACAAAAAAAAAAAAAAAAAGGTTTTG
>PVHT020000015.1:37201894-37234550 GCA_004024745.2 Catagonus wagneri | reverse complement strand
GGAGGGGTAGGGGGTGGGGGAGTGTTCACAGAAGGAGTAAGTGGTTAAAGTATTCACGATCATTACAATGATGTTTTTATGTGAGGGAGGAAGACTACAGCCAAAAAAACATAATTACTGCAAAATACGCTGCATTAGACCAAATAGCGACTCGATGACTACCCCGGTGCCTGAGCTGTAAAGAAACCGGTTCTCATGTAAGGAGCAAAAACACGAGCATTACATCTTCTTGCATATTCATGTTAATGGTTCACAGTCTGGCTATTAAGGTAACAATAAATTCTTACAAGATAGGACTGGATCAAATAGTGCCCAGAGTACGTACAGACTAGTTTGCGAGATGAGAGGATGATTCTGGAACCAGGGTCAAGCCAGAAATCTCTGGACGTCCCCACTGGGCACCAGCAGTCACAGATCTAGAAGAATATAGACCAGTTGCAGTGAGAGACTATAGCTGTTTGGGGGGGTTTCTTTTCCCAAATGCTGCTCTGTAAAGGATGGTTTGCCTGGATTTATGAGGGAAGAGCTAGTGAAAGAAAATAGCAGGACTGTTCCAGGTGAGCCTGCTGCACAGGGTCCCTGTTTGAGTTAGAGATTTTAGTGACACTGCCTGCAATGCAGTTACAGTGCCGCCCAGCTTTCTGCCTGCTGTTAACTTTCCTGCAGTCTGTGGCCAGTGGGGCAGCTGGGGCTCCACGGTGGCGACGAGTTCGAAGCACTGGTCCAAGAATTCAAGGGGTCATTGGTGCTTAGTTTTCCCAATTCCGGACATAATGGAGCCGAGCCAGGTAGGCTGGTGAACGGCATCTATTTACACACAGGTGGAGCTTTGCTGTTTTCCTGGACAACTGTTTTCCCTGCTTTTCCTGGAGGATCTCTTGGAATCACAAATCACAATTTGCAGCTCGCCCTGGGTAATGAGTCATTGGATGGAATTTCATTTGGTAGATTTAAAGAGAGTTAGTGTTGATCTATGAAGCCAGATGATTTAAGAAATTGAAGCAGTAACAAGTAAATTGCTTTTCTCTTGTATTGCAAAATGCTTTCTAGGCGTTTTCGGCGTTTCTTTTTAAAATGGATTTATAATACTATTTCTCTTCACCTCAAGGCTCAAGTAAACCCCTTTGCTCTGATGAAACCTAAATGGCTCCTCATTTGCCACAAACAGATTGTCCAATAGAGTTTTGAATATTTCACTTTAGGCTGTGGGAGCTCGAAATTTTTTAATTCTCTGGGAAACGCAAATGAATGACCACTTCTTCCTTTTGGAGGCTTAGTTCGGCTGACTTCTCTCATGAAAAGACTACGGGCGATCGAATTCAAATTCTTTAGTCTTATCATCAAGACCGCTCACTGCCCAACCCATACGCACTTGCCATTATCTGTCTCTTCATCTGGGAAGTGACATCGAGGATGGAGGGGACACGGAAAAGAACAAGCCTGGCTGCTTCCTTTGACCCACTCACTGGCCGCTAAACAGAACAGCAAGTGGATGCTTCTTGGAAACCTGCTTGCAAAGTGCTGTCGGAGGAGGCGGGGAGTGGGGGGGGGCCCTGCTGCCTGTCACAGGAAGCAAGGGGCCTTGAGGGAGGCTGAAAAGGAGAATCTCTCTGCCTGAGGCTAGACAGGCTCCCAGATGGGCTTTTCTGTCTTCACAAGTTTTCTTCCCACCCTCCCCCTCGTGGACACTTGTCTCCTCCGCCAGCAACCTCTAGGCACTGTGCACCCAGGCCCCTTGAGGGTTCGTTAAGCGACAGATTGCAGCTCACACATGATAAAGGATCCCTGCATTAACTTTATCCACGTCCCCAGAACTCCCCAGAAGTGCACCCAACTTGATCTTGAGCTCACCGAGGGCGGGAACCACAGACTCAAAGTTTGTAACCCCAGAACCTAGCAAACGGGGTTGCCAGTAGCTGATGCTCAATAAATGTCTCGGGCTGCTGGAGGGCGGCGGGGCACGGGGGGTCGGGGGCAGGGAGTGTCATGGGAGTCTGGAGGAGGGGACGGCTGACCCCACGAAGAGGACTCTGGAGCTGTGCTGAAGAATGTGTAGAGATGAGTAAGATCTAGAATTTGAGAGCATACTTGGGACAGGGCAGGGCCCTTGCCGTCAGAACACACGAGGCACTGAGATAGGAGAGAGAAATGAAGAGAGCGAATTTCTCACCCGTCTGGGTCTCTAAGCCACGGGGGCCATTTGGGGAGCCTGGAGTTTGGTGGCTACAAGCAGACGTGTAAACATACAAGCAATCAGTTCATACCGCTCCAATTAGATGAGGACTTCCAGAAAGATGCTGAGACGAGGCGTAATCATCGGCTGTTGTTTAGGTGAGCAGCTGTCATTATTGCGTTGCGGTCAGAGACGCGGGTGGGGGGCTCCGCAGGTTGTATTTGATATTAATTGGCCCTTCGTCCCCCTCCTTCTGTTACACCGCTCATCCATGCAGCTTTCCATCTCGTCTGGATTTTCCACCGTGGTGGCCTTTGTAAGACATGAGGTGAGCAAACTGCTTATTAAGGTAAGACAATGGAGGCCCCGTTTTAAAAAGGTTAAGATGTACTTGAAGGTTTCAGTGCGTCCCAGGAATCATTACCAGGGTATGGAATGCACAGCCTGGTATTTTCCAAAGGCCATACTAACCTTTTCAGGCATGGAACAGGCTAAAAGGAATGGGTTTCCTCACCATTGGATGAACCAAGAAATCTTTTAAATGCTTATTTTTATTTGCTCGCTGAAAATCAGCTCTGTGGAGCTCAACACGGAGAAATGAATCCTGAACATTTTAGCAACTCACTTAAAATACCATTAGCGAGTGCTTGGGTTATTAAAAGCTGAAAACAAAAGACAGGAGCCCTCTGGCGCTAATAACACCTAGAGAAAAAGCCGGAGCCACCTATGCTCTCGTGTTTGCCAAAAATGTCTTTGAGTTTAAAACTCCTCATTGTTAAGGAGGGAAGCTTAAGTTTTGCCAAACCTTTTTTTTTTTTTTCCCCTTTACGTACACCCACTTTTCTATGTAACTGGCCCAACACTACTATTTGCATAATTGTCATATTTTCCTGCTTCCCGAGAAGTCCGCTAAGCGTAAAGGGGAACTACAAAGCTTTGCAAAAGTGCACATTTAGGTGTGATGCGTAGTTCTCAGATCAGGAGGAAAATGATATCGTTTCCGTTGAGTTGATCTTACGTGTGGAAGCCAGGGATTCAAAGCTTATTGCCCCCTGAGCCAGGTTTAACCTGCTTTCCTTTAAGGTGGCCAAAGAGAGCGATTTCCTGAGCCTCGGGGCTTTAGATAACCTTGTGGCCAGGGGCCCGGACTTTATCAGTGATCTAAAGCAAAGGCATTTTTCTTTCAGCTTTGGTTTAACAGTAAGATTTCTTTTCTGTTGGAACCAGAGGTTTCCTCACAGCTGGGCCCTGTGTGAGCTAGAAGTTAAGTCTCAGATAAATCCTTTAACTCCCCAAATCTTGCTTTGTTGAACTGTGAAATGGGAGCTATCTGTAACTTGAGACGTATTGGGTGTTTTGCGTGAGCGAGTTGTTACCCAGGTCTTGCTACAGAGCAGGTGTTTAATAAGTGTGATAAATAAATACGCGAAGGCCTTTGTCCTCCTCTTTTGTAGCAAGCGGATGGCGTTTAAATGAATCAGGGGGCTTGAAACTTTGGCAAGGGGAAGACCTAGATGTGACTTCTGCCTCTACCCCTTTTAGTGGCACTGGAAGGGACACAGAGGGCTGTGTGATCTTAGGCAGATTGCTGAGCATGGGAGCAGCCTCGGTTTTTTTATTTGCCCAGTAGGGATAGGTTATAGAAATATGCACCTCCAAGTTTGTGTTGGGAGGATTTTTTTTGCGGGGGGGGGGGTTCTTTTTGTTTTTTTGGCATTTTTTTTTTCCCCTGCAGCATACGCAATTCCCAGGCCAGAGATTAGATCCGAGCTGCAGTTGCAATTTATACCATAGCCGTGGCAATGCCAGATCCTTTAACCCACTGTGCCGGGCTGGGGATCAAACCTGCGTCCCGGCACTGCAGAGACGCCACTGATCCCATTGTGCCACAGTGGGAACTCCTGTTGTGAGGATTAAATGAGATAGTGCATACAAAAGCATGCGAGTACTCAAAGTATGTTTCCTATAGTTGGTATTATAATGGCCTCAACAGTGGTCATGGTCATTATCAGCTTTGGGTTACTGCTGATGGTGTCCTGAAAAGCTAGTCCCTCCAGATTTGCTGGGTCTTGTCTGATCACTTTTCACATTCCCAGACGGTGGAATGCGCAACTTCCCTTCAGCGAATGCCCGAATGCCCGTGGAAGCCTCTTGCCTACTTCCTTCCGGAGGGGGACTGGTTCTTGCAGCTTTCCTGATTGCTGTGTGCGTCTGGCTGCAGCCTAGGGGCATCAGATTGCCGTATTCTGTGTGTGATGGTGATCAGATCAGGAAGATAACAGGACACCAGGCATCCGGCATATGACAGCTTGTCACATGGGTCACTTTGGAGCCCTACTTTCCCCTTGACAAGGTCAGGCACATGCCAAGGGTTCAGTGGGCAGACTTCTAGCTGAGCCCTAAACCCTGACAGAAAGGAAAAATATAGGCAGGAAGGCTGGAGTCGCCCTAATGTCACAGGCTGGGACTTGCATTCATATGAATGACTCTCATTACTTGGTTTTGTTCAGGGACCGATGCAGCTTAAACCGATCAGAATCAAGGGGAGTGGAAAGTAAATTTGTATTAACAATGAGTTAAATGTATTATCATGAATCTACTTCATGGACTATTGCATAGTTATGATTTTTAAATGAAAACCTAGTAATTAACGTTAGAAAAGTCTTATGTTATAATGGTAGCTGAAAAAAACCTTACACACATATACATATATTTTATACTACATAAATTTAGTATAATTAGAAACTTAACAACCCTAGGCAAATCCACAAAGACAGGAAGCAGATTAGTGGTTGCCTAGGATTGGGGGCTGATGGCTAAGGGGTGCAAGGTTTCTTTTGGGAGTGATGAAAATACTCTAATATTGATTGTGATGAAGGTTGCACATATCTGTGAACATACTAAAGAACATTGGTACATTTTAAATGGGGGAGATGTACTTTATGTGAATTATATCATGATAAAGCTATTAACGAAAATCAACAGCAACAAACCTTATACCAGGAGAAAGAAAGAAATTTGCCAGAAGGCTAACTAACAGGGTATATAATTGGGTGCTGAATTATGACTACTTTTTTTTTCTATTTTTTGGTACATATCCCTATATTTTCCATAATGATCACATATGTGCTTTAAACTTTTATAATGAAAAAGCTATTCTGAAGTCAAAGAAATAAAATTTAATTAACATTGATTGTTTTAGCTCACAGAATTTAAAATGTAAGTAATTAAATATAAAGGATAAAGATTATTTTTACACGAAATGAAAATTTAACCCAAGATGTATGGCCCTGTGTACTCTGGATTAAATATCAATACTCAGCTTTTTCATATTTTAGCTTTTGATAAGATTGTCAGGCATACGGTCTTACACAGAACATAAGATATAGATGCTGTAAATGGGGAAAATCAGTGATAAATATAATAATCATAATCAAATTATTTCTCAGAATTGATGTTCATTGTGGTTTAGCTACAGAGCTTTAGAAAGTTTTAGAATGTAAAACAAAAATTCTCTTTATAATTGTAGGAAAGGAAAAAAAAAAGATTTTCTTTATTCTCTTAGGTTCTGTTACTGGGACCTGCAAATTACACTGATAAAGATTAACAGGAACAAAGGCAAACAAATTTTACTTGATGTAAATATTTTACTTTTGATGCATTATTCATATTTATTTAAGATTTGTAATTTTCACCCATGATGCTACACAGTGTATATATAACATTATTACTTACAGTTATTAACTAAATGAGAATTATTTAACCAAATATTAATAGGACCAATGTTCTGGATTTTCCTGTGTTATATTTACATAGTTTGTTTCTGAATACATCTCCACCCAGGTAGTGAACATTTATCTAAAATCATCTTTTGCTTTAAAACTTAGAACTCACGCAATATTTTCCTTTGTAAGAGTCGAGGCACAAATTCTAGGATTTTTTTTTTTTTTTTGCTTTTCAGGGCCGCACCCCCATGGCATACGGAGGTTCCCAGGCTAGAGGTTGAGTTAGAGCTACAGCCGCCGGCCTTCGCCACAGCCACAGCAACATCAGATCCGAGCCGCGTCTGCCACCTACACCACAGCTCACGGCAACGGCAACGCTGGATCCTTAACCCACTGAGCCGGGCCAGGAGTCGAACCCGCAACCTCATGGTTCCTTGTTGGATTCGTTTCTGCTGCGCCACGATGGGAACTCCAATTCCAGGATTTGATTGGAGAAAAATATTAAAACTTAGACATCTGTTGATGTCAGTACCCTTACTAGAAATTCATTCCTTCTGTATTCTAGCCTCCATTATCTTTACTGTTAAAATCTTCCTCTCACCATGTTTCTGTACACAGGTGATTATATGTGTGTGCAGGTGGTATGCAGATGTGAGTGCGTGTGCATGAATGTGTATGTGGGTGTGTGCACGTACTACATATGAGTGTGTGAGCTGTGTGATGTTAATATTTTCCTTTTTACCTGCATGGAGGCCTTCAAAGAAAATAAAGACCCAAAGAGGTGGTTAAACATAAGGGGCTTGTATCCCATTTTAGCAAAGGGTGATATATTGGTGGAGAAGCGACAAGGCAAAGGCAAAGGGATTTGGGTTTCTAGAAAGTGGTAAATTGTGGGGAGGCTAATAAATGGGAAACACTAATGGGAGATAAAGGTTATTTTGATAAGGTTTGTTTGTGCAGACGCTTCTGCGTACTGACTTTTTGTCTCCAGTGATAATAGCTGTCTTCTTTTCCTGGGTCGGGGGATTGGCGGGCGAGGAGGCCGCCTTCACAATGGGAAATTTATACCCTGCTTCCAGGCAGGGGAAGGGCAGAAAATTCCTCTGCGTCTACTGTTTCTCAGTTGCCTTCAGCTCAACATAGTGGCGTCTTCTAATCCCCTTCGTAATCATAATACCCCCCGAATTTACATGTCTCGGCCTTAAATCCAGTTTATAGGTTTAAGCAAGAATTCCATTAGTCTTTATTAAAACATTCAGAGACGGGATCTTCAAATGATTAGTACCTAAAAATCTTGTCTTTCCATTGAAGTTTAATTCTGAAGGTCACTGACTCCCGGCTCTCCCTCCCCTCCCCACGGCCACACATTATTATCTTTTGTCGCCTATAATTTTGTCTGCCTCGGCCTATCCAGCCATAAAACGTTTGGTTGTTCTGTAGTTCCTTCCGCTAAATAACTCAAGTCCTAAAAACTGCAGAGAGAAGAGAATGTTCTGAGTGGTCTTATTTATACACCACCAGCCCCCTTGCAGCATTACAGCCATGCTTGTTATACTGAAAGGCCAGCAACAGCTGCCTCGCTCTACTTTGGTGTCCAGCTCAGCTGTTTCATATTCATCCTGTTGCTTTAAGCATCTGTTGACAGGTGGGAAAGCTCACTGTGAAGAGAAGCATTGTTGCCTGGGGTGGCTTCGGCCTAAGACAGCCCTGACCCCTTTGTTTGGCCCTGGAACAGTACGTGTGCGCTCCTCCCCGCCCTCATGAAGTACAGCTGTTGGGTACATTTTAGGAAATGAGCACCATTTCCGCAGCATCTCCCTTCTGAGGACGGAGGGGCAGTGTCCAGAAGGTCGTCGGACGAGGCCTGTGTGCAATGGAATGTCTCCAAGTGGCCGGGCCTCCTGGCGGAGGAGCCAGCCCGTTATTAGCCCTCCTTGCCTCCGGGATGGAGCCTTTCCACTCGAACCCCCTTCTCAGGTGCTCATTTTGTACCAGAGACCTTGGCACCTGGAAGGCCCTTTTATTAGAACCCTTGATTTTTACAGATGAGACGGAGGTCCCGGTTAGCCAAGGGTCTTGCATTTCACCAAGCCACTTAGTGGCATTTTGTCTGCCGCTAAGAATAATATCACAGTATTTCGAGTTGGCTCTTGGCCTCCTTTTGTCAGGGTTCTGGAAAACCTCTTTCTCCTCATGTTTCTGATTTGGGCCTTCACGCAGGGTATTGAAAGGTCACCGGGTGTAGACCAGTCGCAGGATTTATAGTTAGGTCTCAGAGATCTGAAAGGAAGAAAAGTTCTGCAAAAATGAAAAGTCCTGAAACAGTTTCTTCAGCACCGTTCTTCTCTGAGATCTGAAAAAGCAACAAAACAACCCCCAGCGTCCCGCTCGCCCCTGCCTCCCTCTGCCTTCTGTTGTATTTTGCCCGGGTATCTGTTCCCACGCCCAGTGATAGAAAGGTATGAGCGGATGAATGGAATTTATGTATTCGCGAGGGTAAAATGCCCTGGCAATTTCGGCCTTGGGTGTAAAAGCTTGGGCCTGGGGACCTCCCTAATAACTCTCCAAGAGCACTTCTTTGCAGAGCCCAAGTCTTCAATCTTGTAAACCGGACCATCAACCCCAGTGACAGCCCACTTTGAAGGAGGTCTTATAAAGACAAGGGTCAGGCTCTTTCTAATGGCTGTAGCTAATGGAAGACCTGGAGGGGGAAGTGCAGTGGTCCTCAGACTTGTTACAGGTGAAAAAGGAGAAAGTCTCTAGAAATTCTGAGAAGTGACAGGAATTTAAAAATTGCTGTTTGCGAGTTCAGCGGACACAGATCTGACTAGTATCCATGAGGACACGGGTTTGATCCCTGGCCTCGCTTGGTGGGTTAAGGATCCAGCGTTGCCGTGAGCTGTGGTGTAGGTTGCCGACGCGGCTCGGATCTGGTGATGCCGTGGCTGTGGCGTAGGCCGGCAGCTGCAGCTCGCTCTGATTTTGACCCCTAGTCTGAGACCTTCCACATGCCCTGGGTGCGGCCCTAAAAGAAATAATAAAAATAAAAATTGCGTTTTGCTGGAGTTCCTGCCGTGGTGCAGTGGGCTGAGGATCTGGTGTTGCCGCAGTTTTGTCATGGTTGTCGTTGTGGCTTGGATTCAATCCCTGCCCTGGGAACTTCCATATGCAGGTGTGGCTTTAATAAAAAAATTGCAGCTCAAAATGCAAGAAGGAGCAAGAGCTGATGAAAAACACTTGAAAATGCTTGCTTTTGTTATGGGTAGTGAAAATAATGAGTCTCAGTTTGCTTCCCTGCATGGATCCCTCACCAGCAGAAAAAAATCAAGACTGATCAGAATTTCTTAGGAAATGGCAAGGTTACGAAGAACAAAGCCGGTCATCTGAAGCTTTACCTCGGTGGTCCTTTCCCCCTTTTATTTTATTTTGTTATTCTCTTTTGACGATGCCTGCAACATGTGGAAATTCCTGAGCCGGGGATTGAACCCAAGGCACAGCAGTGACAACACCAGGTCCTTAACCCGCTGAGCCATCAGGGAACTCCACGTTTCCCCTTTTTAGGCACTGGGTTCCTGATCGCATTCATATCCTTCCTAGCGAGGCCTGTATGATCCGGGGGTTCCAGAGTCCCCCTTACATGTGCATTTTTATCATCGCCTCTCTCTCTAAATTTGATGTATTTCTGTAAAAGTGCTCTGGAAAATATTTCAAGTGTGGTACTATCGTAAGAGAATCCGTGTAGGGGACGGTATTATCTTGAGAAGTACCATTTCGTTAAGCTGATCTTTATCTTTCTGGCTTGACACCGAAGACCCTGGGTCCCTATCCTTTGATTAAAAGAAATTATATGTATACACACACACATATATAATTATATTTCATTGAAAACACAAGCAGTGGATATGCTGTACATAGACACAGTGATTCTAAGACAACTTTAGGACAGAGACTCAAATCGCCTGATAGTCCATCATCATGACATAAGCATTGTTATGATGGTGTGGCAGTGGTTGCTGTCATTTTTATTGTCTCTTTTGTCAGGACAAGTCATGACATACAAACAAGGTTCCATACCCCGGTTTTTTAACCTGACATTCAGAGAACATAACCTAGACACTCACAAACATGCGTCTCTTTGCAGTTATTTGTTTGGCCGCCATCCTGCATATGGATATTCTCACATTTCAGATGATTTCCTTAGGAGGGACACCCGGAAATGGAATTACTGAGTCAAAGGTTCTGAATTTATTCTAAGGCCCTTGATACACGGTGGCAAATTGCTTTCCAAAAGGGCTGTGTCAGTTGATGTGGCTGGCAGCAGCAAGGCCTGAGTCTTCCTTTAGGCTGGCACATGGGTACGTTAATCATTCAAAAAATACTTTCTTTTTAAATGCCCACACCCGCTGCACACGAAAGTTCCCAGGCCAGGGACTGAATCCTAGTTGCAGCTGTGGCAACATGGGATCCTTTAACCCGCTGCGCCAGTCCGGGGATGGAACGCGTGCCTCCGCAGCGACTGGAGCTGCTGCAGTGAGGGTCTTAACCCAGTGAGCCACAGCGGGAACTCCCCCCAAATACTTTTTAAATGAGATATAGCTCGCGCCCAGTAAAGGGCATAAATCTTCAATGCATGAGCTTGGTGCATTTTCGCAGGTGTACATCTGTGAAAATGCTACCCAGATCAAAATGTAAACTTGGATATTTCTATTTCCATCATCCCCAGAAGGTTCTCTCCTGTCCCAGTCGGTATCTTCATTCCCTCGGAGGTAACCATCAGCCGGAAGGCCCTCATTTCCCAGTGATTTCTGCAGGTTTCTTCTCTCATCTGAAATGGTGCGACAGGTGATCTGAGAGGAGATCTTCTTGTTCCTGAACCCATCCAGACTTCTCCCACCTCAGGCGGGCAGCTCAGAGCAGATCTGCCTCGTCTGTATTTCATTTCTTTCCAGCTGCCTGTACTGAGCTTAGCTTATTATGTGCCCAGGTTGTCTTAGGGTCACTTTGTGACTGTACCCACCATGTCTACTACCTTTTCTTTTTTAACCCCATGGATTAACAAAACCAACTGCCATCTGTTCTGCACCACATGCGGTAGCAGGTAGGGGTGATGAAGGTGTGTTACAGAAATAAAGCGGGAGCGATGCTGCCTTTAAAAGAAACAGCCACCCCAGCTGCCCCTGGCTGTCTTCTTTCTACAGATAGGTTAAAACACGGGGTGTTTTAAGTGCTTGGTTTGAAGATCTTGCATTACTTTGCCAGGGCAGAATTGCACTTTTATACTGAAAAGGCGTCGATTTATTTGTTGATTTTTTTTGTCTTTTGCCGTTTTAGGGTTGCACTCATGGCAGGTGGAGGTTCCCAGGCTAGGGGTCTAATCGGAGCTGTAGCCGCCGGCCTATGCCACAGCCACAGCAACGCCAGATCTGAGCCGCGTCTGCGACCTACACCACAGCTCGTGGCAACGGTGGATCCTTAACCCACTGAGTGAGGCCAGGGATCGAACCCGCAACCTCATGGTTCCTAGTCGGATTCGTTTCCGCTGAGCCACGACGGGAACTCCTAAGGGGTCGATTTAAAATGGAGTCTCCTAGGGCTAATAGGATTGGGCTAAGGATATGGTAGGTTTGTGCTGGTCAGGCCAGTTTAAAGTGTTAGATCAGAGAGTGACTATTCACCTTGCTCAGACTCATTAGTCATTTTGCTGCTGATGTCGATGAAAACCATGGCTCCTACTTTTCCGTGGGAACTTTACTCAGCTGCCTTCATCTTTACTGAGATGGGCTGGCTCTTCATGTGTTGAAAAGCCCCTGAAATCCTCTCTAGTAGGAAGACGGAGATCAGCGTCACGGTTAGGGTCATCACGGGCAAGAACTTCGGGCTCAACAACAGTGGCAGGTGTCTGGGTCAGAAACCGAGACGTCCAACTCAGAATGAAATACGAGGGAGCCAGCAGACAGTGATGGCGCGCTCGCAGTAGGCTGTATACAATGCTAGGTGCTTTCATATGCTGTTACTCATTTAATATTCACAATAAGATATTAGGGATATTATTCCCTTTTGCCAGTGAGGAGGTCGAAACGTGTCCAGAGTGTCACAACTAAAGTTCTTCTCTGCTATCCCCTCTTTTCTTGCTGATACATTTCAAGATGTGTATCCTCCTCCCATTTTTTTTGTTTGTTTGTTTGTTTGCTTTTTTGCTTTTCAGGGCTGAGCCTATAGCATATGGAAGTTCCCAGGCCAGGAGCTGAATTGGAACTGCAGCCGAGGCCTACGCCACAGCCATAGCAACACCGGAGCCCAAGCCCCATCTGTGACCTACGCTGTAGCTCACGGCACCTCGAGATCCTTAACCCACTGAGTGAGGCCAGGGATAGAACCCGCATCCTCGCAGACACTATGTTCGGTTCTTAACCCGCTGAGCCACAGTGAGAACTCCCCTCCTGCTGTTTTCCTGCACCTTTTCATCCTCCTTGTCTTTTGCCATAGCAGACGGTCCCTTATCCAAGGTGGCGTGCTCTTTAGGGTCGCTTGAGTCCCTCGTGAAGGCTTCCCTGACGCTGTGGACCACAGTAAGCCTCCGAGTCTATGACCTTTGAGCGCCACAGCTCTAGGTGACATCTTTTTGCAGCCCCCACAGCACCTATAGACGTTGTATGCACAGAGCACTAACTGCTTCCTAGGCTCGAAGAACGCGGTGACAAAGACGAGGTTCTAATGAAGAAGACAGGTTTTGTAGCCACTGTTGTAAAGGTACAAATGGCCTCTCTGAATGTACCAAGAGCTCCTGAGTGATTTCTGATCAATGGAAGCTCTTTAGTTCCCCAGCTACTGCCTTAAAATCAATATCATTATCCAACACTGATCATCCAGTTTATTCCTTTACCACCCTCCCCGCTTGCGTGCATAAACCACTTGACCGTATTTTATTTTAGTATTTCACCAGGGAGCTTTCAAGCTTCTTAATTAATAAGAAAAACATTAAGCAGGAAAGCGATGGCCTGACCCGAGTGCGTTCCTTGTCGACCGGTCCCCATCTGGCATGTGCATCGGGAGCTCCTGTCCCCTCCAAGGACCCATGAACGGTTCACACCTACAGTGCTTGATCAGAGCAGACATGAGATTCAAACACCAGCAGCTTGTTATAGGTGTTCCCTGAACAGAACAGTGATAAAATAATGAGTGCATCTCATTATCGGTGTGTTCACACGCGTTATATTTTCAAAGGACCACAGCGGTGAGATGCGATAGAAATAGAATGTGTGCCACATATGGAATTTAAAATCTGCTAGTAGTCACTTTAAAAATGTCCCAAGAAACGTGTGAAATTAATTTTGATACTATATTTCATTCAACCTAATATATCCAAAATACTGCTGTTTCAACATGTCATAATGAGAGATTTTACATTTTGTTTTGGTACCAAGTCTTGGAAAATCAGGCGTGTAAAAAATACTTAGCACAGGCCCAAAGAAACTTGTCGTGGAGCCTTTCCTATAAAGCTGGAGCTGTGTTAGGCAAATTTTTTAAAAAGGGTGTTTCTTGAACCCCAGTTCTATGCTAGGCACTGAAGGAGGAGATGAAAAAGCAGCCATTCAGGAGAAGTGAAGTCACTTTGGTTGTAATTTATAACGTCTCCAACCACAAGGCGGTTTTTGTGATTCATTCTCAAGCAAGCAATTTCGGTCATAAAAGACGGTATCTTTAGAAGAAGAAGTAATCCTTGGGAGTTGAAGTAGTTAGGGATGTTTCACGGAGAACAAGGGACACTGGACAGACACAATATTTGTCTGAGATGGAGAAAGGGGAGCGCAGACAGGTTCGGCAGGGGGTACAGCTTGAGCAGAGGCATAGGATGGGTTAAGTATCAGAAGCATTGTAAAACAGTGAGGAAATTCGCTTGGCTGTCACTGGGAGTTCATGTAAAGGGAATTTTGATAAAGAGAGAGGCAGGATTTCTTTTGGCCGTATTACAGAGAGGGAAATGCTTAGAGAGGATAGCGAAGATACTTCCGTTACTAATAGTGATAAAAATAATAACAGCTGGCGTTTGAGTGATTAGCAGTCAGTCCCTCTACTGAGTGCTCTGTATGTATTATGTCATCAAGTCTTATTTTGGCCATGCGTGCGGCATGGTGAAGTTCCCTGGCCAGGGACTGAACCCACGCCACGGCAGTAACCAGAGCCGCAGCAGTGACAATGCTGGATCCTTAACCCGCTGAGCCACGAGGGAACTCCGGAAAGCCGAACCTCTAGAGCTATGGAATGACTTGTCTAAGGTCACACATTTGGAGAGTCAGCAGAGCAAAATTTTGACTCCAGATGTGTCTGAGTCCAGAGCATTCACCCTCAACCCCTGGCACAATGAAGATACTGGAGGCAGCGATCCATGCGCTTTGTCTAATGGGAGGCCCCCCTAATGTTGACAGAGGTACCGCAGGGGTGCTGAGGCACCGCCTCCTCCAATGGTAGAGTGTCACCGGGCCAAGGATTCTCAGCAGTTTGTTTCTCCTGAAGAGCTATAAATGGGCCCAGTCGGCCTGATCCCACTGGGGCTTGACAGGTGTCATTAAATACAGGTCCTTACGAGTCCATTAGTTGGTTTCTTCTTTTCTCTTTCCTCAATAGGTCCAAGTCATACCAGAATACTGGGATCCTTATAGGGCGCTTAGTTCAATGCTCTGATCCTCTAGAAAAAGCAAAGTGAGGCCCAGAGAGGAGGGACTGGCTCAGGGTCCCACAGCTATAGAAAGGAGAGGGCTGCATCCGCATCAGGGTGCTTTCCGCACGGAGAACTAGGCTAACATTTTCCAAAGGCGTTCTCTCTCTCTCTTTTTGTCTTTTTAGGGCCGCACCCGCGGCATATGGAAGTTCCCAGGCTAGGGGTTGCATTGGAGCTGCAGCTGCTGGCCTACGCCAGATTCGAGCCACGTCTGCGACCTACACCACAGCTCACGGCAACGCTGGATCCTTAACCCACTGAGCGAGAGGCCAGGGATCGAACCTGTATCCTCATGGATGCTAGTCAGATTTGAATCCACTGAGCCACGACGGGAAGTCCAAAGGCCTTCTCAATAGAAAGCAACATATTCCGAACAGGAAGTGTTCATCCGAGTAATTGTTTTAGACATAAGGTTCTTTAACAACTGCAAAACTTGATCATAGATGATAGGTATCCATGAATTAAGGGCTAGATCTCAGCAACGACTGCTGTGGAATGAGTTCCTGGTTAGTGGACTCGGTAGTCTTGGGAACTTTGATAAAATCAGATGTCCTTCAGATGGAAAAAACGGTGACCCTGCTGAATAGAATCAGATGGTGCTTATGAATGCAACCAATCTTTAAAAACTCACATTTACAAGAAAAACGTAGTCTTTTCCAATTAAAACCTCACTCTTAGGAAGGTTCCAGCTGGAGGACAAATCATAGAAAGGACCATACTTAGGGTTAAAAAGAACGTACTCTGATGGCCCCAGAGTGGAGGCCAGGCGTTCTGGCAGGGGTTCCGGCTGCCTTCCTTATCTGGCAAATGGTTCACCACACGGCACTGAAGAGACTGTCTAAGCCTGACCTCAGAGGTTCCACCACTTTTAATTTCTTCGCCCTTTTTCTTCTGACCTCTGACAACATCTGACTTTATAGACTCCTCTGCTCAATGATATACTGTCTGTTCTTCTACTCTCCTTGGAAGAAATAACAGCCTAGAAACTGAAGGCCTGAAATTGCTGGTTGCTACTTAGTATTTGCTGCTTTTCCTCAGATCTACTGGGACCTGGAGCAGGGCAAGGAGGGACCGAAAGAAGCAAGGGCAGTCCCTTTTATGCTGAAGTGTAGTCGTTTCGTATTTATTTATTTATTTATTTATTTATTATTAAGATATGGTTGGTTTACAATATTATGTTAATTTCTGCTATATAGCAAAGTGATTGTTTTATAGGCACACACACAATTTATTTTATATTCTTTTCCATTATGGTTTAGCTCAGGATATTGGCAGGATATTGAATATAGTTCCCTGTGTGCTATATAGTCGGACCTTGTTGTTTAATCTATAAACATTGCCACTTTAGAGACCAGAACAACAACAACAAAAAAAACACAAAACAGCAAACAAAAAATGAGACGAAAAGTTCCTGTCGTGGCTCAGCGGAAAGGAATCTGACTAGGATCCATGAGGACTCAGGTTCGAACCCTGGCCTCGCTCAGTGGGTTAGGGATCCGGCGTTGCCGTGAGCTGTGGTGTAGGTTGCAGATGCAGCCCGGATCCCGCGTTGCTGTGGCTGTGGTGTAGGCCAGCGGCTACAGCTCCTGTTAGACCCCTAGCCTGGGGACTTCCATAGGCTGCGAGTGCGGGCCTAAAAAGACAAAAAAAAAAAAAAAAAAATGAGACGAGTGTGTTGAATGCTGTGGAGCAGCACTTAGGTACAGGTGGGACTGGACTGCTCCCGCGGTGCGCTGACAGATCAGTCCGTGTTGACCGTTCCATTTCAAAATTGTAAAGGGACAAGATGGCAGAGCTTAGGCTCCCCAACTTTCCAGACAGAAGCTCTCTACAAGCATGATGAATACCTCTTCTTAGAAAATTGTTCTTCAAGTTGGTTCTAGTCCCACGAGCTTTGTGCCTACAAAGGACTCTGTATTCAAAGAATTAATTACTTGACCTCCTCTTGGAAATGGAAGAGACCTTTTAGTATATTAAAAGTTTTTCTTTTTTCTTTTTATTTTTTTGCCTTTATCTAGGGCCGCACCCGCGGCATATGGAGGTTCCCAGGCTAGGGGTCTAACAGGAGCTGTAGCCGCTGGCCTTCGCCACAGCCACAGCAACGCGGGATCCGAGCCGCGTCTGCAACCTATAGCACAGCTCACAGCAACGCCGGATCCTTAACCCACTGAGCAAGGCCAGGGATCGAACCCGCAACCTCATGGTTCCTAGTTGGATTCGTTAACCACTGAGCCACGACGGGAACTCCAAGTATATTAAAAGTTTTTAGAGAGAAGCCTTGATTTGAATCCAGTATTAACCAAACAGATCTGCCAACAGAACCTTCCCATGGACCTGGTGGTTCCAGCAAAAGGCCCCTCGGGAAATGCTGCCTTACAGTGACTGTCGGCTCCTCCTTAATGGCTAAAGGCCTGATTCGGTTACAGTCCTGTCAGCCCCTGGACCTTCCAGGTCGTGAGCGGGAGGTAAGAGGGAGAAGCTAGGCCCAGGCTATTCTCACAGCAGGCTTCTGACTGAAACAGCCTCCCTGTGTGTGGTTGATAAACATTTTCCCTCTCTTAAGGGAAAACCATGCACAGAAACAAGCACATATAAATAATTTACCAAGCCGTAATAGACTATAAATAACAAGCCTACTAAATAATGAATTAACCCAACTGCTGATTCATAGGTGGATGTCTCTTGTAAAGCAGCATTTTTATGGATTTTACAGCTCAGTTAATATCCAGTCATATTTCACTAGGACGGTTCAGGTGAAGTATTGGGGTAATAATCCGGATATATTTGAAAGTGATAAAGCGCATATCAGGAGCCCAGGCTGAGCCTGGGCTGCTGCCAGAATCCCTTCCTTTCAGCCAGAGCCTGAGGCGCGCTGGTCCTGGCCCTTAGCCTCCTCTTCCTTCCATGGTCTCCATGTGCCCAGCGCCTCCGCGTAAGCCTGAGATGCTGTCCCCTTCAAGACCCTGGGCAGGGCTGGAGGTCGAGGTGGCCCTGGACCCGTGAAGGGAAGAGAGGCAGAAATCACCTGGGGCTACTGGACAGAGCCGGCTCCTCCGGAGGTACCATGACATAGGTAGCCCGGCTCTGGAGCTGGACTTTGATCTTTATCATCTACTAACTTTGCGACCTTGGGCAAGTCCCTTGAACTCTCTGTGGCTCAGTTCCTTCATCTGTAAAACCGGGACAGTAATAGTACCTCCTTCCTCCTGTTTTTATGAAGATTAAATGAGCTTGTATTGTCACGTGCTAGTGTGATGCTTGTGTGTGTGTGTGTGTGTGTGTGTGTGTGTGTGTTTTATTGGAGTGTAGTTGACTTACGATGTCATGTTGGTTTCAGGTGTACAGCAAAGTGAATCAGTTGTCCCCATACCCTTATCCATTCTTTTCAGATTATTTTCCCAGATAAGGTCATTTACAGCGTATTAAGTAGATTTCCTTGTGCTCTACGATTGGTCCCTGTTACCCATCTATTCCGTATGTGGTAGTGTGTACATATGCTTTTAAAACTGGCAGGTATTACATTCATTGGAGAAGGACTGATTTCAACTCTTTACTTCGGCTTTCTCCAGCCCTGGTGTCGGGCTCTGAGAACTCGGCTCTGGGGACGTTGGAGGGTCTGGCTAAGGGACCACTCCGAGACCTCCTCTTGCCTCCAAGAGTGGGACTGGGGAACAAGAACTATGACTTCACGAGAGTCAGGGAAAACTGCTTTCGGTTAACTTTCAGTTATTAAAAGTGAGAAGTGTTCTCTAGTTTCAAGGAATTTTATATATTTTTTATCAGCGAGGGGTTTTTGAGAGGGTGTAGCAAGAATGATCGGTCAAGTCACTTGGAGAAGGAGGCGATGTGAATTGCACAGTCAAACCTTCCTTTGTTCATTGGAGCTGACGCCAGAGTAGAAAGGCTACTGCTCCCTGCTCATGGTGACACTGAGTGCCCTGCGACGTGGAACACAGTCATGGGGCATGCTTGTGGTTCTTGTTCTGCTCAGATGCAGTGGGAATAGGCATCTTGCCCTTTATGCCATCACAGCACCTCCATCAACCCCACTGCTCCCTTCTTTGATTTTAGGGCCACACCCGCGGCATATGGAAGTTCCCAGGCTAGGGGTTGAATCGGAGCCGCAGCTGCCGGCCTTCGCCACAGCCACAGCAACGCGAGATCCTGAACACTGAAGGGGGCCAGGGATTGAACCCGTGTCTTTATGGATACTAGTCAAGTTTGTTTCCGCTGAGCCACGACGGCAACTCCAGCTTCTGCACTTTAAGGTGAAGCGATCACCTCGGCTTGCTCCCTGCTTGTTAAGGTTTTTCATCTGTCTGTTTTTAGAAAGACAACAGCAAGGAAGCAGGGGGCCCTTTGGGTCAACGGGGTTGGACTCTCTCAAATATCCTCTGAAATGCCTCTGGCACTAAGATGCCTGCTAGGACGGCCAGTCGGCACGGCCCCCTCTAAAAGAAGAGCCACCCCTGATGCCTTGCCGCCTTCTCCCTTAGGCCTTGGAATGAAAAGCTTCACGGCTCACCATTGCCATTTGGGCAAGGTCTCCTCACCCCTGTCCCTGTGAAGTGCAAAGAAACACGGTGGCGTGACAATCACTTTGACAAAGCTCTTTTTCTTTTCTCTACTTCTCAAAAAAAAAAAAAAAAAGCCAAAAGAAATAAAAACAGTTGCTAAGCCATTGGATGGGCCCTATCAGTGTGTTTTGTTGCCATCCCAGCTTTAAAGAGTCGTATTGCCCCATAGTCAGCAGCTTAAGCTGAAGAAGAGAGGAGAGGGGCGGGGGGTGGGGGGTGGGGTGGCGCCGAGAGGGCCCCTTTGTCAGGTCCCTTGTCAGGTCAAGTGCTTGGCTCTGGGAATGCAGGTGACCTGGAGCATGTCAACGAGGATTTCCCAGGTGGGAAAACAGGAGGGGGGATTTCTTCCCAGTTCACAAACTGGTCCAAAAGAAGATGCTCTTTGGGGGCCTTGACTTTCTTTTCTGTTTGTTTCAGAAAGGTCAGCTCTCAGGGAAGCCTGGCCCACGTTCTTAGTGCTCTAAGCGTTGTATGTTGCACACATCACATGCAGTTGATGCTGCTATGGGGCCTGGACTCCGGTTGACCCTGGTGAGCTCCTAGCTCAGTGTTCCAGAAAGACCAAAGCCAGACCTTTCGTACTTTCCCTCAGATTGCTATATTGCTTCGTATTCTGTGTTTTTGGCTTCAGAATCTTTTTTTTTCTCAAAGCTGGATGAATCCCAGGTTAATAAGCAAGTCCTCATTGAACCATGTTCGGTTGATCTCTAAACCCCACATGTTTAGAACTTGTTACTGTATACAAATGCCCCCCCCCAACTTGGTAGTAAGGATCATCCCCCCACTCCTAGTCCAAAGGCATTCATACCAAGGATGGAAGAAGGAGAGAGTTTCCCAACACCGCTTTGCGGCATTGTCTCGATTGTTCCTAATGGCCTAATCCACCCATCACACATTGGTTCTCAGTATGGGGACAATGGTAGCATTACTGACTTTAGGCTTGTTTTCATCAGACTAGCTCATTCTGTGTAAAGTTGGGCTGAGGGAAAAAAAAATCTTATAAAAATTAATGCAGCCTGGGACACCCTTTGTGGAGGCTACATTGAAAATACATCTTAAATAAAAACCCAGGAAATTGTCCCTTCTGTCTTTCACCTGTCAGAAGAAGCAATAGAATTCTATAGCCCATTCAGTGGCATATTTAATTAAGCAACCTATCTGCTGAATGCGCTGGGGGTTGGCTGACAGTGCTTTTCACTGCTGATTTGGATGACAAAGGATGTGGTGAGATATTCAACAGTCTCGTGGAATGCAAAGAAACTCCCAATTGGTCACACCTACCTATTTCTCTTGGCATGTTGCATTGGCCCTGATAATACAGAAAATAGACTGTCTTTTATTTATTGCAAAAGTCACTGGACACCAACCTCTTGCCTTTGCTCTTCCACTGGGAGCCCTGGCTGAGTTGTGTACACATTCCCCTTACAGATGAATAGAGATTTCGTCGTAGGTGGGAAACTTTAGCTTGCAATTTTCGCAAGAAAAGATATTCAGGTGCTCATTTTAATCCTGAT
Organism: Catagonus wagneri; assembly: GCA_004024745.2. Classification (NCBI taxonomy): domain Eukaryota; kingdom Metazoa; phylum Chordata; class Mammalia; order Artiodactyla; family Tayassuidae; genus Catagonus; species Catagonus wagneri. The sequence continues at coordinate 37,213,842 of PVHT020000015.1, read as the reverse complement.
GCAGAACCATTCCTGAGCATCATTCTCTGTTTGGGGGAGTTATTGCCCGTCGCTGCTGTGTGATAGTATCAGTGACAATTGTGGAGTGTTTACCAGACACAGGCCAAAGTATTCCATGCATTAGACCTTTCTGTTTTATCCTGTGGGGTAGATGCTATTAATATGCAATTTTGCAGATAAGGAAATTGAGGCTCAGAACACTTGAGTAACTTGCCTCCAGTTACACAGCTAGTGGGAGTTCCAGTAGTGGCGCGGTGGAAACGAATCCGACCAGGAATCATGAGGTTGCGGGTTCGATCCCTGGCCTCTCTCAATGGGTCGAGGATCCGGCGTTGCCGTGATCTGGGGTGTAGGTCGCAGACGCGGCTCGGATCCCGCGTTGCTGTGGCTGTGGCGTAGGTCGGCGGCTACAGCTCTGATTAGACCCCTAGCCTGGGAACCTCCATAAGCTGCGGGTGCGGCCATAAAAGGACAAAAAAAAAAAAAAAAAGACAGTTATACAGCCAGTAAGTGATAGGACAGCCTCGGAACCTAGAGCTCCTCTACCCTACAGCCCGTGTTCTTAACTACTACTCTCCTCTGTCCCTCTAGGAAGCCAAAAGGACTTCTGATCCCAATACAGCTATTAATCCTGGGTGGCGATGGGCACAAGACTCGGGATCATAAAGTTTTGGGGGTAATCTCTCCTGCGAAGTCAGGTCTGTGCCTCGGGGAATGCACAGAACCCTTAAAATTAGTTGCAAATGTATATGTATATCTGCTGGGGGTGATGGGCCGGTTTTCCTGAGCTTATTGAAGAAGTTCATGACGCAGAGATGGTCATTCGCTTCCATATATGCCCACACTGCACATGGCGCATGCTGGGTGCCAGGCCTTCTATACACAGTGCTTACTGTACACGAATATAAGTGAACTCGTTTCATTCTCATGAATGCAGAGGTAGGTACGATTACCATTCCCATTTTACAGAGGGGGAAACTGAGACTAAGATCGGCAGCTTGCCTAAGGCTGAAAAGGTAGCAAGCCTCAGCACCAGGAGGTGAGGTCAAGTAGTCTGGCTCCTGGATCTTTGCTTTGAACCACTTTTGACTGCAAGTTCCTTTCTATTCACGTGCATATCTCCTAGCACGGTGCCTGACACTAGGGGAGTGGGTTTTATTGATATTTGCTGAATGGGTTTGCATACTGCTGACTCCGTGTAGATTTTGTCCTAAGAATCATTCTCAAAGGTCTGAGGCTCGTGGTGGGGCTCCGTAAATCTGTTTTTTTTTTTTTCTTTTGGGGGGTGCACCTGTGGCACATGGAGGTTCCCAGGCTAGGGGTCCAGTCAGTGTTGCAGCTGCCAGCCTGCACCACAGCCACAGCAACGTACGATCCAAGCCGCGTCTGTGGCCTACACCACAGCTCACGGCAATGCCGGCTCCTTAACCCACTTAGTGAGGCCACGGATCCAACCCGCAACCTCATGGTTCCCAGTCGGATTCGTTTCTGCTGCGCCACAGTGGGAACTCTGGGTTCTGTAAATCTTGACTGGATGAATGAAGAGCGTCAACATGATCAAAAGAGCACTTATCTGAGTTTTTCAAGACGGGTGGCTTGGCAGAGCATCGGCACTTTGTTTTCATTGCGTTGATCCCCAAGGCCATTCTTCTAGAGTGTTCAAAGGGGGTTATGAGGTACCTCTGAGTATGGGCTAGGTAACTTTGACAGTGACATGAATTCTGTGGTGTTTTGTGTCCTGATTAGTATGCACAACTTCCCCTGCCTCTTCTTTCCAAGTGACCAGGAGAAGCCACCCAAGCCCTTCGCACGCTGGCGTGAATCAAATCTAGGTCTCCACACGGCAGGTGGGCCCCATTGAGGGAGGGGCAGAGGGGGACGCAAATACTGTTCAACTGCCCCATACAGGCTCCACTGTCGTTGAGATTTTAGGTTGGAGCATTCTGAAAAATCAGAACAATTGGCTGTGATTGTGGCGAGTGTGGGGTGAACTGGCAAGGGTGGAGCAGCTTGAGTTTTTAATCACCTTGATTACGTGTTCCCGGGTTTAACTTTTGTGGCCTCCACTGTTCCCCTAATTTTGCCTGCTGCGATCTTATTTTACTTTTCATTTTATTCTCTGATCACTGCCGATTAGAGCACCGAGTCCACGCTGCTTCTGTTGCCTGCCTCCCTTCCTGATGGGCCTCTTTGTACAGAACCCAGCTGGCGGCTGGACTTCCTAGGGCCCGGAAGCTTCATTACTCTTTGTTGGCAGTGAACTCCAAAGTTACTGGCTTTGGAGTTGGGTTTTCTCAAGGATGGTGGCTTAACATTTGTTCTCAAAGTTGAAGGTCCCCCCCCACCCGCCCCCAAATTAATCAGATGCATGAACTAATTATAAGGCAGCAAATATTTTAAGAAAACTGCCCTCCGGTAGAGGCTCCTGCAAGACCTGCAGACTGTTTTCCCAGTAATTAATATGCTTCTTTTATTTCCTTTGAGGTGGAAAACAGTTGCTGACAAGGACTCCCTACCCGTTTGGTTCCAATAACTAATTTTTGTACCTGAAGTATTTATTACGGTAGTGACACCATGTTTCCCTGTTATGTCTCTCACTCGAAGAACTCAAAGCAGTGTATAACCACTGGGTCTCGGGGGCTGGTTTAGTCTGTTCATGAACAGCGTTAGCAGCGAACTCTGTGATCAGAAGTATAGCTAACCTCTTTAATTGAGCCCATACAAATTCAAAAGGTAATAATTCAGACAGTGAAAAGAACAAACTTAATAAGTCTATGACAAGAAAGTTGACAAAGCGGTTGTTCATTTATTTATTATTTATTTTTTTACCTTAAACTTTTTTTATTAAAGTAGAGTTGATTTGCAATGTTGTACCAATTTCTCCCGTACAGCATAGTGACCCAGTCACACACACACACACACACACACACACACACACACACACACACACACATATATACATTCTTTTTCTTATGTTATCTTCCATCATGTTCTCTCCCAAGAGATTGGATATAGTTCCCTGTGCTATTATACAGTAAGGTCTCATTGCGTATCCATTCTAAATGTAATAATTTACATCTACTAATGGCAAAGGGGTTATTTAAACTGCCAGGTAGAACACACTTTTCAGAGTGCCAATTCACATGGGAAGAACTGGTAAGTAGATCCTAGACATTTCTTTAATAGACTCAAAATCTGAAGGTTCAAAGCTCTACAGTACAGCACAGCTCTTCAGTATGCCAAAAACATTTGTTGAGCAATGCTATGTGCTGGATCCTGGGAAGCCAATTATTTTGGTAACAGCTTTATTGTGATAGAATAAAAAGAGCATATAATCCACCCATTTACAGTGGGCGATTCCACGGTTTTTAGTATCCTCACAGAGTTTTGCAGTCATTGCTATCGTCCATTTTAGAACGTTTTACATATGTTGGAAGGAATCCCTTGTCACCTTCAGCCATCACTTGCCATCCCCCCACCTCCCTCAGCCCCAGGCATCATTGTGGCTTGATTAAAACACAAGATCTGACTTTGAGGGATTCTCGGATATCGGGCGGAGAAAGCATACATACCTAACGTAGCATCACAGAACATGGATGCTGCGAGGGACCAAGCTGATCGTGGGATATAATTTTCTCATTTGATCTAGGGGGAAACTGAATCTTGGAGACGAGAAATGATTTGCCCGGGGGTACACAGAGAGTAGAGCCAAGGTGCAAACTCTTGTCCGCTGTCATTTCAGCATGCTGCCCTGCTAATTACAATACAAACTTTTGGAGTGCAGTGGCTGTTAAGAGTATGGATTCTGGAGCCAGACAGTCTGGATTTGACTCTCAGCTCCTCCACACTTTTTTTTTTTTTTTTTTTTGGCTGTATTCTTGGCATCTGTAAGCGCCCAGACCAGAAATTGAACCTGAGCCCTCCGCAGCGACTCAAGCCACTGCAGTCAGATTCTTAACCCACCGTACCACAGCGGGAACTCCCTCAGCTCCACCTTTTATTGGTTGTGTAACCTCACGCAAGTCACTTAAATCTTGAGCCTCAGTTTCTTCTGTTGTTGAATTGAAATAATAACTGTATCTACCTTATAGGTCTGTTGTGAAGATTAAATGAGTTAATGTATGTAAGTAATCAGAAGAGTGTTTGCAACAGAAGAACTATATAACTAGTTGTTATAATTGTTACCTAGGCATTGAACATGAAAACACATATTTTATTAGATCCTAAAATGGGCTTTAAGTATTTGTTCTTCAGCTTTTCAATCCTGACTGTCCTCATGCAGAGTTTCTATTCAGTTTGTTCCAACATATTTTTTTTGATTTATGGTCTCAAACTTTATGTTTTTTTTAAAATAAAGCTGATTTACAATGTTGTGTCCTTTTCTGCTGTACAGAAAAGTGACCCAGTCATATATGTATATACATTCTATTTCTCATATTTCTTCTCATATTTTTGAATGAGAGATGCTGGGATAAAAAAGATGTTTAATAGGGAGTCTGCAGAATTGAGGAGTTCAGAGTCAAGTGAATACGTACAGATATGAACAGATACATAGCTATAAATCAAGGCCAGCAGCAAGAGGTGCCCCAAATGAAGTACACACCGAGTGTAGAGGGTATGCGAAAAGCTTCATGAAGGCAGTGGTATTTGATGTGAGATTTTGAAAGCTGAATCGGACTTTCTCAGGCTGAAAGGGATGAGAGGAGTCATTCCAGGCTAAGGTAACAGCAGAAAAGCGAAGGAAAGAAAGTATTTGCCATGGCTGGAGAAAGGCTCAGTGTTCTGTGTGTCCAGGGCGTAGCAGGTGAGGCTGAAAATATAGGTTGGGACTGGACTCGGTAGGAAAAGGGAAGAGAATTGAGAATTATGGGCACTGACTATCCAGCAGATTATGTGAAGTTCTAAATACGAGTGAGTGTGTATAAGGAAATCCGTTCCGTTCTCGCCTCTGTCCTGAGGCAGCAGGTGCAGAAACGTGGAGCAAACTGATCAGTGTCACACTCGGCACCTGACAGAGTCTAGATTCAATCCAAGATCTCTCTCTGACCTGACTGCCTGTGCTTTTCCCCCACCACACAGCGTCCTCTGGACTTGTATGCCAGTTTGGGCATTATGAAAAACAGGGGCTTTGAAGGTTTTTGAACATGGAGGAAAACGTGTATTAGTCGTGGCTTATTTATTTACTTACTTATTCATTTCTTTCTTTGCTCTCTCTGGCAGAGGATGGTTTAAATGGAGGAGAAATCAGGGGCCCCAAATAATCTATAATTCACGACGTAAAAGGCAGTGAGGACATAGACTAGGGCCATGGCCATGGAGAGGAGGAGACACAAATAAGCGAGAGGCTGGCCGGACAGGACAGGTGACCCGTCCCATGTGGTCGGGGCGGGGCTGAAGGAGCGTCAGCCGTGAACGCTGGTTTTCCAGCTCCTGTGACGTGCTGGGGCACACCGCTTCTCAGTGAGATGGGCAGCGGGGGCTGAAGTGTGGATTTAGAGAAGCAAGGACAGTGAGTTCAGTTTCCTTGCACTTGGACTTTCTCTGAGTCTTTGAATGTAAATGCCCAGTAAGTGGAAGGATATGTTGGTCTGAGACTTGAGGCACAACAAAGGAATCTGGGCAGAAGAAATGTAGCAATAACCACAACCAAGAGGAAGCAGTTGAGAAGGACCAGGAGTGAGTGAGAGGAATCAGCGAAATCCTGGGACAAGGGAGTGTCAATGAAGATGGGGTGGTCAGCGCTGGCAGGTGCTACAAAGTGGCCAAGTCAGACGGACTGCAAAAAGTCCCTTGGATTTAGCAATTAAAAAGGCTCTTGGGCATTAATGTGTGTTATGACCCTGAGATGCAGTAGATACTAGAGATTAGTAGGGAAAATACACCTGTTTCTTTGGGCAAGGGTATATTTTCTTGCCTGGTATAACATGACTCGGCATTCTCACCGCTGTGGTTCAGGTCACTGCGGTGGTGCGGGTTTGATCCCTGGCCAGGGAACTTTTGCATGCCTTGGGTGAGGCCAAAAAATATTTGTATATGATGGGGTGTTATGAGCATTACATTAAAGGTCGTTTCCTTGAAAAAAAAAGAGGTTATTGGGTAAGAGGAAACAGATCGAGTGTCTCTTAGGGGTGGAAATCATGTGGCGATGGTTTGAAATATCAAAGTGAAGTGGCTGTCTGGGGACATTGCGTATAGATTCCTCTTTCCAGAAACTTGTCTAGTGAGGTATAGAGTGATGGCAGAATCTTCTTTTTAATTTAGTTTTTATTAAAGTATAGTTGATTTACAGTGTTGTGTCAGTTTCTGCTGTACAGCAAAGTGACCCAGCCATATGTACACAGACTTCCTTTTCTATATTCTTTCCCCTCACAATCTAGCCCAGGAGATTGGATAAAGGTCCCTGCGCCACACAGCAGGACCTTAGTGTGTACTCAACCCTAATGTAAAAAGCAATGGCAGATTCTTGAAGATAAAACAGATCTTACGGTAATTGTCTTTAGGGTGCGGAAATTTGATTACATATTTTGAAAGAAGTGAGTCAGTTAATAAATGGGGAGACATCAGAGAATAATTGATAGAAAGATCTCTATCAAGGAAGTAGGAGAGCATGGCAGCCAGCGCACAGAGAGAAGGTTAGCTGTGGACCTGAGCTTTTCCTCCAAGATGGCATTAGGGATGCATGGGACACAGAGAAACTAAGGACCCTTTTTTTTTTTACTTTTTAGGGCTGCACCTGTGGCATATGGAGGTTCCCAGGCTAGGGGTCCAATCGGAGCTACAGCTGCCAGCTTCTGCCACAGCCACAGCAATGCCAGATTCGAACCTCATCTTTGACCTACAGCACAGCTTATGGCTACGCCGGATCCTTAACCCACTAAGCAAGGCCAGGGATCGAACCTGAAACCTCCTGCTTCCTAGTCGGATTCATTTCCGCTGCGCCACAACGAGAACTCCAGGACTTTTTTTCAACAGAGTCTGAGGCACTCATGATTAGTTCCTTCTTTAATTTAGAGGTCTGTACTTGTCTGAGAAACCTGGCTCCACCTATACCATGAAAACTCCTTATGGAAACAGCAACGATAACAAAGAATAAATAACTCGATTAAAAATGGGTAAAGCACTTGAATAGATATTTCTCTCCTAAAAGATGTACAGATGGCCAATAAACACATGAAAAGATGCTCATCATCATTAATTATTAGGGAAAATGCAAATCCAAACCATACCTTACACTCAATCCGATGGCTAAAAAATACTCCCCCCAAAATCAAAACTACTAGGGTTGTGAGGATGTGGAGACGTTGGAAACCGTGTGCATCACCAGTGGGAGGTTTTGTTGGATGATTCTGTGGATCTGGGCCTGGCTTGGCTGGTCAGAGCTGGGCTCTGGGTTAGCTAGGCGTTTGCTCTTCAAGGATGGCCTCAGCTGGGATGACTTCTGTCTGCTCCCTGTGGCCTCTCATCCTTGAGAAAATTAGCCCAGGCTTGTTCTCATACCGTGGCACAGGCATTTCAGACAAGAGAGCAAGTGGAAAGCACACAAGCTTTTCAAGTCTCTGCTGTATCTCATTTGCTAGTATCGCATTGGCCAAAGCGAGTCACATGACTGAGTTCCCATGCAGAGTGGGAGGGCTCTACGGAGTGACGGGCAAAGGGCAAGGCTATAGAGAGGCTGTTATCTTGGGGCCCCAATGCAGTTAATCCACTCTAGAATGCTTAAGCAAAGTCCGAGGATCTGCATATTTAACAAGCATCCCAAAGTGATTCTGATGCAGGCGATTCATGAACAGTTTTGGAACTTGTGGTCATGAAAGGTTCAGGTCAGAAAACTGGGGGTTGTGAGTCAAAGAGCAAATATCCTTTTTGTTTAGCTCCCGCTTATGATTCAGGCCACTTGGTCTCTTGAAGGCAGAGGATTAAACTCAAGCTGTATCTGTGTTTCCGACAAGCTCATCTAGTCATTTACTTTTTACAAAAAAAAACAATGCAGTTGCAGTCAGCTGGTAAGGTATTATTTTCCAGTGCAGGTCAGGGGGGCGTTGTTGCTTTGTTTTGTGTTGCTCGTTACAATATGTATTTCTGTCTCGGGGAAGCTCATAGTAATGGAAATGAAGCATCAAGGTGGTTTATGGGGCATGTGATAAGATCATAAAGTTGAGACTGTGACTTGGACAAGACCTTTCTTAGAATAATAATCCATGCAAGGAGAACATGAACAGGAAAGAAAAGAAAACTCCACTTATTTAGCCTCTTGTGTGTGTGGTTTTGTTTTGAAGACCTTTAGTCAAAATGTGAGATTAGAGACGTACTTAAAGATGTCTGCCCCTCATGCGGGGCCCGCGAGCTGGGTGAGGCAGGAACCCTGACACCAGCCGCCGTGCTTGCCTCGAGTGAGTGCTGAAAATGTTTTCTGTGGAATGACTCTGCAGATTTCGAGGATCCACTCTCAGAAATTTTGATCGAATAGGGTAAAGAGCGTAGCCTACGGTGGGGTCCCAGAGCCATTTGAATCAGAATCACCTGCAGAGTTTAACCTCTGGTGCTTGGTCCCACCTTCCACTTCCTGTGGATGGTGCACCAGAAACTTTCCTTTACACCTTCGTGAGATCCTTGAATAGATGTCGCTGCTGCTAATTGGACTTGTCTGGAGTGTTAACCGGGCTTGTCTGGAGAAGACCACTGTGCGAGGCTCGCTCCCTACCTACTCTGCCCTGTGCCCCACCCCCCCCAAGCCGAGAACCACCAGAGGGAAGCCTGAGGTCCAGCGTGCTGACAACCACCGCAGGGCTTTGCTCACACAGAACTGTGTGCTCATTTAGCATCTCTTAGTTGTGTTGTCTCAGTTTCCTCCTCTTTGCCATTTTTGGGCCTTTCCCCCTGGGGAGCCAGAGTGGTTTTACCTATTCTAGGGCGTAGGAGTGGGATCTTCATATTCAAAGCAACCATGGGCTCCTAGAGTCCTGAGCTCTAAAGTAACAATTGCTTCCAGACGGCTTGTTTTCTTCTTTTCTTTGTAGGGCTGCACTTGTGGCATATGGAGGTTCCCAGGCCAGGGGTCCAATCGGAGCTCCAGCTGCCGGCCTACGCCGCAGCCACAGCAACGCGGGATCCGAGCCGCATCTGTCACTTACACCGCAGCTCACGGCAACGCCGGATCCGTAACCCACTGAGCGAGGCCAGGGATCGAACCCGCATCCTCATGGACACTGGGTTCCTCAGCCACTGAGCGACAATGGGAACTCCCCAAAAGGCTTTCTTTCCCAGTGTCTTCCGGCAGTGTAGACTTTCCTAGCGCTGGCATTTAGGACGAGTAGCACTGTGAGCCCTGGGGGCGGAGTGACTGGGTGCTGCCCTCCCACGCGTTACCTGGGCCCCAGGGGTGGGAGGACCTGCAGAGTTTCACAATAAAATCTCCTTTGCCCCATAGCCTTCACTTAACAGAAATCACTTCTCTCACGGACGCATTTTAAAATGGCAGAACAAACTGGATATGTTTTTCCCTGTCTGGAAGAAAGGTATGTTAATTTAAGTGTGGAGCGTGACATTTGGAAATGTGAAAAGAGGTTTGGGGGGAGTCGTTGGGGGTTTGAGTGGAACGTCTCTCCCTTTTTGTGTCTCTTATTTTGCACATCCTGTGTCTTATTCAGATAATCATTTTAATGCACCTGCCTGATCTTCTGGAGCGAAGATTTAGGGAAAAGCCATTTTGAGAGCAGCTCCGCCAGGGTGAGATGTGCAGACCGGCAGGGAAAGGCTGTGGGGACATTTCTAGATTGCAAGTGAATGCGCCGAGCCAGCCATGCCTGCAGTGTCTTAGAGGCTGCGGATCCTCAAGCGCCTTGCATAAGAGGATTCAGGAACTTTCCTACTGGGAGCAAATGGCCAGACACTGAAGCTGAGTTCGCCCAGCCCTCTTGAGGGAGTGCTAGTGCTGTTTTGCCCCGATGCCCAGAACCCTCTGCCTTCGGTCACTTTCTTATCGTCCTTTTGCCTCACTTGCGTTTCAGCCATAATCATGCCTGGTGACTTTTCTATTCCTACTGCGCTTGCTCCCCCCAGCAAAGAATCTATCAGCCGTTTCTTGAATCCTTTCGAGTGTTTTAAGGTGTTAACATTTTCCATTTTGCCACATTCAGCAGTTTTGCCTGTTCTGACATGAGCTCGATAAAGAGCTACAAAGACTGAAGAAGGAGAGGAGCCAGTCTCTGTGAACACGAGCCCCGACGCTGGCCACTCCCGCCACCCCCACCGCCCACCCCGCCAGCCCTCACCTCCATCCAGTTCTGCTCATTTGGCTCCTTTTCTTTTGGGGTTAACTTTATTGCTTTATCTCAATCGGCTATGAAAAAAAAATCAAGCATTTTATTTTTTTAATTAGAGCGGATTTACAATGTAGTGCCCGTTTCTGCTGTATAGCAAAACGACTCAGTCATAATATATCTATTCTTTTTCTCATGTTATCTTCCATCATGGTCTGTCACAGGAGATTGGCTGTAGTTCCCTGTGCTGTGCAGCAGGACCTCATTGCTTATCCATTCTAAATGTAGTAGTTTGCATCTACTCACCCCAAACTCCCCGTCCGTCCCACTCACTCCCTCTCCCCCTCCCCCCTTGGCAACCACAGGTCCGTTCTCCATGTCTGTGAGTCTGTTTCTGTTTTGTAGATAGGTTCCTCTGTGCCATATTTTAGATTCCACATGTAAGTGATATCACATAAAATCAAGCACTTTAGGTGCTTGTTGAAAACTCAACCATAATCAAATTTCAACTCCTTAGATTTTAACTGCAGCGTGCCTGTCTTAGGTCCGCTAGTTCATGGACCTGATAGTATTTTCATTCACAGCCATTGTATTCACGTGTTCTTGAGACAGGCTGTCGTACTGTCGGGGTAGGTCCAATTAGAGGGGAGCTGGCGGTCCTGTTCTGTAGAAAGCGTGGTAGCTGTAAGGAGCGTGGGTCTTGGAGTCGGTCCAATGGGGTTCCAATCCTGGCTTTTCAGTATAGTAACCACAGTCTTGGGCAAATCACTTCACATTTCTTCTCAGTTTCCTCATTTGCGAAATGAGGATAACGCAAGTCCCAACCTCAGAGGTTGGCTGCGAGGATTACATGAGAGACGTCCTGCAATGAACACTGGAGTACAGGTGTCTTTTCGGGTCATGGTGTCTGCTGGATAGATGCCAAGGAGTGGGATTGCTGGATCAAATGGTAATTCTATTTTGAGTTTTCTGAGGAATCTCCATACTGCTTTCCACAGTGGCTGCACCAATTTGCATTCCCAGCAACAGTGTAATAGGGTTCCTTTTTCTCCACACCCTCTCCATCACTTATTGTTTGTAGTCTTTTTGATGATGGCCATTCTGGCTGGTGTAAGGTGGTACCTCATAGTGGTTTTGATTTGCATTTCTCTAATGAGGAGTGATGTTGAGCATCTTTTCATGTGTTTATTGGCCATCTGCATGTCTTCTCTGGAGAACTGTCTGCCTAGATCCTCTGCCCATTTTTGGATGGGGTTGTTTGTTTCTTTGGTATTGAGCTGTAGGAGCTGTTTCTAAATTTTGGAGATTAATCCTTTGTCAGTTGAATCATTTGCAAATATTTTCTCCCATTCTGTGGGTTGTCTTTTCGTTTTGTTTAGGGTTTCCTTAGCTGTGCAGAAACTTTGAAGTTTAATGAGGTCCCATAGCCAGGTCATGGAAACAACCTAAATGCCCATCCACAGAAGAGTGGATAGGCAAGATATGGTACATACACACAATGGAATGTTCCTCAGCCATTAAAAGGAACGAATTACCAACATTTATAGCAACATGGATGGACTTAGAAATTATCATGCAAAGTGAAACCAGTCAGACAATTAGACAGCAACACCCAATGATACCGCTTACATGTGGAAACTAAAAGACACAATGAACCTTCTTACAGAGCAGACAATGACTCACAGACTT
>PVHT020000015.1:37182773-37200894 GCA_004024745.2 Catagonus wagneri | reverse complement strand
CTCAGCCATTAAAAGGAACGAATTACCAACATTTATAGCAACATGGATGGACTTAGAAATTATCATGCAAAGTGAAACCAGTCAGACAATTAGACAGCAACACCCAATGATACCGCTTACATGTGGAAACTAAAAGACACAATGAACCTTCTTACAGAGCAGACAATGACTCACAGACTTCGGAAAACCTTGGTTTTTCAAATAAGACAATCTGGGGGGTGGGGGGATGCACTGGGGGTTTGGGATACAAAATCTGTAAAATTGACTTGTGATGATTTATGCACACCTATAAGTGAAATAAAATCCATTAAGAGAAAAAAAAAATAAAACTTACATGAGAGACGTCCTTTAAATAGCTTAGCGCAGTTCTTGGCACCTGGCATAGGCTCAGAGGTCATCGTTATTGTTACTTCCTTACCCCCTCAGGTAGGAATAGTCCTCCACGGCAGGGGTTAGCAAACCATGCCTCAAAGGTCAAATCCATCTTGCCTTGAGTTAACATTGATTTTCACAATTTCAGTTGTTGCCAATAAATAAATAAATAAATAAATAAATAAATAAAAGAAGGAGTTCCCGTCGTGGCTCAGATGTTAAAGAACCTGACTAGCATCCATGAGGATGCAGGTTTGATCCCTGGCCTCGCTCAGTGGGTTAAGGATCCGGCATTGCCGTGAGCTGTAGTGTAGGTCACAGATGGGACTCGGATCCTACGTGGCTGTGGCTATGGTGCAGGCTGGCGGCTACAGTTCTGATCGAACCCGTAGCCTGGTAACCTCCATATGCCACGGGTGCGGCCCTAAAAAGACAAAAAGACAAAAAAAATTAAAAGAAGAGTACTTTTTGCGGTATGGGAGAAATTAAGTGAAGTTCATATTTCAGGGTCTGTAGATGAAGTGATGGGACACAGCCAAGCTCATTCATTTACGTGTTGTCTAAGGTTACTTCCGCTCTACAACAGCAGAGTCTGGTGGTTGCAACAGAGATCACATGGCCTGGAAAGCTTAAATATTTCCCATCTTGCCAATCCCTGCTCTAGGACATTTAGCTGTCTGAAAGACCACAGGGATGGATAGTTTGGGAATTATTTACACATTATCATCATCAATGTCCCCAGACTCTTTTTTTCGTGTAGAGTTGATTGACAAGGCTGTGATCATTTCTGCTGTACAACAAAGCGATTCAGTTATACATGTACACACATGCATTCACTTTCAGATTCTTTTCACACATATATGATCACAGAATACTGGGTAGAGTTCCCTGTGCTGTACAGCAGGTCCCCATTGGCCAGTCATTCCACATACCTCAGGGTGCATATTCCCCAAGCTCTTGTGTATCTGTATCATGAGGAGTGATTTATAAGGGAAGAAATCATACAAGTCCATGTAGGACAAATGAGATGACGCTTTTGTGGCATTTTTAGCTAAGGATTCATTCAGTGCCTTGAGAGATTGGGAAGAATTTAAAAATTGTGGCAGCCTTGGTAAGCTGAATGTACGAATGTGCCTCCATTCTTGTGTTTTTCGTTCTTTTGTTAGAATCTTCTCTGGTTTTTATTTCCTCCATTAGAACCTTCTCTGCAAGGAGGAGAGAACGGATGATTATCTTCTCTTTGTGAAATGGATCACACTGTTCTTATTAGGTGTACCGTCATTCGGAGGAGTTGGGGCTAAAAGTGACACCCGGAGGCAAAGTCTCATTTCAGCAAATCTCACCTGCACACCCTGTTCTCCCTAAAAAGGCAATTTTTGTAGAGAAATGTAAAAGCTCAGAGTATCCAGTTTGGAAGGAGCCTTAGAGATCTACAGGGATGATATTCATATTAACTCGCTCTGCTGATAGAGATGCAATATCCTGTTAGAAGGCAAAATATCGCATAATGAACAAGTCTCAGTCCATTCAGCCTGTTCAACTCGGACAGCCTTTCATGGGTGTTTGTGTACCGGAGCTATATTTGAATATGTGTAAGATACTAAATTTCATATGCTTTACAAAATGTGCATCTTTCGAGATACACAAACATAATCCCCAATTTGAAGCATGAGGGCAAGGCTAAGAATGTTGACAGTTCAGGAGCTAGAAACTCTGCGTTCTTGTCCTGGGGCTTATCCTCTGCCTGGCCTTAATGAAAGGCCTTTTCAAGACGGATGAGCTCTGCGTGGGGCTGGGGAGGAGGTGGGTGAGGTCCAGAGGTCTGGTCTCTTAGGGGTGAGGTGTGTGTTTTAGTTCAGATGGACAGATGGCAATCTGGAGCTCTTTGTCGGGGAGGGGTCCCAGGCTGTGCAGCCGCAGGTGGGAGGGGTGGGAGACCGGTCAGCCAACAGGGGAAGGAGGAAGGCAGGGAGGCTGGGGAGGACCTTTTAAACTTGATCCTGCTGAGCAGATCTCAGAACTTCTGACTCCCCCCTCCTCCTTTTGCCTCCCATGCTTTGGGCTTTCACTGGTGTTAGGGGAGATGTAATGTGTTTCTTTGTTTTGCTGTTTAGGGGCCACACCTGCAGCATATGGAAGTTCCCAGGCGAGGGGTTGAACCTGAGCTACAGCTGCCCCCCTTGCCACAGCCACGGCAATGCCAGATCTGAGCCGTGTCGGCCACCCACACCACAGCTCACCGCAACGCTGGTTCTCTGACCGACTGAGCAAGGCCCGGGATCGAACCTGCATCCTCATGGGTACTAGTCGGATTCTTAACCTGCTGAGCCACAATGGGAACTCCTAATTTTTTTGTTTTGACCGTGCCCATGGCGTGTGGAAGTTCCCAGGCCAGGGATCAAACCCGCGCCACAGCAGTGACCCGAGTTGCTGCAGTCACAACACCAGATCCTTAACCTGCTCACCACAAGAGAACTCCCTGAAGTGTACTTTTTAATATTTGATTCTCCCTTGGTGTACTCCTTGCTTCTGTGCACGACCAACGTGTGAAGCTGACAGAGACCAGCCAAGGCCAAAGGTGGCCCCATGTGTACAGAACTGGCACTCCAAGTTCATCAGACCAGTCTTCCCTTACGCTCTGAAGTTTCCTATCAGCACCTTCTTCTAGGGATGGGCCTGGCTCCCTTTGCCCTCTAGCCCTCCTTCCCTTCTTCTTGTGCCCTGGGAACCGCCCTGAAGATCTGTGGACAGTGACATCTGGTGTATATAGACAATTGTATACACACCAGAATTTCCTTTTGGTAGGCTTCCAGTTTGATGAGGCTTGGATACAGGATGGAAATCTGGCTATTTCAATAAGCTGCTTTAAAGGGGAACCGATTTGAATGCTCAAACTACCACTCCGGTAGAACAACAAAACCCAAGACTCTGCCTTGGGAATGGATTAAGTAGGAGAACAGCAGTGGGTGTGGCTAGAGGTGTTGACACGGTGCGAACTGAGGACTCATGGGCTTCAGCCTCTTTGCCGGGGATGAGGCCCAGCAGAACTCTTGGGCTTCCAGCCTCTGGGGCCTGTGTTTTCTTGTATCTGCGATGGGTGGTAACATGGACTTGACGACATGGTGCAGTGGTGACACTGTCGCCGTGCTGGAATGCCATGAATCGTTCGGCTGCCTGAGCTCAGGGAAGAGGCCTGAGTAAGAAAACCATATGTCAGCAGTCGTTTTGCCATGTTTACTCATCGGAGTCACCCTTCTCTAACAGGTGTGGGCCCAAAGGTGTAAATGAAGGCAATTATTTGAGTTTGTCTTTGATTTTCATGTATAAATTATCAATACAGTTTTGATTTAACACTAAAAATAACAGCCTGGAGTTCAATGCCTTGCCATGGCAGTTATGTAGTTGCTAGCAAGAGCCTTTTACTCTTAGGGGGTCTCCCTGTACCAGAAGCATCTGTTAAAGTTATACCCGCTGATTAAGAAAAGTTACCGTTTTTTGGAGGACTTACTATATGCCAGACCTTGACCCAGTATGTACAAACATCACCTCGTTTAATGCCACTAATAATTCTAGGAGGTAGATTACTGTTTTTCTACACATGTTACAGATGGGGAAACTGAGGCTCAGCGTGTCTCTTGCTTGTCCAAGACACCACCTGGTAATTCTAAGGAATTCTGGAAATTCTAGGGCACATCCGCCTGGCTGCCGGACCCAACCCTTTGCACCAGGTTAGTGAGTTTCCGCAGCTAGAACAGCAAGGAACAGGGGGCAGTTTCCTGGGAGACCAGACAAACCTAAGGCCAAGTTCTAGCTTCTAAGGGGCCAACGAAAGGAGACCTAGGGAGAGAAGCTAAAGCCTAGCGGGAACTGAGCAGAAGAGTTAAAACTGGGCGGGCTGGCCATGGGTCTGTCCCGGCTTCCTAAAGAGTCCGTTTTACCTGGCTTCCTTCTCGCGGCCGTGGTCCCTCAGCCCCGGTGCCCAAGGCCGCATGACCACGTTCCTGAGGAAGAAGGCTTGGGGTGGGGAGGTTTGTCTGCCCAGCAAAGTGTTAGCGCTTTCCAGTCTCCCCTTCGTCTGTGAAACAACAAGAGAAGGCAGGCGGCCTGGCTGCAGGAACAGAGCACAGACTGAGGCCAGAGCAAAGGTGCGTCTGCTTTTCCCCTTCAAATCAAGGATTGCTACGCAGGTAGCGTGACACCATCGTGTTGAGATATGTTCCCGTCATTGCCTCGAGGCAAAAGCAATCAGCAGATGATAGCACATGATTTCTACGCGTCCGAGGTTTTGTTCTTCTCCTAGCTTGGGCTTCCACTAGCTGTCGTGGCGTCGCGATCGCTTTGTCTAGGATCTCAAGTGGCCTTACTTTCCTCATCGCCAGCCTTTCACGCACATCCCCCCATTAAAGAGTAGATTTCTCTAATTACATGTTTGGCAGGTAATTTGTATTAGAAACAATGTTTAATTGTGTTCATTTGAAACAGGTCGCAATTAAAATCTATAAACCCTTTAAGCCTCTATAAAAGCTCCGCTGTCCACCTTACAGCTTAGCATTAGTATTTCCTCGGGAGAGGAAAACCATCTCATCCTGTATTTCTCGGATGTACCATTTTTGTTCTCAATAAAAACAAAAGGCGCATGTTTAATTGGATCCCGTAGGTATCGATGGAAAAGAAGATTTGGGTTCCTCACTTGCCAGGATTGTTTCCACACTCCATCTTAGAACTATGCTTTTTCTCAGACCCTTTGAGGACGCACCCGTTTTAATGTTTGCCTTCTGACTACCACGTGTTGAGCTTCATCAGTGCTGGGCACTGGAGCGCAGGCAGCAGAAGTTGTCAGGGAGAGAAGAGGCCTGCAGCCACGCAAGGGACCCGAGAGAAGGTTAGCTCAAAGTCTAGTCCCAGGTTGGGGACAGGGAGGAAGGAAACAGAGAGCCAGTCCCTTGGCGCCACGGTCCTGCTGACCTGGGGGTCCGAGCCACCGGGAGTTAACCGTGTAATCCATCAGAGGGCAATCCTCACCAGTCCCCTTTCCAAATCAAAACGGTTAATAAATATTTCTTCCCCTGCTTTATCTCATAATCAATATTCAATTTTCAAGGCAGTGAAACTAATCAAATAATAGAAAATGAATCTCGCCCAGGAGGAGGGAGGTGGAGTGAGTAAGCTGCCTAGGGGTCTGAACAAGCAAATAGAATGTCTGTAACCAGCCGGTGTCGCTTCCTGTGGGTTCATTTCTACGGGAGGCGTGAGCTAAGCTCTGTGACCTGGGCTCCTGGGTTTGGCCACTGAAACACCAGTCAGGAGGCAGGAACAATGCTCGGAAAGCAACTGAGTTCTTGGGGGCCCTTCTCTCTGCGGTCTTGGGGTGTTGCCGGCGATGGGACCGGGCGTGTAGCTCCTCTGGAGCCAGTAATGCAGGCGAGTTCTCCTGCACGCTGAGGCGGGCAGCAGTCAGCGTAGGGGATGGTGGAAGTGACATGTCCTGGACCGCTGTTCTGGCATCTTCTGCACTTTCTTTATTCATTTTTTTTACACTTAATTTATTGGAGTATAGCTGACTTCCAATGTGGTATTAGTTTCAGGTGTACAGCAAAGTGCATCAGTCACACGTATAAATATAGCCATTCTGTTTTCCTGTATAGGTTATTACAGACTGTGGAATAGAGTCTCCCGTGCTCTACAGTAGTTTCTCATTAACCATCTGTTTTAGACAGTAGTGTGTATGTGTTATTCCCACTCTCCCCATTCTTCCCTCCCCATGAAAGGTTTCCCCATGGAAGCTGTAAGATTGGTTTTGAGATCTGTGAGCTTGTTTCTGTTTTTCAATAAGTTCTTTTGTATCATTTTTATTAGATTCCACATATTCGTGATATCGTATGATATTTGTCTTTCTGTGTCTGACTTATTTCACTTAGTATGAGAATCTCTAGGTCCATCCATGTTGCTGCAAATGGCATTATTTCATTCCTTTTTATGTAAAGATTTTTGTTTTTTCCCATTAGAGCTGGTTTACAGTGTTCTGTCAGTTTTCTACTGTACAGCAAGGTGACCCGGTCACACATGCATTCTTTTTTTCACATTATGATGCTCTGTGATAAGCGACTAGATAGAGTTCCCAGTGCTATACGGCAGGATCTCATTGCTAATCCATTCCACAGGCAATAGTTTGCATCTTTCAACTCCAAATTCCCAGGATTTCATTCCTTTTATGGCTGAATAATATGCCACCGTGTTTGGTTCTCTCGCACCCTGCCTTATCTTCACCTTTACTCTGCCCTTTCGTTAGGACCTTTGCCAGCAGGTAAGGAGATCTGTAAGTTCTTTCCAAGAGAAGTAGAGTAATAGTCTAGATTTCTTGAGAACTTTTGAAATGTACTAGGCATCTCACATGTAGTATCTCATTTAATCATTTCCACAATCCTAGGTTATGCTCACATGACAGATGAAAGAAGTGAGGCTCGCAAAGAAGTTATCCTGTCGTAATACTGGTCACAAAACCAGTCATGGGCAGAAGCAGATTCAACAGCTCAAAAATGAATGAGGGCACAGTATTTCACATGGAGATTGACACTGGCAATGTTGGGCATGAAATAAAGGGACCCAGGTATCAGTGCTTGGGGACTCACACGGGACAGCATTGTCCTACTCCATAGCAGTTCACCATTCTAATTAGTGTCTACTCAGAAATAGTTCCATGGTGGGGGGATAAATTAGGAGGTTGAGATGAACATATACACACCACTATATATAAAACAGATCAGAAACCCACATCTACTGTCTAGCACAGGGAGCTCTACTCAATACTGTATAATAACCTATATGGGAAAGGAGTCTGAAAAAGAATGGTATATGCAGAACTGATTCACTCTGCTGTATATCTGAAACTAACACAGCATTGTAAGTCAACTCTACTCCAATAAAATTCAAGACAAAAGAAATAGTTCCAATCAGATAGACATTTCTAGAAACATTTGGAATTACCCCAAATCCTATCCGTCAGTTTCCCTGAAGAGGCCGCCAAGGCCTAGAAAGCATACCTTTTATTAATGGTGCTGATCTGCCTCTTAAAGAGTCTTTCCTTGGCTATAGTCTACCACTCACCACAAAGAACCAAGACGTGCTGCACTTTTCTGATGGGCCACTAGAAACTGTCAAAAGATCGTTTGGTTCCAGGGGATAAATTGCTCATTATCCAGTGCCTGAGGGAACGGGCTTGCAAGAACTTTATAAAACAGAATGACGCTACTCGAATAATTTATTTAACAAACATTTACTGAACTTTTACTCTGCGTCCGGCCCCTTGCTGGGGACACAACGATGAAGGAATTCCCACCCTTGAGGAGATGACAGTCGGCCAGGGGAGAAGAGAAGTCAACAGATAATTATAAAACCCTTAGATAAGTGCTACCATGAAGACACGTAACCCCGTTCCCTGAGAGTTTTGGGAGTGTGGGCACTTGTGACTTGGTGGCTGCATCGTGGCAGCTCTATTAGAAGATCTAGAGGCCTATCCACATTGAACTTGACATCAGCCTCAAGCCAAACCTTCGTCTTCTCAAATGATTTTAAGAAAGTCAGTGTTTTATTATGCTAACTCAAATGATGTATTCTGTAGAGGTTCACTGAACCCTTTTTTTTTTCTCTTTAAAATAACTAATAACTATATGCTTTGACATGCTTTGGGGAATACTTTTATAAAGTAGCACAGATAGGACAATGCAAGGAGACGTTAGTGTGCCGTGAATCCTGAATCAGTAATACACAAACAACTGCATCTTAAAAAAATATCAAGAGAAGCAAAATGCTAGAAACCATTAAGTACAAAGAGGCAGCTCCGCATGGGGAACAATGACTTGCAAACAGGAGGGCGAGGGTCCCTGCTGGCTCTTCCGCTAAGTGCCCCTAGGAGGTCCCAGTTCCTCTCTGGTCCTTAATTTCCTGGTCAGTAGAATGGGTGACAGGTGAGCTTTTCAATCTCAAGGCTTAAATTCCTTGACAAGTTGCTAAGATCGTGGACTCCTCTGACGGCTCCTCTGACTCCGTCCGAGGTTCCGCACTGCTTTGGCACCCTTCCTTGCTCGGGCCCCTTCTTCTGATGCACACACGTCTGTTCATATGTACACACTCCACCGCCACACTGGAAAGAACCGGACTCAAACTCCTCTTTTCACTGAGTCTCAAAATGACAGCTCTCCTCTTATACAATTCAGGATTAAGTGGAATTCCATTTTCCTGGTCAAGTTCCAGACAGAAGAAAGAGCCCAGAGTTCCAAGAGTGATGGGGTTCTTGGCAGGCACTTTTTACGGGGTGGGAAGGCAGTCAGTGTGCCGTTCGGCAGTCTGAAGGCCTCGGCTTTCATCGGACTTGGAAAATACCAGGGGCTTGGGATTCGGGCTTCCATTCACGTGATTTAGCTTTGAGGTTGACATATTTTTTTCCATCATCCACCAAGTACCCAGTGTGATCACGGGGAAAGGACGTGACAGATTAAACGAATCTTTGTGTGTGTATGTGTGTGTGTGTAATCGGAGTTACTTGTATTTCTTTGAAATCGGCCCCAGACCCTCCTTCCGTCAGCATGCATTTGCCTTCCCAGAATCCACTTGTGAAGGAGTAGCAGGTGGGCTAATCAGGGAACATAATGCAGTTTATTTACAAAATCTAACCATTCTCCTCAGCCCTACGTTTTCCTTTCCTTTCTCTGATTTTCGCACTTTGGGTTTACAGTAAGCTCTCACTTCCCTAATATAGGCTGAAAAATAATAAGAAAGCCCGGCAGGGATTCACCCTCCCACTGAAAATATAGGAGATACCTGACTCTAAATCATCCTTGCATCGCTTGTCCCTTCCTGGGACCTGAACAGCCCTGTTGCCTCATGGTCCATGACTCGGGCTGTATTTGTAGTTGTATTTCGAAGCCGCGCTGCTGCTCGAACTTGACCATTGCATTTTATGTGACGGGCAGCGGAAGGAAAAATGGAAGTTCTTCAGAAACTGCTCCGATGAAATTTACCAACCCGTTGGGTGGTCGCCACTTACAACACAATCAGGGCATAGCCCAGTCCCTTTTTATTGACAACATATGGTGGGTATTTAGAGCTCACCCTAGGCCAGACGCAGTTGTGGTGCCACCAAGCAGAGCCGGAGCTAAGAAGGGGAAAATGGTATCCAGGTGCAGTCGGTGGGACGGGAAATATTTCGTGTTAACGAGCTTTCATAAGGAGAACAGAATCAAGTTGGATGCCTGTTGCAGGTCTGGAGGAAGCCAGTATCTGCCTGGCGAGGAGAAACCTGGAAAGGGTTTTCAGTACCTCCCTCTTGACCCGAGCCATCCTTCTGTCTCCGCTTCCCCTGAACATGTTTCATACATAATGTGAAGCTTTCAAAGTTTATCTATCTATCTATCTGTCTGTCTATCTATCTATCTATCTATCTATCTATCTAATCTATCATCTATTCCCTTTTTAGGGTGCCACCCGGGGCATATGGAGGTTCCCAGGATAGGAGTTGAATCGGAGCTACAGCTGCTGGCCTACACCACAGCCACAGCAACGCCAGATCCAAGCTGCATCTGTGACCTAAAACACAGCTCACGGCAACACCAGATCCTTAACCCATTGAGCAAGGCCAGGGATCCAACCCGAGTCCTCATGGATACTGGTTGGGTTCTTGACCTGCTGAGCCACCACAGGAACTCCTATTTATGTATTTATTTTAACTTTTTTTTTTTTAAGTTGTTCTGAAGTATAGTCAACTTACAAGGCTGTGATAATTTCGACTGCACAACACAGTGACCCGGTCATACATATACGCATACCCACGCTAAGCTTTGACAGTTTATTAAAGCCGATACCTGCCCACGGTCAGAAAGCCCACCAGCTGCCAAGGGTCGTGCCAGGCTCCGTGATAAAAGTTTTCTTCACATTTTCTCGTGTCATCCTCGCAAAGATCCTGTGAGGTGGAGGTTATCATCCCCATGTCACGGGTGAGAAAACTGAGGCTCAGATGTTAAACCAGCCGGATCTGCCTGAGTGGCCCTGGGAGTGGGCACGTGGCTCTCTCGCCCAGGGAGGCTTCCCGTCAGCCCACGTTACTTCGGTCCCCCGGTACAGCAGTCAAGGAGAGGGAAGAGGTGGCTTTGAAACACCTGATGCGGGGCCCCTCACCCTCCCTCCCGCTCCCAGGGTCAGTGGAGTGGAGGCAACATGTGATCCCAGCTAGGGAGGTGGGAGGGAGGGGGGCAAAGCTAAAACCCGATTTCTATAAATATAAATATGAATATTATATTTATATTTAACTGCATCTCACTTTTGTCCCCCTATGAATCCCATCACCTGCACGTTTTCACGGACTAGCAAACTGAGACTTCACGGTCCTGGACAATGGAAAGGGGCTAAGTGTCAGAAGGTATGGCGCCGGAGTTCCCGTAGTGGCTCAGTGGTTAACGAATCCGACTAGGAACCATGAGGTTGTGGGTTCGATCCCCGGCCTTGCTCAGTGGGTTAAGGATCCGGCGTTGCCGTGAGCTGGGGTGTAGGTTGCAGACGCGGCTGGGATCCCGCGTTGCTGTGGCTGTGGCGAAGACTGACAGCTCCAAATCCTGTTAGACCCCTAGCCTGGGAACCTCCATATGCCGCTGGTGCGGCTCTACATAAAGGCAAAAAGACAAAAAAAAAAGAAGAAGGTATGGCACCAAAGCTAGCTTTACTAATCAGGAGGCGGGTGACTGTGGGCCAGTCACTTAACTATACCCTGCGTTCGCACAGTGAGCATCCTAATTCTTGCCCACTTTGTATTACTCCATCACTGCAAAGATTAAATGAGGAGATTATGTGAAAGTGTTTTAGCAGTCTGAAGCGCCACATAAATGGCAGTGATTATGAGAACTTGAAGAAAGGCTAGTCATGTAACTGACACCGTCCGTTTGATGGGGGCAAATTGGTCCTACCCTCCCCCATCGGCAGACAAGCGGCTTTGTCCTCAAAGCACATTTCCTGAGCAGAAGGAAGCCTTCCTCCAAGCCCAGGCGCCACATTTCTGTACGAGAGCTAGTTGGAGATTTACATGAACCTTGTCTCTCAAGACACAGCTTTGCATCTATTCTGCATTCAAATTTATTTATCTGGAGACAAACTTGTGCATTCTTTAATTCTCCTCACAGCATATGCAAGCAGATCAAATGAGGTGCTGATCCAGCAAAATGGCAAGTAGCCTTTTGCTTCTTTGAAATTGCTAATTTTACAAATGGCAGAGTGTTGAAACATGGCACGGAATATCTATTTTACTAGAATCTGGCAACACAGGCACATATGGTCTTGTCAAGAGGGAATCAAACACAATTCCAGGATTATAATTAAGCAGTTGGAATTCCAAAAGGAATAACTTAACACGAACGAAGGCAGATTTAGACTGCTTTCTGTTAGCTTTCTCTCAGGCTCCTTCCTTGGCACATCATCGGCGGCATAGCTACTTTGATTTCTTGCTCTGAGAAATGTTTCGTTGTAAAACACCACACATTTTCACCTTGACTCTAATTGTACTTGATTTAACATCTGTGTACCATATATCATGGAATATAAGAAGACCAATCATAGACGTCAAGCCAAATGTTCTCTTATACATATTAAGTTGATACCTTCTCTGAACTTCTGATCAACTCAACTCCTTGGCAGACCGACCAAGCTTAAGGAAGATCGGGACCATTTATAGACAGAATCTCTCTCTGTCTCTCTCTGTCTCTCTCTGTTCAACTCAATCTCAGTCTCTCTCTTAATGCTCTTTCTACATGACGGAAGGGCCCGTGTCGCGTCCTTGTGGATAAAAGCCTAGCATGCAGCATCAGGCCTGGCGTGTAAGAGGAGGTAACTTGGCGATTTGCATCCTGTCTCCAGGAAGCGTTCTCCGGGAATCCCCTGGAGTCCTTTTGGACCGGATTGTGAGCCCTGTATGATAACTCGGCATCTGTACCTTAAAGCACATGTCTGCCAAAAGGTAGAAATAGCTCATGTGTCCATCAGCTGATGAGTAGGTAAACAAAGTCTGGTGGGTCCATGAAACGGAATATCATTCAGCCCTAAAAAAGAACGAGGTGCTACTCCGTGGATAAACGTTGAAAACATGATGCTAAGTGAAAGAAGCCAGTCACAAAGGACCACATGGTGTGTGATTTTATTTACATAAAATGTCCAGAATAGGCACATTTATAGAGGCAGAAAGTTGATCAGTGGTTGCTTGGTGATACGGGAAAGGGGAAGACTGGGAGATGGAATATGAAATTTCTTTTTAGGGTGTTGAAAATGTTCTTCAGTTGATTGTGGGGACGGTTGCACAGCTTTGTGAATACACTAAGAGCACTGAGTCGTACACTGGAAGTGGGTGAATTGTGTGGTGTATGCATGGTATCTGTTGGCTGTTGTTAAGACAAGTTTATCCCAAGCGATTGTGATGTGCGCTTCCAGTTCAGAAGCCTGGGCTAGCTTATTAGGTACCAGTGCCTCCCCACACACTTTTTTTGGCTGCGTCCTTGGCATAGAGAAGTTCCTGGGCCAGGGATGCAGCTCACACCACAGCAGTCAAAACGCTGGATCCTTAACCCACTGAGTCACCAGGGAACTCCCCTAGTGCCTCTTTTGATTCCTAATCTTTTTCTTTTCCTGGATCTTGGGTGCAGTAGCTTCCTCCCAGCCCATCTTGCCGCTCCCTATCTTTTAGTTCTACTACCCAGAACCAGGAGCTCCCTGGAAGAGAGTTGATGCCTTGGTGGAAGACGGGATACAAGAACTTTCCGTGGCAAGCTGTGTCTGCGCTAGCCATCGCTCCCTCCCGGATGGGGCTCTGCCGTGAAGATTAGCGCTTCGTTATTCCCCACTTGTTTTCCCAGGGCCTTGCAGAGTCCAATCAGGTCATTCCCTTGTGAGACGGAAATGGCTTGAATTATTTTTCTTCCACGGGAAGAAAGGAAAAAGCACCTGCCACAAAACAATTTTTTTCAGGTTTCATATAGGAAATCGAAACTTGGGAGAAAAAAAAAAAAGGAGTGGGTTTTTAAAGCCAAGTTTAACATAATAGACCTAAAACATGGCACTCTGCATTTCATCTGTTACCTCCCTTTTCTGTGTTTAACCGAAAAGAAAAGGAAAACTTGCTTGCTTGTTCGATCCCCAAGCTCCTTCCAGTTTCTGACTTCAAAGGGAACCACTCCAAAGTAATGAGCTATTATTTAGATGGCTGAAAAAGAATACTTTATTTTTTTTTATTTAACAAGCTGAGTGGTTGATTTCTAACCATCCGAATGTAACAGTGGAAGTACTTTTGGTTAAAACCTTATCAGCGAGCACATATTTCTAGGAAGATTACATTGCGATTGAAATTATAAAGATGGGCTCATGGCCCATCCTTTATTTCAACTACAAAGTAGTTATTAAAAAATACTAAATAAATAGATAAATATCGATTGAAGATTAATGGTGGCATAAAATATTTAAAATCTTGGTAAAAATTAAAGCTTCTGTCGCACTAGATCATTTTCCCCTGGAGCGGTTCCTTAAATATGTTACCAAAAATACTAATATGGAGTTCCTGTCGTGGCTCAGAGGAAACGAATCTGATTAGCATCCATGAGGATGCAGGTTCGATCCCTGGCCTCGCTCAGTGGGTTAAGGATCCGGCATTGCTGTGAGCTGTGGCGAAGGCCGGCAGCTACAGCTCCTCTTAGACCCCTAGCCTGGGAACCTCCATATGCCGCGGGTGCGGCCCTAAACAAAGATAAAAAAAATGCTTGTATAATGAGAAATGATAGTCAGCATTACATGTCTTTGAACTTGATCATATCCTAACACCAGACTTTCTTTGAAAAGCATTTTTAAAAATGATTTAACTAAAATTTTAAACAAATGCAACATCGACTTTAAAGTTTATTGTCAGCCCCTCTTTCATTATCCGCAGGTATCTGAAACAGTAATATTTTGGGGGGTATGTATCTCTTAATTCATTTGTGGTTGGAAAGGATGATTCTGCAAACAGCATGAAAAGGAGCCAAATCTGGAGTTCCCATCGTGGCTCAGTGGTTAACGAATCCGACTAGGAACCATGAGGTTGTGGGTTCGATCCCCATCGTGGCTCAGTGGTTAACGAATCCGACTAGGAACCATGAGGTTGTGGGTTCGATCCCCAGCCTTGCTCAGTGGGTTAAGGATCCGGCGTTGCCGTGAGCTGTGGTGCAGGTTGCAGACGTGGCTCGGATTCCACATTGCTGTGGCTGTGGCGAAGGCCGGCGGCTGTAGCTCCCATTAGACCCCTAGCCTGGGAACCTCCATATGCCGCTAGTGTGGCCCTAGGAAAGACAAAAAAAGAAAGAAAGAAAAAAGAAAAGGAGTCAAATCCTGAGACTTCAAGATACCCTGAACAAAAAGAAAAGAATGGCTTGGGCGATTGAAAGGATGGAAGAATGACTGGACAGGTGGAAACACATCATGCATTCATTAAGAAATGCTTCTGAGTGTGTAATTTTAGTGGTGATAAATACTCTAAAAGGGAAAGAATCAAGTGCCATGCGGGTGTAGATGACGGGCCTCTGCCCGAGTCCAGGGAGTCATGTTTAAGCTGAGACTCGAAGGTGAGTAGGAGCTGGGAGGACTACAGCTGGGGAGAAGGTCCACAGAGGGAGAAAAAAGGGAATAGGAAAGTAATTGAGATAAAGACAGGAAACAGAGAGAGTAAGGAGAATGCCAGGATTGAAGGTGCGGCTGTGAGGAGGAGAAAACTTGCAGTACTAAAATCCTCTGCAATCTGGAACACTCAGTTAACCAGAAAAATACACATCCCCCAATTATGCCCCTAAAGGATTTTCTCGGACAAGCTAGCAGAGCGGCCCTGATCATTCTCAGCAGACGTTGCTGCTTCTACATCAACATCTGACAGAGGTGCCAGAGGACAGAGAAACAGAACACAGCCACTGAGTTGGAAGGGGGCTTGAGAATCATGTAGGACACCTTTCATTTTACAGCTCAAGCCAGAGCATCAATGGGTGAACCTTACAAAGCAAGGCCCACGTGCCAGTCACTGTTCCAGTGCTTACAGGAACTCATTTGATCCTCAGAAGAGGTGCTGTGAAGCAGAAACCATTACAATTCCCATGTTACAGATGAGGGGGTTGAGCGAGGCCCAGAGAGGTTAAGTGACTTGCAGAAGGTCACAGAGCTGATAAGTTGTGCCATAGACCTTGGGCTCAATCAACAGGTCTGTATCTTTCAAAATCGTAGAGCTGTTTAGTGGCAGCTCCAAGAAACAGAGCCCAGCTCTTCTGACTCCCATTGCGTCCTGTCTTCTGTGTTAACCAGAACTTTGACGCTCCCTCGATCGGGCATGAATTGATCAAATAAGTTCACAATCCCCTAGTGACTGAAAAGTGTGGGAACAAACTCTAGTCTCCCTGTCTCCACTTTTTTTTTTTTTTTTTTTTAGAATGGTTCTGCCTCTGGGAGGGCTTAGCCTATCTTTTCCCTTAGCCTACTTCTAGGAATGGGCTGCCCAGAATTTTGCCCTCCCTCTTGGCTTTGCCATTTGGACAGTGAATGTTTTGGAGCTGGCAGAAGATATGTTTGTGCCTCGGTTCAATCAAGCAGTCATGTTAGAAACCATCCTCCAAGTATGCAAGGAAGTTTGCGCGCACGTGTGTGTGTGTGTGTGTGTGTGTGTGTGTTTTGGTGAGTGATTTAAAGGTAAATGGGCTTCATTACTGGGTGATGGGCTGAACAGGACACCTAAGGTATGAAAAACAATGCTGGAGAATAGATTCCGAGGGCGGCGAGTAAACCTGCTGTCAGGATTTGCAGAGAAGATATGATTGGGAAGAAAAACACATCTGGGCTTCATCATTTCAAAGCAATTTCATGCTTCAGTTCTCCATACTTCTGTCTTCTGAACATTTCCGAGGCCCACGCTTGGGCCTCACAACAGCCTGGAGCCTTGTGTGATGGAGTCGCCATGCCAGGGCTCTCTGGGAGTCGTGTAGAAAGCTACATGGGAGCACTTGACTTTGATAGAACAATTTAATCATCTTCTTTTGCCTCAATTAAGTTGAAAAGACTCAAATGCAGCCGACAATTGAAAAGTGTAACCGAATGAGAAGGTTTAGATCAAATAAGGAAAAGGCTCAGAGAGAGCCAACAAATGTTTCAGCGGTGACTGTTACAACTGGGGCCTGCAGTGCAGAGCGGCTCAGGGCTCCGTAGCTGTGGACAAGGATGTTCACTTTGCTGGACTGAGAAGGTGGAAGGCGATTGAAGGACCGAAAGCAGAGACTTTGCACAAGGTGGGTGGTGGTGGGGGTCTGGTACCTGATGGGTGGCTGAGTCGATTTCAAAAAGATTTCAAATACCATCGGGTCATTTCTTTAGGACCTTGTTTGAAGGTCCGTGGGCCTGTTTCTTTTTTAACTCCAGCTTTATTGAGATATAACTGACATAAAATATTGTGTAAGTTGAAGGTGAGCAGCGTGATGATGTGATGTATATATTGTAAAGTGATTACCACAATCAGATAAATTAACACCTCTGTCACATCGAATAATTACGGTTTGTGCGTGTGTGTATGTGTGTGCTGAGAACATTCAAGATCTGCTCTCTTAGCAACTGTCAAGAACACAGAACAGTACTGTTACCTACAGTCGCCATGCTGTAGGTTACGTCCCCAGCCCTCATTCATCTTGTAGGTGGAAGTTTCTACCCTTTGACCAACACGATCCCACTTACTCCGCCCTTGGCAACCACCGTTCTACTTTCTGTTTCTGGGTTCAGCTGTTTCCTTAGATTCCACATCTAAATGTCTTTGTCTGACTTATCTCACTTAACATAATGCTCTCCAGGTCCATCCATGACGTCACAAATGACAGGATTTTGTGGGATCGCTTCTTGATGCCAGCCCAACCAAATATCACCTACTTTACTGTGACGAGAGTGAGAAGAGTAGTTGGTGGCCTGAGTGTTCAGAATACACATGCCACGTTCCTTTAGCCCCTTAGATCCGCCGTTTGCTTTGGATTGCCTCCATGTCGTGCCTCTGCTTCCACTGTAATGTTTCTAGCTTTCCGAATAACCATTGTTGGAGTTCCCATCGTGGCTCAGCGGAAACGAATCCGACTAGCATCCATGAAGACGCAGCCTCACTCAGTGGGTTAAAGGATCCGTCGTTGCCTCGAGCTGTGGTGTAGGTTGCAGATGCGGCTTGAATCTGGGATTGCTGGAGCTGTGGTGTAGCTACAGCTCCGACTCAACCCCTAGCCTGGGAACCTCCATATGCTGTGGGTGAGGCCCTAAAAATACAAAAAAAACCCCAAAACCAAAAAACCCCCCAGATAACCAGCGTTGATACCACTGGCTCCATTCTGCATCCCTGGAGAGAAGACGGCCCTCGAGAGAAGGGCCACGGCATCGCTCGACATCACGCCCCTTAACATCCTTGGGGAGGAAACTGTTAGGAGGTGCCAGGAAGAGAAGCCCCCCTCTCCCTTCCGCTCCAGGCTTCCTCCCCGGACACTTCCAAGGACACGGAGCTCTGCTCTCCCTGGCGAGGAGAGGAGGCTGAAGGCAGAGCTGTTGGGTCCTGGGGGGGGGGGTCCCTGGAGAGCAACAATTCCAGACTGAGAGCCCCTGGCTCAGCGTGTCCCCAGGAACCCCCTCGGGACTCCCAGGTGCGCACCAGGTGAGAGGAGCTGTCCTCGAGGAAGTTTGCTCTGCCAGGACCCGG
>PVHT020000015.1:37006304-37182673 GCA_004024745.2 Catagonus wagneri | reverse complement strand
CATACATAGCTGTGTCCGGATTCTGAGTCTGCAAAGCGCTATTGACGCTCTCTCTCAGTCTCCGTGATTTTGGAAGTGAGAGTGAACCCTCATGGGGCACCTGCCACACGCCAAGCAGTGGAATCCGTACGTCCAGCTATATGTTACCCTGGTGAGGAATTTAATGCTCGGGGTCCTATGAGGTACCTATGATGACTACCCTCGTTTTGTGGATGGAGAAACTGAAGTTTGGCTCATTGACATGATTTACGCAAGGTCACCCAACCTGGGCAAGAGTCTGGGCCAGTCTAACATGTAATTGAAGTCGGTCCCCTCTGGGCAAACACAGACTAATGCCCTTGACACCACTTGTCATGACCTGCCTCCGCCATGTCTTCTTTGTAGGATAAACACCTTCTG
This sequence comes from Catagonus wagneri, assembly GCA_004024745.2. NCBI lineage: Eukaryota > Metazoa > Chordata > Mammalia > Artiodactyla > Tayassuidae > Catagonus > Catagonus wagneri. Next base: position 37,182,274 of record PVHT020000015.1, on the reverse strand, counting down.
TTCCTTCAGATTATATTTCCGAATGTGTTCTAGGTCTAACTTGGGTCCCTGGCACTGGCTTCTTTCCCGGCATTTCCAGTGAAACTCTCCTCCCCTAGTCGTTGACGACCAGATTGTCAACCTGAACCCTGATAATCGACCTGTATCCAACCCGTCTTCACGGCAGGCAGCACTAATGAGGACCGCTCTCTTTCTTGAGTTGGGCGCTCTCATCTGTTCCCGTGGATGCAGCATCTGCATGCTGGCAACTCCCACATCTACCTCTAGAGACTTGACCTCTCTCCTGAGCTTCAGACCCACCCATCCCAGCTGCCTGCTGGGCTTGCTCCTTTGGGGTGTTTCACAGGTTCCTAAGACTCCATGCGCCCCAAAAGGAATCCAGAAGTTCCCCTAACCACCATTCCACCCCAGTCCTGCTCTTTTCTCTATATTCCTGAGTTATCATGCTTGCTTAGTGGGACTGCCCTCCGCATGATCTACCAAGCCAGGGACTGGGGCATGACTTTTCCCTCACCCACTCATCTAAATCAGTCCTTCCAGTACGATGGATTCTACTCCGTGAATGTTGCTCAAAGCTGACGTCTCGTCTCTCCATGCCCACGACTCCTTAAACATCTCTTGCTCGGAGTGGTTCAGGAGCTTTGGCAGACATGTCTCTGATTCTGCTTCACCTCTCAGGTCTGTTTTCCAGGCTGCTGATGGAGATGGTCCTATTCAGACTGCTCACCAGCTCTGCGAACTTGTGTTTCCCAGAGTACACTCTTTGCCTCCTAGTATTACAGGGTGTGAGGAACGGGACTGTGGTCAAGTAACTTGGGGAAAACCTGTGCACTCTGTTTCTCTCCTCTTGGAGGTTCAAATTCATATTAAATGTCCCGAGAAGTCCTTCAGTTATAACCATGTTTAACTTCGTAGATTTCAGCATCTCAAATGGATTTCATCGTGGAATCATCCCTCTTCCCCATGCCCACGTTTTTCAGCATGGGACCTGCCAACAACCTTCTGCAGAATACCTTTGAAACCACAGTGACCTTTGCTCATCTGTCTGGCCAACCCTCCCCTCTTATACTCTCGCTGCTCTTGGCATTCTTCCTCACATGTCTCTGTGTTTCGTGCCTTTTGCCTGGAAAACCATTCCTATCCCCTTGCCGCCTTTACCTACCTTCAGCTCATCATTGAGAACTCAGTTGGACTGTCTCCTGTGAAGTTTCCTCTCATTCTCTACAGTGGAGTTAGTCACCTTCCTCTCACTCTGTCTCTCTTTCTTTGGCTGTGCCCATGTCATGCGGAAGTTCCCAGGCCAGGGATCCAACCTGCACCACAGAAGTGGCCTGGGCCATGGCAGTGACAGTGCCAGATCCTTTAACTGCTAGGCCACCAGGGAACTCCTGATCCGCTTCCTTTTTTCCTTCTAATGTTTGTATATAACTGAATATTACCTTGAGCACATGTGAAATTATTTCATTTCTAGGTAGACTCTTACCACTTCGAACCAAGTAGACTATTTCTATACTTTTCATTTTAACACCATTTTTTAAAATTAGATTTTATTGGAGTAGAGTTGACTTACAAAGCTGTGTTAGTTGCAGGTACGCAAAGCGAATCAGTTATCCATATACATATATCCATTCTTTTTCGGATTCTTTTTCCTTACAGGTTATTACCGAGTATCGAGTAGATTACCCTGTGCTATAAATAGGTCCTTGTTACTTATCTCTTTTATATATAGTAGTGTGTATGTGTTAATTCCAACCTCCTAATTTATTCCTCCCCCCTAACATTTCCCTTTTGGTAGCCATAAGTTTGCTTTCCCTCACAGACCCAACAGGAAAACCATCCCATCCCTTCTAGTTTATGGTGAAGCAGGGTATGTGAGAAGCCTTACAGCTAGGTATGGACTAGAGCACATCTCTGTCCGTGTGCTTGCTGATGAGTTCAGCTGCACAGCACGTGCCGTTGTGTGCTGCTTCTCCTAGCTGGTGCAAGGATAGGCTTGACTGTAGGTATACGGTAGATAATAACACTTTGGTGCAGAAATGAAACCAGAGTCACCGGAGTCCCTGTTCCTAAGAAAGAAGCTCAAGGCCCAGCTCCAGCCAGTTCACCTGGATCTTTCTCCAATCATCTTGGGGCTGGAGGCCTGTGAGTAGTGGCCCACCCCAGGAAGCCTACTCCTCAGCAAGGGAAGGAAAATATTGACTGGGAGGGCTTACTGTGTGTAGGCCCTGTGCTAAGTTTTTATGGGCACTGTCTCATTTCAGCCTCATGCCAACCCCAAAGGTAGGAACTCTTAGCTGCTTCATGTTACAGGGGAGGACAATGAGGCTCAGGAAAGCCAAATGACCTGGTCAGGGTCTTAGAGCTCCAGGCCCCAACTCTACCAGCAACATTTTTTTTTGCTGTGTTACCTTGGGCAGATGAGTTAATCTAGTTGAGTCACAATCTGCTTCCTTGCATGAAGTTATGAATAATGCTGGTGCTTAACTTGTGGAATGATCATAAGGTTTCAGTGATGCGATGTATGCGAAGTACCTGGCACGTGGTCAGTGTGCTATTACGGGCTGAGGTCAGAGACCTTGTTTTCAGTCAAGATGAAGGGGGAGCAAGAGGGACGATTCTTTTTTTTTTTTTTTTTTGTCTTTTTGCCTTTTATGTAGAGCCGCACCCACGGCATATGGAGGTTCCCGGGCTAGGGGTCTAACAGGAGCTGTAGCCGCCAGCCTTCGCCACAGCCACAGCAACGCGGGATCCGAGCCGCCTCTGTGACCTACACCACAGCTCACGGCAATGCCGGATCCTTAACCCACTGAGCAAGGCCAGGGATCGAACCTGCAATCTCATGGTTCTTAGTCAGATTCGTTAACCACTGAGCCATGAAGGGAACTCCAAGAGGGACGATTCTGTATGAGGAGAGTTTAGGTCCAGAAATTACTTGGACTATGAAGAGGTGACATTTCTCAGGCATTCAGAGGAAGCTCCCTTCTCCAAATGGATGAGGGTCATGTTTCTCAAGGAGCCAAAGTAGGCTCCATCTTAAAGGCCGTGGGGGAGATGGCAGTCAGGCATGAGAACTCTTGATGGGAGAAGGGCTGGGCATGTGGAAGCCGAAAAACGTCAGTAGAACTTGGCTCTGGGAGGTCCTGTTGCGGCTCAGTGGTTAGCGAACCTGACTAGTATCCATAAGGACGTGGGTTTGATCCCTGGCCTCGCTCAGTGGGTTCAGGATCTGGTGTTGCTGTGCGCTGTGGTGTAGGTCGCAGTTGCGGCTCAGATCCTGCGTTGCTGTGGCTGTGGTGTAGGCCGGCGGCTACAGCTCTGATTGGACCCCTAGCCTGGGAACCTCCATATGCTGCAAGTGTGGCCCTAAGGAGACGACAAAAAGCCAAAAAAAAAAAAAAAAAAAAAAAAAAGACTTGGCTCTGCTGCGTGTCAGGGATGGGCTCTGAATGAAATTCATGCCTCTGACCTTGCGCATGCAGGGCTGTTTCTAATGCCTTCCCTGTAAGGGTCGCTGTATCCACTCCTGCCAGGTCGTCAGCACAGCCCAGGCACATGATAAAGTCTCAAGAAATACCAGTTATTGTCATCCTTGTTTTGCGTGCTGGACGCGGCAAGGGGGAGCTGGAGAGGGAACCGTGTGGAGGATCAATCTTGCTGAAACAATCTCAAATGAATCGTCCCCAAATAGACTTCTGCAAATATTGCATTTGCTGCTATTAATTAAAAGCAGCTTTGCATTCTTTTCTTTCAAGTTTATTTTGTGGCTCAGATCTTAATGAGCTTTTTAAAAGACTACAGAGATTTTGATCCAATTAAAAACTACCTTCTAAGCTATCAGCATCTGACAGTTACACTTTGCCCTTTGAGGCATTTTCCCTGAAATGATCGTAATGTGATATGTATATCTGGCAAAAATTAAGAGTTTTTGCTAATTCTTAGATTAGACAACGTTTAATGGCTAGAATGGAGCCTGCACATTTCATCTACTTCAGAGCGGCTTCATTTACTAGATAGTCCTCGTGGGTTTGGGGAAGGGATATAAAGTATCTTCAGTGAGGTGTGAAGCTGGTTTTCAAGGATGGTGTCTCTTGTTTTCAGAACAGATTCAGCGGCTGCAGTCACAGCCACTGCCCAGCCACACACGGCACCCAGCCTGGGCTCCAGTCGGGTTTTTCTTTTGCCTTGGTCCAGCCCTCCTTTGCGTGCTGGCAGTTTCTGTGTCCCCTTCCTTCACCCTGTGCTGCCGGGCTAGTGGCTGCTGCCTCATTCAGGAACCACACCGCCATGCTCCCTGCGTTCGCTCCTCCACCCCACGATCCTGTCTTCTTCTTGTCGCGATTTTTTGGAAAAATGTTTCGAGGCGCCTTTTGCAAAAAGCCATGCTGGTGATCAGCTAAATGTTTTGACAGAGCTTTTCTGGAAGTGTGAAATGTTCTGAGAGCTGCCCAGTGTCAAGGAGACACTGGAGAGAAAAGAAAAGGCCCGGTCTAGCTTCCTTAGGACAACTTTTAAAAAAAGATCTAGGGCTTTCCATGCAACTTTGCGCACCACTCCCCAAGTTATTCCAAATTAGTAGAAGATAAATCCACTTACGGCTCATCCCAGTGCTTGATATTCATGTTTATAGCTACTATAGGAGGTTTCGAGTTTTATCCAGACACTTGTTTCTTTAAAGAACCTAGAAAGCAACGTTCCTTGGGCATTTATTGGAGAATTGATTTATTTGTAATGTATAATTTATGTATTTATAATTGAATTATAAATAAATCAATTCATTCATTTATATTTATTTATAATTTGTTTTTTAAAATTCTGGTTTGGTTATGATTGCTTTTAGGCTCCATGCATGGTTATCCTTGATATACTTGAAGCCTAACCGCTGGTCAAGACCAGCAGCATCGCTTCCATGGGAAAATGAATTCTGTGACAGGCATGTGGCCCCTAGCAGTGAATACATCATAGTGAAACTCAAGAACGGAGCCCAGTGTTGGGCACATGGTAGGGGCTCACTAGATGTCTGCCGTTTGGCTGAATTAGTCATCTCTAATCTGCCCAGCCGCCACCTAGTGGCAAATGAAAGCTTGAGACTTCTGTTCTCTGTAGTTCCATCACAGTCAACAATTTTTTTTTATAACTTAATGAATTTTATTTCAATTATAGGTGTACAAAAATCATCACAAGTCAATTTGATAGGTTTTGTGTCCCAAACCCACAGTGCATGCCGCCACTCCCCCCGACTGTCTTTTTTGAAAAACCAAGGTTTTCCAAAGTCTGTGAGTCATACTCTGTTCTGCAAAGAAGTTCATTGTGTCTTTTTAGTTTCCACATGTAAGCTGTAGCACTGGGTGTGGCTGTCTAATTGTCTGACTGGTTTCACTTCACATGATAATTTCTAGGTCCATCCATGTTGCTATAAATGTTGGTAATTCGTTCCTTTTAATGGCTGAGTAATATTCCATTGTGTGTATGTACCATATCTTCCCTATCCACTCCTCTGTCGATGGGCATTTAGGTTGTTTCCATGATCTGGCTATTGCATAGAGTGCTGCAAAGAACACTGGAGTACGTGTGTCTTTTCGAGTCATGGTTTCCTCTCACAGTCAGCAATTTTAAACACTCTTGTAACAATTTGCTGGCCCCTTTTCCTTACTAAGAGTCGTCCGTCTCATAAAAGGCTTAAGAAAAAAGGATACTGAGCCTAAGTCTAATGTGACAGTCTTTAAACTTCATTAGACAAAAATAGGATAAAACCAAACCCATCCGTTTAGATGAACCTTTTTTTCTCTTTTACTCAACCCAGCTAGATGGTGATATGTAATCAACACACATGTATCTAGGGTCGCTGTCATGGATCTCAGTACCGGGCTAGATGCTGTGAATGGCAGCCTTCCTGCTGTGAGAGCTTCCAGTTCAGTTGAGGAGACAGCACCTGTTTACGTGTAAATCAAAGTTTCTCAGCCTCTGCACCAGTGAGCTTCTGGGTGGTGTTGTGGGATATTATCCTGTGGACATTGTGGGATGTCCACGTTGTAGGATGTTTCCCAGCATCCCTGGCTTCAACCCACTAGATGTGCCTCTCTCCGGTTATGCCTGGCAGAAAGGTCTCTGGGCACCATATTTTCATTCCCCCCCGGGATGCAAAATGGCTTCTCTTTGAAACCACTGGTGTTATGTGATTCGTCTTGCAGATTAGCACGTGGCGGCCAAATGAGGCAGTAAGAGGAAGGGGTCACTCACTGGAGGGAGTGGCTCAGGTGTCCGTCATAGACTGGATCTTAAAAATGTAGGGTGAGATTTTGACAAGCAGAGAAGTCATTTCAGGTGGAAAACAATGACACAAGCTGGGCTTCCAGACTGAACTGCGTTTGGTGGGTGTGCGGGAGGGCCTGGTGAAGAGATGGCCTGGCTTGAGTGGAAGAGGAAGCAGACAGTGGGAGACTAGACTGATAAGGGAGGTGGCTGCTGTGAATGCCAGGTTGGGAAGCAACAGATGTCTGAGAGTAAGAGAACGCGGAGGGGTATATAGAGGTATATAGAGGTATATAGGCAGTGACTTTGACTGGACTTTGCAGGATGGGATGGAGGGAGTATGGACAGGACCAGGGGGACCTCTTTTACAAAGAGGGTGGGGGAAAGTGACGTTGAAAGAGACAGCCTGGATTCCTCATATGGCAGGGACATCTCTTAGTGGCACATGCACAAGACATCAGGTCGCTCACACAGAATGGGCTCTGCAGATTCGTTTTCCTTTTTAAAGCATTTTAATACATTTTAAAAATTATAGTTGATAGTGTTGTGCCAATTTCTGCTGTACAGCATAGTGACCCAGCCATATATATATATATATATCCTTTTTCTCTTACTATCTTCCATCATGGTCTATGCCAAGAGACTGGATATAGTTCCCTGTATTACACAGCAGGATTCATTGCTTATCTATTCCAAGTGTAATACTTTGCATCTACCAGTCCCAAACTCCCCGTCCATCCCACTCCCTTCCCCCTCGCCCTTGGCAACCATAAGTCTATTCTCTATTTCTGTGAGTTTGTTTCTATTTTGGGAACAGTTTCACTTAGGCCATATTTTAGGTTCCACATAGAAGTGATATCATATGGTATTGTCCTTTCTATTTCTGATTTATTTCACATAGTATGACAATCTCTATTTGCACCCATGTTGCCGCAAATGGCATTATTTCATTCTTTTTTATGGCTGAGTAGTATTCTGTTGTATTGTTTTTCTTTTTCTTTAGAGATCAGAACATGTAGATGCTGCAGATTTGACTTCAAAAGTCATTGCCTTGTTCATCACATTAGTATACTTCGTTAGATCTTTTAGATTAGCTCCTGGGACTAAAATCCATATTCTTCAGTTTTCAACTATGTTGTATACCTCCCTCACCTTTGAAAATCTTCTCCATTTTGCCTACGCCATCTCTCCTCTGATGGTATGGTACACATTATCTGATGAACCGCTCACCTGAAGAAAACCTTTCTTTCATAGTTTGTCTTTGTTTCAATGTATGATAGACACATTGGTGAGACTACCAACTTTCTGGCATGTAGGGTATTCATAAAGCACATCATGCGTGCTTTTACATTTTAATAACCTAGGAGTTAGTCTAGGGGAACACATATATGTCACCAGCCACTAAAGGTGAGGGTATGAAAGTTTAGGGCAGCAGTTTAATCCCAGGACATTTTATTTCAGGACTTAGACAAGTGAATATGGCTGCCAAACAGTGAGCCCTGTACTGTGGCTGACGTCAATGAAGCACGTAGTAGCTGAGAGAGGAAAATTCACTTGGTTCATTAGCAAACAGAGCCCGAGAGATGATTTCTATCACAGCTCACCTCAAAGTCATTAAAATTGAAAAGTGACCTGACAACAGTGTAAAGCCCCATAGTTTGGTACTGCTGACCCGAGCCCGGTCATGCTTGCCATTTGAATAACGGGGTGAGATAGTCTTGGCAGACGGTGAATGAGTTAAGGTCTCAGGGTTATTCAAGCTCAGTTTCCTTAGGAAAGAAGAGGAAATCCTTCTGCTGTCCTTGGTTGGCTCTCATAGGAAGCCTTTTTCATAATTTCGCGTAGGAAAGGAAACCCCCAGTGTGTCCGTGGATTTATCTGTGATAGAGTAAGCTTGCGGAATCAGAGCTGGCCCTGAGCTCGTCGCATGCCTGCCACTATTCTGGAGGAGGTGGGGGAAGCGTGGCAAATCACGGGATCCCTGTCCGCCACCGCTGAGAGGAGGTCGTGGAGTAGTTCTCCATCAGTCCTCCAATGACATGGTACATATTATCTGGTTCTGTGTGGCACAGACCAAGGCCAGTCTGGGCTGGGAGGGGTTCTGGAAAGTTTCCTGGAAGTGGACAAACTTACACTGGGCCTGGAGAAGTCACAGGGAGAGAAAGATGTGGGCTTTTTGAGTAACTTGAAAAGACAACCAGCGTGTTGTGTGTAGGGAAAGGCTGGACGCCCTACCCAGCAGGAGCAGAGAAATGGTATGCTTAGGGGAAGAATGAGAGCTGCCCCTGAATATTGTTGGAGGACAGGATGCCCCCGGCTCTGAAGGCAGGGCCTTGAAAAACCACTCAGTACTGGCAGCAGTGGTAACCACTGTAGTCCATGGAGCCGAGATGGACCACGAAGAAAATGGTACTTTGAAGAGGAAAACCCGTTTGAACAGGAGTAGTCCTAGACAGTTCTATAACCGAAGTTTAAGGTAAATGAATTGTGGTGACTTCCATAGCTATGGTTCATGCTGATCAGTTCTTTGGAGGTTCTTTATGCCACTTCAAGTGTAATCGTCCATTTCCTTATGACTCATCCTATGGCTTTCCTCCAACAGATAAGATGCCCTTGCCTAGAGCTGGAATTCAGCTTCCTAGCAGTTTTGAGCCACTGTCTGTAGGAGCTATTTTTCTAGAAGCAGGACTATTTGTAGGGGGTACTAAAAATAACTCTGTGGGGTGGAGAATGGAAAAGAGCCAAGAGCACTCTTTTTTAAACGAATAAGTAGGTTCGCGAGATTTTCTTCCCATCCCCCAAACATTTCCCTTGGGAGTTCCTCCAAACCCAAGGTCACACCCATCACCCAGAACACGTAAAGCTGGGTAGTTAGAATGACCATTTCCCAAGGACAGGGACTTTGTCACGCTCATTTCTGTATTTCCAGCACCAAGAACAACGTCTGGCACTGCAGTAGACCCTTAACGGTTCCCCCTTTGCATAATATGTGGTTGAATTAATGAATTTACAACTTTTTAAAAAAAGCTTATGGTCTTACCCGTGGCATATGGAAGTTCCCAGGCCGGGGATCGAACCCGTGCCTCTGCAGCTACCTGAGCCTCTGAAGTTGGATTCTTAACCCACCGTGCCACAGCAGGAAACCCTGAATTTTCAACTTTCGACACATGTTACTGAATAACTATCTTTATTTTCAGCTTGCCCATTAGATAGTGAGTTTTTTGAGATAACAACTTCATTGAGATGTAATCTACATAACATATAATTCACACTTTCAAAGCATACAGTTGAATGTTTTTTAGTCCATTTACTGAGTTGTGCCATAATCACTAATTCCAAAACATTTTTAACACCCCGCAAAAAGAAACACTGCCCCTATCATCAGGCACTCCACATTTCCTCCTCTCCCAGCCCCTGGCAGTCACCGATCTCTTTTCTATCTCTATGGATTTGCGTGTACTGAACATTTCATGTGACCAGAATGGTACAATATGTGGTCTTTTGTGCTTGGCTTTTTAAATTAAGTATTTTCAAAGTTCAGCCGTGGTGTAGCATGTATCAGTCCTTCGTTTCTTTTTATGGCTGAACAATACTCCATTGTATGGCTAGGCCACATTTTGTTTATCCACTGATGACATTTGGGTTATTTCCACTTTTTGACTGCTGTGAATAATCCTACCGTGAACACCCTTGTGCAAGTTTTGTCTGATCTCCTCTTTTTGGTTCTCCTGGGTCCATACCTGGGAGTGGAGTTATTGGGTCATACGGTGATTTTATGTTGAACTTTTTGAGGGGCTGCCAGGCGTTTTCCAAAGTGCCTGCACCATTTTACGTTTCTACTAGCTGTGTTCAAGGGTTTCGATTTCTCTGCATTTTTGCCAATACTTGTTATTGTCTGTCTTTTAGGATAGCCATTCTAGTGGGTTATTGTTGACTTCTGAATTATAAATGTATGGTCTCAATATACCTGTGAAACACAAGTGTGAAAAGCTTAAACTATTGATCCTTGGCATCAGAAATGTTGGAGTTCCCACTGTTGTACAGTGGGTTAAGAATCAGACTGCATTGGATTGGGTCCCTGTGGAGGCGTGGGTTCGATCTGCCACCTGGTGCAGTGGGTTAAAGAATCTGGCATTGCTGCAGCTATGGCGTAGGTCGCAGCTGCAACTCAGATTCCATCCCTGGCTGAGGAACTTCCATGTGCCTCGTATGTGGCCATAAAAATAAATGGCTACAAAAATGTGCCAGTACACTCTTTTCCATCTTGCACCTTTATTTTGAGGTGGTATTGTTTTATCTCCTTTTAGAGTTAGTGAAAAAGAGAGATTGGGGATCTGCTAAACCAGATTTTTAGCACTTTTCTAATTCAGAGTGTAGATGTCATAAGAAAACACGTATTGGGCCTTGAGATAGCGTGGAAAATTCTAGAAATGTGTCGTTTCACAATGTCTGTGCAGGAACTGCTTCTGTGCCAGTGTGTTACATTTGAAACCACACTTTATATGTGCTCAACTTTTACGCAGCTCTTGAGAAAATGAAATTGAATTTTATGCCTCTTTAATGTGATTTGAGACCATGACCATGCCATTTCTTTATAATAATTACAAGAATGTATCCAATATATGACTTTCATCTTACAGTAATTACAATCATTTACCATTTATAGAACACATAGTTTAGGACACCCTAAGTCACATTTCATGCTAATCGCTTTTCTGAAAATAAAGGGTTCTGTTGTACAAGTCCAAGAACAATGATGGGGAAAAGAAAATCAATTGATACGTCACATCAAAGAAGAGCTCAAAATGAAGACGTCAGATATATGCCAGAGACGCTCATAAATTACAAATTGTGAACTCACCCCAAATTTTATTTTTAGGCAAATAAAATATCTTGAAGTCTCATTGTAAAATTTACTTCAAAGACAATTTGGTGACAGTATCTTTTCCCCAAGGCCTTGCCAGTTTAACATGCCGAAGCCTTCCAGGGTGAGCAGGATTCCATGGGACCAAAGCCCAAGAAGCCAACTTAGACTTTGAGATCTGGTCTTTCATCTAAGGACAAGAAGCCCATTTTTGTGATCTGCTTCCCATTTCCTCCTTTTAGGACTAACGGAAGAATTAAAAGTTGTCTTCCCTCTTAAAGTTAGAGGCAGGCCGCAAAGAACGAGTTTCAACAGCTGCTTCTTGTCATTCCGTGGAAAAAACTTCTGATGTGAAAAATACCCCCTGGTCCTCTGGATAGTTCTTCAAGTTCTCACTCCTGTTTTCCTTCACGTGAAGAGGTTTGGCTCCTACCCCTTCTTTATAGGCATTGTCTCTTCAGGAAGCTATTATTGGCCAGTTTATTAAAAGTCACACATTAGAAAACAAATTTGAAAGCCCAGCAAATATAAAGAAAGAAAATAAAAATTGCTTATTGTCTCATGAACCAGAGAAATTCCACGAAGACCTACTTTCTTACACTCTTTGTTTGCTTGTGTTCATTCGTTCATTGTTTATTTCACTCAGCAGATATTTACTGCACACCTGCTATATGCCATGTGCTAGGTTAGCACGTAGACCTTACATACACATGCTCCTAATTTTCTTCATAGTAAGTATGCATATAGTTATTGGTACAGCATCTGTCTCCTCTCTTAGACTCTAAACTCCAGGACCATCTTATTCACTCAACAGCCTACAATGACCACTTACCAGCCGTTTGATATTCTTGGAACATGATATTTTTAATGCCTATGTCTACCATAACTTACTATTTCTCAGTTTTTGCTCAGTTAAGACATTTCCATATGTCTTGCCTTGTTAATTAAAACTGTTTTGGGCATTATGTCAAAAGGTATGTACATTGCTATGGCTTTTGTTGTATTAGCCCAACTGCCTTGGAGCACAAGCTCTACCAGCACCGGGTGGATGAGGATTTCTGAAAGGCAGTTAAAGGGAATGACAAAATGGGAGACTCAGGGGGGTGAAGGACTTAACAATCCATCCCTTGGCCTGCGGAAGGTCACAATGATCACCTTCACCAGGTGGAGGTCAGTTAGTTTAGGAGCATTGGACACACTTGGGAGAGCGCCATCAGCTTAGTAGCGCTGTGATTTGGGGTTGAGACTAGGCAGTGGTAGAATTGTTTATTTATATGTTCTTGAATTATCTTTACAGAGCTAAGAGTGAGCTGGAGAAATGGTGTTGACATAAACTCAGAGAGGTGATCTAGATACTGATTGGTTCTCAGTTACGTGTGAGAGTCCGATTTAGGTGCTGTGATAGAGAGCACAGTTCTTGTCCTCAGAGACTAAAATCCAGTAGCAGGGAAAACACGTGGCCATCAGAACCTGATAGACCTGGATTTCGGATCAGATTCTGCTACTGATATTACCAGTGAGCAGAACGTGTCTGACGTTCAGTTTCCTCACCTGACAAATGGTGCTGATCACAAAGTTGTAAGAAGGAAAAGAGATGCTGGGTGTCAAGTGCTTAGCACCTAACCCAGTAGCTCTCAGGAAATGAGGAGTACCCCTGCTTTGAGAATGATTTTTCCTACCTGCCAAGGATTTTGTGGGGATTGAATGAAATAATGAATGCCAAACACTTACTACTATGGCAACATCAACTTAAGAAGTGAGGATGGGAGCTCCCGTCCTGGCCCAGCGGAAACGAATCTGACTAGGAACCAAGAGGTTGCGGGTTCAATCCCTGGCCTCGTGCAGTGAGTTAAGGATCTGGCGTTGCCATGAGCTGTGGTGTAGGTCACAGACGTGACTTGCAACCTGCGTTGCTGTGGCTGTGGTGTAGGCCGGCGGCTATAGCTCCCATTCGACCCATAGCTTGGGAACCTCCACGTGTCGCGGGTGCGGCCCTAAAAAGCAAAAAAAAAAAAAAAAAAAAAAAAGAAGTGACGATGATCTTGACAACCCTTTGGGAGAAGAACAGGAAATATGTCCTAAGTGAGTTGTAGCGGGCATAAAAGAGCCACAGAAGGATGGCCACTCTTGTCGCAGAAAAGCTGAGTCTCAGCCCACGATGCTGAAGATACCGTGGGCTCTCCAGGCCCCGCGTCACCCAGACTTATGAAGATCAGCTGCTCAGAGCGATCCCAGGTTCTGACCACTCAGCTGTTGGTCGCCTCTCGTCTTTGCACTCACCGCGTTCGGGGCCCCTGGAGTGTGCTTGTCCGCGGAGTCGTGAGGGCGTGCCTGTGACTTGCCCGGGATTGTCTGCCAAAGCCAACGTTTTTGAGGAGCAGGTGGTATTTTGCTCTTGCGCCATCACGAGAGAATGACTTTTGTAGTTTGAAATGAGACAGGGTATTCTAAAGCTCTAAGGGTCTGGTCAAAGACGTCAGCGGCTGCCAAAGCTGCAGTGGATGCCTCCGAAATGCGATTGATGAACATGCTTTCCCCGCCGGCCCCCCGAAGCCACTTTCCTGTTACGGGGTGGAAGCTGGTCTATTTCAGTGATGTGTGCTGGCTTCTCCGCTCCTGAAGCCCGTGTATTGGGCGCCCCAGGTTTAAAGAGAATGGGGACAAATTAACTGTTGTTCTCAAGTACTAATGCTGCAGGCCTTTGTGAAATCAAACCTTTGCTGAATGGAAAATATGATTGTCTTTCCCTCTTTCCAAAGTTACTTGTTTACCTGTTGCTCATAAAGCTCAGGGCAATTCGTGGTGGGGAAAAGATATTCTTTTGTCTGATGGGTTTCATTTCACCACCGTAGACTTCCCTGAAGATTGCAAAGCTCTTCTGTTGCTGCGCATTGGTAGAGCTCAGCCTGAGGAAGGAGAATTAGCGTCTGGTAGTACCTCCCCGCCTGCCAGTTCTACCGCACGGATTCAGCCTTTGGAACTGATTTAATCAATGGATCGGCACATTATTCAGAGGGGGAATGCTGTTAGAGAAAAGCTTTCATGAGGGCTGATGGTTCGTACAGATACTATTCAGGACTTTTAATCACATCACCTAAAAGAAACACATCTGAATGCTGCTTAGGCCTAGAATTTTGATGAGAATAAAATATTAAGGAGTGCTTAGGAGGAGCCCACGGCTGGGATTTCTGTGTACAGACATTTCTTCTGAGAAAGAAAAGGTAGAATGTTCTAGAATAAGGACCCACAAAAACCGAAGTCACACCCATGGATGAGCCTAACGGAAGTGGGAGAAATGAGAGGTCGAAAGTGATGAAAAAGCTAAAGTGGGGGGCGGGGGGCTGTTAGTTCCAGCTTTGGTGGCAGAGATCTGGGGCTGCACAGGTCAGTGGTCGGGCAAGTGAAGGCTGTCTGGTCCTCATCTGCCTCATCTGTCAAATGAGGTTAGTGGTACTTACTTCCCAAGGTGTTTGTGAGCATTAGGATAGTAAGGATTTTGTTTTTGTTTTCCTTACCCGTCCATGTTATGTGTATTTTAAAAATTATTTGTGTCCTCAAACTAGAATCTAAGTCCCCTGGGTATGGTGGGTCGGATAAAGTATTTGGCATCTCTTTTACCAGGCAAATCTCACTCACCTTGAGGGTTGACCCAGGGGAGCCCACTTTGTAGACACAGATGCCCTGGGTCATTACCAAAGCCTTCTGGATAAGGAGGAAGATTTTCCTCTCCAGGACAGCCTGGCTGGGTCTGCTCAGTTAAATGGAAACATCATAACATCACGGTTTTAAAAACAGGCTTTGTGTTCAGTCAGGAGTAGTTTTGAATCCCAGTTCTCGTGCTTAATCGCTTTATAATCTTGGGCAAGTTGCTTAACGTCCCTGTGTTTTTTTTTTTTTTTTTTTTCATTTGAAATGTGAGAATAAAAGGGGATCAGGGAAGATAAAATGAAATTAAGGATGCAAAGCACAGAGCACCATACCTGGCATGGAGGCTCATTAAAGGGCATTGGGAAGAGTGGTGGTTGCCATAGCAGCGGCAGCATTGTCCCTTGAGGACACAAGTTCTCTGCCATCTTGAAGTCTGCTGGAGCCATTAGCTCCACTGGCGCTTGCTTTGAGGGAGGCCGATTCCTAGCCCCTGGCTCTTTTTGCCCGCCTAGAACCTGCTGATCTTGCATTCACTGCGATAGAAAGTCCTTGTAATCAGGCTGTTGAGGTTGGACAGATTTGAGTTCCCTCCTGGCTCTGTCACTTTATAGCTGAGTGACACTGGGCAAGTTAACTTCCCTAACTTTTCAGAGCCTCATTGTTCTCAGCCACAAAATGATAATAAAGCGATTATTTACTGCGTAGTGCTACTGAGAGAATAAACTATGAAAATCCACATGTGAAAGTGTTTCACGCAGTCACTGGGACAGGACAGGTGTCCCGCAAAGGCATCTTCTGAGGTGTGGAAGCAAGACTCCCATCACACGCAGTATCGTTTTAGAATTGAACGCCTTTCATTGTATTAAGTTTATATGAGAATTGGCGATTACGGACACGGTAACCGCAGCACCACAGAATGTCTTCTAGGAGTTCTCTTTGTGGTGCAGTGTGTTGAGGATTTGGCATTGTTGCTGCTGTGGCGCAGGTTTGATCCCTGGCCCGGGAACTTCCACATGCCATGGGCACGGTCAAAAAAAAAAATAATGTTTTCTGGCTTAGAACTGCTTATTTTCCAGCCAATATGGATAAAGAGGAGTTCCTATAGCCCATTAAGGTCAATGTTTTCTTGATAGAATGAGTTAGACTCTTACTGCTTACTCAGAGTGTGGTCTTTTGACCAACCACAAGTGAGACCTTATGAGAAATGCAGAGTCCAAGGCCCCACTCCAGTCCTGCTGAATCAGATAAAGAGTCCAAGGTAATGAACTTCTAATCCTAGGGTGTCGTTGCTACAACGTTCATTTCCATGCTCACCACGTCACTATTATTCGACTGGTACAATGCTCCAGTTTCTGGGGATACCTATGTTGTGTACTGTTCTCCTTTTCCAAGTGGGGAGTGAGCCCTAGAGATGCTGAGTGTTTTGCTCTGGGTCAAGTGAGCTACTTGGCAGCAAGGCCAGGATTAGACTGGTGAGGCCTTGGCATTCCACCTTCTGACACTGTCCTCCACGGCCCTGCTCTTCCCCAAATCCCATCTGCTTCCCTTTCCAGCGTCTGCCATCCGCTCATCACTCTCTTTCCCCTTAAAGTCCCAGATGGCCAGCCTTTTAGTGCTGCCTTTCCTAGATCTGATACCAACCACATCAGGGCAAAATCTAAAGGACTTAGTAGATGAATGATGAAAACTCCTGTACCAGAAATATCGACTGCTATTGATGCCATTTGTAGTGATATTCCAGCTTTCATGGTGCAAATGGAAGCTGTGCTGCAGTGGTTTTCAAACTTTCGTTGCATTAGTTTTACTTGTGTTTGCAATGCTGATTCCTGGGCCCCACAAACAGGGATTCTGGCTTCTGAGTCTGGCCAGGGGTTCAGGATCTGTGCTTTTAACATACCCCCCAAGTGATTCTGAAGCACGTAGCTCACGCTTTCAGAAAACTGGTTGGCTTTAGAGTCAGGCTGCCTGGCTTCCAATCCAGGCTATGCCACTGACTAGCTGAAGTCTTTGGGTCTTGATTTCCTTGACTTTAAGAAGAGGGTAATGGGCAGTTCCCTTGTGGTGCAGTGGGTGAAGGATCCAGTGTTGTCACAGCTGTGGCGCAGGTCGCAAGTGTGGTGTGGATTCAACCCCTGGCCCGGGAACTTCCGCATTCTGCAGCCAGAGAGAAGGAGAGCATGAGAGGGAGAGAGGGAGGGAAGGAGGGAGAGAATAACAATACCTTCCGGTCAACATAATGTTGTTTGGTAATCACATGAGATAATGTGAAACCGCATAGCATGGAACCCACAGTTAGCGCTAAGAAATGTTAGGTAGTGTTATTTTAAAATCCAGGATGTGGTTTTCTGCTTACTAAATGATAACTAGTATTAAAGGAAGATTGTCTCTGTGTTAACACATGTGTATCTATCTCCACGTAAATAGAATTACCCTGTACAGCTTAGGGAAAACACTCTCTCGTCCTTGAAGCATTTCTGAACTTCCTCCCAGTTGGAATAATTGTGCCTTAAAAAAATTTTTTTGTTATAGTTGATTTACAATGTTCTGCTGTACAGTAAAGTCATCCAATTATACACACACACACACACACATATATGTATGTGCATATATATATATATATATATATATATATACACACACACATTTTTTTCTCACATTATTCTCTATCATGTTCCATCACAAGTGACTAGATACAGTTCCCTGTGCTCTGCAGCAGGATCTCATTGCTTATCCACTCCAAATGCAGTAGTTTGCATCTATTGACCCCAAGCTCCCAGTCCATCTCGCTCCCTCCTCCTCCCCCTTGGCAAGCACAGGTGTGTTGTCTGTGCCCATGAGTTTGTTTCTTTTTATAGCTCTCCCATTTGTGCCTCCCCATAGAAGGCATTTTATGTAAGAACTTTGCAGCTCTCAGGAGTTTCCATCGTGGTTCAGCAGTAACGAACCCCACTGGTATCCATGAGGATGTGCGTTCGATCCCCGGCCTCGCTCAGTGGGTTAAGGATCCGGCGTTGCCAGGAGCTGTGGTGTAGGTCACAGACGCGGCTCGGATTCCGCGTTGCTGTGGCTGTGGTGTAGGCCAGCAGCTACAGCTACGATTAGACCCCTAGCCTGGGAACCTCCATATGCCATAGATGCGGCCCTAAAAATACAAAGAAAAAAAAAAAGCCAAACAAACAAAAAACAACAGCAAGAAAAGAGGTTTGCATCTCTCTAGCTCCCTAGCCTTTAGGACAGAGGTGTACCACCCTGCACCCCGACTCCCACTTCACGCAGCCACGGCACCCACACAGTGCTTCGTCCTCAGCAGGACTCAAAAACGTATTTGCTCCACTGACCTGAAGTGCTCGGAGTGAGAAGACACTCACCTGAACTATACCAGACTAGAATCTCTTCACGCTCCCAGGCCTGAGCAAGTGAGAAGGGACAGAAGAAATCTAGGAGCTGTTGGGTCTTTTCTGGCTTGTTCCCTCTGCCAGAAGTGCGGTTGGGAGGACCACGCTGAAAACCGCCCCACCAACCACAGTCGTTTTTGTTTAAGTCATAGTCAGATGGAGGACATTTCCTGAAATTGCACCGTTGATTCTTGAAGGAAGGCCAAGCCCATCCCTGTAAGTGGGTGTCCATTAACTTGGTGGACAGGGGAGACTCCGCTTGGCCCGTGGGGATTTCTGCACGGGCGCCCAACAGACAGATAAGGATGGATGTTTCCCCCTGGGACACATCAGACAGGAGGCTGGTTGAACTTTCTGCTTTCTGACCAACTGCTTGAGAGTTTATGGACCGTATGTGGCTCCAGATCCTCCACCTCACCGAACAGAGATTTGGTGCCTGAGAGATGGAACGCAAATGTCCCATCATGGACTCTTGAAGGGTTTTCAGCCATCATCTAACATGTGATAGCAGACGGTGTCAATGGTTGGTTAAGAGCCTTGTATGGTTGGTTTCCTGCGTTACGTCCCATCCCCAGATGGTTCGTATTTCTTGGGTTTGAACTCCAGCCCTGTCGTTGACCAGCCAGGTGACCTTGGGCCTGTCACTTGCTCTCTTTGTGACCTCAGCTCCTTTTAGAAAAGGAGCAAATTGGATCGGCAGCTCTTCAGGTCCTTTTTAGCTCTGAATAAAAGAGACTCTCCCAGAAATAGAATTGTATTATTCCTTTTTTTTTTTTTTTGAAAATCCATTCTTTCCTCATGTTGAAATGCTTGCAGTTCTGTGAGCCAGGTCACCGTGTGTCGTGAGCCTTGTCTCTCAGAGTCTAGCAGGAAGTCGGAGGCAAAGATACATTCTGAAGTATGTTTCTCCTATTAGATCCGAGTGACATTTGTCCCTGCACATGTCACATCACACACCAACACGCTCTCTGGCAGGGCACACGCTGATTAAGACCTATTCCAAGACAATGCAGTGTGTGTGATTGAAATCCAAAAGCATTGATTGTTTTATCTCTATCAGGAGACACTGCTGTCTGTTTGGTGACAGACGACAACTCTCCACACCGCTTCATCTGCCAGCTGGACACGGGGTGACACAGGCAGCTTCCAAGTCTGTGGGCTGAGCCATTAGCTGTGACAGTCAGCTTCAAACCCTCCGTCACACTGTCACATCCCTAGGATGGTCACAGTGAGCAAGATTAGATGTGTCACAGCTGAAAGGTGATCCCTAAACGGAGGCCTTGGTGGGAAGACCCTCGAACGGTGGCAGGCCTGTCTAGAAGCTTCTGCATGGGGGTTTCGGTGGAGGGGGTGGTGCTGGAGAGATTTGAGAGCAGAGCACAGAGAGGACATCTGGGTCTGAAGTGTGTGTGTCCCTTCTCCACACCCCAGCGTGATAGCAGGACAGCCCCAGAAGGATTAAACCCCAAGTATTTATGAGCTAAATTTGATGTTTCCGCCTCCGTGGGAATGCCCAGTAAATACCGTGGACATCTGCACTCGATGCTTGCATTTCATGAAGTCCTTTTGCATGCATTAGCTCATGCAAGGCCTAAACCTTGAATCATGGCCGATGGGTAGAACCTAGGCTTTTACCTTGTTTCTAGCGAGGAATTAGCCATGCCCTTTAATCTCTGACCCTTGGCCCCACAACCCACTCTTCCGGGCTTGAACCTGTGGCTCTGGGTCCGGGTTCTTTCTACTTTTCGGAGCTGTTCCATTTTCCAAGCCTAGAGCTAATGTCTACAGGTCAAGTAATCTTAGAAGCTCACACTTAGTGAGCCCTTACAGTGGCCCAGGGACTTTACGTAATTCTCATTTAATCTTCACAACAACCCGATGAGGACAATACTATTATTGTAATCCTCATTTTCCAGCCCCCATCCTCAAGGAGCTCAAAATCTATCTAGTAGCATTAGAATGGTTAGCGAACTTGAGAGTTCAATTTGGCTTTGAATCCTAGCAAAAACTCCATTAAAGTTCAAAGACGATTCATTTATATCAATAATAGTTAATATTCCTTGAGAGCTCACCGTGTGCCAGCCACTGGGCTAAGCACTTTGCATGCATTATCCCATTGGGTCCTCACCAGTATCGCCATGATGTATGTATAATGCCCCCATTGTACAGATGGAGAAGTTAAGGCGAGGCACAGTTACCATATGGACTCATATGTAACGTAAGGAATGGTATCTTTAGTGGAGTTTTTGCAGAGGATTCAGACCCGCCTTTCACAAAGCCCACACACGCATGGCTCTGCCATGTCTGTCTTCCCTCTCATTCTGCAGGAAGAGGCTCTGAATATACCATCTCCAAGGGCAGTGACTGTAGCCATTGTGCTTTGGCGTTGCCATCCAGGACCTCGCGGTTCAGGAGATGCAATAACTCCCCTCACATGGACCAATTACAGAAAAACTGCCTTTGTAAAGCAGCAGCGTGAGCAAGAACAGGCACTTCATTATCTGCCTGTGCCCATGGGGAAGCAGGGATGCTGGTGAGAGGCTGATTGGCCTGGGAAATGGCAGGGCTTGGGATCTGCACGTTCAGGGTCAAAGAACTTCATGCCGACTTCCAGGATTGCCTTCCCAGGATGCTCTGGTGCCGGCTCGCCCCACCCCCACCCCTCCCAGGGCCGGGCTCCTGGGGTTTGTCTCTCAGTGGGATCCCATTGGCAGCCTGTCCCCTCCCGCAGTGACAGCGGCCCTAGTGACTTCTGGGCACTCATTTCCCAGGGCCCTTTTCAGTCCCCGCGAACCACGAGTTCTTTTTCACTGCGAGTTTGACGACGGGGCGGCACGGAGGCCAACAGATGTACTTTCTCTGCGGAGGGCTTGAATCCAGTGAATTGCGCTCAGACAGGTAAAGGGTAATTTTCCTTCTTTTCCGCCATCTTTCTCAAAGTTTCTAGGGTCACTTAGCTGGAACTCTGCAGGCTTCTCGGCTCCAAAGTAGAGGCCAAAGTTGTTTCTTTCTTTATTCTTGGAGCTGGTGGAAGATTCTTAGGAGGTGATTTTTTTTTTCTCCTCTCATCTCTTACCCCAGGAAACAGCGCTCTCTTTTTAGTTAAGTGCTTCCCATCGCCCCAAATGGAGTTATTCCAGGTCTTGTTAGTTATCAGAGTGTAGTATTCTTTTATTTTTACTGGTTGCATATGGAACATTTTGTTTAAAAGCCGGTGCCTTTGGCCTGGGCCTCAAATTCTCTTTTCCCTCAGACAAGCACAATCAGAAGTGAGGGCTGCCCAGATTTCAAGAGTGAGTGAGTTTGTGTGTGTTGAGATCAGAGTGGGGAGATGGGCCTTTTCCTAGCCTGGTCCCCTCTGTTGAATCAAAGAGTTCTGATTCTCTCACACACATGCTCTCTCCACACACACACACACGCGCACACACACACACACACACACACTTTCTACTTTTAACACTTTTCTTCACTCTGAGTACATATTCTACTTCTTCCTACACCCCATATCCCACCCCGACTGCTCTTCTCATCGCCAGCACTATTATCTTCCTAACTCTTGCCATTTGGGGGCTTTTGTGTAAAGAAATGGAGCTTTTATGGGCAGAAAACCCTCTTCCCCCTGCAAACTGACGGTCACATATTCCCGCAGGAGATGTCAGCTGTGAAGGGCATGTGCTCTGGAGCCAGAGAGCCATGAGTTGGAGGCAAGGCTTTACTTCTTAGCTACGTGACCTTGAGCATAACATTGAAATCCTGTGAGCCTCAGTTTACTCAGTGAATCGTAATAGAACCTACCGCATAGGATTGTTGTGTGAAGATTCAGAATAATAAGGCATGTGATTTAGCATACAGCTCATGTAATCAATTAAAGCCTGCCTGTTATCACCAAGCATTGTGATCTTAGCTGTTTTGGCTGTGCAGGATTTTGCTTCATCTCGATGCTGTTTCTTTGCTGCTCAGGACTCAGAACAAGCTTCTACGTCACCAAATTGTTTCCCTTTTAAAACTCAAGTGAAATTTACATAACAAAATTTGCCATGTCGGAGTTCTCCTCTCGTGGCTCAGTGGTTAACGAATCCGACTAGGATCCATGAGGTTGCAGGTTCGATCCCTGGCCTTGCTCAGTGGGTTAAGGATCCAGTGTTGCCGTGAGCTGTGGTGTAGGTCACAGATGTGGCTCGGATCCCGCGTTGCTGTGGCTGTGGTGTAGGCCGGCGGCTACAGCTCCGATTTGACCCCCTAGTGTGGGAACCTCCATATGCCGCGAGTGCGGCCCTAGAAAAGGGAAAAAGACCAAAAAAAAAAAGAAAAAATGCACCATGTTAAAGTCTACTCTTCAGTAACATTCAGTACAACCCACCATGTTGTGAAATTACCATTGTCTAGTTCAAAATACTTTTATCGGCCCCAAAGAAAACCCTGTACCCGCTAAGCAATCCTCACTCCTGTCCCCACCAGTCCAATGCCTTGCTTTTAAATCAATTTCTTTCAGATTATCAGCCGTTCCAGAAATCTGAGGAATTCAGGGGAATTCTAGGTAGTAAGAGTTTTCCAAAAGTCAGCCAGAAATGCATTCCTAAATAGAAGAAATAGCCGCTGGCAGCATAGGCCTGACGTATTGGAGGGCAGAGTGGACAACGGCAGTAGATACAGTCGGTGTGGCCAACGCAGACACTCTTTCCTCTTCGCTGCTTTCTGTCTTTGTTCACATGATTTTGTCTTGTGGCTGAAGGAGAAGATGGGCTTGCAGCCTTGAGTGAGGGGAGGGCTGGATATGTAAACCCCTTGTCAGCGACTTAGGGGAAGGTTAACAGGTCAGCCTCTTTGCATTGACTTTCCATCCTGCCACATTCCAAGGGAGGAATTTTAGTCTTGGGAGGCATGTTCCGGATAACCCTCAGGGAAAATGCAGCCCTTTGAAGTTCCGGGTGGTTTCTGCAGCTGCTGATTTCTTCCCACCGCCCAGGTAGGAGGGGTCCAGGTCAGCAGCACTTAGGCGCAGTCCGACTGGCTGCTCCTTTGCAGGGGCACAGGTTGTAGGCTTCCTGCACCAGGCTGTGTGGGGAGGGGACAGGGCTGATGAATCAGCTGCAGAGGACAAAGGAGGGAAGCTCCAGTTGACTCAGGCCTCAAGTAAGAAGTGGGAAAAAGGACACACACTTAAGAAGGGGCATGGGTGAAAAATACTCTGCAGTTGGGCAAATGTATGCCAAGGCCTCGTGAGTTGACCAGTTGGCCCTTTGGGGCTGTAAGTCTCCCTGAGAAGCCTTCTCTTGCCCTTTGGAGCCAACGAAGAAAGCCTTTCCTTGGCAAACTTCTTGGCTCAGTCATTGTTCAGGCAGATTTTCTACTTGTGTGGGGTTCAAAACTTCTTCTACTCAGGCTCTTTTTTTTTTTTTTTTTGGCCAAGCCTATGGCATGTGCAAGTTCCCAGGCCAGGAATCAAACTTTCACCACAGTAGCAACCCAAGCCACTGCAGCGACAAGACCGGATACTTAACCCATTGCGCCACAAGGGAACTCCCATAGTCAGGTCTTTTTGATTGCTCTGTTATTTAAAAATTTTTTTAAAGTTTTATTGAGATATGATTGACATCTAACATTGTATAAGTTTAAGGAGTGCAACATAAAGATTTGATGCATGCATATATTGCAAAAGGATCACCACAGTGTGCTTCCTTAACATTCATCACCTCGCATAGTTACAATTTTTTCCCCTTGGCACAAGAACTTTTAGGATCTACTCTTTTAGCAACTTTCACATATACATACAATAGAATTGTTAATTAGAATCATTATGCTGTATATTACATCCCAGAACTTGCTTTTTAAAAAAACTATTCTAGTTGATGTACAATATATTAGTGTCAGATGTATTACATAGCGATTTTAGTAGATTGTAGTAGATTATACATCATAGAAAATTACTGTAAAATGCTGACTTTAATCCCTGTGCTGTACATTACGTTCCGGTGACTTATTTATTTTAGGACTGGTAGTTTGTACTCTTAATTTTCTTCACCTGTCTCATCCCTCCCACCCCCCAGAATTTCTTTACCTCTGCACCCTGCCTCTGGCAACCACAAGTCTGATCTCTATTTCTATGAGCTTGTTTTTTTGAATGTCCACCTATTAGTGAGATCATACGGTATTTGTCTTTGCTGTGTAACTTATTTCACTTAGCATCATATCCTCAAGGTCCATCTGTGTTGTCACAAATGGCCGACTTTCCTTCTTTTTTATGGCTGAATAGTATTTCAGTATACATGTTATATATATTTTCTGTATCCATTCATTCTGTTCACCTGTGGATGGACAGTTACAGCATCTTTTATAAGAGCAGCCTTTTCCTAGGAAACCATGTCCCTACTTTGGGCAGTTTTGCCACAGTTGATTAAAGACCAGAAAGGGAGTGGGGAAGACTAAAGCATTCTGGCAGCCTTGCTTTGCTGGGTGGCCAATGGGGTTCTTCATATTCATTCTAAAAGCAGATAGACACAGGAGTACCCATTGTGGCTCAGTGGGTTACAAACCTGACTAGGATCCATGAGGATGTGGGTTTGATACCTGGCCTCACTCAGTGGGTTGGGGATCCAGCATTGCCATGAGCTGTGGTGTAGGTCACAGACGTGGTTCGGATCCTGCATTCCTGTGGCTGTGGTGTAGACTGGCAGCTGAAGCTTGGATTTGATCCCTAGCCTGGGAACCTCCATATGCCGTAGGTGCAGCCCTAAAAAGAAAGAAAACAAAGTAAATAGACATGGAAGAGAGGTCTGTAATTTAAATATGCTTCTTCTGTTTGGGTCTTTCTCTAAGTCAGTGACCCTCACACTGTAGCCTGCAGCAGAATCATCCAGGAGGCCAGTTCAGAATGCAGATACCTGGGCCCCACTCCTGCAGAATCAGAATCATGGTTGTCGAAATCTCAGCTGCCTCTGGGCACCAATGCCAAATAGAAATGCGGAGACAGAGTTGGAGAACACAGAAAAAGGAGCTTTAATTGCCCGGCAAAGAGGGAACAGAGCAGGCTAGCGCCTCAGGGGCTGTGCACGCCCCTTGGAGGGGGTAGTGAGGAGTCTTGTAGCGTTCAAGGAGCAGGCTGTCATCAACTAGTGGACCTTTTCCTGACTGGTGGGCAGTGAGATGATTGGGCGTCAGCTTCACCAGCCTTCTCGTTCCAGCCCTTCTGGGATCCACGTGCTCGCAGGCAGCATCCGGTTTATTCTTCCACCTGCTGGGGCTTCAGCACCTGCTGCACAGCTCCAAGGACGTGACTCAGAGTATTGTCTATAGTCTTTGAAGAAGAACTAACTAAAGGTCCTTGACTTTGCTGAGCAACTAAACTGTCATTATTCTGTCTTGCTTGACTGTATTTTCCCTTTTCTCTGTATTTCCTCCCTTCTCTTGCTAAATCGATTCTTTGACCAAAGTTTTTCTATAGATAAAAAGGCAGGTGGAGGATATGAGTAGGGGGGCCACTCCGGGAAGACCTCACAAGGGTCCTGCTCGGTTATGTGGTTACATGGCGAGACCCCAGAAACAACGCTCGGGCCAGCAGCTCCAAGTGGCGCTGATGCAATTGGTCTTTGAACTGAACTTACTGAGACACTGCGCCCAGGGGTCATATGGGGGGGGGTCAGAGTAATCTGATTATTCACAGAGGTTCTATCAAGAAATTACAAAGGAGTGCTTCTCACTCGTGTCTGTTTATGCCTAGTTCCTATTTTACTAAGAGAGTTTCAAGTAAGTGGCCATTATTTTTTATAGACAATACATTACGTGAAGTCGTAGGACTAGTTTTAAACAGTTTTAGTTTAAACTTCATCCATGAGATTGAATTCGAAGAGTGTTCTTGAAAATCCATTTCTGCGTTTTAATACATAGAAATGTCTGAAGTTTTCTTGCCCAAAGGTATTTTGTTTTCTCATGTTCATTTTGAGAAGAACGAATTTTGCCTCCTATTCACAGGGCAAGGAGATTCAGTGGCTCCCACTGAATTTCTCCTTTCTGTTCCTTGAGGAAAGAGCTTGATAAAACTCAGCCTGCGTTCTGGAAATTGAATGATTTTTATGTTGCTACAGTTAGATAGATTCCTAGAAATGAGCCCCAAACACACTTTTTAAATCTCTCTTAAAAGGCAAATATCTCAAACAAAGGGGAAAGTTTCTGAACGGCTCATGTCTTATTTTGGCCCGTGGCGTGTGGCTGTATCAAAAAGACTTCGAGAAGTATCATAAAAAAAAATGGAGCACTGCCTGAATCACACCCCTTCTTAAAACTGGGCCTTCAGCAAGCTCTTCATTTATGGAATGGAGAAGGGAAGAAGGAGAGACAGAAATACACACACACACACACACACACACACACACACACACACACACGGCCAGGCTGTACCTGGGGCTCCCCCCCCCCAGTTTGCTGTCCACCACGCCCCCACCCCATTGGACAGCCTCACCACATCCATACACAACACAGCATCTGCCCAAGTGCCGCAAACCATGCTTCTCTGCTCCTGGCAGAGAGTGGCCCAGAGAGAGAGAAGTTTCAGATTAAGTGAGCCTCCCAGCCTGACTTGGTGCCAGAAGTCAAAGTGACTCCATCCTTGACGCTCGTTGCTGAAATCCTCCAAGCAACTCTCCAGAAGGCTCCCCTGGCTGCCGGCTGCCCCTCGGAGGTGCTGGCTTTCTACCTCGGGAAGTCCTTTTGCTGGTAACACATTGGAGGTGAGTTAAAACAACTTCCTCCCTCAGCCTCAGCTTCCTGTTCCTAAGGGTGAGTTAGACAATTAGTCTCAAATAGCCCCAGCTGTTAGCGCTTCCCAGGGGACCCTCCCTGGGAAGTGGTTTTCCCCTTGGGTAATTTTGATTGCTTCTAATGAGGCTGCACGCTTTATCTTTAATAGACAATGCTAGATTGCACATCTCCAGCCGAATAGCACCTTTTGCCCCAAGGGTTTTAAGAGTTTTCTGAGATCACTCTTGAGAGCTTTGGACCCAATGGCATTTTCCTTGTTGTGGGTGAAAAAAAAGAAATCTTTACTGTGTTCCCCAGGGAGATGGCCTAGTTCTTCTGCTCTGGGGTGCTCTGTGTGTTTAGGGAAATGACTCTTTGGCTCTTAACAGGTGTGCGCGCGCGCGCACACACACACACACACACACACACACACGCATGGAGTAGGAGAGCAAAATGGAAAGAGAGTGGAGAGGAAGAATGAGCATAAGAGGGAGAATGAGAGGGAGAGAAGGGAGCTTGCAGAGCAAAGAGAATAAGATGGGCCAGAAGCCGTAGAGCAAGCAAGATGGAGGGTGCGCAGAGCCCAAGAGAGGGGCCACGAGGAGGTGGGAGAGGGAGGCCGAGCGCTCAGGGGGGTAAATGAGTCACCAGGAGAGGTTGGCAAGTACTTGCGGCCTGAGTAAGAGTAAGTCCAAAGCGGGTAGCCGCTGCCTCCAGCCTGGTGAGATGGGAAGAGAAGATGCTCAGGGCCCAGATGGGGTCCTTCTCCCCGGACCCCAAATGGAACTTCTGGGACCTCCAGACACACGTGCTCAGGACCAACATTGGGCAACCACTTGGAAGACCTGGATTCCGACTGGAGCCACACAGGTGCTCCCCTGCCCCCACCCACCCACCACATTGATATTATTTGAAATTATAAAACAAACATCATCATTAAGCACAAAGGAGACCATGATAACTTTAGAGGCTTAACTTACTGCTTTCCCAACATCAGACCTGGGGTCACACTGGGTAACTGTCATGGACTCCTTTGTGTTAAAACGGCAGGTTCTGTAATTCTCACTGTGGTTCATTGGGTTAAGGATGTGACATTTCTGTGAGGATGCGAGTTCAATTCCTGGCCTCGCGCAGTGAGTTACGGATCCGGTGTTGCCATGAGCTGCGGTGTAGGTCGCAGATGTGGCTTGGATCCTATGTTGCTATAGCTGTGGTGTAGGCCGGCAGCTGCAGCTTCTTTTCAACCCCTAGCTTGAGAACTTCCATATGCTGCAGGTGGGGCCATAAAAAAACAAAAACCAACAAAGAAAGAAGGCAAGTTCCTCGATTTGCAACAACATGGATAGACTTGGGCGGGGGGGACATTATGCCCAGTGAAATAAGTCACACAGAGAAAGGCAAATACTGTATGGTAGCACTTATACGTGGAATCTAAAAGAGACAGCAGCCTAGTGAATAAAACAAAAAAGAAGCAGCCTCATAGAGAACAAACTAGTGGTTACCAGTGGGGCGAGGGAAGGGCAAGATACGGGTGGAAGAAAAACGGGTTATTATGGGATTATATGAAATCATGTGTGTGAAACTTGTGAAAGTTCTAAAGGCTATAGAATTTAAAAATAATAAAGTTATTTAAATATTGCAATCAAATGACAGGTTCCTGAACTCAGTCCCAGAAAAATATGATTTAGGGGGCTGGGCTGAGGCCTGGCAATCTGCAGTTTGAATAGACAGCTCCACTGGAGATTCTGATGCCCAGCCAGAGGTGGGTCTTCAGCTGTACCCTTTCTTAGGAAGCAGCAAGGTCAGCTGGGTCTCTGACCTTAAGCCTGACTGCTCCGTAGTAGGGCCCAAACTAAGGTGAGGGGGGTGGGGCGCTCGCCTTGGGTGCAAAGCTCAAGGGGGTGCCGAAAATCTCAGTAATCAAAATAAAGAATATTTTGATGATACTTTTTTTACTGAAGTATAGTTTATTTACAATGTATCAATTTCTACTGTACAGCAAAGTGATTCAGTTATACGTATATATACATCCTTTTTAATATACTTTTCCATTATGGTTTATCACAGGATATTGAATATAGTTCCTTATGCTATGTAGTAAGACCTTGTTTTGATGATACGTCTTTATCAACTTTGTTTACTCTTTCAAAGAACCAGCTCTTGGTTTTATTGATTTTTTTTTTTTTTAAATCTCTATTTTAATTATCTCCTCTCTGATCTTTATGCTCTCCTTCCTTCTGCCGACTTTAGGTTTTGTTTGTTCTTCTTTTTCTAATTCTTACAGGTGGTGGGTTAGGTTAAGATTTTTCTTGTTTCTTAAAGAAGTCCTGCCATGGTTCCCTTGTAGAGCAGCGTGTTAACGATCTGACCTTGTCACTGCTGCAGCTCGGGTTGCTGCCGTGGTGTGGTTTAATCCCCGGCCTAGGAACTTGCACATGCTGTGGTCGTGACAGAAAAAAAAAAAAAATCAGCCTATATCACTATGAATTTCCCTCTAAGAGCTGCTTTTGCTACACCCCATAGATTTTGTGTGGTTGTTTTTTTCATTGTCATTAGCCACAA
Organism: Catagonus wagneri; assembly: GCA_004024745.2. Lineage (NCBI taxonomy): Eukaryota > Metazoa > Chordata > Mammalia > Artiodactyla > Tayassuidae > Catagonus > Catagonus wagneri. The sequence continues at coordinate 37,152,823 of PVHT020000015.1, read as the reverse complement.
GGTATTTTTAAATTTCCTCTTTAATTTCATTGTTGGCCCATTGGTTTTTTTGATGATCTGCTTTAAAGACTCAAAATGAATGCAGAGAAGTGTAGGCTGAACCAAATGTGAAATTTGTACATAAAGACAATCTCCAGCTCTGCCTTGTAGACCCTTGTCTCTTGTCCCATCCTAATGCCATCTCTTGTTCTAATTAAACCTTATTTACCAAAAAATAGGCAGATAGACTGTGGGCCAGAGCTTGCTGATTTGACTTCTTAGAATATTGCATTAAAACATGATTTATCCAACTAGCGTTCATGCCTTGATTGCTAATACCACTGTCCAATAAAAGCAACCTGGGCTCCTTGGAGAAATGACTGATTCTAGGATTGGAGCAAGAAGAAATAGACACGGTGAGCCTGGAGCATCTTGCAGTGCCAGAAAGAAAGTAAAGAAATGCTACCAAAAAAAACAAAAATCCTAATAGCAAAACATTGATGGGAGTCTAGCATAGGTTTCAGCTGAAAGAGCTACCAGTGGCCAAAGCTGTCCACATTTGAGAAACAAAATAAGGTAGTATTGGAGTATAACGCAAAGCGTAATATAAATATCAGAGTCCACACTGACATAAATAAATGATTAAATACATGGGTAGGAAGAGACAGATCTCCCACGCAAATTCCAAATAATATGTGTAAATACTCTGCCCTTAAGGAGACAGAGTGTAAGTCTTCACTCCTTAAGTGTGAGCTGTGAAGAATGACTTCCATCTAAAGAGTACAGCGTGGAAAGGGAAAGGGAGGAAACTGACAACCACTACCTCATCCAGGTGGTCAAGGCCAACACCAATAGTTATAGTCATAAATCACGTGGGTAGTAGGTACGTACATACCCCTGATATGATGTGATGAGGATAGCACTTTACCTTTGTGGTCTTCCGCTCGTGAATCCATAGCCTGGGTCTAAGCGTGAGAAAAAAATATCAGTCAAGTTCAGTAGAGTGGTATCCTCTAAAATACCTGATGCTTCAAAATTGTCAAGGTCATCAAACACCAAGAAGGGCAGAGAAATCATCATTGCCAAGAGAAGCCCAAGGAAATTGACCATAGAATGTAACGTGGGATCCTGAAACAGAAAAAAAGTGAAAGTTAAAGGAAATCTGAATAAAGCATAGACTTTAGTTCATAATAACATATCCCTAATTGTGACGAAGGTACTTAGACTAATCCAAGATGTTAATGATGGCAGAAACGGGGGTGTGGGGTACATGGGAACTTTCTGTGCTATCTTGACAATGTTTCTATCATCTGAAACTATTCTAAAATACAAACACTGGAGTTCCCGTCGTGGCTCAGTGGTTAACGAATCCAAATAAGAACCATGAGTTTGCGGGTTCGATCCCTGGCCTTGCTCAGTGGGTTAAGGATCCGGCGTTGCCGTGAGCTGTGGTGTAGGTTGCAGACGCGGCTCGGATCCCGCGTGGCTGTGGCTGTGGCGAAGGCCGGCGGCTACAGCTCCTGTTAGACCCCTAGCCTGGGAACCTCCATATGCCACGGGTGCGGCTCTACATAAAGGCAAAAAGACAAAAATAAATAAATAAATAAAATAAAATACATACACTGATTCTAAAAAGTCCCTTGATTACTGAGTGTTTTGACGCCCCCTTAAATTTACACCCAAGGTGAGTGCCTCACTTGCCTCACCCTAATCCTAGCCCAGCTGTCTAAACAAATTCCTAGCGCTGGGTTCCTGGGACAGAGCCATACACGCTGCCTTCCTGGCCTACATTCTCTTTATTTGTGTAGAAGAAAACCCATAGCACTCTTTACCCCCACAAGCTTCTCCTTAGAGGAAGCTGTATTACATGCCTTGGCTTCCGACGAAGAATGGCTTGAAAGAAAGCTTAGTGGGCACTTCCAAAGAGGCCAGGCAGTGGTTAGAAGCCTAAGCCACAGACACAGGGTGTAGTCCAAGAGAGGGGGCCATGTTGTGCCCGGCTAGCCAGAACTTTCCCTGCAGCTGCTCTGTTCCCGCGGAGGAAGGCTGTCCTGGCAAAGGGCGTGCAGATGCCATCTTTGCTGCCTGGGTCTGCCCTGCACCCGACTCTGGCCCTTTGTCCCAGAAGGTGACAAGACCAGAGTAGATTTCATCCTTCCTGTGACTCTTTCCTCTTTTCACATCAGTACTGACAAGAGGAGACAGATACCCATTTAAGGAATAATGTCCCCCCACCCCCACCTCCACCCTGGTCCAAGGTAGAGACACTGCTTTCACTTTATTCCCTCGGGTGAAACCGCATCAATGAAAGCACAGTGTTGAGCCGACTTGAGCTTTTCCGGTTTCTGACTTGACTTGGGTGGAAAGATTTGTTTGGAGAAAAGCTGGGATCCGGGAGGAGGTGGCTCCGACGCTAGCTCGCAGTGTACCATCTCATCTCGGACAGGCATCACTGTAAGCAGATCCTTCAGAGCCGGGCCGTGTGATTCCCATTGGAATAGCAGCTGAATCTGCTGTCTGTTCTTTAACAGCTCTGCCACTTGGAGGTGAGCCGGGGGACGTGCTAGAAAAGGAAGGCCGGAGACTCCATCCGGTTTCATGTATAAGAACGTTGGCTCCGGCCTCAAACAGACTTGGGTATGCATCTCAGCTCGGGAATTTCGTCCCTGTGTGATCCGGGCAAGTTACCTAGCCCCCCAGGACCTCTGTTTCTTCTGCTGTGAAATGGCAATGCCGGGGGTTTGCCGGGAGATTGGCGCTGGGCCAGGGGACGCTTGCAATAGAGGACAGACCCAGGAATTGCTCTGGAGACGTGTTGCAAGAGGTCTGCCAGTTTTGCAGGGGCGTTTCCTTCTTGCTGATTGATTAATCCGTGAGAAATGGCTCAGGGACAAAAGGCTGCCCTTGGGAGAATCCCGGAGGAGATGGCATGGAAAATCATGCTATTCCAAGGTGGGCTTCCACAGGACCAGGGTTTCTGGTCCTTCCTTTTCCAGGCCCACAAGGAGGAGGGAGGGCTCCTGGGTGAGGAGGGGTTTCCAGAAAGGAGCAGCTCGGGACCGGGTGGGGGGACCGGGGGGCGGGGGGGGAGGACGGGCTGGGCCCCCTCCTCCATTTGGCTGGGCCGCGGATTGAATTCTTTGCACTCAGGTCCCTGGGAGCCAGGGGCAGCCCTGAGAACGGGCAGCATCGCGCATCTGCCTTCCCAGGTGCAGTCCTGAGAATGTGCTGACGGAGTTTAGTTTTAATAACAATCATAACTCAGGAGGCCTACTCTGTACTTTTTTTTTTTTTGATTGTGCAGCTGAAGACTAGATGACCTCACTGCAAAGGGGAGGATGGCGGGGGGAGAGGAGCAGCTGTTGCCACAGGAAACACCACCCCCCCCTTGTGGGGCACACTGCCCCTAAGGGTTCTTTGGGGGTGGAGTGGATCCAGAACGGCAGCTGTCCTCTACCCAGATCTTTACTTGTGTACGCAGAGGTTGGGCTGAGCTGTGGGCCAACAGACGGGTGGATTAAGAAACCGTGTAGAGTGTTTCCTTGGCCGGTAAAAATCTCCATCTGGCTTAGCTCTACAAGGACCCATGTACTTGCGATTTGGTGTTTGTGGCTTTATTATATACTCTCAGCTTTCACTGAATCAAAATTTGAGGAATAGATATTAAGCCTTCAAGTTTGTAGCTGAATACTTAAGGCAAAGGCTTGATGTGTTAGTGATGTAATTTTAGGTACCAGCTGCGGGTTGAGGTGGTAGGGGGTGGGAATGGGGGAGATAAGGGAATTTTACTGGGTACTTGTTACATCACAGAGGGTTTTTTTTCCTTTTAGGGCCGCGCCTGCGGCATATGGAAGTTCCCAGGCTAGGGGTCGAATTGGAGCCACAGCCACCGGCCACAGCCACAGCCACGCCAGATCCAAGTCACGTCTGTGACCTATACCGCAGCTCAAGGCAATGCCAGATCCCCGAGCCACTGAGCGAGGCCAGGGATCAAACCGGCAACCTCATGGATACTAGTCGGATTCGTTTCTGCTGCGCCACGACGGGAACTCCCCAAATCACAGCGTTCTGAGAGCTTCTTTTCCTTCTGCAGACAATGTTGTGCCTGTTTGGGCAACTACACATGTACATCCGAGTTCTTCTACCCCAATCCCCCAGCCCCTTGGCCCATCACACCACAGAAATAAAGGCCTGGAGCCAAAGAAACCCCAAACAGATGTCTGTAGATAAAAACAAAGCAGGCAGCACTACTGTACAGCCCACATATTGTTGTAGTTTCAGAAATAGGTGGTTGTGGCTTTGGGTTTACTTGCTCGCTCCTTAACCCGTTTCCTGTTGGTTTGATACTGACCAGGCAAGGTGGCTGGCAGGCTTCCCTTGGCTCTTTCTGGTGATTGGCATCTTCCCCTTCTAAAAAAAACACACCACCTCCGCCAGAAATTCAGGTCCATCCCCGTCTACTGAGCGCCTACCGAGTTCATGGGTCTTAACAAGGGCACATGCGCGGATCGGACCTTGTCGAGTCTGGCTGTAAGGCCGGGTTCCCACAGATTGCGGCGGGAGGCTGGCGGGGAAGAGGCTGCTGGTGTCTCACAGGAAGCTTCAAGAAGGGAGCTGGGGAGTGTGGCCTCCTAAGCACCCCCCCAACCCACAACCCCCAGCCCCCACCCCCGCGGTTAATTGGCTTTGTTTCTGAAACACGCTGACTGGTATCCGAATGGGCCTAGCTCGTGTTCAGGGCTGCATGCTGAAACTTCATTAGCGCTTTTCAAAGTCCCTTTCCGATTGGTATGGAGGTTCCTCGCCACACTGCCAGTTTCCTTGAAAAGTTTGTCAGCTGCTCCCGATAGAATCGCTTCAAATTAAAATGCTTCGTTCCAGGAGATATTTTATTTACAGCCAAGCAACTGTAACTAGTGGCACCCCTCCCGCCAGGGCTACAGTGACTGTAGATCTTTGATGCCGCTGAACTGGCCCTGCCAAGGGTTCCAGTTTGCTTTTATACAAGTGAATCGCCCAATTCAAAATAAATTGTACCCAGGCTGCCTTGCTCTGTTCCCCATGCCCCCACCCTCGCCATTCCCCTAGGCATGTGGCCCACAGTCCAGTGCTGTCCCCAGCCGTCTGCCTGGCACAGACGTAGCATGCTGGTCCACCTGAACTAAACAGTGCTTGAGCTTGATTGCACAACATCTGGTGAGTTTAGTTAAGGGGGTAGTTATTTCCACACCAGTCTCCTGTGGCTGGAATATGGACCTTCCCAAGCCCCCAAATCTAGTGTGTCCGTGGTGCCGTGTTTCATTTGGAGAGTCACTGAATTTTATTGCTGTAAAGGCCCATTTTATGACATCACTGCCAAAGGCTGCACTGACGCCCCCCTCCCCGATTCGGTTCGAGTTCTGAAACTTGTTCTGGGCTTGAGCTCAGGATTTAAAGGTTCCGGTATCAGCTGTAGTCCCTGTCCTCAAGAAGCTCACAGTCTCTCAGGGGTGACAGGCAGGTCACCAACTGGCTCTCACGTAATGGAATAAGTGCCACGAGAGCGGCCAGAACAGAGCGTGCCAGGAGATCCCAAAGGAAGGAAGGATTACTTCTGCATGGGAGGGGAGGCAGTCAGGAAGGGCTGCTCCGAGGAGGTGATATTTGAGCTGGGAGGAGGGTGTGAGTAAAGATGTGCAGGCATTTGGTGGATTGTGCTCCCTTAAGACTCAGCCCCATCCGGGTCAGCGCTGGGTGGGCGAGCAAGTGCGTGTAATTGTGGATGGCCCCTCCTCGGGCGCCAAAGATTGGTATGGAGCCACCTTCCCTTAAATGGTGGCAAGAGTGGCGGCAGCCGGGGCCAGCAGTTTGTGCAAGAGAGAAGTTAAATCTGAGGTGTGCGTTGCTGCCATCACCAGCAGCCTTTTTCTGAGCCAGGCTTGACAAGAGGCAACCTCCTAACGAACTCCCGAGTATCACCAAAGCTTTTGGGGTTGGCATGAAAAGCCAAAGAAGATGAAAAGAAAGAAAGGAATCAAAGCGACCTTCAAAAGAAAGAGGCAGACAGTAATGGCTCAGGGATTTGGAATCGCTTTGCTCTGATCGGCAGGTTGGAATTGCAGCTTAGCGATGTTGCAAGGTAGTTCCTTTTAATGCTATTATTGATACGAGACTCCCTGTTCCCGCAGAGAGAGCCATGTTTGGGGAAGAAAGGAAATATTTGATGTCTGATTCACGGACACGCTGACTGGCCCCTACACCCTGGCCGAGAAGCAGCAGCTTTATTTTGAAAAAAAAAGTCAACCTTTTTTCCTATTTTTTTTTCAACCGGAGAAAAATAATGTAGGACTTTTTGTCACTAATGGCGAGCCCTTCGCGTGGCTTTTTTTTCCGGATCTTGCAAGCCCGCTGTTTCCTTACCCTAGTGGGAAGCAGAACATCAGCCCCTGATCCAGAGGGTGTGGAGCCTCGAGAACCAGCATCCTCTGGTGGCCCCGGCACCCGGAGACGTGACAGAGGCATCTGTGCTGACTGATGGGGTGGCTCTTTGCCCCGTGTCTGCCTAACCTCGGGCAGGCAAAGAATCTGAAAGCATCTGGATCGGATGGGGCGTTGGAGCGTGCTGAGCCCAACCCTTCCTTGTACCAATGGAAAAACTAGGGCCCAGAGAGGGGAAGGGACTTGCTCATTGTCACACAGCTCACAGAAGCAGAGCCAGGGGTAGAACTCAGGGTTCTTTTTCTTCTAGTCTTTGCACCACCCACGGGCTGCAATCCCTCTCCCAGAAGCAGGCGAGAGCAGCAGACTATTCTGCAGGAGGGCCAGGGGAGTGTTTAAACTGCTGCCAGTAGGGAAAAGAAAGAGGAACAGGCCTACCTGTTGCTCCCCTCCCCCAGGTAGACCACCTTGTTTCTTTCTAGTCACACTTTCGTGCCAGCAAGATTGCTGCCTATTTCATATGCCTCGTAAGTAGAGAATCAATGAACTTTCTCAGTTACAGAGGAGATTCACAAGGGCAAAGTCTTATTATTGGCCTAAGCACCCCCCGCCGCCCCCGCCTTGGCGCAGCTTGTATCCTCCATCGTGGGAGGAAGGGGTCTGCCTAGTTAGGCATCACCTCCTCCAGGAAGCATTCCCTGATTTCCAAGACTGAGCTGCACCCCTCTCCCCACCTTCGCCCTTATCACACCCTATGCCATTATTTACACCTCCCTCTGCCTTGCTGGACTGTGAGTTCCTCGAGGACAGAGACCATGTCCTCCCCTTGTCCCCAGTGCATAGCCCAGGGTCTGGCCCACAGTGGACAATAAATCTTTCTTGAACGACGAGGACTCAGATGCCCATGGTAATTTGCTGGTTTTCTTAGCAAATTAAAAAATAAAAAGAAAGCAACCAACCCACTCCACAGGGGAGAAGCGAAAGTCAGAGTGAGCTCTTTGTTCCTTGTTGGGCCTGATACTTCCTGGGACTCTGCAAGCCCAGGTCCTAAACAGCCGTTCTCTGCGGTGGTGTGTCTGCCAGTACAGCCCGGTGGTTGTGTTTCTTTTCGGGTGCCCGTGACTGTGGACTTGAGGAAACGCGATGCAGATTTTGGTTATACTAGAAGGCCATGGCTGAATTCTGTCGTCCTTCAGGAACTATTCCAGGGCAGAGGCATTTTCCAAGGCAGAGATGGGTTGGTTATGAGGAGGCCAGAGCTTCAGGTCAGAGTATTATTATTTTTTTTTTTTTGCCTCTTAACTAAATGGGTTGGTGTTGGTTCTGACCTTTCAGTGAGTTTTCTGCCATTAAGCAGGAATTTAATGCTATTCATGTATGTGTGTGTATATATATATATATATATATTTTTTTTTTTTTTTTTTTTGTGTGTGATGTACGTGAGGCATATGGAGGTTCCCAGGCTAGGGGTTGAATCAGAGCTGTAGCCTCAGGCCTACACCACAGCAACACAGGATTTGAGCCTCATCTGCGACCTACACCACCGTTCACCTCAACGCTGGATCCTTAACCCACCAAATGAGGCCAGGGATTGAACCTGCGTCCTCATGGTTACTAGTTGGGTTCATTACCGCTGAGCCATGATGGGAACTCTTGTATTCCTGTTCTTAAAGGCTACATACCTGCAGAATCCTGAGTCACTGGAGTCAGTGCTTTTAGCTTGGACTCACTGGCTCCAGGAAAACGGGCAATGCAAAATGGGTTCAGGAAAATGAGCAAATTTTGAGGAACGTTTTGCACAGCCACAAGAGACAGACAGCTTTGAAATTCTACCTGGTTCATGTCTGTCATTCTCAACATTTGAAGCCATTTATCAGAAATTGGAAGTTAATGTAAGATTCTGGGGAAGAAAAAATTAAAACTGATACTAGGTTAATAGGAAAAAAAACTGATGCTCGGGCCCTACCCAGACCAGTTCCATTGGACCATCCTGGGTCCGGCCTGGGCATCAGTATTTGACAAACTCTCCAGATGATTCTAATGTGCCACCAGATTTGAAAACCAATGTCCTGCGTAGAAGGTGATAATGTGTTCACTCTTTGTTCTCTTTCTAGGGGGTTCTAGAAAGAGGCAGCACTGTAAATCAGTTATGCTTCAATAAAACGTAAAATAAAATAAAAAGAGACAATCGCTTTAAACCAGAGTTCTCAGGATTTCCCCCCTCCAAGTCTGTGCAGGTTTGAGATGCTACAGAGAGTGACACGAATTCTGCTCTCACTGGAGCATGTGGGTGAGGGTGGAAAGTACTGGATGACACAGTTCTAGTGCCAGCCTGCCGTAATAAGGCCACGAGGCACTAATGATTTTGTCTTTGACTTCACTGGGTAGTCAGAGCATCTGGTTCCGCCTCGCAGATTACAGAATTCCACGTGGACTTCAAAAAAAACTTCCAAAGAACATTCAGAACAGTAGGGCTAAAGCAGTTTTATGGGAGACTTTACGTCATTTTAAAGGGCGGGTAAGTTGGTATTTGTTGCCTGCTTTCCACGCATTCGCATCTTTGATCGGACTGTGTCATGGATCCCTGATGGAGGCGGATCTTTGACTTTGGGGCTTTTGAGGTTTGGGGCTTACGGAGAGAGCTCTTGGTGGGGAGGGGCCTGTGTTTACACAACCCTGAAATAGCCTGTCAATGTATTTGGTGCAAACAGGTCAATGGAGTGAGAAAACAATCCAGCCAGCTGAGTGTCTGGACTGATAGGCTCTTTGATTGACTGGGCTGGTGGAGTCGCTCAGGAAGGCTGAACCACAGCCCTGCAGCCTGAGAGGCCAGACAAGCAGCCGAGGCCGCAAGCATCTGCTTAGCCATTAGAGCCAGATAGGAGTAAAGCCATCAGGTGTCCCAGGAACCTGTGAGGATGAATGAATCTTTTCCCGCATCGTACTGGTGTCCGTCAGATCTCTGGGGCTACGCAGCTCATGACCCCCAAGTTTCCTCTTGAACAAGTCGAGAGGAAAACTCAACTCTGGAATCAGGCTCTGCAGCTTCTTAGCTGTGTGAACTTGAGCGAGTGACTTGACCCATCTGAGCTCAGTTGCTTCGTCCATCCCTATTACGTACTCCATGGGGTTGCTGGGAGGGTTCTATGTCATGCTTAGAAAAACTCTTGCTGCATAGGCGTGGAAAACATCGAATATGGTGTCCCTGATGGTTCTTGCGAAAAATAACGCTGTGGTGAGGAGAGCAGAAAGGACACAGGCTTTGGCGTCAGATGGCCTGGGTTTGAATTCTGGCCCTACCACTTCCGGACTCAGTGACTTGAGCCAATAAGTTAAAATCTCTTGGTGGGTCCTCCTTCCCGCATCCTCTGTCATAGCTGAAGAGTGAGATGATGTGAGCACTTGGCACTGTTCCTGGTGTATAAGTGGTCCATAAATGATGCTGATTATGATTATCGGTCACCATCGTCATCCTGATGGTTGCTAGGAGACTGCACTGGTTCTTCAGCCACTCCTCAGCGTGACACCTTTATCGCTCCTTGCCATTCCCGTCGCTTTCATTTAGTTGGGCTTCAGTTTGCCGTTTTCTCCTATAGGGTGTGTAAGCCCTTGACTTCTGCTGCTGTGGAGCCTGGCCTTCTTGTCACACGCCGCACCCCCCACCCCGCATCCTCTGTTTGCTGATGCTGAGCTTCCTGGTTGGGACCGCCCCGGGGTCCTATTACAGCATTGCTGCGAAACCAGCTCTCCCTGGCTTCTGCCGAATTGATGCTCTAAAACCTCAGCCTGCAACTTTACCTCGTCGAGTAACACTTGGGTTTGTCCCATGAGTCCAGCCAGTCACCAGCTCTCAGTTGCCTGCTTTCCTGATTATTTTGGTTGGGATTTTAGGAGGTGTTGTGTGTTGATATTTATTTTGGAGGGTTTGGGTCTGGCAGAGGCCAACTATGACGCTGCTCACATCACCATCTTCCCCGTTGCTCTCTTTGTGGTTTTGTAAATCCTTTTTAAAAATTTTTATTTTTTTATTTTTAGGCCACATCCACGGCATGTGGAAGTTCCCAGGCTAGGGGTCTAACAGGAGCTACAGCTGCCGGCCTACACCACAGCCACAGCAACATCAGATCCAAGCCGCATCTGTGACCTACACCACAGCTCACGGCAACGCCGGATCCTTAACCCTCTGGGCAAGGCCAGGGATCGAACCCACATCCTCATGGATACTAGTCAGGTTTGTTTCCGCTGAGCCACCACGGGAACTCCATTTTTTGTTTTTTGTTTTTGTAAATCTTGAATTCACATACCTACTTCACCCTTGGCCTGGCAGAGAACCCCAAATGCTGCATCTGCCGACTCCAAACATGCAGCATATCAGCTGGCGTCTATCTGAAATATTACCACTGTGCCTAGACGGGCCTCAGAGGGCCCTCCTTGAATCTTTTAAGTGTTGAGGACATGAGAAATGTGTGTGATTTTAAGTACTGACCTGGGCTTCCTAACATCAGGAAGATGGTTTAGTGCTACGGAACACCAGATGTTCACGCCTGACATTTGATTAACCTTATAATTGTTGCCTTACATTGATACATAAAAAGGGAGAGTCAAGCTTTGGTTGAATGGAAGCACAAACAAAATCCATATTTGCACCTGTTTGGAGGGGGAGCGGATTTGGCCAGTTACTTCAGGCCAGCCGACGATAAACAGTGGCTCGCTCACATTTGGAAGAATCCTTGTTTTGGTCTTTATGTCATGGGCTCTATGAGGGACCAGCCATGGGGCGGCCTGCTTTGTGGGCAGGATACAGTGAGAGGAGGCCCACTTGATAGCCTTGGAATCTGGACCCCATTTCGTGCTCCGCAGCTGTGGGCAAGCCTTTGCCTGTCTTCTGGATCTCAGTTTCCAGAGGGGTTTGGCTTCAGATTTGACCTTTGCCTATTTTAGTGACTTTGAGAGATGTAGCTGAATCCATCCATGAACTTGTTCGGACCTTAAGTCTTATAAAAAAAAAAATACCCAAACCCAAACCACCTTGTAGACAGATGGCACATCACTTGAAATGACAGATTCGATGTCCTATGCTCGCGCCAGCTCATGCTCACTCTTCCTCCGATCTGTCTGCTTCCGCTGACCTAGGGGACCATTCCATTTCCGCACCAGATGTATGAGTCCCTTCTCTTGACTGTGCTCTCTGAAGACAGGTGAAAACTTTTTGTAATACTATTACTACCACTATGAATAGTGCCTACCGTAATGTCAGGCACTTTACTGTGTACCTCATGTACATTTTCTCTTTTATTACTTATAACACCCCGTGGAATAGGTATTATTATTACTATCCCTTTTTACGGAGATGAGGGATGAATTATTGAAGATAACACACAGCTAGTAAGTTTCTGGCCCCTATTAAAACCCTGGATGGAACTGGGACAACGTATGTCATCAGCATCAACATCATCGCCATCATCCCCATCACAGTAATAGTTTTCCTTGTGGGCTGTGAGGTAGGTACTGTTATCCTCCACGTCATAGCGGAAGACACGGAGGTCAGAGACGCGTGGTCACTTGCTCCAGGTCACACATCTCTAAGCTTCCAAGCTGAAGAGATCCTGAGGATGGCTGCCTCCAAACCTATGCTGTTTCTCCTCTACCGTGCTCTCTGGGGTTAGAGCCAGCCCTCGAGGACCTTGTGACTTTGCTTTCCATTCTCCGCTCCCAGCAAATTTGTCCCTGCTTTCCTGAACAGCCTCACCAGCACGGCCAGCCAGGCAGGGGGAAGTCCAAGTCCCAGCCATGTCACAGCCTCCACCCCGCTACAGCCCCTGAGAAGCACGTGGTACTTACTGATAGTGACAAATGCAAAGCAGGTCATTTTGCCTTTTCAGGCTCAAAAAAATAAATCAAACCATAGCCCCAGATAGAGCAGAGGAAAAGAAGGAACAAAGGAGGAAGAAATGCCTTCCCTCTGCTCTGACCCTCCTCAGCCAATGTCCACAAAGTCGCATTGTTCATCAAGACATAATCTTTGCTTTCCATTGTCTTGCGCACCAGTGATCCGTGTTCACAGTGGTGTTGAAGGCTGCCTGTACTGCTGTCTTGATTCTTCTTGTCAGCAGCTGCTTCAGCCGCTTCCTCAGTTTCCCCAGCCTCGGCAATGCTTAGCTTTTTGCCTAACCAGTGGAGGATTGCCATCAAGTGGTCCATACTGGGAACTGCATGCCTTTAAAAAAAAAAAAGTCATTTCCCCCCCCCCCCCCATTCTAAAGGCAAACTCCATCCATTCCTCAGTCCTAGTTAAAGGATTCAGTATGCCCTTTCTTCGGTCTCTTTTTTTCTTGGTCTTTTGTCAGTTTTGCTGCTCATTAGCTCTTATACAAGAAGCAGAGCAGGAGAAGTAAACGCAGAGAAACACAAATCACTGAGGGATTTCAGCACACACCCCCTTGCCCCAGCCCCCACGCCACTCCCGCTATTATGAGTGGTTTGCTGGGAGAGAAGCTCTAGGAGCTTCTGACGGGGTTGGGCTCATTCAAAACAGCCCTGTTCTCCTTTCGTATTGATGACTCAGAACTGATTACATCTGCAGAGCGGTGTGAATTGTAGCTTCTAAAAGGGGCTGATACAAAAGACAATTCACAACGGATTATGTACAAATAGCCAATACACAAAAGGCGAAAAATCAACTTCTCTAGTAATCAATGAACTGTGAGTTGAAGCGAACAATGGCAATCATTTTTATGTATAAAATTGGCTGAGAAATGTTGAAATCAAAATTCCCAGGGTTGATGAGGATGCGGTGGAATGGATGTTTTGATACACTGCTGGTTAGAGTCATAAATTACTCACAGCCTTTCCGGAGAACATGTTGGCAGTTGCTACTAGAAATGTCACCGACAGAAATAATCAGATATAAACGTTTATGTATAAGGATCTTTACCGAAGTATTACTTAGAAAAAAACTACAGGACTCTGAATGCCTAAAAAAGTGTTAGTTAACTTAAGGTATAATCATGGATTAGACTATTACTTAGCTATTTCAAGAACCATGTTCTTAGGGAATATTCAAGGGTTTAAGGTTATAGGAAAAGGTTTATGTTATAAAAATATTAAAAAAAAATCTTCTCAGGGGAGTTCGCTGGTGGCACGGCAGTTTAAGGCTTTGTCACTGTTGCGGCGTGGGTTGGATCCCTGGCCCGGGCACTACCACGTGCTGCAGGCACTGCACCCCCCCAATCTTCTAAAGGTACAAAACTAATCCTAGCCCATTTGGTAAAACATCACAATTTTGAAAAATAGTAAAATACACAGTAAAATCCTGGATGTGAATATGCCCTGTAAACCACAATCTTAAGACAGGATTATTGGGTTTTTTTCCTTCTTCATACTTTTCATTTTTTTCTCTAAAGATTATTATTAAATTTATCATCAGAACAAAAAACCCTAGTAGAAATTTTAAAACGAGGCCTGGAGAATGAAAGTTCAACTCAAATACATGGCCACAGCTAAGAAAATTACACAAGCTTATACTTTCCCAGCTCACCAAATTTGTGCTTAAAAGGACCTTGGATGCATCTAGTGGCAACCTCGCCAACGCCACTGCAATCCCCTCAGTGATTTCCTGGCACACCTGTCAGGCAGCCTCTCCTTAAACATTAGGCTTAAGGAACTCACTCTGCCTCTGGCAGCTGCCTCTTCAAAGTATAATAGCGATAATCCCTTATGTGCATCTAGTGATTTACAGCCTATAAAGCTTTTAACGGTACCATTTTATCTTACAACCCCGGGAGGCGGGAAGGGCAAGTGCAATTATCTGCATTTTCCAGATGAGCATCCTGAGTTGAAGTGACTTCCGATGGTAACGTGACTTGTTGTGTTGCGTCGCTGGTTAAGAGCAAAGCCAAGCCTGAAATCCAGGTGGCCTGACTCCCAGTCTGAGGCTCCCCCCGTCCCACTGTCGCGTGTTCAGTTTCAGGCGAGTATCTCCTTTGCTTGAGCTCACCTTGGTCTTGCTGGCACTCCTGCACACACAGAACTTTGCGTACAATCTCCTGAGCCCCCAAAGACGTGCCTGGTTGTGGGGCTACATGCAAGTCTAGGCCCAGAGGGGGGCAAACTTGGAAAGAGCTCAGGAGCGGGGGCGGGGGGGATCCGCTTAGTCCGTCTGGCCCGCCAATCCTGGCGGTCTCCACTCAGGAACCTGCCACCGTGTTTACGAAACACTGTTGTCATAAACTGCTGGTTGTTCAATAAGGCGTAAAATAGCCAGGATGCCATAGTTATTTGCTCCACAAAGTCGTTTTTGCAACACAGCGTCAATGTCATAGCCGTCACTGCATTTCGTTTAGTTTCCTAAGAGAGGTGACACAGTAGATTAATTGTCAATGTCAACACCCAGGGGTTCCCTTGGTGCCCTCAGTGGTCTCGTTCCATCCTTTCCCTGGAAAGCCTTGGAGGCCTGGTCACAGAGTCGCAGACCCATCCCGACTTGTCAACTCCTGAGAAAGCAACAGGCAGGAAGGCGACTTGCTTTGACCCTTGGGAGGGCGTCTGTGAGTTGGGCAAAGCAAACAGATATTCAGTGTGTGATTGGTTAGCCCAGGGAATCCGACGGTCCCCACCCCGTCCCTGGGGCTGTCAGGAAGGGGACCCAGGGGGACTGTCGCTCTAACCGGAGAGAAATGAACGAGAAGGGAAGAATCAGCCGGAAAGGACAGTGTGGACGGACCCCTGCGCGCGCGGTGAGGGTTCCAAGAGGGACGTGACGCAGGTCAGAACTGGGTCAGAAACCGGTTCCAGCCCGGATCCAAGGCCTGTGGGAGGACAGAATGGGGTCAGTGGGTCTGAGGACAGGACACCCACACACTGAGGTCCCAGGCCCGCCCCGCTGGCGTCTGGCCTGGCGCAGGGGGCCCGGGCCCAGAGCTCAGCCGAGGGCTGCACGACCCCGCGCCGTCCCCGCCGCTGCCACAGCTGCCACTTCCCGGGCCCAGGTCTGGGGCCCACGGGGACAGGGTGTGTTCCGGCCAGAGAGATGCCCCGACAGCTGTGCGCGCCGCTTCCGCTGCTCTGACTGTTTTCCCAGAATGGACCTGAGGGATTCAGGGGTATGATGCCGCGGAACAAGGGGTTGAGGCCGTGAGAAAGTGAGTCCGATTGGCATCGAGGCTGGATTTCCAGTGGAAGGGGAGTTTGGAGGGCCGGGTCCATGCCCGAGTTCCTGACCGTGTCTTCCTCCACGTTGCTAAAGGCGGAAGGGGCTGGGCGTGTCTTCCTGAGAACACCAGAGTTTTCTAGCAGATGTTAGGACCTGGGGGGGGGGGGGTCACGTGAGTTACGAAGAAGGGACTCTCGGGCCAGGTCGCGGGCGCCGAGTTTAGCTCTGGGGCCTTATTTTACTGTTTTCCTCATTTTGTCCAAGGTTCCTGGAGCCCAAGTTATCCTCAGTCCAAGATTTTTTCTTGTAGTTTATTGAGGTATAGTAGCTGTACGATATTATATGTTACAGGTGTACCATAGAGTGGGTCACAGTTTTCCAAGATACTGGCTCTACTCCTGGTGTTGTGAAATATACACGTGTAGCTTATGTTGTGCCCGATAGTTTGTACCCCAAGCCACCTCCCCCCATCTCGCCCCTTCCCGCTAGTAACCACTAGTTTGTTCTCTGTGAGTCTGCTTTTTAAAATTTATATTCACTAATTTGCTGTATTTTTAAGACTCCACATGCAAGTGAGATCAAACAGTATTTGTCTTTCTCTGACATTTCACATCACACAGTGCCCTCCAAGGCCATCCATGCTGCTGCAAATGGTAAAATTGTAGTTTTTTTCCCTAAATTTTGTTCTTTTTGATGGCTGAGTAGTATCCGTGTGTGCGGGAGTGTGTGTGGACACACCAGATCTTCTTTATCCATTTATCTGCTGATGGACACTTGGGTTGCTTCCATATCTTGGCTATTTTAAAAAAGACTTATGAACAGCAGGGCGCACATATCTTTTTTAAATTAGAGTTTTCTCTTGGACTCCCCTTGTGGCTCACAACACAAATACAAAGTTTTCTCCAGAGAGATGCCCAGGAGTGGGATTGCTGGATCGTATGGTAGTTCTCTTCTTAGTTTTTTAAAGAAGCTCCATACTGTCCTCCATGGTGGCTGCACCAGCTTGCATTCCCACCAATAATACAGGAGGGTTCCCTTTTCTCCACTTCTTCTCCAGCATTTGTTATCTATAGACTTTTTTTTTTTTTGGTCTTTTTGCCTTTTCTAGGGCCGCATCCGCGGCATGGAGGTTCCTAGGCTAGGGGTCTAACAGGAGCTACAGTTGCTGGCCTTCGCCACAGCCACAGCAACGCAGACTCCGAGCCACGTCTGCGACCTACACCACAGCTCACGGCAACGCCGGATCCTTAACCCACTGGGCAAGGCCAGGGATCGAACCTGCAACCTCATGGTTTCTAGTTGGATTCGTTAACCACCGAGCCACGACGGGAACTCCTGTAGACTTTTTGATGATGGCATTCTGACGGGTATGAGGTGATACTTCATGGTAGTGTTGATTTGCATTTTCCTAGTAATGAGTGATGTTGAGCATCTTTTCATGTGCCTTTATCTGGACCTATTATATAGCACGAGAAACTATATTCAATGTTTTATAATAACCAGTTAGGGAAAAGAATGCGAAGAACCGTTCTGTCACTGCAGTGTCCTCAGGCCCAAGCCCAGCCATACCCCGACCATACTCTATTTGGCCTTCCAGAGAAATCATACATGGAGGATGCCTTGAGAGCGGGCTTCCTATTGAAGCTCTGATGCCCGGTGCTAAGACCCAGCCCCCCACCCCCAGCACACACCTTTGTTCCAGATTGCTCATCTGCTCAGACCTTTATAACACGTCTGACCTGGACTGCATGATTAATCGCCCGAATTCCTTGTTGCAAACTGAATTCTGCCCCTTGCTATCTTACACAGCTTTTTTTCTTTGGAACTTGCTGGAGTCTTTACGTGTTCTCAACACCTGGTTTGACCTTCCAGATCCTTGACCTCTTATCCAAGAGGCTTTCTGATAGATGTTTTGTTTATGGAGCCCGTCTCCTAGGCTGCCTTACTTCTGCTAACCCGATGCCATCCCCCTTCAGTGCGACAATGACCATTCGGGGCACGTACACGCCTCCCTCCCGGGAAGCTGGAACACCAAATGACAGTTGTGTATGAGGAATGGCTCAGCTGACAACTGATTCAGGATGCTGACAGGATCTCATTATTTTTTGCTCTTGTGTTTACCTCTTTCAAGTGTGTTTGAAAAATCAAGAAAACAATACAATTTAGCTTCTCAAATTGAGACGATAATGAAATTGCCTTTTTATTGAGTTAGTTTTTGTTGTTCCTGGCTTTTCTCAGGCCTCTTCTCACACCCCTCAGCCCCTCCCCGCCCCATCTCCTCACCAGCTTTCTCTCCGGAAAAGCTCAACCTCATTGTAAGCTGTACTGAGCTCTAGTCACATAGTGGATCTTTCCAGGGCTTTGTGTCACTGTCCTTTCTGTTCTCATTCGTAGGTGACACGGCTAATGATGGTATCCAGGCCTCTGCAGGCTTGATTGAAAGGGCCAAGGTGGCATATTCTTTTCATAAAAATTGTGCTTTGGTTTGCAGCAGCTTTTTTTTTTTTTTGCTCCTGGCCCTCTGCTTTTCAGCCTCCTGTCGCTTTTGCTTGCAAAGAGACAGCCACGGACGGTGGTGATTCCGACTGGTCAGGGCAGTGGGACTCAATCCGGTGGAAGAAGATCCCAGGAGAAGGTGGCGCTTCACCCTTTCCCCGCGAGCCTGTGTGGGCAGAGACTCAGCTTCACAGGGGAAAGGGCCGTGAGCCTTCACAAACGGAAGTGACGTCTCTCTCTGGGCTAGTTTTGGTTCTCACCGCCTCTGACCACCTTGCTTCTGCTCCTGTTTTAAAGTCCTGTCCTCCCCCAGGCTCGACAGACATTGTGCTGTTGTATCTGTTTCTGTTTCTTTGTTGCTAGGTCTTCCTTCCATCCCTTCGCCTGGGGTTTTTCAGAGGCTCAGTCCTCTGTCTTTGCCTTTCTTTCTCTCTGCGTTCATTTCAAGATCTCACTCAACCAGCTATGATGGAAAAAATAAAAATCATTATTTAAAAAAAAAAAAAAAAAGATCTCACTGATCATTGCTTCTGTGAGCAGAGCTTCGGTCTCCAGCCCAGACCTGCCTCCCGAGTCCCAGTTCAACGGCCTCATGGACGTTCCTGTAAGCACGTGTCACCAACTTTCCAAGCTCGGGCTGTGCCATCACCATCATCTCGATGCCATCTGCAGAGCATATCAATTGCCAAGTTTTCTTTATTCTATCGAGCATCCAAAAAAATGCTGAGTTGGCAGGAATCTTAGAGATTATCTAGAATGGGATTCTCATTGCCTCAGAGAGTTGGAGCGTCAGTTGTCAGGTTGAGACTGGGACTCAGATTCAAAGTTCCCTAAGCTTTCACGTTTTTAACATCATATTCCCCTAAAGCATAGATAAAGTCCACAGGCTCCCAAAACAAATGCCTGAGTTCATTCAGATCTACCGAGTTATGCCCTCTGCTGGCTTTGACTTTGGGTAAACAGCTTACTCTCTCTGTGCCACATCTGTAAAATGGAAATAATGATACCTTATCTTAAGGTATTGTTAGAATCAAATGAAAAAAAAAAATAAAGAAGTCACGAAGCGCTTAATATTGGCTTGAGCGTGTCAGCTCACTTCCAGACCCACTGCTGACATTCTTCTCGAAGTTTCCACATGCTGTTAATCTTACCTAGTCTTCCTAATACGGAAACTTTAGACTCAAAAATCTTTGCCTTCTCTGAATGCTATCCTAACCATTTAAGGAATTCAAATCAAACCATAGTTTCAAAAAAACAATTTGAAAAAGAGAGTGCCTGTAAGTGTTAATACCTCGGATTAGAGCAAAGAAAGATAAAATAGAGACCCCATTAGTAAGTTCTTATATGGTACCTTGCAAAATTATCCTTTGTTAAGTTTGAGAGGGATGTGAAAGAGATCCTGCTCTAGACTTAGGTCATAACAGAAAGAGTGGGCTGGTGGGTTTACTGGTGGGGATGGGGAATATTGGATCATACTAGATATACTATTGAACAACCTGTTCTTATCTTCATGTAACAAAATACCGTGGCCATGTATTGTCAATGAGCAATAGCCCTTTTTGACCGTGGTATATGTGTAGATGTACTAGAACCACAGGAGACTGGAGAATGCAGGGGGAGAATAGATTTCTGGAACCAGACAGAGATCTAAAGGAGTGGAAATAATCTTGGAGCCACTGATAAAGGGGCTGGAACAGCTGACATCTTCCTGAGTGTGGAGAGGACAGAGGGGGAGGAAAGCCAGAGGGAGCAGGTTGCCTAGGAACCCATGGGTCTAATTTACCTGCTGATGGCTTAGACAAAAAAAAAAAAAAAAAAAAAAAAACTTCAAACCTTATAAACTGCTTTTTAAAAAATTTTGTGATTTTATTTTTTGCGTTATAGTTGATTTACTGTGTTCTGTCAATTTCTTCTGTACAGCAAAGTGACCTCCCCCCCACACACACATTCTTTTTCTCACATTATCCTCCATCATGTTCCATCGCAAGTGACTAAATATAGTTCCCTGTGCTGAACAGCAGGATCTCATTGCTAATCCACTCCAAATGCCATAGTTTGCATCTATTAACCCCAAACCCCCAGTCCGTCCCACTCCCCCTCCACACCTTGCCAACCATAAGTCTGTTCTCCAAGTCCATGAGTTTCTTTTCTGTGGAAGGGTTCATTTGTGCCATATATTGAATTCCAGATATAAGTGATATCATACGGTATTTGTCTTTCTCTTTCTGACTTCACTTAATATGAGAGTCTCTAGTTCCATCCATGTTGATGTAAATGGCATGATTTTGTTCTTTTTGATGGCAGAGTAGTATTCCATCGTGTATATATACCACATCTTCTTAATCCACTTATCTGTGGGATAAACTGCTTTCTAAGGAAGTGTCATTTAAAATCACCTCGTTGGGGACAGCCTTTCAATGTCCAGTTACCTTCTATTGTCAGAGTGGAAAGTATTTCAGAGATATCCATACACACAGGAGCAGACAGGCCCAGAGGGCAGAGGGAACTGCTTCAAGTCCTTCCACTGGCTCAGTAAAGATGTGATAAGCAGGATTTACCTGGTTCGTGGTGTGGCGAAGGCACTGATCATTCTTTCATATTATCATACACATAGCTAAAGAAATAGGACGTTTGTGCACTTCAGACAGAGAACCAAAAGCTTGATTTTTTTCCTCCTTTAAAGGGTGGCTCAAGTGGAGTTTTGCATGCCTACTTTGCTTGACCTTTTTAGCTTTGATAAAGGCAACCTTGATTCATGATGCATGAGCCTGGGTCTTTGAAACCGATAAGAAATGGTTTGTTCATTGAACATGCAAACAAATTACTTTCCAAGGGCTGAAATTTAAACTGACATTAAGCTCCGAGAACATCTATATTTAATTATACATAAAGGCCAGAAAACAATTTGTAACCTTAAAATGGTAAAATGAAAAGAGAAGTCCCACCTATGCAAATAATGTATTTCATTGCAACACGACCGTTTAGTTTGGCCATTATTCGTCTATATTAGCAGTTAGCGGGCCTTACGAGTATTTCCAGGGCAGCCCTGAAATATGAGCTTAGACTGGAAATAAGCAATTCAGAGCAGCTCTCAGAGTAGGCTGACGCTAAGGAGCCAGGCAGTGTGTTGGCTTCTAACAAAGTTTTCCCCTTGGTGGGAGGAATACTAAATGAAATGCAATCTATAATCATATATTTCTCTCATGATGAGACATAAGGGTCAAAATGCAGTGGGAGGAACACAGGCAAGAAAGCATAGAGATTTGGGTCTTTGATCTGGAGCAGAATCTGATCCTTTTCCACTCTGGCCCTCAGGTTCCTCCTCTAAAAGTGAGAGGCTTGGAGTTCCCCTTGTGGCTCATTGGGTTAAGAACCTGACATAGTGTGCGTGGGGATGCAGGTTCGATCCCTGGCCTCGCTCAGTGGGTTAAGGATCCGGTGTTGCTGTGAGCCGTGGCATCGATCGCAGCTGCAGCTCCGATTCGACCCCTAGCCTGGAAACTTCCGCATGCCGCGGGTGCAGGTGTAAAACGTCAAAAATAAATAAATAAAAGTGAGAGACTTGGATCCAGTGATCAGGTTGGAAGGAAAGGGGGAGAATATGAAATGAAAAGCCTGAATCAAGTAAAAATGGCTTAGTTACTTCTAAATGCCCCGCACCGCCCCCTCCTCCGCACACTCGCGTGTGCACACACGCGTTTCGCCCTTCGCTTGAGCAGAGCCTGGAACTGCGGACAAAGCACTGGACTACGGTCAGGCTATCTGGCGTCTCCTCCCAGCTGCTTGGTGAACGCTGTGTGTTCCAGGTAAAGCTCTCTCCCTCTCCATCTTGCAGGTTCCCCATCTGTTAAGTAAGGCAGTTGGGTTCTCATTGGATCCACATGTGGACCGCAGTCCATCCGTGAGCAGCAAAAAAGCAGAATTTCCCGCAGCGCAGGGCCCCGCAGTCCTGGGTGTTTTAAATGGCTGCCCAGGTGATTCTGAAGGGGTACCTCTAGCTCGGCATCTTGAATAGCCAGTCTCTGCGGGCCATTTGGGGAGACGAGTGAGAATTTAAGGGGAGGGTCCTTTTCAGGCCCCGGGTGCCCTGCTGCCGCCGCTCCAGTGGTACAGTGATTCGCCCGGCGGTACATCCAGCTCGCCCCTTCCAGGCAGTCTTTTCAAAGGACTGGAGGTGCCCCTGGAGCACCAGAGGCACAAAGGCACCCTCTGTGGAGTCACCACGTGGCAAGCCGCCAAGACGCTGCTCTTAACTTCCCAGTTGTCGCCCGCGTGGGCCTTTCTTGAACTGTACAGGAGCCTGATTCAATGAATTGATTACTGGCTTTTTAGGAAATCCCTCCTCTGGTGGGGTGCATGCTGCGTAGCCAGATGCGCTGGGGAAGCGGGTGCCAGCTCGAATTCTTGGTACCGGCAAGGCCGGGGCCGGCTGGATTCAGAGGGGAAGCGGGCAGGCGAGGGCGGGCACCTGTCGCCTGCTTTTCTCTCTCTAGTGGATTTAGCAGGCACGGAGCGCGAACAGACCAAATGTGCTTCGAAGAGTGGGAACAAGGAGCCACTGGGGCTGACTCGGCCTGGACCTCATCGAGCGCCCAGCACGGTGCTGAGCACAGAAAGTCCAGCAGGCGGCAGGTGCTGTTGTCACTTTAGTGGCAGGTCACTGTAAGGCGAGAGAAGCTGAATCCTGTGCCTGGGGGGTGAGGGGTGGGGGTGCTCAGAGGACCCGGATGTCACCCCAGCTCTTTTTGCCTGACAAATCCATAACCCTCGTCTTCCCTTGTTTTCTGGTTTCTAAAATGACAGGGTTGGACCAATCAGTTATTTTCAGACTCAAACCCTCAGGTATCCTCAGGGTTCTGAGGAGGTATCCGGGGGCTGCGACCTACACCACAGCTCATGGCAATGCCGGATCGTTAACCCACTGAGCGAGGCCAGGGATCGAACCCGCAACCTCATGGGGTTTCAGACGCAGCTGGGATCCTGCGTTGCTATGGCTGTGGCGTAGGCCGGCAGCTACAGCTTCGATTCAACCCCTAGCCTGGGAACCTCCACATGCCACAACTGCTGCCCTAAAAGGCAAATAGTAATAATAATAATAATAATAATAATAATAATAATAATAATAATAATAAAATAAAAATAAAAGTGAAATCCACCCCCCTAAATCTTAGGTCACCGAAGATGCCGGGATCTGGGCGGGGATGGGGAGCACTGAGATGCTTTTCCGCGGCTTCCTCTCCCCAAAGGGAGCCTCTCAGGCCTGGAGGGAGGGGGCTCTGGGGTCGTTGCCTTAGCTCTTCCGGGACAGTGGCCTGTCATCTTGACAAGTGACGGTCTCAGCTCAGGAAAATGGCATCGTATGGCTGGAAAGATTGAATGCTGCTTCAGAATGGGGTCCACCTGCCCAGTGTGTGTCGAGCTGTCTGATCGCTGGGGAGGGAGGAAGGGAGAGACGGGCCAGAAGGGCAAGTTCCAGGGATATCCTTATATGTCATCATCTTTAGAGCTAGGCATTCATCATCATTATTTATTTCCTAGATATCTGGCAGATCTTTATTCTGAGAGGCAGGAGCCAGGGCCAGGTATCATGGGATCTTGGTGCCCTCACACCCATTGATGCTTCTTCCAGTTTCTTGGTCTAATAGAGAAGGCCCTGCTGTTTTTCCCCTGACTGCCAGGCATTATTGATTTCATGTCATTTCTTTCACGAAGTCACCTCTTGGGTTTTGCTGGGCTTGGCCCTTACAGCTAAGAATGTTCTCCTCCCACTTCTCTGCTGGGCAAGATGCCATGAATCCCATTGATGTGGGTCCGGGGGATGGTTCCTCAGCCGACCCGCTCGCTTTCCCCTTTAGGCAGTGAGCATGCGCAGAGCTATGGTAAGACCCCCCCTCTTTGTCCTCATTTGCTTTGTTTCGCCCATCAGCCTAAGCATTAATTAAGGGGCCCGGTGCCTAATGCCCAGCATTAAGGTCAATCATTTAGGCTAATTGGGTGGCTCCAATTTAATGGAGCTCTTCTCTGGGAGGAAGAAATAAAACTAAATCTCTGGGAGAAATTGGAACCCTTGTGATTTGCGGGTGGGAATATAAAGTGGTGCAGCTGCTACGGAACAAACGGTTTGGCGGTTCCTCAAAAAGTTAAACAGAGAATTAGCATATGACCCAGCAGTTCCAGGCCTAGGTATATACTCCGGAGACATGAAAACATACATCCACACACCAGCAAACTTGGACAGGAATGTTCATGGCAGCATTAATCGTGAGAATAGAAAAGTAGAGGCCACTCAAATACCCATCAAAGGATGAAGAGGTAAACAGAACGTGATGCACCTGTACAATGGGGTATTTTTCAGCCATAAATAGGAAGGAAGCGCTGGTACATGCTGTAACATGGATGAACCTCCAAAACATTGTGCTAAGTGAAAGACGCCAGACCACAAAGGCCATGTATGTGTGATTCCACTCATAGGAACGGTCTAGAACAGGCAAATTCCTAGAGACAAAAAGCAGATTGGTGGTTGCCAGAAGCTGAGAGGACGGGGTGGGGAGGAGTGACTGCTTGATGACTTTGGGGTTTCCTTTTGGGGTAATAAACATGTTTTGGAACTAGAGAGAGGTGGTGCTTGCACAACACGTGAATGTACTAAATTCCACTGAGTTGTGTACTTTGAAATAGTTGGGATTTCCCTGGTGGCTTAGCAGTTAAGGACTCGGCGTTGTCACTGTAGGGGCTCAGTCCCTGGCCCCTGGGAACTTCCACATGCCCTCCCCCAAAAAAATAGGTTAACTTTATGTTATGTGAATATCACCTCAATCAAAAAAAAAAAAAAAAGGTAAACAAACAAAAATACCCGAGTCCCTGACTGCTGCCCTCATGAATGTTTATGGAACCCAGAACCACGTCTTGGTCCATGAACTCTTCCCCAGTGGAAACTGCGCTTGCCCTAGCTTGTAGCTTCTTCCAGTTGTTAGGTCCCATGGAGCTCCTGTCCCTGATGCGTGGTTTCCCACGCTGCTGTCCGCACTGTTGGCTCATGGAAGGCAGGGACCATGTCCTGCTCATCCTGGTATTCCAAGTGTCCCAGCACATTCCTGGCACATAGGAGACACTCAGTAGATGTTTGTTGAGTGAATAGATGTTTTTGTTGTATTTTCTTATTTGTCTCCATGGTGCTAGTAATAGATGTACCGTGGCAAGTAGCGGGTGCTCGGGACAGACTGTGGGCTTGTCTAGTGGGTAGGGGTGACATGGTTTAGGTGCATTTTATTTATTTAGTTTTTTACTTATTATAGCCATACAAAAATGGAATGCTATTTGGCTGCGAAAAAGAATGCAGAACTGTTAAATGCTACAACATGGATGAACCTTGAAAACATTATGCTGAGTCAAAGAAGCCCATCATAAAAGACAATACATTATATGATTCCATTTACTTGAAATGTCCCAAACAGAAAAATCCATAGAGAGAGGATATGGTGGTGACAGCTAAAGGGTACTGGGTTTCTTTGGGAGGTAAGGAAAATGTTTTAAAATTGTCAGTAGTGATGGCTCCACGTCTCTGGGGCTCTACTAACAACCCCGGATTTGTACCCTTTAGGTAGGTGGATTCTATGGTATGTGAATTACATCTCAGTAAAGCCGTTACAATTTAGATATATGTCAGAAGAATAAAGAATAAAATTTCAGGACTTCCCTAGTGGCCTAGCAGTGAAGGATCCAGCGTTGTCACTGCTGTGGAACCAGTTCTATCTGTGGCCCCGGAACTTCTTCATGCCGTGGGGTGTGCCCCCCCAAAAAGGAATAAAATTCGAATCGGAAACAAGTGTGCCCTCGTTTGGGGAAGATCTCCATCCAAAATCTAAAATAACCGCCCCCACTATCTTCAAAGGGTTTTTCTGAAGGATGATTCCTTTACGCTGGGCTTCCCATACAGCATCAGCTCATGGGGGTTCCCAGGTCTTTACCTGCCCAGAGAAGGCCGGGGGTGGGGGACAGAGTAGCTGAAGGTCAGAATGTGAAGGGCAGCTGCCAACGGCCGGGCAGTTGGAGACTGATCAGAATGTATGTCAGTGGGGACCAGGATTTCTCCACTGGCTGCAGGACGTCCGCTGCCCACCTCCACCCCCCGCCCCCCATCTTGATGGAGAAGAGCGAGGAAGTAGCCTAAGGATGTGCCAGTTGGGCAGTTAGCAATTCAGCAAGGCCAGCTTCAAGTAGGCAGTTCCAAATTCTTCCTCCTACTCTTAGGGACTGCCCCCCCCCCCAGTGCCACTCATCTTTCCTGAAGGCAGACACACCTATCTGCTGCTCTGGGGCCGCCACCACGGGGCTGACGTGGAGCTCCTGGAGGGGGCTGTGCGTGGAGCGAGCACTGGCCGGGGCTGTAGGCAGACTTCAGCTGGCTCCCTTGCATCATCTCACTTACGTGACAGCTCAGATGCCCTGAGTTCCCAGGTGGGCAGCCTCGGCACCTCAGGCGACACCACCAGTTCTTGTCCAGACCTGGTGGGGGCAGTGGAGGTGGATTACAAAGCCCTCAGTGATTATGAGGGAACCGATAGGCCACTCCGATGGCTTCCTGTTTTTCTTGGCTCCCAAGGCCAACAGTCCAAAGTCTCTCCTGGGAAGCCAAGAACCAGGCACTGGTCGAGGCTTTGTTGGATGTGGGTTTGCAGAGGAGGGCTCATCTCATTTGCACGTACAACAGCAAAATAAATAAGCAAATAAAACATAAACACATTACAACTCACTTGTAACTTGGCAGGACCTCCTTTCCTGTTGGGAGAGGGCCACGGAGAAATGAGGGGGCCTAAATATAGCTTTGGAGCAAAAAGCATCTAGGCTTTGGAGCCCCGTTCTGTAACCAGCTACAGGAATTCTGGCAGCCCCTTCAGCAGCCTCTTCTCTCTGAGGGTCATTTTCCTCACCTGTTCAAGGAGATAGGCGAGGGCATCTTATAAGGTTGTTGTTCCAATGAAACCACAAAGCACAGTCCTCAGGTCTGGATCCCTAGCTCCCAGCTGGGTTTTCGTTTGTTTGCTTTAGGGCCGCACCCGCGGCATATGGAGGTTCCCGGGCTAGGGGTCCAGTCGGTGTTGCAGGTGCCAGCCTGCACCACAGCTACAGCAACGCGGGATCCAAGCCGGGTCTTTGACCTACACCACAGCTCAGGGCAACGCCAGGTCCTTAACCCACTGAGTGAAGCCCGAGATCAAACCCTCAACCTCATGGCTCCCAGTCAGACTCGTTTCCGCTGCACGACGATGGGAACTCACCAACTGGGCTTTTTTCCCCCCTCCCCCCACGCCACATTCAGTTTCTTGTAGAGGACCCTGGTGCTTATAAGACTCCTAAACTGGAAGACATCAAGTCCAGGAGGTGGTTATGGCCCTGTTACGTACTAATTCCGTGATCTTGGACAAGGCCAAGGCTCTCTTGGGGCCGATAAAAAAGCAGAGGTTGGACTTGATGGTCTCTAAAGGTACCTTCCAACTCTGATAGGTTTTAAAGCTACATCGGGGTCAAGTTGTGAGTGGCCTGGCTCACCCGGCTTAGTAATGAACTTCATTAGACGAACACAGCTCTTTCCCAAGGTGGTGAGGTGCTCCCCTCCCCACCGTAATCACACGGGGCCTTCTTGGAATGACACGTGCACACTTGCTCCTTCCTGCTTTTTGCCTTGGTTGACTTGCCTTAGACTTTCTAGATTTTGTCTATATCTGATTTAATGGAATTTTCCTATAGATAAGTAATAGAGGAGTTCCTTTTGTGGCACAGTGGAAACGAATCCGACTAGGAACCATGAGGTTGCGGGTTTGATCCCTGGCCTTGCTCAGTGGGTTAAGGGTCCGGCGTTGCCGTGAGCTGTGGTGTAGGTCGCAGACGCGGCTCGGATCCCGCGTTGCTGTGGCTGTGGTGTAGGCCAGCACCTGCAGCTCCAATTAGACCCCTAGCCTGGGAACCTCCATATGCCGCAAGTGCGGCCCTAAAAAGACAAAAAAAAAAAAAAAAAAGAAAGAAAGAAGGAAAGAAATAGAGGTATGAGAGCAAGAAGCAGCCATCACCTTCACCCTGCTGTGGAAAGAGAGAGAGCGAGAGAGCTGATCTGCCTGTCAGCTTCCTTTCCCCCGCAGGCCACTGGCCCACCCAGTGCCACCTGATTTATGTCCTAGGGGAGCCGCACAGCTGTGGTGAAGATTTACACTAGGTTTTCATCTTCAAATGAGCTACTACCTCTCTTCCTGGTGTATTCAAGTGCTTGGCACTCATAGCTTGCAAGTTTATCCTGAAATTTCAAAATGAAAAATGGTCCCACGAGAAGCTTGCAGAGAAGCACACAACGAACCAGTTGAGCGCGTGCTGCGGGCTGGCTGGCGAGGTCGCTGGAGTGCAAAGCCCCCTTGCCCGCTCTCAGTGCAGGTTTGAGGCGAACGGAGATGTTATGCACAGGGACTCTTTCCATGTTTGTGCCTCCTGGAGGCATGGCACACGACGCAGTGGGGGAGGCGTAAATTTCTGAGTCTATAACTCAGTATCAAAGAAACCAAAGAATCCAATCAAAAAGTGGGCAGAACCCCTGCGTAGACATTTCTCCAAAGAAGACATACAGATGGCCGGCGGGCACATGAAAAGATGCTCAACATTGCTAATTATTAGAGAAATGCAAATCAAAACACAGTATCTCCTCATATAGGTCAGAACAGCCAGCATCACAAAGTCTACAAACAATAAATACCAGAGAGGGCGTGGAGAAAAGGGAACCCTCCTGCACTGTTGGTGGGAATGTGAATCGATACAACCACTATGGAGAACAGTACAGGGGTTCTTTTCAAAAACTAAGAACTACCACATGATCCAGCAATCCCACTCCTGGGCATATACCCAAAAAGACAAAAACTCTAATTTGAAAAGATACAATCACCCCTCTGTTCATTGCAGCACTATTTACACTAGCCAAGACATGGAAACAACCCAAGTGCTCATCAACACCATTAGTTTAAGAAGATGTGGTCTAGCTACAACAGTGGAATATTACTCAGCTATAAAAAAGAATGAAATAGCGTCATTTGCAGCAACATGACTAGACTCAGAGAATATCATGCTAAGTGAAGTAAGTCAGACAAAAAAAGACAAATATATGACATCATTTATAGCTAGAATCTGAAAAATAATGCAAATGAACTTATATACGAAACAGAAACAGATTCACAGACATAGAAAACAAATTTATGGTTACCAGAGGGGAAAGGGAGGGGAGAGTTAAATTAGGGGTGTGGAATTAAGACATACAGACTACTATACATAAAACAGATAAGCAACAAGTGTTTACTGTATGACACAGGGAAAATAATCAATATCTTAGGATAACTTATAAAGGAAAAGAATCTGAGAATATGTATATATTATTCATATATATATATATATATATATATATATATATAACTTAATTACTTGCTGTATACCTGAAACTAACACAATATTATAAATCAACTATACTTCAATTTTAAAAAAAGGACTAGAGGTCAGGGAATACTGAATATTCCCATCTCAGCACTTTCCCTTACTAGGTGTGTGACCTTGAGCAAGTTCTTCTCTAAGCTTTACCCAATTTACCTGTAAAAAGATACAAATGATGACTACCCCACGGTCCGGCTTAGTGGCTGGTGAGCTTGGGTACTGGCATCCTACAGCTCTGGGCTTGAGTTACTAGTTGCGCGAGTCCCTCTGAGCCTCAACGTCCTCATCTGTACGATGAGTATAGGCTTCTGCTCAGGATGAAATACGCCCTGTCAAGTTCATGGTGCCCGGCATATAGAAAGTACTCATCTTTCATAGCTGGCAGCGTGATTTGTTATTGTTTGTCACTTAGGTATAATTTCCAATAATTCTAGAAAAGATATCGTGTGTACTTGTCCCACATTTTGGATTTTGAGGGGCAAAAACACTCAGGGTCTTTTTAGTACCTGGTTTTGAAACTTCAGGTAAGACAGGAAACTGCAAGTCCTGCAGTAAAGGGAGACTTGCTTCGTCATGAAAACAGAGGCTTTGCCCTAATGATGGTGCTACATATTCGCGTGGAAAGGTGTCCAGAGTCCACACAAATGTTGAATTGGTCTTGAATTTCCAAAAAGCATCCATCAACAGCAGCAAGTTAAATCCAGTTACACCTGCCGAACAGAAAGGACTATTCAGAAAGGTCAGGGGTCTCAAGCACAGCCCTGGGGTCTCAAGCACAGCCCTGGACCAATCTTTCTTCCTTCCTTCCTTCCTTCCTTCCTTCCTTCCTTCCTTTCTCTCTCTCTCTCTCTCTCTCTCTCTCTCTCTCTCTCTCTCTCTCCCTCTCTCTCTTCCTTCCTTCCTTCCTTCCTTCCTTCTTTTCTTTCTTTCCTCTTGCTTTTTGCTTTTTAGGGCCATACCTGCGGCATATGGAGGTTTGCAGGCTAGGGGTTGAATCGGAGCTACGGCTGCCAGCCTACACCACAGCCACAGCAATGCGGGATCCGAGCCACATCTGGGACCTACACCACAGCTCACGGCAGCGCCAAATCCTTACCCACTGAGGGAGGCCAGGGATTGAACCCGCAACCTCATGGTTCCTAGTCGGATTTGTTTCTGCTGCGCCATGACGGGAGCTCCAGCCCTGGACCTTCTGACTTGTCCATTGACAGAGGCTAACAGAGTGTGTGGGGGCAAGAACAGCACGGGCTGAAAGCCTTTCACATAGATTTTTGACCATAGAGTTCTTTATACAGATGTTTCATTTACTTCATCCCAGACACTTAGCTCTTTGGGAACATCTGGGCAATGAAGGTTACTTTTCATTTTTAAAAAATTGAAATGGTTGGTGTTAGTAAATTCAGCAGGTTTTACTGAACACCGGGTTTGGGCCCTCTGTCAGTTATTACTGGAGATCACAAGGAGGTCGCAGTCGTGCTGAGAAAAATGAGAGTGACAGGGTGGATGTGTCCAAAGACATTTAGAGGAGCTGGGATTTGAACTCAGTTCTGTCAACTGCAAAGCCTGGGCTGGCTCTGCCCTAGGATTTCACAGGCCCACCACTTCCCTCTTTGGGGCTGGCTTGAGGGACGTTTTCAGGCCCAAGCCGGTGGCTTCTGCCATACTTCCACATCGGCAGAGATCACAGCTCCTTGCTGAAAGCCAGTGACGTACGTCCAGGACGGACCGTTCCATGTGTCTCTACAGTCCGATCCCACTAGTGACTTGGCTGGATATTTCCCGAGAATGATCTCCATCCTTATTTTCGCACTTGCCAAATCATTCCTCGTCAGGGACTTTGTCACGCTCTGTGTTTTAAGCTACTCCATTGAATCCCAAATGTTTTATGCTGACACAAAGAATGGCAAGCTGCCAGCGTGTGATAAAACTGCTTCATTCACATTTTAACATGTTCGGTGGAAATCTTCCCTGCTGATGTGAACCGGTGCTGAGCTAGTATTCACTGTGGATCTTCCAGACCCCCAAATCTGAAATATGGAAACAGAATAGGGTTAAATAGCCATAGAAACAAACACACACACACACGCACGCACGCACGCACGCACGCGCACGCGTGCATGCTCGCCCATTTGTATTCATATTATAAGCAAAACTTTTTCAGGCTCTTATTAACAGAAAGCAAGCCCTGTTATACCCAAAACATTTCTAAGGGATTCTGAGCCATCTAGCTTTCCTTCAAAGCAAAGGAAAAAAAAAAATATATATATATATATACATACATATGATCAAATTGAGGAAACACATTGCTGAAACCTAACATATGAATACAGATGATTGCATCTGGGAAACTCTAAAACACATTCCAAAATCTCTGTCAACCTTTAAAAAGAAGCAGACTCACAGATATAGAGAACGAACTGGTGGTTCCCGGTGGGGAGGTGGGTGGGGCAATATAGCAGTAGGGGGAGTGCCAGGTGCACCATCGGTGTGGGACAGGCTCAGGGCTGTCTTGTACCACACAGAGAACGTAGCCGATATTTTGATAATAACTATAAATGGAAAGTAACCTGTATTAAATTTTTTTTAAAAATTTCAAAATATCACTGTCAACTTTCAGTTGACTGAGTTGGCCTACGTCTGTGCACCCTCTTTTATGAATCAAACAGCGCTCCACATCATGCGTGGAAATGCGTCTTAGGAGAGAGGGCAAGCCAGGTCTTCTTTTATGGCCCTCCTTTTTTTTTTTTTTTTTGATTTTGGTTTTGGTTTGCTTTGTTTGCTCAATGGCAAAACACTCCTTTCACTGATTCCTGAAAGACTGCCTTGCCAAGGAGGGGCTTTGGAGATGCTTTTGGAGAGAAGACATCTTGACACAGCCCAGGACAAGTTAGAGCTCAACGCATTTCCTACAAAAACAGGGCTCCGTCAGCCTCCACGTTCTTAATTAGATCAGCGCTAGAGGGCACTCTTAGGATGCCAAAATGGGAGGATTTTACTCAAAACTGGTGGGCGGGGGTGGGGGGTGAGCTGAGGGGGCTGTTTCAGTAATGACTGCAGACAACAAACAGCTTAGGAAAGACACCTCCAACTGAGAATCGCCTGGCTCGCCAGCAGATAAGAAAACACTATTTGAAAAGGACTGTAGCAATCTTCCTCATCAGATCCACTTTGTTTCCAAAACGTGGTCCGTCTTTAGGCAACACAGGGCTCAGCTATTAGGCATTATTGCTCAAAAGCAGAAGAATAGCAAAAGCGTTGATGATGACCATGGGATGCAGTGAATGTGCATTTAGGCAGAAAACAAAACCTGAGAGGGAAGCTTAGGAAAAGGTGTTTACAATTTAACAGCTACTGGGAAGGAGGAACTGAAAATCCTTGGGGTCTTCTATGGTTGATTTCCCAGTCTTTGGCAGCCGTTGCTCTTTGGTTGTCCTGAAGGGCTGTGTGGTTGTTGGTGGAGGCACAGGTGCCTGCTTGCCTGCTGCCCTGCGTGTGCTTTGCTGAATGGACCCAGGGTGGTGGGTATTGTGCTGTCGAGGAAAGGGACCTATAGACTTGGGTCCTGGTCTGGCTCTGCCACTGATGTGTTCTGTGATCTGCGGCAAGTCCCTGCCCCTGCAGGGACCTGGCGTCAGGAAAGGGCTGGGCAATACTAGTGGTCCCTAAAAGGTCACTGAAAGACATCTTCCAGCCCCTCAGAGTCTGGGATTGATGATTATAGAAGGAACTTTCAAATCACTTATTTTGAGTTCTGAATCCAACATTGAGAGAGGGTGAATCAATGCCATTGATGGAAATGGTGCTGGAAGGATGTGCCAGCCCAGAGCAGCTGATCTGCCCATAGTAGTCACTCCTTTAGGTTTGCTGCCCAGTCCAAGAATAACCTCAGAGAGTTACCACAAGTGAGCCATCAGTAGCTCCCCCGCCCCGGTTGGCTTATTACTCCCAAGTTAAGTGACTCCTGACTTCTACCTGGGTGCTGGCCGGAAGTTGTCAGGTACGCCCATTGCGTTACTCTGAGGAGCCCAGTGAGAGGTCTGGAGATCTGATGGCAAGAGTGGGCCACTGAAGACAAATTGTCTACTCGGCCTTTGGCCCCAGAGTCTCTTAGAGCAAAATATCAGAGTGTTTCTCTCTAGCGTCAGTCGCTAAGAACCCAGGCTCTACTTCATCGGAATCTTCCGGACTGAGTCAAAGTCATTATAAAGTCTTGGAACGTTCTCATCAACAGGAACCTTTGGGAAAGCACCTAGTCCAACACCCTACTGTGTGGAGAGGGAGACAGAGGGCCACCTTCCCATTGGGGAACAGGCTTGTGCAGGGTCACACGGCAGAGGTGGCCTCTTTCTGTTACCTTGCACTCTCCCCACACACTCTGACTCCAGGGAATAAGAACCTGGCAGCTATTAACCAAAGGGCTTTAACGTAGCTAGACTAGGTCTATGTTATATATTGTGTATTGTATATGTTGTATTTCAGTGACATAAATGGAGAGATATGAGGACAAATCCCTATCAAGAACATGTCCTCTCTAAAGGTCAGAAGATTGGAAATTGTACCATTAGGGGTCATTCCTGTGAGTCCAGAAGATTCTTAGTCTTAAAATGGTCCTGCCCAAAGGCAAGGGAAGGATTGAAATCCTTGTCAGCTGTCGGGGAAAGCAGGCCAAGGAGGATGGGTCTGAAAGCCAGATTTAATATCTTGGGGGAAGGGGGCCACTATGAAAGGAGTGGTCAAGACAAACACAGGAGACCTCGGAGTTGAGCCAAAGGCTGACCTTCAGAGAATGAAAGCAAATAATTATAAAGGTTGGGAAGAATGTTCTGGATTCTAGTCTTCTCGGGCAGACTCCGAAGAGCTCCCTTTCTGGGCGTTTTCACAGTTTCTGGTAGGCTTGGCTTGGAACAAGAAAGAAAGCAGAGCAGTCAAACCGTGGCACCTACTGGGGGACAC
Source organism: Catagonus wagneri (assembly GCA_004024745.2). Lineage (NCBI taxonomy): Eukaryota > Metazoa > Chordata > Mammalia > Artiodactyla > Tayassuidae > Catagonus > Catagonus wagneri. The sequence continues at coordinate 37,118,367 of PVHT020000015.1, read as the reverse complement.
TCCTCCTCAGTACCAGTAACTGTACTTGCTTTCAACATGCCTTTTTCCATGTAGGTGTCCTTGAACCCTGGCTTTGAAAAGCTGGCTCAGTTCTCAGGGCAGAGAGAGGATTCAGGGAAAGGAGGCCAGGAGTCCTCACCCTGTCCTGCTGTAGACGCAAAATAATTTCTCTTACCCGTTTTCCTCCCTCGATAAAAATAATCCTGCATAAAAGTGACTTGGTCCTGCCCCTGAACGTGGTACCCTGCTGCAGGGTTTCCAGGCACGATCTCATCTCATCCTTAGGACCACCTTTTGGGGGCATTCATTGGCCTGTCTACACAGGTCGTTTACAGTTGGTTTCTGTTCTGATTGGTCAGTGTCCAAACCGTACTGATGAAAGCCTGCGGCCCTAGGCAACAAAAAAACCTACTTGTCTTCTTGACTTGCAAAGTGTCAAAATGCCTGGCCTTAGCCTTTGGTCACCCACAGGCCTGAGAGGTAGTATGGGTCACGGAATAAGCCCGGGAGACACACAGACCAAGTTCTAGTCCAGGCTTTCATCAATAATTGTACAATATTGCAAAGATGCCTTAACCTCTCACCCTGGAACTTTGTAGGCGTATGGGACACCTTCCCATTCGGGGGACCAGATTCAACGTGCAGAATAAGCTTTTCCCTTAGGATATATACTGTATTTGACCTTCCAACGGGGATGTATGTGGCCTGAGATTCAAAAGGAGGTGGTGGGTAAGTGAGCTGCAGTGTGTTAGGTCAGACCAGGATGAGGGCGGAAGGGCATCCTACGTGGGAAGAAGGTCAGAAATCAAGGGCACAGCAGCTCTGGGTTCACGAGCTGGTGAGAGGCTGAGCAAACCAATCCAGTGTCAGAAACCAGAGAGCCTGAATGGCCCATTTGCTTGGCAGCTACAGAACAGTGGTGCGTAATTGGCTCCCAGAGTGTATTGTCTGCCACTGATTTGCAATCGAACCAAAACGGTGTCTGTCGGTGGTGGGTTTTGTTTGTTTGTTTTAACCTACCCTTTGCAAAATCTGAGCATCTACATAAGCCTTTATCTGGGAGTGTGTGACTGTGGAGGCCTCTGGGGACTGACAGCCATCACCCACATCCCAGGCTCCTGGCAGAGGAAGCAGCTGCTGCAGCAGAAAGAGAAATGGGGAAGTGGCGGAGGGGTCAGTTGTTTATCAATTCGACTTGCCTTGCTATCCTCAATTAAGTTTACTTGTATAACTTTTCCATCCCAGAGAAGGAGCCTCCGTATTTCAAATAAACAAAGCTGTTTCCCTGGGCAGCGTGACGATTGGCTGCATTTCAGCTTGGCTGTTATTGTTTTGGCCACGGTCTCATTTACTCGTAAGCTCAAACTGTTGGGTTCTGGGCTCTCTGAACTACTAATGGCATGTTACACTGAGAAAATAACTAGAGGTTGCTGTTCTTTTAATTAACTTGGCATCAAAATAAAAGGTGAAGCTGTTCGAGAATTACGAAATATTGGCACTGGAGGATTTCTAGAAACCACCTTGTGAAACTCCTTCATTTCCTCTGGCTCCCTGAGAGAAAGGAGAATTTGCCCAAGCTCAAATGAGTCATTGATAAAACCGGGATTAGAAACCAGGAATCCTGATGTTTAGGCAAAGGCTCTCGGATTTTTACATCATCCTGTTTGTCCTAAACCTTAATTTGGATCCTTAAGACCAAAGTGAATAGATGTCTTCACTTTTCATTGTCAAGTGCTAAGTCCTGTTATATAAAGAATATAAATGCCCTGTTTGGGGGGCTCCCAAGTTGCCCCCGTCAGTTTGCATCTTTTCCATTGATATAGATGTGTTCCCTTCATCGTCTTTTCCTTTCCCTGCTAACTTGACATTTAGGCGGTGGCTGTCACTTGAGAGATGTTTAGTCACATCTCGAACCTTGACCCAGAGGGAGGTTACTCTTTCTGCTTCTTCTGCCATTGTCTGGGTCATGGGCGTGGTAAGCACAGCTCCGTCTGTTCACCAGCTGCTGTTGCTGTCCCAGCATGTGGCTTGGCTGAAGGGTGACTAACCCAGTCTCTTTCATTCCAGAACACCACAGCATCCGATGAGAAAAACGCTACTGGGTGGGGTACTGCAGTGTTGCGAAGCTGCCATCTAGAGACTTGCTCTTTTTACAGTGGTTTCAAGGTGTACGTGTGTGGGGTTCTATGAACAACAAATGGTTTAGCTAAAAAGAAACCCGACTGGAGTTCCCGTGTTGGCTCAGTGATTTAAGAACCCAACCAGTATCCGTGAGGATGCAGGTTCGATCCCTGGCCTCACTCAGTGGGTTAAAGATCTGGTGTTGCCACAAGCGGTGGTGGAGGTCACAGATGCGGCTCGGCTCAGATCCCGCGTCGCTGTGGTTGTGGTGCAGGCCGGCAGCTGCAGCTCTGATTCCACCCCTAACCTGGAAACTTCCATATGCTGTGGGTGTGGCCCTAACAAGCAGACAGACAAACAAAAGGGAAAGAAAGAAACCTGATTTATAGCCTTTGGGGGAGACTTTCCACAAGGAGAAATCACAAAAAGAAATAATGTCCTTTCTAATCGGGAAGAGAATTCTCTCTGATACAGATGTTGAAACTGATGCCATTGGATGTGCTCTCCATACAGAAAGAAAGACATAAAATAAACGAGGAGGGACTTTTTTCCTAGAGTTAACAGCACGCGGTATATTTCTATGGAACTCTTTTCCAAACAGATGGCCTAAAAAAAGTCTTCCACAAGATTGTACACTCTGTGAAAGCAGAGGTTTGTGTCTGTATTATTCACTGCTATATCCTTAGTGCCTCTAACAATGCCTGGCACATAATAAATAATGCATTTTTGTGGGGAGTAATGTTTAATTGAATATATTTGACACACAGCATTGTGATAATTTAAGGTGTACAGCGTGTTAATTTGATACACTTACATATTGTAATATGATTGCTGTTTTGTGATAATTACCACCTCTAGCACCTTACATAATTACGATTTCTTTTTTTTTGCTTTTCTTTTCTTTTTTTTTAACCTTTTAGGGCCGTGCCTGCGGCATACGAAACTTCTCAGGCTAGGGGACGAATCAGAGCTGTAGTTACTGGTCTATGCCACAGCCACAACAACGCCAGATCCAAGCGAGGCCAGGAATCGAATCCATCCCCTCATGGGTACCAGTTGGATTCGTTACCACTGAGCCACAATGGAAACTCCTAATTATCCTTTCTTTTTATTAAAAGGTCTTTTAAAAAAGATTCCATCTAAGAACCTTCCCAAAATGTGTGTGTGTGTGTAAAATGGATTCATAAAGTTAATTATTTTTTTCTAATCAGTTTGCCTCTCCTTTTTGTCTTTTTCCTTATGGCGTTTGATTCACTTCCGATGACTGCCTACCCTTTTGATTGATATGCTTGCAACATCTTCCTGGATCATCACTCAATAATCCACTTCTGGCAACCTGGACTCCCAGGTAAGACAATGAACTTCCAAAAATTTCCTCAGTAATCCTTGGGCAAACTTTAATAGGCAGTTGAGAAGTTTACATAGAAATTAAAAAAAAAAATCTCAGGAGGCAGTAGTTCCCCCGATTAAAGTAAAACTTGGTCAGTTCCCCATGTACGGCATTTATGTACATGCTTATATTATTTGGGAATTCTATTAATGTAGCAAAATAAAGTTATAGTTTTGGAAAGTGCTACATATTTGACTTTGGAATCTTCCAAATTCCAAATGCTATATATTGACTAAAAATCAATATATAACTTTATGTTTTCGTGTTGTTGTTGCTGTTTTTATTTTTCACCCAAAGTTATGTCACTGTTTGTTCATGAGACCAAGTACAGTGGAAGGGGTACCAGCCTTTCTTCCATTATGTAGAGAAACTAAGTCATGGGGTAGGTCAGAACATTCTAGATTACTTCTTTCTTGCGGCTGGGGTGGAAGAGGATCACCTTGGGCCCTGGATGGTAAGTCAGCTAATGGGGGTGTCTTGTCTAGCAGATCTGATGTCAGGGCTCAGTAAGGCCATCACTTTTGTTTCTCATGACACTTGCTTCTCCAGCAGTCTTATCAACTCACCGAACCAGAGAAGCGGGGGGGTTGGGGAGGCCGCCTTAGCCATGACAAGAACTGATGATAAAAGAGCCATATATTGCTTCTCAAATGACGATACGAGTCCTCTGCTGCTAGTCATGCTATTAAAAGTCCATCTTGGGAGTTCACATTGTGGCTCAGCAGAAACTACTCTGACTAGCAGCCGTGAGATTTCGGGTTCGACCCCTGACCTCTCTCAGTGGGTTAGGGATTACACTGTGCCCCAAGCTGTGGTGTAGGTCGCAGACGCGATCGGATCCTGCGTTGCTGTGGCTGTGGTGTAGGCCGGCAGCTGTAGCTCTGATTCAACCCCTAGCCTGGGAACCTCCATATACCACGAGTGTGGCCCTAAGAAGTTAAAAAAAAAAAAAAAGTCCATCTTACCTCACTTTTAAAGCCTCAAGAAATATTCGATGTAAAGAAACACTTCTCCCAAGAAAATGTCCAGGTGGTATAACTCGCTATGGGCAGAAAAGCGTTATCACATTACAATATCCCCTACTTGATATAAAACGAGAAGCAAACCAAACCCATTTGAATTCTCCAATTAGCAATTGACCCGTGTACAACTTCACAGCCCCTACCAATATCAGAAATTGACATAGTAGAGTTAGTGCTTTGTGACTCTTAAGACATACATTGTGAAAATAGCTGAGTACTTTTTTTAACGGAGAGACATTGGTTACTTTGATGAATGTCTTGCATTTGGGTGGAAGAACTAGCGATGACGTGTGTGTCATTTCTGTGTGCTTTGAATTTTCGTCTGTTTGAGGAGCGTCTGCAAAGTCTAATCATTCTTTTCTTTTTGTTATTTGTGTTTCATATATCCCTGAAAATAGGAAGAGTACCTATAAATTCCTCCTAGGTCCTTTCAATCAGACATTTCCGTTGCAGTGATGCCATGGCGTTTGGTTTGGTCTGGTCCGGTTTGGGGGTTATTGACTTTTTGTGTTTTTTTTTTTTTTTTTTTTTTGCCTAGATTGCTGTGGCATGTGTGGAGGGGGATGGCATTAGTGTGACTGAGAGGAGAATCTATCACTGTGAGCCCACAGACCATCAGAAGGCTGGCTCAGTGCTGTCCTGCCTCCTTTTAGCTCCTTGATTCGTAATTTCCCCACTACCTGAGAGGAGCCGGTGGGGAGCAAAGTTGGGGAGCTCTCCATGAGCTGTGTTTCCTTGTGGTTTGGAAAGCTGGAAAAAAAAATATGCCGTCAAAGCAAAATGGAAAACTTTTCTTATTTTAACTCTTCTCTTACCAAGCTTTTGCTAGCACGTGGTTTTACTGTTCCTTTAACAGGTGGAGGATTTTTCAGATTCTAGATGCAGCAAGGTAAGTGAGAATGTCTTTTGAGTTTAACTGCACCCAGGTGAGCTAGAATCTATAGACGCTGCAGCATCAGTTTAATTTCCATGCAACAAAAAGTCGGAATCTTTCCAGGGCTCCTTTTTAGTTTAAAACACCGGAAATGACCCAGGTATGTAGTCTCCGGTCTGAAACCTGACCTCCTTCAGAAGGGGATGAAAATTCAGGGCTGGCACCCCAGACAGTTGGGCAGTAGGTCACTAGCTTCTTTTTCTTTTGGCTGAGATGGGATGACACAGTAACGTGTTCTGTCGCGCAGGGCCCACCACCTGCAAAATGTTCTCCACCACGCATCACGTGTACCTGCCTGTCACAAGGCTGGATGGTGGTTTAGGGAACAACTAGGTTAGCATAGCATTTTATTGAAGGGAGATCAAGTATTTGAAAATATCAGGGCTTGTAAAGTATGTCAATATGTAGACTTGTAAGGCAGAGTAGGTCAGGGGCCCTTTGGACATGAACTCTGCCGCAGAGCCAATCTAATCCAACACAGGAAAGTTCCTAACTGTGGCAGGAAGGGACTCTTGAGAATGCTACAGGATAGTGGCTTTGCAGGCATTGACTGTTGCCGCAAGCTGGGCCATCATACTGCCATCGGTGCTAAAGAGGCTGTGAGAGTCCTTAAGCCATTTTGTAAATGTGTGCTCTGGTTGCTTGGCACATGGTTTTCTAAGATCATGATGTTCACCAGTACCGTATTTAGCCTATCGTAGGCTTATTGGCTCCAGAAAGACTTACCAGTGTCTCTACTTTCTCTTCCTATCCACCTACGTGATTTGTTCCCTCACCAAATAGGTTAGGGAGAGCAAAGACTGTAGCCTTGGGATTCCTTCACTAGAGCAGACTCTCATTAACATAGAGTCGACTGACCATATCTTAGATGCCCAGACTGGCTTTCAGTAGCTGTGCTTCCATATTCCCATTAGGGCCTCAGTGGATTTGTTTGACATCTGAGACTATTAAATTCAGTGTTTAATTCCATAGTCAGATTATAATTCATTGAGACAAATGGTATTCATTGAGACACATAGACACTTAATCACACAATGTTAGTATGAGAGGGCATCTCAGCATCATTAGATTGGTTATGTCATGGTGGCAAGAGTGCTTGCTTGGTTTTGGTGCTAAAACTAGTGGGGTGACTTTGCTCAAGTCTTACCTCTGCTGTGAGCCTTGACTTCCTCATCTGTACAGTAAAACGGAATGGGTGACCATTAAGCTAATGGTCAATTAAGATAGAGACTATTAGCCCTATGACTGTTTTCCTGGGGAAAATTTTGAGAATTTTGTTTTAAAATTTGCTGCATGGAGTTCCCGTCATGGTGCAGCAGAAACGAATCTGGCTAGGGACCATGAGGTTGTGGGTTCGATCCCTGGCCTCGCTCAATGGGTTAAGGATCCTGCGTTGCTGTGGCTATGGTGTAGGCCAGCAGCTATAGCTCCAATTTGACCCCTAGCCTGGGAACCTCCATATGCCATGGGTGCGCCCTAAACAGCAAAAATAAAATAAAATAAAATAAAATTTGCTGCACGGTAGAACCATCTCTCAGTAACAGTTTTGCTATAAAACAAAGCAAACCTTGACGTATCCTTTATTTTTTGTTACGGCGCTGATGAGTTTGACCAGAAGTTATTATCAGAATGATTTATACCTGCTCTTAGTTTGTGAGAAAGGAAGAGAGGAACACAGCTGGTGAGATGGAGAAGAACTGGCTTTGGTAAATGTCTCTGGGGCCATTTTTAATTCTGGTGGACTAAACGATGTCTGAAAACTATTTGCAGGGCTAGCATATTTTTTCCACCGCTAGTAAAATAAAAAAGCAACAATTTATTTGGTAATCCCCATTGTACATGCAGTTTTCTAAATATGCAGGATTATCTCTGCCTCATAATTAACAATTTGCATAAATGTTTGCTATTATTTCGTTGTCTGAATGGGTTTTCTAATCCCGAGAAAAAAGGTGACAATCAGTGGGAGCCATCCCAAATGCCTCGCATTGTTGCTACACACATGTCCAATTAATAGCGATGCTAATTATTGCAGACCAGAACCTCATTTGTTTTTCTATAGACAGCAAAAACATGAACTGCAAGAGGGCTTGCCAATCTCTCTCTCTCTCTCTGTCTTTTTCCTATAGCTAGCCGTATCGTAAGGTCTGCAGTTGGTTGCAAGCAAATTATCTGGCTGGATTTTCAGAGTATCATTTTGTGATGGAGTTTCCAAGCTTCTACTTGAGTTAGCAGTCGATGCCTCCAACAACCATAGACTATATTTATAATATTTTAATGGTAGGCTTCTATAAATTTAAGGGACAAAAGGATGCTGACGTACAAATCAGTTCTGCTGCTGCCTTTACATTCTCCCGCGTATTCCATACCTTTAAAATGATTGGCATTAGGGAGTTCCTGCTGTGGCACAGTGGGTTAAGGATCGGTGTTGTCTCTATGGTGGTTCAGATCACTGCGGAGACATGGGTTCGATCCCCAGCCCGGGAACTTCCCTATGCTCTGGGTGTGGCCAAAAAAATGATTGGCTTTAGACCTGAATACGAAAATCGTAAAAAGTCAAGGCCGAAGGAGGCCTTTAAGGTCATCCTGTCAAATTCCCTCACTTTTCAGATGAGTTCGATTGGCAGTAATTTGAATGTCAGTAATAACCACCAAATCAATGATGCCACGCTTTCTTTTTAAACTTTCAAGCCCTCGGGTGCTAGTGTAGTAAATACACTTGAATTACAACTGGTTGTTTGGGAATCATACAGCTTCCACTTATTTTCCAAAAAGTGAATCAGCTTTCTTTAAATATGCCTTCATAAAGTTTACCTAAACATAGCCGTAATGTGGACGGTATATGTGTGAAAGGAGATGTCCTATATGCAAAGCGCTCGGCAACAGGAGATGCTTAACCAGTATATCTGCTCTCTTCCCCTCGTGCCCAGGGACTGAGAGTATAGGCTTTTCGAAGCAGACCATCCTCGGGTACGATCCTGGTGCTGCCCCTTTCTAGCAGCATGACCTTGAGTCATTTCTTTAAGTTCTGTGGACTTTGTTTCTTCCCATGTAAGGTGTAGACACGTTATAGGGTCGCTGCAAGAAGTAAACTGAGAAAGGGCATATCAAGCGGTTGGCGCTGTTCCCCGCACATAGTAAATGGTCAATACATAGTAGCAGTCATGATCACCATTGTCTGGCATACTCTGTGCCAGTCTCATTCAATGCTAATATTGACTCTTAGGGTGGTTTGGAGTATGTGCACATCCACCTGTACACGTCCGCACACAGGCACGTGGGGTTCACGAGTGGTGCCCGGAAGACTGCTTCCCCAAAGCTTTCAAAGTCCAATGGCTTCTCTGGCTTCAGTATTCTTGAACTCTTTGTAGGTTCTGGAACTTTCACACATCTTCTCTTGCTTGAATGCATTCCTAAATCATCTTGGTTCACCTCCTGTCTTCTTCCCAACACTTCTTAAATTTCCTTTGTTGGTCTTTTACATACACACACACACACACACACACACACAGACACACACGCGCGCGCGTGCACAGAGCCTCTTCCTCCCCCTCCCCCCTTTCAGTGAAGCAGGTCCCAAGGTCCTGTCATTGATTTGCTTCTCTTCTCTTGCTATGTTCCCATTCTGGGTAATTTCATCTCGTCACATAGCTTCACCTTTCACCTCTACACTAATGATTCCCAAATTGACCTCTCCAGTTCTTAACTTACTCCGGAGCTCCAGGCTGACTCCAATTTCCAATTGCCTGCTGAGCATCTCCAGGGCAGGATATCCTAGGAGGCTGAAGTGCAGTCTGGCTTTTGTCATCCAGCCCCAGGAATGCAGATGGGGAGATGAAGCTTCAATAAGTGGAAAACCAGGAAGAAGTGCAGGGCAGTCATCCGAGCGGAAGTAAAGGTAGTCTAAAGTCAGGCAAGTGGTTCAAACTGAGTTTTCCGGGGGGCGGGGGGGGGGAGCACAACAAGTAAGCTGTGAATTTCTATTATTATGAACCGGAGACAGGAATTGGCAATTGCACCTTTCAAAGATGTATGTTTTCTGGGGAGGAGGGAGCAGCTCTCCTAAATGAAAACTGAGATCAGTTTTTAGATGCTGGAAGGTTGGTGTGTTTGAGGGAAATAGTAATGCAATGCAAATGATCTTTCTTGGGACAATTTTGTGTGGTGAATTCTGCTCCAGTGCTTTGTTGCACGAATATACATGCCAAGAGGAAGGATGATGTATTCAAACTGAAGGATGAGCATATGGGAATTTCGAGAGCACTGCCTGCAAAGACACATACACACGGGGCTGGGTCAGATCTGCCTGAGATTTTGAATGTATGAAAATAATTCTATGAGAGGGTAGATAGATTTTTTCTTTCATTTATTCTGTGAATATTTACTGAACATCTACTAGGTGCCACACTCTGTGAAGCAATGAGCTGGCGAATACAGCACACACAGAGTCTCTGTCCTTAAGTGTCTCGTAGAGTTTTCTTTAGTTATATGCAAGCACACTGAGAGTTTAATTTGCTCTCGAAATATCTGCAGCATCTGACAAGTTGTTCGATGACGATAACCTTGCTGACCATCGTAATGACCAAAGAGGAACTGGAGGGAAATAAGGACAGGGCTAAAGTGGAAAAGAATGTGCATAAATCCAAATTAGAAATTGATTACTTCCTTTAATTTTAGTAAATATTGAATTACCTTGGGATTTTACATTTCAAGTTGGCTCTCAGTGTTTCAGGCCAGGGTAAGAATGATTGCGTCTAACCCGAAAACTTAATTAGAGCAAAAGAACAGACAAATCTTGGTTAATGTGTATTGTATTCTTGGGTGAATTCTTTGTAAACGAGCTGTTCTTTCAGGAACTACAGACCTAGCTTATAGCTTTAGCAAAGGGAACAATATTTCTTTTGAAAGAGGGCGCCCTCATTCTCCACCTTCCCCAAACGAAGTACTGTCGCTCCTAGTTGAATCACCGCCCTGTGGAATATGCAGAGGTCATTACACCCTCCAAATGGTAATGGTCTAGAAAACTGAGTGAGTTCCTCGCCTTCATGGGTGCATCCAAGCTTCCTCTTTAGACACGTGGCATGGCCCTTTGTTTGCAAGTCTTGAATCCAAATGTTCTCACCCCCCCTCCCCAGCTGTCAATTTCAAAGCCTCCTTCAAGGTTACTCTCAGGTTTCAAAGCTCCCCCATTGCCTCTGTGATCTAGAAAATCAAAGTTGATGCCCTAAAGCTCCTGCTCTGACTCTGTAGGGGGAAACGCTCCCCTTTTCATATGCCAGCGCCCCCTTTCAGGACCTTCGTGGCACAAAAGCTCTATTACAATGGTGCACATGTTGACCAATATTCTTATTTCTTTTGCCACAAATGAGTTAGACACTGATGTACTTCTCTTAGTCTGGCTGGAAGTAACAATAATAAAAGCATCCTTGAATATACAGTCATCCTTGAATAGATGGCTTTACTCTCACAGTTTGTATCAGTTACAGTCTAACTTTCACTTTTCTCAAATGTATTCATTCAATATGCATCTGCCGAGCAGTTACTATGTTCCAAACACTGTTCTAAGCACTGGGGGCAATAAGGCAGACAGAGTCTTGTTCTTGTGTTTCTTAAAGGGTGTGTGTGTGTGTGTGTGTGTGTGTGTGTGTGTGTGTATGCATGTGTGTGTGTACAGCCATGTTGGAGGGAGACAGAAAATAAACAAATATACAGTTAAATGAATAAGCTAATCTCAGAGAATGATAAACACCATGAAAAAATAAAACAAAAGTGGACAGAGAATGATTGGATGTGTGGGGTGTGATCAAGAGGAATTTTGCTGTTTGCGTTTATTGGTTTTGTACAGGTTTCGCTAACACTTTGTCTGGGCCCTTTGGTCTCCCCTATTTCATACTTTCCTGGATTCAGTACCAATTCTAGTTTTGCTGCTCTGGCCTCTTTATCATTAGGACCCTTCCCCTTGCTGGTCTGGAAGTACAACCCGACTTTGCTCCTTATTCAACTTCTCTTCCATACTTTTCTTAGATTTGTCACCATCAGAACTTGGCAGATTCACCCACTTCCCTGTCCTGCTGGCCGTTAGAGATGGTTACTCACGGTGTTTTTGTTACTTAAGACAAACTACGGGAGTTACCGTCGTAGCTCAGCGGTAACAAACCTGATTAGTATCCGTGAGGATGTGGGTTCGATCCTTCGCCTTGCTCAGTGCGTTGGGGATTCGGCGTTGCTGTGATCTGTGGTGTAGGCCGCAGACGTGACTTGGATCCTGTGTTGCCAGCAGCCGTAGCTCTGATTTGACCCCTAGCTTGGGAACTTCCATATGCTGCACATGCGGCCCTAAAAGGGGGGGGGGGCAAAAAAAAAAAAAAAAGACAAACTACCTATTGAAAGAAGAACACAAGCATTAAAGTTGAGACATTGTGGTGGCGTTTGGTTTTGTCCATTTCTGCAATGGGAAGAGCCCCAGACTGAGAACTGGAAGTCCAAGGTCTCACTGTCACAGGTGAGCTGTATGACCTTGGACATAGCACTTCCTCTCTCTGAGCCTGTTTCTTCATCTATAAAACCAGTGTTCAAAATAGATGCTCCCTGAGGTCAGCTAGTTGTTTTCAGAGACATGGGCCAAGATCCTTTTCCAACATTCAGTTTAATTTTGTAAAGTGGATGTGTAAGAACATTTTCCAGTGCATCAGAACTGCTTAGATTAAACATAAGTTTTCCAGCAAAAGCCAGGTTTACAATTCTTGTAAATGTCACAAGAAGTTAAAACATGTCTTCTTGTTTTAACCTCTGCCAGCGAAGGTAACAATTCAACACCACAGAAGAAATTATCAGCTTATATGTGAATATCTGAAAGTTCACTGTCTTTTCAGCTTGCCCACAGGAAATCTTCAAAAATAACCGAATACCACTAAAATTAAAGGAGGTATTGTAAGTTGGCTTCAAAAAAACATGGCATAGGAGAGTTGTCTGTTCGTGCATTAGCTGCTGAGAAAAGCATCATAACTCTTAAGGGGGCCACTCAGGATTCTTCCAGCCATGGCGGTGCTGTTTGGCCAGGCACCTAGCCAAAGCCCAGTTAGGAACTGAAGTAGGAATTGGAACGCTTGCCTTCCCTGACTTCCCCCCACCTTCCCTACATCTGCTGCACTGGGCTTTGTGGGAGAAGATGGGGAAGCAGGAAGGGTGGGTTTGGAGAAGGTGGAAGAGACAGAAAATCCCCAACATCTGCAGTACTCTTGCAGTTACTTTCTGAGTTGTCACCCTTCCACTCATTATTCCGATACAAGCCTCAGCTCCATGATTAGATTTTAGGAATTCAGTCTTCTGAAAGTCCAGAGAGAAGCTGGGCATGATTTGGGAGTAAGGGTGTCTGAGGGAGAGGAACCAAGAAGGTTTGGAAGTGCATCTCTGATTTACTGTCACAGGATCTTGACCCGGAAGTAGAACAGGGCTTACGGAAAGAGGTGAGAAAGACAGCACAGGGACTTCCTGTCTGGCTCTCATTTAAGGGGTTGTATTGTTGTGCAGGTGAGGAAATAGATACCCACCAAGACAATGACTTATCTAAGTACACATGCTAGTTTGTGGCGGACTCAGGGCAAGGACCCAGGTCAACTGCAACCCATCCGGTACCTTGATCTGGAATTACCGATGCTAACTGCTCATTTTGCTTGCTTCTTTGCTTGCTTCTGCTGTTTTAATTGTTGACGCTACTTCTGTTCACGGCACTTGTAATTCGTTATTCCCAAAGAATTTTATCAATGAAAGTGGGCGCCATCCCTTAGCAACAGGTAAAGTGCATTTATTTTGGAGGGTTTGGGGCCAGCTGACAGTACAAGGTCACAAAGAAGAGAGAGTAGCTGGCTTGGAAATAGAGTCTAAAACTCAAGAGTCAGTTGAAATCAAAGAAGACAGGGAGGATGGCAGCTGTAGAGTGTGGGGATCCACAGTTCAATGTACACATCATCTTTTTAATGCTAATTCTTTTTTTAATTTTGCACATATGCTTAAAACTAAAGTATAATCAATGCTCTTTCTTAATTACAGCTCTAGACCTTTCTCCATCAAAAGATTTAAACGTCTTTTATTTTAGGTTCTCAGTACTTTTGAATCCTTTTCCTGGCATATTTGTTGCCTCTGTCTTATTTTTCTATTTCACTATTCTAGATTTTTTTTTTTTTTGTCTGCAGTATTTTTCATTAGTTTGGTCTGACTGTCCTGTCCAGGGCCTTCATAGTACAACTATATATCACAGGAGATCTTACGTACACATGAAATGGAAAACACTATTTCACGAGTTAGAAATTACTAGATTCTTTCCTTTCCCCCTCTGGAGTTGAAATATCTCTGATTTGGCAAATGGCCCTTCTTCGAAATCCTAAAATTGCACCTAGGAAAAAAAATGACTGTCACTGTGGCACCATGGGGCTTCCTGTCCCTTTACTTTCATTGGCTGACCATCCAATTTGCTCCATTGATTTTCCAGAAGGCTCAGCCTCACCTCATCAGCCTGACACTGGAATTATATATAAGGGGGCTTCATCAAGGCCTGAGGTGGTTTGAAAACTTTTCAACGTTCATGATTTTGGCCATGGGTATACCAGAAACCACGTGTAAATGGCATTCGGTAGCACATTGGTCTTTTTCTCATGGCTTTTACAATTTCCAACTTGATTTCTGCTCACCACAGGGCGCAGTTTACCTTCTCTTCCCTGGGAGCCCTTGGGCTTTGTCCGGAGCCCTAAAAGAAGGCTGCTCATGTGCAGCTGTAGAATGTCAGGGTCATTCTCAACGCGCATAGATGGGCCTTTAAATGGCCTTTACTGATTGTTTCTATATTAAGATGGAAATGCATGTCAGATTTTATGAGGAGACGCTGCAGAGTCTTTCATCTATGTTTTTCATATGAATTGATTTGACAATGTCATAGATGATGCATGAGGCAAAATAAAGAGTTTCTTAAGCCCATTACAGCTTGTTTGCATGAAAAGGAATAAAAGCTAGAGGGAAGAAGTGACCATCCTGTGATGCTGTAGGCAGGAGCCATTTTCTTTTCTTTCTTTCTTTTGTTTTTCTTTTTTTAAGGGCCACACCCGCGGCATATGGAGGGTCCCAGGCTAGGGGTCTAACAGGAGTTGTAGCTGCCGGCCTTCGCCACAGCCACAGCAACGCGGGATCCAAGCCGCGCCTGCGACCTACACCACAGCTCACGGCAATGCTGGATCCTTTACTCACTGAGCAAGGCCAGGGATCGAGCCCTCATCCTCATGGATACTAGTCAGGCTTGATTCCACTGAGCCACAATGGGAACTTCCAAGAGTCATTTCTGACTCACAAAGACCCTTTACCTTTTTACTTTTATTTTTTGCTTTTTTAGGACTGCACCTGCGGCATATGGAAGTTCCCAGGCTAAAGGTCGAATCGGAGTTACATTTGCTGACCTACACTGTAGCTCACAATGCCAGATCCTTAACCCACTGAGCCAAGCCAGGGATCGAACCTAGGTCCTCATGGATACTAGTCGGGTTCATTACCACTGAGCCACGACGAGAACTCGCACAAACACCCTTTAGACGATAGCCTATCTTCTGAACCTATGAGGAGGAAAGTGGTCACTGGGATAGCCTTTTACTCGAATAGTTCTTGACTAATTAATGAGAATTCCTTTCTGGTTACACGGGAAACAGAGGGTTTTCTGAAATTCGTAAGGGTGACATAAACTCACAGGACCTCGAGAAATTAATTAGATATAAAAGCTGGTGTGTTTTATGAGAAAATAAAATAGGATGGGTGGATAGGAGCTTTTAATGAAGATTCTCTGAAAAACCATACACTGATGTATCATTGAAGATCCATGTGGTTTAACGCTCACTCTGTGATCATAAAACCTCGTGTTAAGCCATCCGCCAGGAAGGTTCCGTCAGCCTCATTAGGTTGAAAATTTACTTGCAGTTGATTAATTCATTCAATCTTTACAGATATATTTATCGAACACCTGCCATAATCCGACAGTATTCTTAGTGCTAGAGATTCGACAGTTGAATAAGACAGTTAAAGCTCTCAGGGAGCTTACATTTTGGTAAGACAGACCATCCAAAATAACCAAGTCAATAAAGCAGGTCCAGAGTGTGATAGGTATTATGAAAGAAACACACAGAGTGCTAGATAAGGGACGTAGAGCCATTAGAATAAACTCAGTGGGGACAAATTTTATCCGGTGTAGGTGGATACGGTTTTTGGAAGCATCAAAAATGATATGGAGCCAAGTCTCATCAATATAGACGATCGAAGCCAGTGATAAAGGTATGGGCCCCACATGAGAGTTATATGTACTTAACATAGTATTTTTTGAGTGTCAGTAAAAAGGCATCCTATGCTGAGTAGTGCTGTGCACGTCTCTGTTGTTAAGTGAAGTGAAAGAACTCAGGCAATGGGTGTGTCCTTCGATGATTATTTAGGCATAGTTAGCTACTGACAGCACTATCTCCATTTCCCTGCTTCTGTTTAATTCTGGTCCATCCTTGTCATCACTGTCAACTGTACTTTATCGTATTGGTAAAAATTATTATAGGATGGGGAGTGGGATATAAAATAAATATTGAAATGTTCCATACTATGTAACACAGCTGTGATGCATGAAATTTGGTGAGGACGGCTTGTAATTCAGTCCTTTCATTTTATTAGCCCAGATACAATGAAATCTCACGCTACTTGGTATCAAATAATTTTATAGGCTATTAATATACCGTTGTGATGAGATATATGCAGTTTGAATGTAGGGAAAAAATGTTTATAAGCGACAATGTTAAGATGAACAGACAAAGGAAACCATGATAGGACTGAAAACCCTTTGTGTGTTCCTTCCTGTGCTAAGTTAAGTGGTTTCTATCACTTCTCTAGTGATTCCTTGTGTTCTAGAAATCTTTATTATGTCCCCAGCAAAGGAGAGCTAAGGAAGATTTTTTTTTTTTTTTTGTAAAACGGGAGGAAGCCAATGATTGCCATTTAATTGCATTTTTAGTGTGATTTTAGCCCCCTGCTTTGAAAGACATTGATCTGCCCTGGGGGTGTTCACTTGAGCAACTGCTCCGCCCGACACTGGGCCAGGTCCCCCGGGGGTACAGAGGTGAATCAGAGAGAGATGCTACTTTTGTGGTACTTCCAGTTGAATTGGGAAGACAGAAATAAGTGTATGATGGAATATGGCGCATATTAATGTAGAGGTGCCTCCAAGAGTCTGCACTGGGTTGAGCTCGTTGGGTCAGAAGCTACTGAGGGAACTAAGCTATGAGTCACTATCGCAAGTGATGGAGCAGGTGTGCTCATTCTCTTTACCTGAAATAAATCTCTTTGCAGCCTTGATAAAAGTCACATGCATGCATACAAAATCTATTTGCCATTTTTCT
The DNA here is from genome assembly GCA_004024745.2 of Catagonus wagneri. NCBI lineage: Eukaryota > Metazoa > Chordata > Mammalia > Artiodactyla > Tayassuidae > Catagonus > Catagonus wagneri. Next base: position 37,101,495 of record PVHT020000015.1, on the reverse strand, counting down.
TTTTTTGTCTTTTTAGGGCCCACCCATGGCATATGGAGGTTCCCAGGCTAGGGGTCGAATCGGAGCTGTAGCTGCCACAGGCCTACACCAAAGCCACAGCAACGCTGGATCCTTAACCCACTGAGCGAGACCGGGGCTCGAACCTGCGTCCTCATGGATGCGAGTCAGATTCGTGTCCACTGAGCCACGACGGGAACTCTTATTTGCCAATTTTTAAAAGCAGGTAGCACGGTAAAATCTAGCTTCGCTATAACTAGAGTTTATAGGGACTATTCTAGAGTTTCTCCTTGAACGCAGAACCAGAGTGGGTCAGAGTAAACCTCAGCTGACCTGTTGTGAGGAGCCAGTCTTTTTTTTTTTTTTTTTTTTGTCTTTTTGCCTTTATGTAGAGCTGCACCCGTGGCATATGGAGGTTCCCAGGCTAGGGATCTAACAGGAGCTGTAGCTGCCGGCCTTCGCCACAGCCACAGCAACGCGGGATCCGAGCCGCGTCTGCAACCTTCACCACAGCTCACAGCAACGCCGGATCCTTAACCCACTGAGCAAGGCCAGGGATCGAACCCACAACCCCAGGGTTCTTAGTCGGATTCCTTAACCACTGAGCCACGAGGGCAACTCCAGGAGCCAGTCTTGATGTTCTTTTCTTTTTGCAACACCAGCTCTATTTCTAGCAGCAGCTGCAGCTGAGCCAAAAGCAGATTCATTGCCTGTTCACATCAGGCTCTAAAGAGCCATTGAGCAGAGGATTAAGATAGCCTGTCTTCTGGGAGCTTATAATCTAAAACAGACAATAAACTGGAAACCATATCCATTACACCTGATATGCTCATTTCCTTTCTCATATAAATTCAAAGAAAACAAAGTGGCAAGTCACATTCTCCGAGATTTGTAAAACCTCTGGAGAGTATTCTCTCGGTTTTGGTGACTTTTCAAACTGAAAGCTATTTTGTATATATCATGCCATAGATTATAGTGTTATTTTTTACATGAAGGATGAGAAAGCCAGCAATATTCTTCTTTTTTTTTCTGTTAACAAGTTACATTGGAAAAGTATGGATCAAATTAAAAGTGGATTCTCAATTTGCCATGGGGAAAAATGCACAGTATTTCAAATACTCTAAGGTCAGGGTCAACTTGGGGGTGGAAGAGGTATCCTAGAAATTAATTTAAGAAACAAGCCTTGAGATATTTCCTAATTATAATAATCCCACAGGTGAAAGAAGCCTCTTGGAATAATAAAGATGCTTCGTTTGACCTTTTTAGCAAAAGGAGATATTACCGAGACATGACCAAAGCTTGGAGCTGAGGCAATGCAGTAAATTAATGGAGTCAACTAAGTATTTATGTTATAGGAATGTGGTCATTTGTGAGAAAAAAGGTGAAAAGGTAGGGCAAGTGCCAAACCAAGATTAATTTCCCAAGGCTTGTGTGCCTGAGGGACGGGGAGAGGACCAGAAATGCAGAGATAAAGAAAAGAAGACAAACAGAGTAGCAAGAGGCTGAGTCAGAGACGGCCAGAGACCAAGAATGGGAAACCAGTCAAGCTAGGATCAACTTTCCAACGCTGCTGTTAAACTCACCCCAAGACCTTGGTTAAGTCGCATCTCTCTGGGCCTCGGTTTCTCCATCTGTAAAATGGGGGGAGAGGCGGTGCCAGAAGGTGACTCTCGAGAACTTACCAACTCTCTAATTCTACTTTTTGGTACTAGGAAATGAAAAGGCCAGGCAGGAGGGTAGGTCAAAAACACAGGCAGGCAGGCGTGCAAACAGGCTGCCTGCAAACGTGTATCTACCAGCTTCAAAAAACTAGAAGACCGCTCTTATGATGGGCCAATGGACTTGAAATCACAGAGAGGACCAGCCAGAGCCACAGAATCAATTGGCGCTTTTGATGTTGCGGTGGTGAGCTGAGGATTTGGCACCGTTCCTTTGCCTGGTGTTGGCGCAGCCTTCTGGGGGCGCTGTTGAGTCATTGTCTGACTGGTTTGGTGGTCTCACTTTCCCCTATAGGCTCAGAAGAGTAGCTGTGTCAGGATCTATAAATGACCTCCCGTGTCCAAATGAAAGGAGAACTCAGATGTCAGGCTCTGTCCGTATGATCATTATTTCAGCCCCGCACCAGAACCTTCTGCGGCAGGGAAGGCACATAGACAGTGGCTATTCTTAACACCTGCCGATGAGGAAACTTAACCTACCGCATTTTCTTGCCCAACTCTGTCTGGACGTCTGTCTGTGTTTCTAAAGCTCTGTGGATAATTTGGAGCGCACCATGTTCCCTAGCCTTTCACATTTTACTGCTTTTAAACCTTTGTGAATCTAGTGTGCAGGGTTGGGGAGCTGATGAGAATAATTAGTACTTGTCAGCTTCCAGCCAGCTTCGTGAAGGAGCTAACCGTGTACCTAGAAGACAAGCTGAATGCAGCAAAAAGGTGAGGCCCGAGACAGGTTGTAGTATATGGCTGATTTCACGTTCGTTGGTTTTCACAAGAAACAAAACACGGTGGCTTTCTTGCTTTGCTTAAAATTTACCAACTCCCTGTAAACTCATACCCAGAGAGGCCTGCATGGCCTGGTGGTAGAGCCCCCTCCTGGTGAATCTGATTGGGTGTCGGTCCCCCGGTGGCATCAAGGACTCCGTGTTGAATGTATCCAGATCTTCTTATTCTGATGCTCGTGCACGTTATAAGAAAGGAAGCTTCATCAAAAATGTGTTTCTTCAGTGCAGGGTAGGTCCTCGGGATGACAGAGTCTACATCCCCGTTCTGTCATCGGGATGACGTCATTATCGTACTTTCTCAAGCAGCTTTTGCCATCATTGGAAAACCCCACCTTTTAAATTTCAAGTTGATGGGAGTAGAGCTGACCCACAAAGTTGTGTTAGTTTCAGGTGTCCAGCAGAGTGAGTCAGTTATACATGTACGTCCATGCATTCCTTTTCAGATGCTTTTCCCATATAGATTATTACACAGGATTAAGTAGATTTCCCTGTGCTAGACAGTAGGTCCTTGCTACTTAGCTATTTCATATGTAGTAGTGTGTGTACGCTAATCTCATCCTCCCAATTTATCCTGCTCCCCGGCGTTTCCCCTTGCGTAACCATAAGTTTGGTTTCAAAATCTTTGAGCCTGAGTCTGTTCTGTGAATAAGGTCTTTTGTATCATTTCTTTATTAGATTCCACATATTAGAGATCACTTATGATATTTGTCCTTCTCTAACTCACTTCGCCTAGTATGATAATTTCTAGGTTCATCCATGTTGCTGCAAATGTTGTTATTTTGTAGAACCCCCACCTTTGCTGACCAAAGTCCTGAGAACAAAGGCCAGGGTGAGCATGATATGTGAGGAACGCAAGGAGGCCAAACTGCTTTCAGGCAGGCTTGTTCTGACACTGAGTGGCTGATGGTGTCCATTGAGCGGAACCTGCTTGGAGAGGATGCTGAAAGGCTGGGGACAGGCTTGGCTTCCATGTGCATCACCCGCCTGAGGTCTCTCCTGGTGTCCAGACTCGTATAACCAACATCGCAGCCAGATGTCCACTGGCAAGCTTAACTGGTTATCTCAAACTTGACTTGCCCCCAAGCACATGCCTGACTTTCTCGCTAAACTTGTGCGTCTCACGATCTTGCCCACCTCAATGAATGGCAACTCTGCTCTTCCAGTTGCTTTGAGAGGCCAAAATCGGTTACATCAAAACACCTTAAATTGCTAACCATTGTGATGGCTGCCTCAGTTTTCTTCAGGGGACATGGTTGTGAAATAAGAGCTCCTTTGCTGTCTGCGAACTGTGTGGTCACTTCTGCAGCATGGGCTTACAGGAACCTCTAAGTCCGTGGCTGGAAAGTCTTGACAGGACACTGTTCCCATTTTTAGCATTGCCCTGAAGCTTAGCCTGCAAATGTCTGAGTTGCAGACTTCAAACCCTCTAGTTCCTGGAAGCGACTGTAACTTGTAACCTATTCCTGGGTTCAGTCACTGGGGGCTGCCCCGGTGTCTGCCATGCTTATCATGTGAGCCCTTCCCCTGTATGGGAAGAAAGACAGTGTCACGAGTATGGCCCAGAATAGGTAGTCACTCTGGCATCCTTTGAGGCTATTTCATACTCCTACACAAAAGAATTTTTCTTTGACTCTTTCTGCTATAAATCAAAGGCATGCTAAACAGTTAGATGCCGTCCAGCACATATTTGCCGAGTGCCAATTGGCCTGTCTGTAAGGGAGCTGGGAGAAGTGCTGAGATGAAGCCCAGTCCACATAACCCTCAAAAAGCCCACAATCCACAGTAATGTGGAAGTAAAAATAAATGTGTAAAGAAATCTTATGAGTCAATGTCAGATCTAGTCAGATCTGACCGAAATAGAGCCAAGAGGAAGGACTTGATAGTGCCCAGGGCTGTGGAGAAGAATACACAGCAGAAAAGGCAACAACTCTAGGTTTTCAGGGAGAAGCAGGAGTTTGCTGGGAGGAGGAGAGGGAGAAGGGCCATCTGGGTGGAGAAAGCAGCTTCGTAAAGGCCCAGAAGCAAAGACCAGCACGGAGGGTCTGGGAAGGGCAGTGGTGTGGCACTGAGAAGATGTATCAGGCTGTGTGTCATCCTGAAGGCCCGGCCATGGAAGCCATGCGGAGTGGAATGGGTAGGCCATAAGAAGCCCCCTGAGGCCATCGAGCAAAGGGAGGGGCAAAATAGCTAGTCCCGAGGCTTGCCCCACCTGGGCAGAAGCCCTGCAGCCCATCCCTTGTCCTGATCGGTGTTACCCTGAGCCTTGGGTGACAGCTCCTTGTTCCAAGGCAAAAGCCTTCGGTAGGAGACTGTTTGTAATCATGCCTAAAATGACTTCATTATTGCAGCCTGTGTTTGATCTGTGATTAGGCGCTGGATTAAGAAATCAAGTAATCAGCCATTGAAATTGCAACCATAAATTGTTCTATAAACAACTAGCTTCCCCTGCTTCCCAGCCTCCCTCCCAAGCCCAAGGAACAAACCTGAAAACAGATGCTTCTGCTGTTGTTTATTCTCCCCGCGGGTTTCGGCCAGTGCTGTGGAGCCGTGCACACGTCAGAGAGCAGTGCCTGCCAGCCGCAGTGTCCCGTTAGTGCTCACATAGCCCTCGTGCTGTACCTTGTCACACTAAGACAAGACACCCAGGGAGCGTGGAACTGTTAAAAATATGCAACTTATTAAGATTCACCTGGCGAAGGGGGAAGGGATTGGCTTTTCAGCAAACTGAGGAGCAACTACCTGGAGTTCAAGATGAAGACGACTTAGAGAGGGAAAAAGAAAAAAAAACCCTCAGAGACTGTTGCTGTTTGAATGACTTGTCGGAAGCAGTTTTTGTCCTGAAGGGTTTTATTCTAGGCCAAAGGCATTCAAATGGTACGGCCCATCGAGATATGTATTTCCGTAAAACAACCTTAGGGCTTATTGACTTTTTCTTGTCTGGGGCTGTGCTGTGCTTAACCTTCCAGACGTGTGATAAATAGTCATAGATTACAAGTAAGATCTAAATTTCATTTTGGAAAGACTGGCAGCCACCAGACAATCATGTCACATGAAGCAACCGGCTGTGCGGGAAAAGTGTTCCCCCGCCTCCTGTCATTCCTGGCGACAGCCAGACAGGAGCAGCCGGAGGTGTTTGATCACCTTTCTGACATTAGGAGGTAGCAAGCGTCACTCGCCTCCTTTGTCATCATTTCCAACTCAAAACGCTTAGAAATCATAGCATGGAAGGGTCTTTAGGATCTTGCCAAACCCTTCCATTTCACGTTAACGATGAGGAAGGCTCCCGGAAGCTAGGCGACTTTATCCTTTGTCCTCCGCTAGTCACAGCAGGAGCAGAGCTACCGTCGGGTCTGTAACCCAGTGTGCTACTTTATTAGATAAGAGCAGTTCATCGGCACTTTGGGAACAATTCCAGCAGCCCCTCCATAACACTGGCTCTTTCACAGAAAATTCACGTTGACAACTTGCCATCCTTGACACTTGGCGTAATAATACCACCCAATATTGCACGCAACACTGTTTGCCCAGCGCTTTTTCAGCACAGCACCCTGACTGTAACTGCCAGCGTTGTCGATGCCTTTACCGGTGGTATTTTAAATGATAGTGTGTTGTAGATGGGATGTATGTTTGGAAGTGGAGTTGGAATTCTTTTTTTTTTTTTTTAAAAAAAGGAGGACTGACAAAGGTTTTACGTTATGATCTTGTCATTTCCTCCTCCCCCCAAAATTGTGATTAAAAACATGAAAACGTTCTGTGCGTGAAGTCCAGCTACCGCAGAATTGGGATGGACTTCATTAAGGTAGGGCGGGCAGTTCTAGGAGACAGGTCAGTGGCAGAGTCTGGGTCAGGAATAAATACTGATAATGGATTTCCAGAAAAGTCTGATGATCGGGAGCTAGGGTTCCTGAAAACAAAACAAAACAAAACAAAAACGGAAGGGAGGTGAAGGCAAGAGGCTGAGGAGAAACCTTTGTATGAGATTGGAACTTACACAAATTATGTCTTTTTTTTTCCCCCTCGGCTCATACATTCAGCGGAGTGAACTGCTGCCACTTGAACATAAAGCGTTTGAATCTCTCAAAGCTCTGCAGAGAAGTTAGTACCTTGGGAAACCGAAGACTCTTCGATTTCCTAGGGAAGTTGCTGATTTGGGGTTTTACATCAGAGGTCAGCAAATTACAGCCTCCAGGCCAAATCTGGTCCAGGGCTTTTTTTTTTTTTTTTTTTTTTTTTTTGTATAGCCCGTGAGCTAAGAATGCTTTCTATTGCAAATGGTTGTTTTAAAAAAATTAAGGACCATATTTTGTGACACTGAAAAATGCTGCGAAGTTACCATTTCAATGTCTGTAAATCGAGTTTTGCTGGAAGGTAGCCACGTGTTTGCCTACGTGTCACCGATGTCTGCTTTTTTGCTGCAGCAGCAGAGTCTGCAAATACAAAAATATTTACTCTCTGGCCCTTTCCAGAAAATGTTTGTCAGCGCCTGCTTTAAATGGAAGTCGCTTCCTGATTTGAAGGCGTTAACTTTCTCTGGCCCCAGCTCTTAGCCAGAGTGGGCTTTGGAACCCTGGGACACTCTGGTTCAATATAACTGAACTCAATGGCCTACACTATTAATCACCCCACTTTTAGAATCATATGAGAAAGATGGAATCTTGTGCTTGCGGTCTTAACTATAAATTGTATTCTATAGAGGTACAGGAGCTTTTGAAATTTTTCCAAAATGTAATATTAAGATTCCTAATAATTTCAAATGAGATTGAGGGAATTTTATCATTTGCCCTTTGTAATGACCTGCTTCATATAACCAGCAGCAAGCTGTTTGGGGTCTGCAAGCTACTTGGGGACACATTTTATATCGATGAACTGTAGCTTAAGCCTGGATGGTTAGGTCAGCAATTAGACTTTTTTTTTTTAAGCTGTAGATTCTAATACCTCTATAGCAACGGCTTTGCTGTTGGGCAGGTTGTTGGGACAGGCAGTTATTTGTACCAATTTCTGGCTCATTACTCATCTTTTCCTTGTGGCATCTCCCACCAAAATGCCATCCAAAGCTGGGCTTTCCAAGGGCGTTTTTGAATGATGGAATTCATGGGACATTCAACCTCTGACTCGTTTCTCACGCAGTTTAAAGACATATTTTGCATTGATTAGCTGTCACTTAAGCCCATGCAGTTAAGGCAGTTTTCTGCTTTCTCCCTCTTTCTCCCAAGCACCTGTATTAGCTGCAGCTTAGATCTTGGAAAGACGGATGGATTCTGTGCCTGACTGAGATTTATTCTCCCAGCGGAGAGGGTCAACGGCCCTTCAGCCTCACGTTTCCATCACTGCCTTTTGAACTAGATTAATTTGAGTACTGGACTTTGTAATTTTTACATTCACTTCTTTTATTTCTAATCAGTGATTTCATACAATTATGACCTTACGTTTCCGATTACACTTTACTTGTGAGATCTTGCCATTTTTCATGGGTTTCTATAGCTCTCTTACTTTTGGCTCTTGTGAGCCAAAATCCCCTGGCTTTTATAACTCTGCTAGAAGTCATCAGAAGCAGCTCAGCTTTGTATTTCAGAAAGCTTCTCTGAAATCAAAACAAAGCTATCTGTTCATGGCTCTGGTTACTCAACTGAAGATTTGTATGAGGGCTATTGGAAATGCTGAATTATCAGTGTCTTCTCTCCGGGCAGGTTACCATTTCCTTGTGGTTTCTTGTCTGACCACTGGTGTGTATTCCAAATGTTTCACCTGAATACTCTAGATACGGTTGTTTAGTTGATAACCTTGAATGATTTCCAGTCGGTCCTTCCTTATCCCAAAGGGGCGTCACTTAGGATGAAATTCATTCAGAGAAGTATTGATCCCTCACCCATCACACTCCATTGATTTCCCCCCCCAACGGAAGAGTGCCCTTCATGGGCACAGAATGTTCGTATTGCCTCTAGGTACGATTGTTTATTCAGCAAGGGCCTTCATTAAGCCAAGCAGCACTATGAGCTAATGAGGCTTGTTTTCACAAACATAGCAGAACTTATCCATCCAAATGAGCCTTGGCTCCCTGGCACTCCTTGTCATCACCCTGCTTCTCCCCAGGAGAAAGTAATAATGAGTTGGAGGGTTCATCTAAACCCCTCCTCCCCTCCCCTGCTGCTGTAATCCGCAAGGGACCACTCCTCAACTTCTGTTCCAGACGACCTTCAAGGAGACCCAGGCAGCAGGGCAAAGAAGCCCAAGACTGGCGGAGAAGGGAAAAGCCTGAATACAGCGGGCACAACAGAGGGCTTTTATTGGTCTATAAAGGATGCACAAAGCCAGACTACTGTGGACTAATTGTTCCTTTACTGCTCTTAAATGTACCTTGACCGAGCTGCAAGGGGCAAGGAAGAGGACTCATTTGAGTGTCTTAGAACTTAGCATCATAACTCAGTAATTTGCGAGTCGAGAATACATAATATTTTTGTATCACTAGAGCTTTGCCTGTAGCAGGTGGTAAGTGGGTTGTTGTTGAAACAATAGTAGATGAGAGCTGTGAACTTGCACCGTAAGGCTGAGACGACTATAACGAGTATGCAATCAGAATCATCACCACATATGAATTGTAAAATAATTATAAAAAATTATTGAAGTGTAGTTGATTTACACTGCTGTACTTGACCTTTCTCACTCATCACCATCATTACTCTGCAAAGTCGGGTAGCAAGATTACCACATTTTACCCCATTTTTCATTCTTGTGAATGTTAGCATACCAGTCAATTGAGGGACTGGTGTGATGGCTTTTGCAACAAGAACCTCTGTCCTCCAACTGTCCACGTGGTGCTCTTCTCAGAGATCTGGGTGACATCAGGAGCTAGCATCCTTCCTGGTTGCTGGTCACAAAAGTCTAGTTAATACCTCTCACTCCTTAATGAGCTACTTCTCTTGACTCGGTAGACAAGTAGAGCCAAGCAAGTGACGTCAGAATGCCAGAGTGAATCATTGGGCTTGTGTCAGCCCAGGCAGGGATGAAAAATCACCCCAGTGAACTTAATCCAGGAGCAATCAAAGGGCCAAAGTTTTAATTAGTGAGAGTTGTGATTTACATTCTCCGCAGGCATCCTGAAAGTCTGCATTAGTCTTCAACTCCTGCGCTTCCCTGGTGCTGTCTGACACCGGTTAGGATAGTTAATGTGCTTTGAAATAACGTTGTGTTTAATGGACCTGTGAAGGCACTGACGTATGAATCTATTTCTTTATGCCTCAGCAGAACTATTTCCATTAGAGAAGTCAGTGAAAGATCACATGTTGGGAGGACCTAAAAAAGGGGGGCATTTCAGCTTGGTACCTGGTTCTTTCTTTCTTTCTTTCTTTCCTTTTTGGCCATGCCTGTGGAATGTGGAAGTCCCTGGGCCAGGGACTGAACCCGCATCACAGCAGAGACTCGAGCCACTGCAGTGACAGCACTAGATCCTTAGCCCACTGTGCAGCCAGGAAGCTCCCGGCTCTTTCATCTTTACCCACTAAGAAAACTCTCAAAAAAGGTTTCTAGGACTACTGATATTAGGATTTATTTCTCATTAAAAGGAGAATTAAGCCAAAGCACTATAGTGAATAAAGGAATGGAATGGATTTATAACAAACGTAGCAGGATTAATAGATGGGAAAAGGTGCTGGTTTCTTCAACATAATCAAGCTTTCCATGGAGCTTTTCCATTGGTTACTAGGTTTGGCAGCTGTAGCGTAGTCTGTTGACTCTGCTCAGGGAAGGAGACATCTTTGTCCTTTGGGGCTGCATTAGGTTTTTGGAACCAGTCGAATGTCATCGGGAGGTAATTTATGAGGTACTCATTGGATGATCCTGTGTTTAAGGCCCAAACTGGGGTGCAACTACACAGTCGCGAATGCTGTTTCTCCTGTATGTCCTGTCTGCGAAGAATTTCCGGGGAAGGGCTTTAGAAATGTTGTGAATGCCAGCAGCATCCTTGGAATCTGTACACAGCCTCTTCAGGTGACAGCTTGCTAAAGATCTGTTTCAAGACTTGGTCACACCACCTACACTGACTCCCTCATTTGCCAAATCACTCTGAGCCCAGTACCCCTTGCAACAATGTGAATGGAGCTAGCATCTTTCATGAGTGTAAATTTACAGAAGTCTAATTAATACCTCCCACTTGCTAATGAGTTACTCCTTTTGACTTCATAGACAGGCAGGGCCAAATATGTGATGTCAGAATTGCCTAAGTGAATTATCGAGCTTGTGACAACCTGGGCCCACATGAAAAATCGCCCCCAGTATATTTGATCCAGGAACAATGAAAAGGCCAGAGATTTAATTAATGTGGGTTTTAATTTGTTAAGGTCTTGAAAGAAGGAGCCTCTTTGTTTGCCCTGGTGCCTTCTTGTGTCCTCTTTGATTAAATGTGAGTACGCCTTTGGGGAAAGATGGCTGTTTCCTTACTCTGTTCCTTTGTAAGCTGTGGGCAGGAAAGAATAAAAAAGATGTGGTCTCTGAGCCTGCAAAGAGCATCAGATCGTTAGATGTGCAGTTCAGGTGATGAGCCAGTGCCCTGCCTGAGGGACTGAGAGAAGGCAGAGAAGGAGAATTGCCAATAGGAGGAGCAGGTAATGATAAAAGAGAATGGCTGATGGAGTTTGACTGAGAGCAATGCCCCAGGAGTCCTGAACAAAGAATGAGAAAGAAGCCCAGGGGATAGTGGGAGAAGTGCTTCTCTGCAGCTTTTGGCCCGGTCCCCCCAGGTCCCCAGAGCATGTGGACAGCAGATACAGCTGCTGATGTTGGGGGACAGGATCCAGGAGGAGGAGCTGTGCTGGGGAAGGAAAGCCACGGAAAGCCCCACGCCTGCTGACACAAGACCACTCAATGGGATCCATCCTTTCTGCAGTTCGATGAGTGAGTGGTTTGGGGAGCCACTGATCCGGCACCCGTGTTCAAATGCACGCCTCTAGGTTTTTCCCCTGCCACCCGCCCCAGTAACGGGTTAGACCACCAGGACGGCTGCACCCACACCACGGCTGCCTGCAGGTCGCCGTCACTGCCTTACCCTCTGATGTGATATCCTCAGCGGCTCGACGTGGATGAATTTTACAGTCTGGAAATTATACTCCATTCCACTTGTTAAAATGTCGGTGTAAGACATTGTCCCGTGGGGAATGTTTCTGCAGTTCCAGAAAAATCTGTGCTTCTTAGACAGCACCAGGAAGAAGTTTTGACTCTCCTGACAAAATGACGCCCTTCCTTTTATCACAAGTTGAGAACGCCGTTACCCAGCCTCTTTCCCTCATGGCCCTGGTTGCTAGGAAACTCACAGTGAACTCCAGCAGTCAATTTCAGTAATCCTGCCACCCAAGAATTTGAGAACAAGTCTCTCTCTCTTTTGAAAATATTTTTATTGATCCTATTTTTTTCCAAGGATCATATTATAGGTGTACTTTAGAATAAGCTGCCTTTAATTGGCGGTAGTGGTGGGTTATAAATTACCAGAAAATGGAGTTCCCATTGTGCTCAGCGGGTTAAGGACCTGACATTATCTCTGTGAGGATGCGGATTTGATCCCTGGCCTTGCTCTGTGGGTTGACGATCCGGCGTTGCCACAAGCTGGGTCTTAGCTGCAATTCCATTCGACCCCAGGAACTTCCATATGCTGCGGGTGCGGCTGCAAAAAGAAAAAAACATATATATTGCCGTGGCCCAGCCTGTGATCGTCTGACACTAAGCTGCATTGTCCCTGGCCCATGCTACTAGCTCTGACCTTGGACTCTTCAGAATAAACTGCGCTGCTCTTAGTCGCAGCCCCTATTTTCACGCTAGATTTGATGCTTTTCCCATATGAAGCTTGAATCGTAATTTCTAGATGCCTCCAAATATCAGAAAAAGTGGCAAGGGGTGCATAGAGCAGTGTTGACCCCCCTGTTTTTTCTTATCTCTGGAGCCAGTTGTATAAAACCGCCGAGAAGGAAATTTCCACTTAAACCAGAACCTTTCAGCGTGGGGATCGCTGACCTGTGGCACTGCTTTCGTTGCTGCTTTACTTGACTTTCAGTTTTTGTGGCCATCACTTGACAGAATTAAAAATGGACTCTTCTCTATCTGTTCATTTTTTGAAGGGGACAATCTGTTCCAGAAGCGATGTCGTCCAAAGACCCTGTACTGTGCCCAGAAACCAAAATTGGATGGGTCAGGGCCCAGGCCTGTAAGCTCTTGGCTCCCTGGAGCTCATGGTCTTGCATAGGCCACGGGAAACCTTTTTTTAGAACCCCGGACAGTTGGACAATGTACCTTGACAAAGTCTGGCTGAGTTTTGACATCCTGGCAAGCAGGCAGTGAAGGACACTGTCTCCTTAATTTATTTTCTATTTTTTATTTTTTTATAATGATTTTTATTTTTTCCATTATAGCTGGTTTACAGCGTTCTGTCAGTTTTCTACTGTACAGCAAGGTGACCCAGTGACACGTACATGTATACATTCTCTTTTTCTCACATTTCATGCTCCATCCTTAGTGACTAGATAGGGTCCCAGTGCTCTACAGCAGGATCCCCTTGCCTTTGGAATGGATAAGCAGTGTCCCCTTAATTTAAGCAAAAGTCCTTCCCGGGCCTCCAAGGGACGAGCAGAGCCTGAGGGCTCCTAAGGGAAATTCAAAGAAAGAAACAACAGCAAAACTTTTGGAGAGTAAGGGGGCCACACTTTTTCCCTGGGGTTTCACCTTCCTCTTGAGTTTCTGGAACTTTAATGCTGACCTGCCCTCCCCTAAGCCCCGGGATAAGCTGATCATATCAAAGGTAACTTCAGTAAACCACATTCAAAAAAAAAGGAAGGAAAACACAGTTAACATAGAGCAGAGGGGGTCACAAATCCCATCATTCTAAGAATCCCAGGAGAAGCACTGAGCAGCTCTGGCAAGCACACTTCCTTTGCCCTTAAGCCACAAAGGATTGCTCGTATCGCTTTTCTGCATCCATCTGGGTGCCTCTCCTCGCAAGTCTGTGTTTCCCTGGGATAAACGCCGTCTTGTTTTCCCTGTAAGTGTCAACTGCGCTTTCTTCGGTTGGAATCTTCTGTGCTACTTGCAGGTCCCCACCCCACCTGTCCGGATCCGATCTAAGGAGGGCTCTGGAAGTGGTTCGATACAGTTTAACATCCCTTCCTAGACAGACATTCATTTCTAGGACTGTCTTCCTAGAAGAGAGTCATTTTCTCACAAAGGCCGAGGACGCTGCGGAAGAGGACAGCATCTCCCCACAGCAGGATCTGCTCCCAGCCGGTGACGAGGGCGTTTTTCACAAGGGCCTTGTTCTTTACTTCATTTAGACTTTGGCAGTAATAAGCTTTATTTGCACCTTTCACATTTTTGTCCGTAGTTTTCTACCTTTCCATTTCTCCATTTTCCCTAAGCCAAGAAGGGCCCCCAGACGGCCAGATCTTGTATTGGGATTCCAGTGTTTGCTATAGGAAAACGCGTGGACACCCAGTTTGTACAGGTTGAAGGGTTTTATTAATAGGAAGTTGATCGTTTAGTGGCTGGGGAGAACTAGAGGGCCGTTATTTCAAAGCACAGGAGCTATCTTGGGAGCTTGTTTGGAGGTTCTAGCAGGGGAGCACAGCTCCTCCTATACCCTTGGCCAAAGCTCCGTCCCCCTCTGTTGGGGAAGGTCATCCTCTGTGACCGAGCACGCAGCTTCAGGAGGGACGCACATGGAGCCATGAGGGAGGAAGAGGACACCTGCCTGGCCAGCCAGATCAGCCGAATCAACCTTGGTGATCCATGGGGTGACAGATGTCACAGCCAGATCACCCTCACATCGATAGCACAGGACCTACCCTAGCAAGACATGACAAGGATGATATGCCTCTCGGGAAGGCCAGGTCTTCTCAAGTGCAAAACCAGTGGGTCTTGGCATACGGCCAACTTGAATTCTGATTATTCCAGAGCCAAGATTTTTCTTGAAGTTTTCAAGCCAAGGAGGGAGGAGAAAGGTCCGTTTCTGATTTGGGACATAATAGAGGAAGCAAACAACAGGAACGATAATGAAAAGCAGGCTAGTTCTTTCCCTGGGAGATTCTAACCATATTTACATAAACTATAGTTGATTCATCTGGTTCAGGCACTAAAATGGTTTCTTTTTTTAAAAAAAATCGGCCTTTGTTTAAGTAAATAAGGCTGGACTGAAAAAATATGTCTGATGCCTATAACTATGGATTTGTTTGGCACAAGATGCTTCCTTCCACATACTTCAGATCATCATTTTTCAGGAATTGTTGAGAACAGGTTGCATGTGATGGAGAAGGTTTATTGTCTATCAGATGCTCTTGGCACTGCCCAGCACAGCATGACTGATGAAACCCCACAACTAATCAGAAAACTGCGCTGGGAGAAAGCAATGCATAGCGGTTGGAAAGCCAAGACACAAAACTGACTTATCATCAGCAAATGAGTCTCTTATGATCGCAACATTCGTGCTTCTGGATCTAGTTTCTCCCTTGGCTCGCAGGAGGCCACGTTCTCCACTCCAACTTGTCCTTCTTAATTTGCTTCCTAGGCTCTTCTCATTCTACCCACTCTTCCTGTAGCATCTCCTCTAACTCTAAGATTTGCAGCTACCACCAGTGTGCCGAAGACTCCCAAATCTCTGGAGACCATTTTTCAGCTGTAGTATCTCCATGTGGCTAAGCTTTGCATCCGTAGATGCGATTGTCCATTTGTGCTCCACAGGCCCGTAAAACTCAATATACTTCCCTTGGACACAACCATTCACCTCTCTGAAGCTTGCTTTCCTATCTCCAAGGAGCCTTCTAGCTCCATATTTGTGAGACTTTCCCTTGCCTGGGATGGGGTATATTCAGTAAAGGGCCTTGATCTTTGGCTTACCCTTTAAGCATTCTGTGTTAGACTAGACTCTTCTTAAAAACTCCTACTCATGGAAAGAAGTATATTGTTATAAATTATACAAGGTCTAGCATTTAACGGTGATTAATAGGTGAAAGAGAACAAGTTTGTTTTCTTTCTAGGAATTTTCAGTATTGTAATCTTACATGAACAGACACAGTAAAATAATGTTCAGAAATCCAAATTGGAACACAATAAAAAGAAGCTGATCACTGGGTTTCATTCAGAAAAGAAAATTAGAAGTTGTGTATACACATCATAGAACAGAGAGTGTTTGCAAAGGAGCTGTACTTAGATACAATGTGCAGGGGTTCCCGTCGGGGTGTAGAGGAAATGAATCTGACTAGGATCCATGAGGACGCAAGTTCGATCCCTGGCCTGGCTCAGTGGGTTAAGGATCTGGCGTTGCCGTGAGCTGTGGTGTAGGTTGCAGCCGACGCGGCTCGGATCCCACGTTGCTGTGGCTGTGGTGTAGGCTGGCAGCTATAGCTCCGATTCGACCCCTAGCCTGGGAACCTCCATATGCTAAGGGTGTGGCCTAAAAAGCAAAAAGAAAGAGAGAAAGAAAGAAAGAAAGTATGCATTCAAACAAATACATGACTGATGCTTGAGCAGTTTGAAAACGAAAATATTTTCAAGTCCTAGCTGTCCCTCTCAGTATAAATGAAAAGTGTAAAAACCCTTGTTAAGAGACGTATTGGAGCAGAGCTGAGAGAACTTTTCTTTCCTTACTACCCAAGAAAGCATTTTCCAGACCTTGTTGAAATGGCCCTTCTACTTAATTTCTAAGAAGCCAGCTGCACTTTTTTTTTTTACTTTTTAAAGTTTTATTGAAGTATGGTTGATTTACAACGTTATGATTATTCCTGCTGTACACAACAGTGATTCAGTTATACATGTACACACATGCGTTCTCTTTCAGATTCTTTTCCCACGTAGATGATCACAGAATATTGGGTAGAGTTCCCTGTGCTGTACAGCAGGTCCCCGTTGGCAAATCATTCCAGATCTCGAATACATTCACCTCCTTAGAAGGCACTTAAGATGTGGAGTTCAGGGAGTTCCCGTCTTGGCACAGGGGAAACGAATCCGACTAGTATCCATAAGGACGCAGATTCGATCCCTGGCCTCGCTCAGTGAGTTAAGGATCTGACGTTGCCGTGAGCTGTGGTGTAGGTCGCAAACGTGGCTCGGATCCCGCGTTGCTGTGGCTGTGGCTGTGGCCGGCAGCTGCAGCTCCGATTCCACCCCTAGCCTGGGAACTTCCACATGCCGCGAGTGCGGCCCTAAAAAGGCAAAAAAAAAAAAAAAAAAAAAGCGTGGAGTTCAGCACCAAGAATGTATTTCAATGCTTCTGGCTTTGGACACCACCGTGGAGCTAGAGAATCGGTACCTTGAAGTCCCAGTGTTAAGATCAGAGGCCTTGCTTAGGCGGGACCAACCCTGCCTCCATCACTCAATTTGTCGAAGACCCTCCAGCTGTTACCAACACAGACTAGGATCCCAGTTCTGCCCGATTCCAGTGCTCACGCTCTTTCCACAGCTGCGGGGCTGCCTTCAGCTTGTTTGGCAACGCCATTCTCCGACGTTGCCGACTCTCACTGGGTTTACCCTACTTGAGCTTCATGTCTGTGGTCACTGGAGCTCAGAAATGGCACTGTGATGGGCTGTCACCTTTGTAGGCACGCAGTGTGATCTGACATAGTCATCTGAACAAAAAGACAAAAGCACATGACTCCGTTACTAAACCTCTAACCTAATTCGTGTTAGTCTGGGCAATAGACACGTGTTAGAAGCTAGATTTATCAGAATGCTTATCACTCAACAGGCACTGAAAACTTTTTCTATGGCAGATATTATAAGAAACTTTAGGAACAGATATGAACACCATTTGCCCTTTTCCTTAAAGAATTTAATATATAATGTGCAGGCAGAGAGGACATTCTTGAAAGCCCCATAAGAACCGAGATAGTAGAAAGTAAAAACAGGGAGCCCCCGTCGTGGCTCAGTGGTTAACGATTCCGACTAAGAACAATGAGGTTGTGGGTTCGATCCCTGGCCTTGCTCAGTGGGTTAAGGATCCGGCGTTGCCGTGAGCTGTGCTGTAGGTCGCAGACGCGGCTCGGATCCCGCGTTGCTGTGGCTGTGGTGTAGACCAGCAGCTACAGCTCCTGTTAGACCCCTAGCCTGGGAACCTCCATGTGCCGCGGGTGCGGCTCTACACAAAAGGCAAAAAGACAAAAAAAAAAAAAAAAGAAAGAAAGTAAAAACAAAGTAATTATTCACCAGAGAAAAGGAAATGAATAAATGAATGATCCATTCCTGCCCACCCCGCCCCCCCGCAAACACCTTTGGTTTGTGTCATCTTGAAGCCTAAAGTAGAATCGCACTTCCAACTAGCTGGATTGACATTTTTCTGTGTGTGCTAATTCTTGCCCCAGCAGTTGGCCTCTTTGGCTTTTCCTTAAAGTTCACTGAGACTTTTCTGGCCTCCCCTGGGGACTCCCTAATGTATAATGTTCACCAACTAGGCTCCAGTTGTGAATTTTTAATTATGCCAGATCATTTTCAGTAAATAGAACTTCAAGCTCAATTAATCCTGTCGGATCCAATTTTGGTCTCACCTGCTAGGAGCTCCACTCTGTGGTGTTTGCAGTAACTGCCACTTCCTCGGAAAAGAGGAGATTCTCACAGATGGATGTGGGCAGCCCTTTGCGTCTGCCTCTTTCCTGACTCAGGAGCAGCATGGGAGGGGCGGGCACTTCATCCAGAAGATTCTATGACTAAGCATAGGCATGATGCTGCTCTATTTGATGAAAATTCTCATAGCCTAGGTTTTGGTTTTTTTTTTTTTTAAGTGCAAACCTATCAATATTACTTTATTTTATTTATTTTTTTATAACTTAATGAATTTTATTTCAAGTATAGGTGTACAAAAATCATCACAACTCAATTTGCTAGATTTTGTGTCCCAAAACCACAGTGTATCCCCCCACTCACCAGACTGTCTTATTTGAAAAACCAAGGTTTTCCATTGTTTTCTGATTATAATTTTTAAAGCAATTCAAAAATGATAATTTTTTCTTTTTTGTCTTTTTGCCTTTATGTAGAGCCGCACCTGTGGCATATGGAGGTTCCCAGGCTAGGGGTCTAACAGGAGCTGTAGCTGCCGGCCTTCGCCACAGCCACAGCAACGCGGGATCCGCGCCGCGTCTGCAACCTACACCACAGCTCACGGCAACGCAGATCCTTAATCCACTGAGCAAGGCCAGGGATCGAACCCGCAACCTCATGGTTCCTAGTCGGATTCGTTAACCACTGAGCCACGAAGGGAACTCCGAAAATGATAGTTTTTTCATCATGGTAATTCAGCTCGACCTTTGCCTTCCCTGATGCCCGTAAACATAGGCAGTTGCTCCCTGGTTTCTTTATTTCCCTAGGACCTTTTCATGCTCGCTTTGTCCCATTGGTACGTGGTGTTGTTTGGTGTCTGATGACGCAGTCGCCCCTTGCGCCAGCTCCTCAGTGTATCCACGGGGCCCAGCACAGTGACAGGCACACAGAAAACACACGGTATACAATTTTGAGCGTTTATGTTATTTAACGTTTTATAATTTTCAAAACTGCGCTGTGGTCTTAAGGAAACTGGGGCCCAGAGGAGTTCAGTGATTCAGTAGCGGGTGGATTGCAGGCCCGAAGCTTAAGGCCAAAGCTCGCCTCCATTTAGAAAAGGCCACGGCCACAGTTCCTTAGACATTGCCCTCCTGAACTCAGCCCCGCGCAGGAAGCCTGGGCTACTTTGGCGGTTCAAGGGCAGAGCTGTTGATTTGCTCCCAGGCAGGCTGCCCCCAGCCCCAACACTGGTGATGTTTCTAGTCGTGTCATCCTTGTACCGTTTGGGATGCTAAGAGAGGGTGACCGAGGATGCCAGTTAGTGAGGCGCAGGGCAAAGGCCGAGAACAGCAAAAGGGAAGGGAAGCCTGCTGAAAACTAGGAATGGAGTTTGGCACCGTCAACCAGAGGTACAGTCCCAGACACGTGGTTAGGGGAGACACTCGGTAAAGGGGAGCAAAGAGGAGAAGATATGAGCTGCAAGTGAAGCCAAAGTTTAAAGCTGAGTTTTGCTTCTCCGCCCGGCTGCCCTCCTCACCCCAAGGGGACGGCGGCATGGGGTGCACCTTGTGGGGTGTTGTTATTATGGGAATGGACCGATGGTCATTGCCACCCACCTCTCCCCTGGCGCCCAGCTCCCCTTGTGACCTGCAAGCACTCTGGCTGAGCTAGGAGGATGGGGGAGAAGCAGACGACAGACACAGGAAGAGAAAAAGTCACTGGCCCGCAAAAGGCTCGAGGCCTCGCTTTCCCTCATTAACCTTAGCATTGAACTCTATGCCTCAACGTGCACTGGCTCAGGCGCTTTTACTTGGCCCCCCGGGGAATCTAAGATTTTGGAACTCGCTTGTATATCTTCATAAACTGGAGTGGAAGAAAGCGGATTCCTACACAGGCTGTCCCTCCCCCCACCCCCAAACACCCGCTCATTAATCACGGAGGCTGGCTGTCCGTCCCATCCAGCCTCGCCGCTCGTCTCACAGCCTTGACTCGCACTTCAGAGCAGCGGCTGTACATCTGACCCTGTCTTTCCTCTTGGGCTGCAGCGCCAGCTCTCTAATTGCCTGCTGGACGCTGTCCATCAGCACCCCGACTCGATACGCTCCCGACCGAATCCATCATCTTCTGCTCTAGTCCCGATCCCCTTCCCAATCCGTCTGTCTCTTTCACCGGAGCCCCTGTTTTCCCAGTCATTCAGCTTCCAGAACTTCTCAGCAGCTTTCATGTAAACTTGATTCTCCTTCTCCAGATGGAGTCAGTTCTTAAGTTGACTTATTCCCTTTTGCTATGCTGTATGTGGTTTCCTTCTTTCCACCCCTATAACTACCATTCTGGTCCAGGCTCCCATCATATTTCAGGTCTGCATCACCCACAACCATCCAATACCAGAACTGTAATTTTTTTTTGCTTTTTTTTGCTTCTCAATCCCAAGGGCTAGATGTGAAGGCGATAATTGTGACACACAGTTCCAGTGGCCCCTGATGGTCTGGAGCCAACACCCAAGCTCTTGGTAAAGACATAAGTGAATAGCCAGCTGAAATGAGACAATAAAATAAATTAGGAACTGACTCGTGTTCTTTCTTGATCCCAGCGAGGCATTCAGGGATGTGACCGCCTTCCCTCGGCAGAAATAGCATGTGCCAAGAGGTGAAGGCAACAAACTAGCAACAGTGATCAATAAGCGTACTGCCCCCGTCCCCAATGCCCCCGTGGTGAGTTGTTAGAGTGAAAAGTTAATGGAAGGGGAGAGGTCAAGATAATGTGAGTGTCCCAGCTGCCTTTTGCCAGAGCTCTGCAATTACAAAATGTCTGTGAGCTTCTGTGTGAATGGTTTACCTGATCGGTTGCATGCCCTCGGCTTTAGAGGTGAGAATCCTAAGACAGAAGGAAGGTAGATGCCTTGCTGGCAGCTAGGATTGGAACTTGAGATTCCCAGGTAAATGCTTTGAACACCTGAGGTTGCTTCTGAGCGACCATAGCCACTGGGCTTCATAGCAATAAAGACGAGTTTTCTCTAAAAACCCTTGGTCATTTTGGCCACCGTTCAGCCAAGGGAAACTAGGGAAGGAGACTAAAGGAAAGCACAGCTCGGTGAACTGAACTTTTCTTTGCTTGGTGATTCACAGAAATCCTAGACCACGGGGAAGAGGATGCTTAAAGAGGGAGGGCCTCTCATTTAGACACTTTGGGTAGAAGAAAATGAAACAAGTTGGGGGCAAAGAAAGAAAGCCTCTCAGGAGAACCACCTAGCAAGGTAGAAAAATGCAATAAAGAAGTCTCATCAGCTCTAATTAAAGGAAATCTATATTTGAAGAGCTGTCTTGCTCAGTAACAGAACAAGGGCAAAAAATAC
The DNA here is from genome assembly GCA_004024745.2 of Catagonus wagneri. NCBI lineage: Eukaryota > Metazoa > Chordata > Mammalia > Artiodactyla > Tayassuidae > Catagonus > Catagonus wagneri. The sequence goes on along the minus strand of PVHT020000015.1, from coordinate 37,080,151 downwards.
TTCAACCATGTGATCCTCTTGGCAAAGAGAACAGCAGGCTTTCATGGGGAAGCAATCGCGATCGAAAAGTCTTCAAAAGACAACCACTTGGTGGCTTGATATGTTGTGGAGGGGACTCAAGCACCTGTTGGGGAAGCAGCTAGATGAACTTCTATCCCTGTTAGAGTCTATATTTTTAAGCACTTTCCCTGATCCTGGGAACTCGAAGGAGCCCGGGGTCATTTCTAGAGAGCAAAGAGTAGCTACCGTTTCCCCAGAGACTTGAAGTAACCCCTTAACGATAGCTTGCGTTTCATCTCTGTTGCCACTTCTAAGAACACACACTGGAAAAAAAACACTAAAAGCTCTACGAAGGCAACAGATTTTTTGGTTGGCGTTATGCAGCGGCACTGGCCAATCATCCAAGCAAACTTGCTTGTGAGTCCTTTCTAAGCTCACCTATCTTTGTGATCCACATGATGATCAACCACCAGTAACTAGAATCCAATTTCCCCAGTCCGTTCTTCTTCAGGGATGGAAAATATGCGACACGTGTGTCACCACTTCTTTCTCTCACGAGAGTGCCAGATAATCCATCACGGTAATCCTTTTCCACCGAGCCGGAATGCACCTTTTTCAGTGATTTGTTCAACAAATATTTCGTGGAGCGCCCTCTTAAGAGCTAGTCGGAGAGACAGATAATAAAATATAAACAACACTACAAGCACTGCACAATCGGTGCCAGATAAAAGATACGGAGACAATGAGAGTTGTAGCCCAACTCTCTCTTCTGAAATACAATTTCAATTTCCTTGACCCTGCAAGTTCATTTTTAAAATTTCAGTGCTGTTTGTAGTTAGAGCAGCACAACTGTTTTTCATGGATTTGAGATGAATTAATTCCAAAGAGAGCCTACGAAGTTTCTGTAGGCCGCCCATCGAGAAAGCGGTTCAAGGGTGTGAAAAACTGCAAGGTTCTTGGCCCTCAAGTACCTCTCTGACCTAAGAGAAGAATCCAGATTGGAGTGGATCTGACTGCCGCTGGGGGTGAAGTACTCTGGATGCCATTTCAGCATCAAATTATTCAATCAGAACCACTTTGAAAATGCTGAAGAGTTGGGCCAGTCACGGTTTTCCCACCTGAATACCATGTGCATAATGCTGCAGATTTTTTTTTCCGCCACGTTTCTGGCGATAGACATGTGTGGAGCCTGTGGAAAATGGTCTCCTTGATGCATGCTGCCGCGCGGTGGACCAAGCAGAGAGAAAAGAGTGCTCATTCCATTTTCCTATCAGGGACTCGCCGGCTATTGTGTGCATAGGCCTTCGATGAGGCTGGCTTGGGAGGAGGGGAGGGAAGAATTTGACCCTTGGAAGAAGACAGGCACTCCTGAGGAGTGGGAGAAGCCTGCGCCCATGTCCCCTGGGACTTCAGACCGTAGCCTTTAAGACCGCAACCCAGAGAAGAGATGGACATCAAGAGGGCTGCCAAGTGTTCTAGAGACACAGACAAAATAAGGACAGCTGGGGTGGGCCTGTTTCAGAAAGTAGCTCCAGTTCCAGGCACCATCCCCTCCAATCCCCTACACCCTAAATTATTGTCCATGTATCTGTCCTAAGAGCAGGCAGGACTTATTCCTGTAAGTCCCCGGGATTGCTGGATGTCTCTCTAGCATCTTAATCTTTGGGTCCTCCACCCACGTTTTTCCAGATCTCTTGAGTTTCCCAGACAGTCTGCAGCAGCAGGATTTTCTTCCTCTGTGATGGAGCACTGCCGGAAAACTCAGGGTCTTTCTGTCTCAGAGTTTCAGAATCATAGCATCATGTTCAGATCATAGCATCAGCTCAGCCTGGAACATTGGGGAGGAACCACGACGCTTCCCCCTTTTCCGGTACAACGGTCCTTAGTCCCTCTACAACAAACTTGAACTCCTAGGAGTCAGGCTTCCACAGTTCTGCTCCGTACTTTCCCTCCCCCACCCCCCACCGTCAGATACATCTTGCCGCTGTTTCCGGGGAATAAACCTTTGGAGTTACGTGATTACTTTCACTCCCGGTCTTAGTGCCAATACCTTCCGTCTGTGATTTTTCTCCAAGGAGGTTTTTGTGTTTATTCCCCTCAGATCTGCACTTAAACAGGATTTGGCAGGAGGTCAGAAGGGCCCTTATTCCTATCATTTCAAGGACGACTGCTCCAGGACCACCCCCAGCCGAAGCAGCACTTAACAAGCTTAGCAGCACTTAATAAGGCTGCCACCACCAGCTGACAGCCTTCCCTGGTGTCCTGTGGTGCCCTGCATTGAGCTTAAACAGGGCCACTTGTCACGCAGATTATAAAGGACCCTTGGTGCCCAAGGCACAGACTGGGGAGGACAGCAGTGGGAATGGGTGCTCCTTTATTCAAAAGAATGTGGATGCCTGAACTTAGTGGCTCAGAGGAGGAGGAGTTAAATGACCACCTAGCCTGAGCCTAATCGGGCAAGATCAAAAGATCCTTTCTTTCGGAATGCTTCCAGCAAAGTTTCCCACTGCCTTTTGTTTGAGCGAGGGGCTTTGGAGGAGGAGGGCTCAGTGGCCAGTGAGGTAACTGCGACCCATTTGAATTTTGCAAGACATAGCGTATCTTGTTCTTGGGTGGCTGTGGGATGAGAACACTGAACCCTGACCATTTCATGTAAGTCCCCAGTACCTGTCCCTTTTGAGAAAGAATTCGGCCAACAGATTGAGAGTAGTGAGACAAATAAAGTATTTATTAAGAGAGAGGAGAGGGAGTTCCCATCGTGGTGCAGTGGAAACGAATCCGACTAGGAACCATGAGGTTGCGGGTTCAATCCCAGGCCTCGCTCAGTGGGTTAAGGATCCGGCGTTGCCCTGAGCTGCGGTGTAGGTTGCAGACGCGGCTCGGTTCCGGCCTTGCCGTGGCGGTGGTGTAGGCCGGCGGCTACAGCTCCGATTGGACCCCTAGCCTGGGAACCTCCATATGCCGAGGGTGCAGCCCTAAAATGACAAAAAGAGAGAGAAGAGAGATTAGATTGATGTGGAGAAAGCACAGGCAGGCTCCAGTGGTGGTGGGGAGGTGCAGAGAGAGACAGAGATGGAGGGAAAGAGAGCGACACGTGTTTTGGAGGTGCTATAAATCACTTGGATGGGGGCCCAGCCCTTCCAGGCTTCCTCTGGCCAATCATCTTGTTTCATCTGGCCTGGAGCCCACTTTTGGCCTGACTCAGGGCCCTCCCCTGTGTGTGCGCGCGCATCTTTTAGCAAGGATAGATTCTACAGCCGGGGTCTCTGGGAAGTCGACAGGAAGTACTATTGTCTGTGCCCCTCCTTTCTCTGACCCCTGGGGAACTTTTCTATGAGTGTGTAGTTCCGGAGGTCTCTTTGACCTCAAGAATGAGAAATAGGTGGTCCCTTTCTTTCATCCAAGCAGGACGCAGCTCCTCCTTGCTCCTGCCATCTTCTTTATCTTGAAGTATCTGTCCACAGGGAAGAGATTACAGTTGCTTGACCTGGGACCCTTCTATCTCCTGCCTCAATTTCATCTTCTTCACGAGACCACACCAACCTTCTGGAATTGACAGTTTTGAGTTCTGAGTTAGTCTTTTGTCCAAGGGTTTGGTCTTGCCACTTCGTTTCTGAGCTAGGTTCTTTAAAAAAAAAAAAAAATTAAAATACAGCTGATTTACAATCTTGTGCCACTTGCTGCTGTAGGAGCTGGGTTCTGAATAAGGATGATATCTGGTATGGTCCCAGGGATGATTAAGGAGTTCTTTGTCGGGAAGTCAGCATGGATGGGCAGGGCCAGCATTGCCTGAGTTCTTTGGTCCCCACTCAGGATGCAGCCACGCTCTGCTAAGTCTGTGAGCAACATAGGGAAGTGGTCCCAGCACTGTGTGTCAGCGGGCTTCCGACATCTCCTCTGCGACAGACTGTGAGCTCCACTCTCTCCAGCGCCACCCAGCAGAAGAATCAGAGCTCACCTTGGTGACTCCCGCTTTGGAGAACTGCTTTTTGGACCTTTTGGACACTGAATCCTATCTGCTGGAACCTTCGCCATCTGTCTGATGAGCTCTGTGCCACACACATCTGTCTTATCTTTGCAATCACCAGGAACCCATGATTCTCTCTTGTTTCAGTCGCATCCGCGTAGCCACTTAAAACTGATGGATGCAAAGCAGAATATCTCTTGTGACCCTCGCCCCACCTCATCCCACCCCACATCTAAATACAGCTCCTTGCAGGCACCTATTTCTGAAGTAATTAAAAGGTTCATAAATATCTGGGAAGTTCTTTGACATTCTCTGAGACAATATTCTCTGCTTTTGCAAGGCTCTATTATTCTCATTGAAAGCCAAGATATGCAGTTTTCTTTTTTACCTTCACTTTTCATAAAGGTTATGCTGACATAGATCTTACTACCAAAGAAAATCTTTCCGATGAAATCAGGATAAATAATTCCACACATCGTCAAGTGGAGAGAAGGGCTTTGAATTGGTTTCCATGGAAATCTGAAGATGAAGTAAAGTAATAATTTCGAGGCAGAGCAGCTGAGTTGAAGATAATGGTAAAAATAGTTTGATAAAGAAAATAGAATAAAGTAATCAAGAGGACTCTAATCAATTATTCTTTTTTGTTTACCTTCAAGTGATTAATTTGTCTGCATTTATTAACCTGATGAGATTAAGCAGACCTTCCTAGTGATTTATTTCGTAATTGTTTCCGAGGTTTGACATAAGCTGTGGAATTATTGAAGGTGGAGATTTAAATTCAATTACTCATGAAGCAGGTGGTGCTTCTCCTGAAAGAATATCTGAATTCACGGCCTTCCCATGTTAACATTATGAATGAAAATTATTAATTCATCTGATAGTATCTCCCAAAGACTTTTAGAAGTCATTTGGCATCCACATACTTCACTAAAAGTCGGCAGCTTCAGAACTGAACTTGTAATGCAGAGAATCCAGAGACTGGAAATAAAGGATTTTGTGTTAAAGATTAGTTATCCTTATACATTTTTGCGGCCAGAGCTTCTCCTGGGGCCTGAGCTTCTCCTGGGGCCTGAGTTTCTCATGAGGCCTGAGCTGTGGTGCTATCATTAATGGCAGCTACCTGCTCAAGCTTTGAATGCGAAGAATAGCTTTCTTTGAATTTGACCAGTGGCTCCCACCCTCTGTACCTTCTAAGGGCAGCCCTGGATAAGATCATGCTTTATTTTGACAGGTAAGAGACACACACATACAGAGAGAGAGAGAGAGAGAGAGAGAGAGAGAGAGAGGGAGAGAGAGAGGGTGGGAGGGAGAGGTTGAGAGATTGAGAGGCACCTTGAAAGTCTTTAAATGAAATGACTGATCTCTTTTTCTCTCTGTGGTCACTGTTGTATGTATTTTTCTATTCTTTCTGTGGGTGTAGTAAGGATAAACGGGGTTCTCCAAACACTAATCCAGGAACCAACTCACCATCATCCACAAAGGCCCGGAACACATCTAAGAATGGGAAGTAAGTGAAAAGTGCCCTCGTGCGTCCGACATCGCTGTCACAAAGCCATGTGCTGTCTTCTTTTGTGATTCATTCATATTCATTCAAAGATTTCCAGAATGTGTTGTGTGTGCTTCACTTTGGGCTCATCACTGGGGGGGTCTGAGTAAGGCATGTGTCGGGAATACTGGGTGCATGAAGGGCTGAAGAAGGGGAGGAGATAGAGGGGGAGGTCAGGGGATGACTTTGGAAAGATAGCTCCTGGGGCTGATTGTTAAGGGCAAGGACTTGTAGCAAGGCATGGTTTGGACTATGGGTCTCCGAAATTGAAGAAAGAAGAATCAGAGGCACTGATCAATCATCTTATGATGGCAAACTCATTTTATGAATTGCAAAATCCATGAAATCCATGAACGTTTGTCTTCTACATCCACTAAGGTTTGGGGTGGATTTAGAAGAAACTGGAAAGCTGTTCCATAAGTGTCCTGGTGTGAGCACATTTGCATTGTCACCATGTCACTGATTTACAGGATTTGTATTCTTTTCCTACTGACAAACCTGTACCATGTCCTACCTGAAAGTGTCTTTTGGGTATTGCTCAAACTTGTTTTGCCTGAATATTTGTGATGTTAGAATTAGGTCCTTGGGCTAATTCCAGAAAACAGCCTTGGCTGACCTCTCCCTTTGGAGTCAGCAGTGCAAGGCAGTCTGAAAGAGTGTGACCCCAGGCAGATGACATACTTCCCCTTCGAAGTGGCTGCCACCCTTCAGTGAATGGCTCGAGTCTTTTTTCAAGCTCTGTCTCTCCGGGCGGAAATACAGTCCCAAAGGAGCCTCCAGCCTGCATCTAGGAGGAGATGAAAGATGCCTTCATCACGCTAAAAGCTCTAATCTGGCAATAAGCTATGTCACTACAAGAGCATGGCTTTGCCATGAAAGGTGAATCTGTGATGGTCATATATTTTATGTATTCAGCATTGGACCATAAATGCTGCACTTTGAATATAATCTTATTTTCAATTCCCCAAGCGAAAGATCTATTGGCTGCCTTTTTCCCCTCTCTTCTTTTCCTCCTGAATACCATTTCAGGTTTGCATATCAAGTTGGATGTGGGCTAGCTCGGAGAATATAAAAGGCAGGGGTGAGGACATAAGACTAAATCTCAGAGCGGTTAGAACCCGTTTCTGTTATTTATCGCTGAGCAGCACAGTCAAAGTGCTGTATGAATTATGAAGAAAGGGAATTGATGCACACTTCTACAGGCAGCCAAATGTTTCCAAATTAGTCCCAGTTCACAGGCAGCACGCGCCCTCGGTTAACAGAGGTGGCATTGGAGAATCGCTTTGAACTCCATGCTTGCAGAAATGGCAGGCCCTCTCTGGGCACCTTGTACACACCTGTCCTGCTGACATCTGCACACTCTTCATTTATTAGACCCTGATGTGTAATTAAGGATGTTTGTGACTGCTGTTACACTTTGATGGGGCTGGTGTTCTATATCCTTTTGGCTTTGCAGGAACCTAAGATCTCTTACCTTTTGAGCGAGAGACTCTCAGTGTGAACCCCGAAAAGAGCAGTTGGTAGACCTGGAGTTAAAATGCCATAGAGGGGTTCCCGTCATGGCTCAGCAGTAACAAACCCGACTAGTATCCATGACGACGCAGGTTTGATCCCTGACCTTGCTCAGTGGGTTAATGATCCAGCGTTGTTGTGCGCTGTGGAGTAGATGACAGATGCAGCTCGGATCCCGAGTCGCTGTGGCTGTGGCTGTGGCTGGCAGCTACAGCTCCGGTTTGACCCCTAGCCTGGGAACTTCCCTATGCCACGGGTGCGGCTCTAAAAAAAAAAAGGCCATAGAGAGGGAGTTCCCTCATGGCACAGCGGGTTAAGGGTTCAGCACTGCCGCAGCTGTGGCACAGGTTGCAACTTTGGAGCGGGTATGATCCCTGGCCCGGGAACTTCCACATGCCATGGGTGTGGCTAAAAAAAAAATGCCATAGAGAATGCAGTAGGAGGCCTGCATAAATACATTCTTAAGTAGATAAACATGATCTTAGGTCCGGCTTGCTTGACTTTTTTTTTTTTTTTGTCTTTTTGCCTTTTCTAGGGCTGCACTCGCGGCATATGGAGGTTCCCAGGCTAGGGGTCTAACAGGAGCTTTAGCCGCCAGCCTACACCACAGCCACAGCAACACGGGATCCGAGCTGCGTCTGCAACCTACACCACAGCTCACGAAAACGCCGGATCCTTAACCCACTTAGCGATGCCAGGGATCGAACCCGCAACCTCATGGTTCCTAGTCGGATTCGTTAACCACTGAGCCACAACGGGAACTACCGGCTTGCTAGACTTTGGACACGTCCCAAGCTTCTGCCACGGGGAGGGCGTCCCTCTGCGCATACGGAGCTAGAGGTTATTTATCTGCCACGTACGTGACTCCCGGATTGAGCTTTCCCTTTTCAATTCTTCATTCTTTTTGGTGATTACTAGTGAAGAATAAAAAGTTCTCCCATTTCTAGTGTTCCTTCAGCAGTATGTTTCAGGGTCCCTTTCTCTTATCTCCCATCAGTTTGCAGGAGGTTGTTGTTTGTTTGTTTGTTTGTTTGTTTGTTTTCATTCCGTCTCTGTATATTTTCTCCTTCTCAGGATATTTTTGTCAACAGGAGAGGTACTGACCTTCCATGAATCTGGTGAGACTATTCGGGGGCGTTTTCCCCACCCTTTCTAGAACAGTGTCTAGATAGTTCAGAGAACGTACTTCTGTCCTGGGTTAGGGAGTGTGTGCTGGTGAGGGAGGGGACCAAGGTGGATTTCTGCCCGCTCCCCCCAGGGTGGGTGCTGTGCTGCTGGATTTTCTCATGCCATTTTGAGCTAATGGTGGGGGTATGGAGCAGATCTAAGAGTTCCTCTATGTTACTTTGAGGCCAGATCGAGGCTGGAAGACAGAAGGTGTGTTCTTTTCTTCTCTGCAAAGAAATTGGCCTCCTCTCTTTTGCAGACGAGTCAAGCTGCCTCAGATACACATCATGGCTCAAAATAGTAACTACTGTGTGTTGAGTTGAATGCTGTGGATCAAGCCGTGTCCCAGACCACTTGATGCATTTTGTCTCAAGAATTCTCATCCCCCAAAGGCCCATGCAGTGCACACTATTATTATTTCCATTTTGCACATGAGAAAATTGAGGCTTAGAGAGGATATTGTGTGTCTATGTGTGGTTTCCCAGTGAATAGCTTTAGTAAAAAAACCTTCTTTAGTGCCCCAAATCGTAATAATGATAACTAAAGTATGTCGAGCTTTGACTTTGTGCCACTGTGCTAGACCATGGGCCACACAGACAAATCCAAGATACAATAGGCGCCCTCAAGGAACTCACAGTCTCAGTAGAGGAGAGAGAGGATGATAATGTGGTGTTTACTTGTAGCCACGGGGTGCTCTTGGGGCCAAGACAGTCACCCCTAACCAATGCCAGTGTCCTGGTGGAGAAGACCTCTTGTGGCGATATCAACGAAGGCTTCTGAGAAGTGACCCTTGAACCCTTTCATTTTCTCCACTTAGCCCTCGGGCGGCAAGGCTAGGTCAGAAGGGGGAAATGCAAATTAACCGTTTAGATGGGCAGAATCCTCTAATATTGATGAAAACAAGCTGGAGTCATGGATTAGGTCAAAGCTAAAACTGAATGGCCGATTCTCGCCTTTTTTTTTTTTCCGACTTCAGTCCATTTGGGGCCAGCTGACGGCGAGGAGCTGAAGGAAACCTGCGGCTTGAAAGTCGTGTCAGTCCTGCTTGCTGTTTCATTGCCTGTATTGGCGGCTGAGTAGCGAGCCCTCTGTTTCAGGGAGGAACAGATGGAATGAGACGTGTCTGAGCAGCAGAGCCAGACCGCCCTGGCAGCGACTTTCAGGGGGGTACATGCAGTATCTTCTATGCCAACAAGTGAGTCAGATCGACCGGACAGAAAAGAAAATCAGTGCAGAGCCATACACCACTGAAGTGTAAGTTTTGCAGAGGTCGATCAGAGACCAACCAGACCAGGCCGCCATATTTAAAATCACATTTGTTCCCTTGGGTAATGTAATCTGTTATTCTGTCCAACACATCAGGCCACGGGCAATCCTTCTGCTAATCCATTGGGTTCTTCCCAGCAAGCCCTTAAAGTGTCAAGGCTGAGCATAAGTCATGGTAGCCACCAGGAGCCATTACAAATTTTCACTCTGTATCGGAACATATTCACGTGTCACGTGAGGCCAACTCTGTTGCTAAACAGATAAGGACTCAAGAAGGATCGGTCACTTCCCCAGAGTCACACATCTAGTTAGTAGCGGGGATCAGCCTGGAATCCTGGTCTTGTAATACCTGACCCGCACTCTTTCTACTGCTCTGTGTGATGCAGTTCTGCTCCCAGAGAGCGAGACACCTCACAACCGAACAAGGCTTGGAGCCTGGTCTCAGGATGGCCAGTTGAGTGCTGTGCCCGTCCTTCACCATGATTCCTGTCTGTGTGTGTGTGTTGGGGCGGGAGGGGGTTCTGTCCACCTCTGTGAAAATGGTGACTTTGAGAGAAATTGGAGTCATTCCACTTTAAAAAAATGTAGCAGTGCTGATGATGAAAAGAAATTCTGTGAACTTTTCAAACACTTTACTCTTTCTGCAAAAGAACATCATTCTGGTTGTTTTTAGACAGTCCCACTTTCTCAGTATTATTGTTGAGCTCTCCTGAGCCTTTAACACACCCCTTCATCAAGAAAGCAATAAAGAGAACTCATAGATCACTACAGCTATTCTCCCTCAAGTTAGCCAACCAAGGCTGAGGGTGTGTGTGTGTGTGTGTGTGTGTGTGGCATTCTGAGGCATCAATTTAAAAATTAGATTGCAGGCAGTTGCAGATGAAGAAGGAAATCAGTCAGTCCTCTCAACCTGAGATGTTTGTCACATAGGCTCAGGGTATGGAAAGACAAGGGCCAAGTTCATTTCAGATACTAGAGAAGGCTATGAATATTCCAGGACCAGGGCAGAGCGCCCAAGCACACTGCCTGGTAAATGATACCACAAATGTTGAATTAAGTTCCATAAATGTTGGCTTAAGTGAATTAAGTCTGAGGGGAGGGAGGGATGCTAAAATGGATAAAAAGGAGGACAGAAAGGGAATGTGAGATGGTTAAGTCAAACCTCACTAACTTTACAAATCTACCCAGCGCTGACCCTGATAGCAGACGCCACAGGAAAACTGACTCCACCCTGTTTTTGCCAAAATTGTCTCATAATGAACAGACCTGTTTATTCAACGGTCTTTAGCTGAGCGCAGTCAAGAGCCCATAGCTTCATAAATATACTAAACACACCAACGGGCCTTTAGTTTTGGTTGGCAGGAGCCAAATTGAAAACTTTCCTGCTTTAGAAAGAAGAGGCAAAATCCTGCTTGTTGTGTGTGGATTCAGTTGGTGCAGTTTTATGTGCAGATTAAGTTGTTTACACGTGCGTCGCGGGGCTTCGAGTCCTGCATACTGTGACCTCATGATTGCGTCATTTCCTCTCATCAAGGGCCATGTGTTTCTTCTAAGACAATAGACTGTGACTACCGATAAAATTCCTAGTTTTGCCTCTGTGTGTGGAAGTTCGTGTGTGTGTGCACGTGTGTGTATTCTTCCACTTCAGAATGCTGGTGTGCTGTACGAGCATAGCGATCAAATGGCCAAATAGTCAACTTTTCAAATAATCGCTGGCGTTTTATGGGATCACGATGTCAGTGGTGCCTTAATTTAGCTATTAGACTAAGTCTAATATCACAAAGGTTTATGAAACACCAAAGTCCCAAACCGACTGATCTCTCCCTCACTCCCCCCGCCCCCATCTGTCTCCACCCCTCCCTCCTCCTCCTTCCCCTCCCTCTCTGTGGTTGCTCCTTGGCAGAAAAAGACAAATGACCAAAACATAGCCCCGTGTCAGAATGTATTTCTAGGAACAGCTTTCGCAGAGCGTGCCCAGGAATCTGTACCTTTGTAGCCTAACTGCCTTTTTCCCTATAATATTCCCCACCCAGGAGAGTATGAGACCTTTGATCACAGCAAAAAAACTCATATCTGGCCCAGAAAGCACACTCATTAATAAGGTAGGAAAGTAACATGAGACATTTGCAAAGGACTTTTAGTTAACAAGAGGTAGGAGTTCCCATCGTGGCTCAGCGGAAATGAATCTGATTAGCATCCATGAGGACACAGGTTCGATCCCTGGCCTCACTCATTGGGTTAAGGATCCACTGTTGCCGTGAGCTGTGGTGTAGGCAGGTGGCTACAGCTCCTATTCGCCCCCTAGCCTGGGAACCTCCATACAGGCCATGTGTGGTCCTAAAAGCCAAAAAAAAAAAAAAAAAAAGGGTAAAGAACCCATAGGTTTGGCACATTTTGAAGATTCACCTAGTGCTAAGCAGCCGTAGCATGGTGCTGTTCAAAGACCTCTTTATATAAATTAATCATGCAGTCTTGTGTGTATTTGAAAGCACATCGGCTTTGGAGTCAGAGAGACCTGGATTTGAATCCTGGCTCTGTCACTGATTAACTTTGTGCCTACCTCAATGGGCTACTATGAGGATAAAATACTGCAATCCTAGAAAGGGTCTTCTAGTGCCTGGCACATGGCAAGTGCTTAATAAATGTCAACGAGTGATTATGCCTGCTTCAGCTGCCAACATACTGCAGCTGGGGACAATGTGACCTGGCCAGTACGATTGTGACCAAATAAGAGGTCTGGTTATCTGCTTTGCCAGCTCCAGAAATGGGGAAGCAGAAGCCTCAGCACCTCTGGCAATACATAAATAATGCCCACAGATTAAGTGAGAGAAGAAATCACTGGAGGAGTTCCCGTCATGGCTCAGCAGAACAAATCTGACTGGTATCCACGAGGACGCGGGTTTGATCCCTGGTCTCACTCAGAGGGTTAAGGATCCCGTGTTGCCGTGAGCTGTGGTGTAGGTCGCAGATGCGGCTCGGATCTGGCATGACTGTGGCTGTGGCTGTGGCTGTGGCCTAGCTGGCAGTTACAGCCCCGATTCAACCCCTAGCCTGGAAACCTCCATATGCCGCGGGTGCGGCCCTAAAAAGGAAAAAAAAATATTTAAATTAAAAAAAAAAAAGAAATTACTGGAAGATCCAAGAAGAATCAATCCTGTCGTGGAAATATTTCCTCGTGGGTCCACCTGCGCCTCTTTGATGGTTAGGATGTAGAGTGTACTAATTAACATAATAAATTCCCCCTAAATGTCTGACCGTTCATGCTAATCATGGTTCTACGGCTTAGTCAAGAGGAGTGTTCTGTTGATGGAGCCTTAGAAGGCAAGAGCCATTTTTCTTCCTTCTCACCTGCCTCACAGAATCATGGACTCAACATACTGCTCTCTAGAACAGGGGTCCTCGATAGCTGGATTTCTGCCCCTGTGGCATGCGTGGCTGAGAACTCTCGTTGGCATTGCTCTGGCAGAGCTCAGGGTTGCATTCGCTTCCCAGGCGCTGGCTGGAATCCCACTCCTCGCTCCCACCGGAGCAGGCCCGGGAATGCAAGGAAGAGCGCTGTTAAACAGAACTCCTCCACTTTCCTCCAAGTAACAGATCTCTGTTTCTGCCTCTCTATGGCCGTCCGTGGCTCTCTCACTGTCCAGCTCCCTCTCTTTCTCCCAGCCCCCTTCCCTTCGTCCTTCTCCCCCCACACAACAGCCCCCTGCCATCCATCTCCCGACCAATGTTCCAATTTGTCCTTAAACCCCCATATTTTCAGCTCTTAGCCCAGCCCTTCCTGAGGTGAAGGAATTATAGAGGCTAAATGAATGGCATCTCCTGATGCCTCTAGGCCAAATCCATTGTCTTAGAGACAAATAACCAATTCGACTTGGCCCACTAAGGTTTGCAGTACTGAGAGTATGGGAACCACAGGGCAAAGCTGTCCTGCTATTCAAAAAATGACTATGAATCCAACTCTGATTAAAAATCTGAAGTGTAGAGGCATTTAAATGTAGAGTAGAAAATTTTAGTTTGTTGAAATTCAATTTATCATTATTTTCTTTTCTCTATACGCTTCTGGTAGCATATCTGAGAAATCTTTGCCTAACCCAAAGTTGCAAAGGTTTTCACCTATGTTATCTTCTAGATGTTTTATAGTTTTGGTTTTACATTTAAGGCCATTAACCAATTTGAGTTAACTTTTGCATATGGTGCAGGGTAGAGATCAAAGTTTTGTGTTGATTTACATATGTAGTTGTTCCAATACCATTTCCTTTTTTTTATTACTCAGTGAATTTTATTACATTTATAGTTGTACAACGATTATCACAAGCCAATTTTATAGCATTCTAGTACCATTTCTTAAGAAGAATTTCCTTTCTCCATTGAACTACCTTGGCACTTTTGTTGAAAGTCAAAACACAATTTACACATATGTATTAATATTTTATCTTCTAGATTCTTAATTGATTACTATCTTATCCTTATGCCACTTCAACACTGTCTTGATGACTTGAGCTTTATAATAAGTTTTGAAATTAGATGCTGTGATTCTTCCAACTTCATTCTTCCTTTTCAAAGTTATTTTGGATATCCTAGGTCCTTTGCATTTCCATATGCATTTTAGAATCAGCCTGCAAATTTCCGGAAAAAGAAAAAAACCTGCTAGGCTTTGGGCAGGGATTGTGGCGAATCTTTCCATCAGATTTGGGGAGAGATGACAACTTAACAATGTTGAGTCTTAAAAGCCATGAACGCAGTGTGTCTCTCCATTTATTTGGATATTCTTTAATTTCACTTAGCAGTGATTTGTAGTTTTCAGAGTACATGTTTTTCCCATCTTTTGTCAGATTCCATGCTTTGGATGCTATGGTAAATAGCATCCTTCTATTTTAACTTCTGTTTATTTCTAGGCTATAGAAGGACAATTGATACTTGTATACCAATCTTATATTCTGTGAACTTGCTAAGCTCACATATTAGTTCCAGGACCTTTTTTGAAGATTCCATTGATTTTTCTATGTAGAAGATTATGTCATTTGTGAATAAAGACAGTTTTATTCTTCTTTTCCAATATGGGTGACTTTTTTCCTTGTCTTATTGCACTGGCTAGAACCTCTAGTATGCTATTGAATAACTGTGAGTTATTTGGTGTGCAAATAATTCCCACCCATTTAGCTTTGTAAAAAGACGCATAAAAACGATGAGGAGATAGTTGAACAACAAAAGTGTCCTCTAAAGGTGCTGTTTTGGGGGAAAATAAATCATCACTGCCTTTATCAAAAGGCCAAAGCTAGATTCCCAAAGGACTGCACAGAAATTGTATCCTAAAAAATAGTAGGTACTATTCATGGGCAGGAGGAGGATAATAAAAAGCATAAAACAAAATGAAAAACAAACTCTAAATTTCGTAGAATCCCCTACACTCTTCCCATTGTTCTCATTCTCTCATTCATATTTTCTCCCTCTCTCTTTTCTCTCCCTGCTCCCCTCTCCCCACTCTCACCTCTCTCCCTCCTTGGGTTCTTTAATAGAAACAGTATGGTCTAATGGTTAAGAGCCCAGTTGCTGCTTTTTATTTTTATTTTTATTTTTTTGTCTTTTTAGGGCCGTGCTCGCGGCATATGGAGGTTCCCAGGCTAGGGGTCTAATCGGAGCTGTAGCCACTGGCCTACACCACAGCCACAGCAACTCCGGATCCAAGCCGCATCTGTAACCTACACCACAGCTCATGGCAACGCCAGATCCTTAACCCACTGAGCAAGGCCAGGGATCGAACCCGCATCCTCATGGATACTAGTCGGGTTCATAACCTGCTGAGCCACAATGGGAACTCCCCAGCTGCTGCTTTAAAACCCCAACATTTCCCTGGACAAATTTCTGACTATTTCTCTGCATCAGTTTCTTCACTTGTAAAAGGGGATACTAACAGTGTCTGCGTCATAGGATTTTCTGAAGGATTAAATTCTTCATTCATTCAAATATTTTATTGAGTGATTTTATTGAGTGCTTATGAGATACCAGATACTGTTATAGGCTCTTGGGGCACAGCAATGAACAGAACAGTCAAAACTCCCTACCCTCATGCCTGTTCTGGTAGAGGGACACTGTCGTTAAACAAACTGTATAGTATTTTAAAAGGGAATAAGTTATAACAGGGCCAAAGGGCAAGGCAGGGGTTAAGGAGTGATGCAGACAGGAAATCTGTAAATTTAAATAAAGTGCTTGGGGAAGACCTCACTGAAAAGTGACATTCGAGGAAAGATTTAGTTTAAATAAGGTAATACATTTTGAAAAACGAGAGTCCTTCCTCACATATAGCAAATACATAATAACGCTTTTTAAACTACAATTTATTGAGTACTTTCTATGTGTCAGGCACTCTGCAAAGTGCTTTACATAATAATAGCTTGTTGAATCATTATATAAGCCTATAAAGCAAAGGTTATTATTAGCTCTTTTAACTGACAAGGAATCTGAGATGACATTGACTTGTTTCAGGTCACATAAGTAATAGATGATGGGGCCAGGACTCCAACCATGTCTGGGCTTGTCCCATGAGGCTAAGGTCATCCATCCTCTCTGAAGATGCCCTTTGTGATTGGGGGACTGTACCAGACCTCCATTCACAAGGACTAGAAGACTGGTCCAGCTGCTGGAGCCTTAGTTGGAGGGAATAGTATGGAGCAGGAAGCAGATTCTTCAGGGGTCATGGAATGTGGTGAAGTCTCATCTTAGTATTTCAACTTGAAGATAAGAATGATTTTCCCTCGGAGTCCACCACCAACACCTGGCCTGAACACTTTTGTTACTATGCGCGTTGGGTGCACGCAATCTGAGAATGGAGGACAGAAATAAAGCTACATTACTGGTCAGTGGCTGTTGCTTCATTCTAAAACATGCTTTGGGTTTTCGGGATGGTTGCTTGCAAAGATTAAATGGGAAAGGAAAATGAGGCAGGCTCAGCTCACTGATGGGTTGAACTATAAATTTTGCCTGGAAAATGCTGGTGATGCTATAAAATTCAGGCCACCAGCTGTTTGTGCTTGCTTGGAGTAGCACTGGTACTGGATGATTACAATGTCACGTGCATTTGAAGCACAACCCATCAGTTCCTGGGTACCTTGCATCCCTGGATGGTGAAGGTGGTCCAAGGAGAACATCGTGTTGCTTGAAGTATATATTTATACCATATCACAAGCCACTGTAGGGTTGAGTATGGATGGAGATAGGGACAACTGAGAAAACGGACTGCTTGAATTGACTGGATAATTTAATCAAAATGGTCAGTTGACTAGGCCTGGGCAGACCTGCTATATGTTTGACCATCACTGCCTGCAAAGCTTAGAGTGAATTGGGGGATACATGGGAGGGAGGGAGGGACTCAAGTCTGGTTAAGCCTCAGATTCCTCATAATAAAAAGAACCCTTCCCTTGTATAGTATTTTATACTTCGCAAAGAGCATTCTTACCCATGATCTCATATAATCTTACCAACAACCCACGGATTATATCTACAGGTTGCAGATGAGGAAACTACAACTAAGGCTAAAAAAGAGAAAAAAAGCAAAAAGAAAAGAAAACTAAGGCTGGGATAAGACATATTTTACCCCAAGCCACACAGATAATAAGTGGCAGAGCCATGGATGAAACCAGGGTCCATTGTCCTCTAAATCCTAAATTCTTTTCCCTACTCCATAGAGCCCAAGAGCAGGCTACTCTTCAATTAGAGTCAAACAATGATACTGCTAATAAAAGTAAAACATATAATACATGTAGGTAGAGAACTTATGGAATTCACTCCCAACAAAAGCAGTGAAGACTGCCAACTATAACAAGGGCCAGGAATAACATTTATTGAGGGCTTCCTATGTGCCAAGCCCTATTCTTAAGTGCTTGAGTGCATGCATTTGCTCATTTAATCTGAAAACCACCCCCTGACATTGGTTCGAGAAGAGCTCATCACTTGCTCCGATGGCTTGGATCATATGCAATCGTGAAGGTTCCCTTCAGGGTGGATGTTCAGGCATCGGCTGAGATGAGCTCGTAGCCTGGCTGGCTTGTGGAGCTGCTCCGAGGCGGTGATTGTCCAAGCCTTTGCATCCAGAGAGTTTTGCTTTTTTGGCATCAAAGAGTATCATGACAGAAGTAGGAGAACTGGGCTTGCTTCCAAGCAGCTCCTCCACAGGGTCCTCCTTTCTCAATGTTAGGGAGGAGATGTGGTCCCCACGGCTTTCGTGAGACACTCTCTATTCAGCCTCTGCCATTTACCTTCATTTCTCCCATCGTTCCTATGGAAGCTTCCAGGGCGATCAGGCTGTTTTGTGCCTTCACAGTAGTCACCAGGACACCTGCTTCAACTGGGAACTCTGTCCGAAAATAGTCTGCCTCCACTCCAGCCCACATCCCTTTCCGGGGCTGCTCCTCCTTCTGCGAAATGCAGATAACCTTTCTTGTCACTCCTCCTGGCATCACCAGGATGGTGTGAAAACAAGCATGTCTCTGAAGACCTTTCGAAAAATAGTCAGTCATACATACACTCTTTCGAGTGTCTTCGGGAACTTTCCACAAAAGCGCCTCTCCATGTAAGCAAAGTTGACAGGTTCAGACTCTTTTCCCTGAGGGTGTTGGCTGTCCTTCTGCCAGGTCTGCAGTAGTTGCCCCTGTTATCCTGCAAGCTGTCACGCCTTTTCCCAGCCACGTGGTTGGTGCCTCACCAAACAGTCATTTCTCTACTGTCCATTTAAAAAAAAAAAATTTATGGCCACGCCCGTGGCATTT
Source organism: Catagonus wagneri (assembly GCA_004024745.2). NCBI lineage: Eukaryota > Metazoa > Chordata > Mammalia > Artiodactyla > Tayassuidae > Catagonus > Catagonus wagneri. Next base: position 37,061,931 of record PVHT020000015.1, on the reverse strand, counting down.
AAAAATTCCAGGGGAACCAGGGATTGAATCCGAGTCACAGCTGCAGCAATGCCACATCCATTAACCCACTGTGCCAGGGCCGGGGATCAAACCCATGCCTTCGCAGAGACCTGAGCCTCTACAGTTGGACTCTTAACCCACCGTGCCACAGCAGGAACTCCATTCATTTCTCTGCTCTCCTTTGGTTTTCATGTTTCAGGGACTACTTAGACATAAGCAGCTTTATCCTTGTAAACACATGTTTTGAATGCTCTGGACTTCTTTGCCTGGATATCTGGGTTCCTGTCACACACTTGTTGGCAAGGAAGAAACAAATGCATGGTATAGTGGATGACTGTTGCATTTTTTTCCTTCTTTCTTATAAAATGGGTGCAGTTGACAAGGCGTTTTGTGCTATGCCAAGGAGTACCCGGCCCCACTCCCTGCTCCGCAAATGCCCTCTGGTGGGGACCCTGCCTGTCCATTTTGTCACCATCCTCCATTCCTAGTTCGGTGTTTCACAGCTGAAAAACAGGCTAGAAAGGAGTTCCCGTTGTAGCTCAGCGGTTAACAAACCAACTAGTATCCAGGAAGACGCAGGTTCGATCCCTGGCCTCACTCGGTGGTTTAAGGATCCGGCGTTGCCGTGAGCTGTGGTGTAGCTCAGATCTCAGGTTGCTGTGGCTGTGGCGTAGGCTGCAGCTCCAATTCAACCCCTAGCCTGGGAACTTCCATATGCCACGAGTTTGGCCCTAAAAGGGGTGGAGGGGGGCAGCTAGAAAGAAGTCTAAAGAAGCTACCTGGCTGCTTAGAGCCGTTGTGGTGCACTTACCACATCCTTCCTTGGTGTAGACCAGTGCTTTTCTGTGTACTATATGGCTCTTGGGTTTTGAAGCAGGACCTCGGAGCCTGCTAAAAGTGGGGTCGTGGGGAATCTAAATAAATAGATGGTGTTCCAGGCCTCTCCTCCAGCTCTTCCTGAGTGACTCTGTTTTAATCTGTTTCATATATTGAGGTCTGACTAGATTTTTATTTTTTAAGGGTTTTTTTTTTTTTTTTGGACACGCCTGTGGAAGTTCCCCAGCCAGGAATCGAACCTGTGCCACAGCGGTGACAGTGCTGGATCCTTAACCCACTGAGTCACCTGGGAATGCCTTGATTTCATTTGTTAAAGCTCTGCTGCTTAGAATGGGTTTGGTAACCACTGCTATGCACCCAGCCTGAGGATATTCGGGGAGCGGAGTATGGAAAACAGCCTTTCTCCACGCTGCCCCAGCTCCCCAGGGACAGGCAAGGCAGCCCTGAGCGTTGGGCAGAGTCTGGCAGTCCCCCTTCTCAATTCTACCAGGTCTTAAAAACAGAAAACAATAGGAGAGGTCGAGGAAACAAGAGATACTTCCCTTATGGCCAGATTGCTCTGAACAGATGAAAGGAACCCGACCCACAGGTGATTGTTCGCTGAGATTAAGGCCCTCAACCCAGGCTGAACCCGGGATTTCACTTGGAGGGGAAAAAAAAATGCCACCAGTTTTGAGTAATGCTTCCCAGTTGGCTTCTGCTCTGAAGACTGAGTGAACACTCTATTTCCACTCCATTTCCTTAAACCGGCCTCTGTGCTAGGCTGTAATGAAACCTGGAGGGGAGGAAAAGGCCATTAGTTTGAGGAGAGGATTATTTTAGTTGCTTAAGCCATCCTCTCCTGGAAAACAGTCAGGTGGGCGTTTAGGCCAAAGTCTGAATTGTCACTCTGAAGCCATTAGAAGGCCCCCCTGGGGGGGGTTCTAATATTTATTCATTGTAGGTATTCTACATAATCCTATACACAATGGCGTTATACTTTTTCAACTCTCTCTCTAGTATTGTATTTTATGTTCACTGACTGATTCACCTTTGTCATCAACAATAAAGTGTCATGATTAGCCCAGCCCTCCACTTGGTCATACTGGTCTTTTCATCTGCTCCATTCCCTTTTTCCCATAGCATTGCAGCGATCTTGAATGGCTTCCATCCTTCATCTATATCAACATCTTAGTTTGTTGGAAAGAGCACTTTTCTTCCTTTTTTTTAGGCTTTTAAATTTTTTTTTAATTTTTTAATTTTATAATTTTTTTTTCCATTATAGCTGGTTTACAGTATTCTGTCAATTTTCTCGTACGGCAATGTGACCCAGTCACACATACATGTATACATTCTTTTTCTCACATTATCCTCCATCATGCTCCATCATAAGCAACTAGACATAGTTCCCAGTGCTCTACAGCAGGATCTCATTGCTTATCCATTCCACAGGCAGTAGTTTGCATCTATTAATCCCAGATTCCCAGTCCATCTCACTCCCCCTTGGCAACCATAAGTCTGTTCTCCAAGTCCATGAGTTTCTTTTCTGTGGAAAGGTTCATTTGTGCCGTATATTGGATTCCAGATATAAGTGACATCATAAGGTATTTGTCTTTCTCTTTCTGACTTATTTCACTTAGTATGAGAATGTCTAGTTCCATCCATGTTGCTGCAAATGGCATTATTTTGTTCTGTTTTAATGACTGAGTAGTATTCCATCGTATACATATACCACATCTTCTTAATCGAATCATCTGTCAATGGACATTTAGGTTGTTTCCATGTCTTGGCTGTTGTGAATAGTGCTGCAGTGAACATGCAGGTGTATGTGTCTTTTTCAAGGAAAGTTTTGTCCGGATATATGCCCAAGAGTGGGATTGCTGGGTCGTATGTGTAGTTTTCTATGTATAGTTTTCTAAGGTACGTCCATACTGTTTTCCATAGTGGTTGTACCAGCTTACATTCTCACCAACAGTGCAGGAGGGTTCCCTTTTCTCCACACCCTCTCCAGCATTTGTTATTTGTGGACTTATTAATGATGGCCATTCTGACTGGTGTGAGGTGATACCTCATGGTAGTTTTGATTTGCATTTCTCTAATAATCAATGATGTTGAGCATTTTTTCATGTGCTTGTTGGCCATCTGTATATCTTCTTTGGAGAAATGTTCTTTCAGGTGGAAAGAGCACTTTTCTCTCAAATTAGGTAGGTACACTTTTGTATCCCAGCTCTAGCATCTTGGACAAGTTACTGAACGTCTTTGAGCCTCAGTTTTCTCATCTGTAAAATGGGGGTAACAATTGGACTTCTATTTCTACTAGAGATCCTTTGAGGGTTCAATGACATAACTTAGGCAAATGTTCTGGCCCATATGGGTGCTCATTACATGGAGTTATTGTACTAGAGCAAAACACAATAGAGCAAAACACAATTAATATGCCACTTCCTTCCTTCATGTCTCTCCTGATGCAGCCTGAGAGCATCCCCCCTCCTCCTGAACAATATCCATTTGGCATTTAGCCAGGCCTTAATATGCGCTCATTTAAATCAGTCAGCAAGCACTGTACATCTGGTATGTGACAGGCACAGGACCAGATGCTGGGGTAGGTGGGCGGTCAAAGGTGGATGTGAGAGCGGGAGGGGAGGAGGTGGAGAAAGCAGGGCTGAAACAAACAACTGCGGCTCCTGCTCTTAAGCTTCTTATTTTCTAGTAGAGAAGATGCCCACACACACACACACACACACACACACACACAACTAGAATCCAAGGAACAGAGTGGTGTGCTCTGTAGGGAAGGTGCAACCCAACGGGAGACGCAGCTGGAGGAGTAGGGACGCTGCGTAATAAAAGGAAAAGTTCTGGAAATAACAGCTCTCATTCTTGTTGTTGGCTTTCCCCCTGTTTGCTGATCTCTCCAGCTGACTAGGGCTGTAGCTCCTTAAGGAGGTGTAGGTGGAATTGTTTTCTCTTCTGCCAAGTGGACCAGAGTACATCACTGGCTCTTAGTAGACAGGAGACACTTCTGTAAATTGCCCAAAGGAAACAGTTATTCTGTCTTCAACACACTCTGGGAAAACTCACCTGTTCTCTTGTTTCATCACAAGGGTAGAAAGTGAATGAGGAGTTCCCATTGTGGCTCAGCGGTAATGAACCCGACTAGTATCCATGAGGACGCAGGTGATCCCTGGCCTCGCTCAATGGGTTAAGGATCCTTTGTTGCTGTGAGCTGTGGTGTAGGTTGCAGATGAGGCTCGGATCTGGCGTTGCTGTGGCTGTGGTGTAGACCAGCAGCTACAGCTCCAATTCGACCCCTAGCCTGGGAACTTCCATATGCCACAGGTGAACGACTGTAACTCAGTATGTGAAAATGACTTAGCCCTGGAGTTCCCTGGTGGCTTCATGGTTAAAGGTCCGGTGTTGTCACTGCTGTGGCTCCGCTTAGATCCCTGGCCTAGGAACTTGCACATGGCCAAAGAAAAAATGACTTAGCCCTGTTTTTTAAATGAATAGGTGAATAAATAAATGAATCCTTCTCCTTGAATCTTAAAGGTCCTCAAGATTATTTTATTATTACTTTTTAATTTTTTATTATGATTGATTTACCACGTTTTGTCAATTTCCTCGAGACTGTTTTAAACACAGAGGATGGTGTTGGGGATTTGGATACTGAACCACATGCAGGACTGATGGCTCTCCCCTGAGCCCATGGTATTAGAGACAGGCGCAAGGAGCGCTTCTGGGATGCTTTTACCACACAGATCTCTTTTTAATCCACCACTCGTCCCTGCTTTCCAAGCTAGTGTCTGGGAAGTGGTGCCTGATGGCGCTTTGGGAGGATGTCAACTGCAACCATCACATGGTGGCAGGCTGTTGCCAGGCCTGTTGGAAGTCAGATCTCCCATCCCATCTCAGCACACAAGTCCCCTCCTCTTGTTCATCCTCCTCCGCTCTGTCCCCACAGTAGCCCTTACCTTCATTAACTGACCCACTTATCCCATAGTCCACCATCCTTTTAAGGCGGATGCCTGCCGAGGACTTAGAATTTGTCCTCCTTGAAACTGGGCTGGACTAAAGCATCAGTGGGTGGGGCGAAAATAAGAAAGTCGAAAGACTAGGGTTTTAGCCCCAGATCTAACCCTTATTAACTCTGCCACCTTAAAGAAAGTCACCTAGGCTCTCTGAATCTCCATTTTCTCTGCTGCTAAATGTAGGGACCGGCTTTGCTGAAACAAATAGCTAGACACCCCCCGCCATCACCACTATTCACACCAATAATGGAGCTAGGAACATGAGATCCTTTCCAGGTAATTTACTACTGCTGCACTTTAAGGGTGGTGGGCTGGGAAGATGGGTTTTAAAGGAGGGGGGAGGAGTAATTCACATCCCCAACCTGGTGTTCATAATGGTCTATTAAGAACACATCTAGAAGAAATGGCCTTCTTCCGTGGTCTCCTACCCAGGACAACAAGCTGGTTCAAAGTGGTTTTTGAATAGGGCCATAAGCAAACCCCTTTCAGTGAAACGTAGAGCTGCTTTGTGGAAAGCAGAAAAGAAGAGGTTTCCTCAAGTACATTTAAATATGGTCACCTCACCATTGCCAAACTTCATTACCACTCTCAAGAGCTAAAACTTTGAGATTAATGATCCTCATCGCAAAGAGAAGGCAGTGACTGTTAAAAGAAAAAAAAAATCAGCAGCACATATGCTATTTACTATTCTGCATTCTTTGAGAATTAATGTCAACAATATTGTTGCAACATTTTTCAAGGATGGAGTTTTCTAATTGTCTAGTTAAAAAAAAAAAAAAAGTTCCAAGGCTGAACCCCCCAGAGAAAAAACCTGAGTTTAAATCATTAACATTACAAATCTCTGATAATTGTGGAGTGTTTGCAAGTGCCTTAATCAGGGTGGTAGGTCTGAGTGGCCTGTTTTAATTTGATCACGCTGATTAAGTTTCTGTAAGCTAATACACGTTGCATTTCCAATTCAATTAAATGAGAATCTCCTGCCATTGCTAGATATTACAAAAATGCCCTGATGGGTGCAGCCTAAGCTTGGAATTCTCAATTGATACTGACTTCCTGATTATATAATCTTTGTATTAAATGAAATCAATGGAAGCTCAAATTAAATTCAGCACACCTTAAGCAGTAAATATGTTTTCCCCATACTTTTGTTATATTTTCACCTCGAGGTGTGGAGCGCATTAGTTGCAACGCATTGATTACCTTTAGTGATAAATTTTACTAGGCTCTCTCCCCTCGTATACCAATTCCTAGAACAGCCTCTCCTGTTCAAAGGCACTGTAAATGTGGGTGATGAATGGGTGCTCTCCCTATTATATATGTATTATAGCTGCACCTCTTTCGGCTGTTGATAAGAGCTATCTTATGTAAATGCAATTGCTTTGTAAATGTAAATGCCTATTGGGTCATCGATCACCCTGGAGTTAGAGGAAACAGAACAATAGGGGAAGGTGTGAAAGAAACTATCTTGAGGCAGGAATGAAGAAAATTGCTAAGTGGGTAAGGGATTGAATCAACTGAAGCTAGAGAATTTGGTGAGGGGGCCTGGGACCAATTTATGGTTACCGCAGGGGAAGGGGAGGGGATCAATTAGGAGTATGGGATCAACAGACCCTACCTATATATATAAAGTAGGTAAACAACAAGGACCTTCTGTATAGCACAGGGAACTCTATTCAATATCTTGTAATAACCTCTGATGGAAAAAAATCAGAAAAAAACAGAGAAAGAACTGAATTACTTCCCTGTACACCTGCAACTTGAAACCTGAAACTTGAAATATTGTAAATCAACTATATTTTAATGAAAGAAAGAAGAAAGGAAGAAAGAGAAGGAAGGAAGGAAAGAAGGAAAGAAACAGAACAGCCGGGGAGTTGGGAGAGCAGCGCTGGAGTTGCCCCCAGGCTTGCACCCACAGAGCCTTTTTAGGTACTTGCTTTCTTGAGGTCTTGAAGACCGACTCTGCTGAACAGGAACCGGGCCTGGTGGGTATGGGTCAGAAGCAGGAGGGACCAAGACCAGTGAAGGAAAGCCGGCCTTCCTTGTTACATCGGACCAGAGCCCTCCGGGTGCCTGTCTTTTGGGAGACCTCCAAATCCTTCCCACGCTCAACGAGTCATCTCTGGAAAGAGTGTCTTGGGGTGACAGTCACTTGCCTTACCCTGGAGGAAGAGGGTCCTGGAGAGACCTGAGGCCGCCAGTTAGCGAGCCCCAGCAGCATCCTCAGTTTGGGGGGTGGCATCGGGAGGTGGCAAACACGGAACCATCTGGGTGTGAGTGCCCCTGGAATTTTCTGGCAATGTGTTAGGTCCTTTTTATGGATTCCGGCTTTCAAAACCTGCTGTAAGCCAAATGTGTGACCCACGGAGTAACAAAGCCCTCTAAATCAATTTGTTAAGACATCTTGGAGATAAACAAGGGGGAAAGACTTTTCTATTTTTGCCCCACTGTTTTTTTTTCATATTCCGCCTACTTCCAAAAAGGATTTGAAGTGACATCCAAAAGGCTTTCTTACTCACGCCTAGGAGTATTTAAGAACTGTTTCTTAAAGTTGAGTCGTGTGTATCGTATAAATAGAGAAGAATGATTATCTAAGGACATGAATATATCAGGGACCCCCTCTCTTTATACACTAGATAAACTCCGGGGAAATTGTTCTGTGAGTTAAGTATTGTTGGCACTTTCTCTATTCTCTCAAGTGGCCCTTTGGCTCCTTTCCCCAGCATCTGCAATCTCCAAACAGTGCCTTTCCTCCCGAGAAACACTTTTCTGTCCCCTGTCCCATACATGCAAGGGTATTTCTTCACTTTCTAATAAAGAACGTGCTAATAAATACGAACTGATGATTTTAAAATTATTGTATGATTATGTCAGCTACCCTAATGCTTAAAAGACTTTCCTATAATGGTTGGAAAGAGATTTGAGAACAGAGAGCGCACGGTAAGAGTTGATCCCGACCCCTGAAGAGTATACAGCCTAGTTACAGACCGGAAAAAAAAAAAAGAAAAAAAAAGGTATTTGTAAGAGTTCAGATAAAAGAGTTAAGTACTGATTCTAAGTGCACTTGTTGCTCAGAGAAGGGAAAAAGCAAGGTCATCCAGAAGGAGCCCCATGCAAGGCAGGAGCCTTTCAGTAGCTCTCAGCAAGCGCTCAAGGATGGCTTGTGAAAAAAGACGAGAGCCCACGTGGACAGGCTCGCGATCACAGAAGGCAGGAAAGAACATCCCCGCCTGCCTTTCTCCCTCCTTTCTTTGCTGCCTCCACACCATGCCTCGTGCCGCCGCTTCCTTTTTATTCTTCTTCCTCCTCCCTCTCTGCTCTTTTCTGTTCTCCCTTCATCTTCTCCTTTCCTTAGCGACCCCTTGACTTAGCCATCACTTTCTTCCTCTCCATCGTCTCCACTCCTCCAGCCTCCACTTGTCCTCATTCTGGTCTCTGATGAGTCCTTCCTGTTCCCCCATCTCTCAGTCTCCCTCAGTTAGCAGTCAGAGGGGAGCAGTGGGATCCAGGAACTCCGAATACGGGTACCCCTCGAAGCTTCCACACCCTTTTCGAGAAATCACTTTTTCTCGGATTCCCCCGCCAGAGGGTCGGTGTGTTCTTTGCCCAGCAGTGTCTCTGGCACCCATGTCTCCTCCTCCCCGCCTCCCTTTGGCTTTAGCTTCGCCCCGTCAGCATCTGTGACACCACTGCTGGGAAATGAATGAAATGAAATCGTTAGCTGCAAAAAGCTTAACGTGAGGCAGGAGGAGAATGCTTTGTAAATGTAAAAAAGAAATAAGTAAATAAAAGGAGGGGTAATCAACAGCTTCGGGAGGACAAGCAAGGGCTCCCCCCCCCAAAAAAAAATTTTTTTAAACCAGGCAATGTAGCATAGAAGTCAAGAGCATGAGCTCTCCAGCCACCCTGTTGGAGGCTTGAATGCCAACTCCACTGCTTATAACTGTGTGACTTTGAAAGACTTGCTCAACCTTTCTGCGCCTCAGAGCCTTCATCCGTGGAAAGTGGATGAGAGTGCTATCACCCGCTTCGTAGGTGGTGACAATAAATGAATGACTCCATGTTCATCGCTCAGACTCAGGCTTGACGCCTAGTAAAGGATCCGTGAGCACTCGCTGTAACTGACTATGGGTGCGCCCTGGGCTCCTCTGAGGTCTTTAAAGACTGCTTGATCCATAAGGTCGACTTACATGTTCTGTGCAGAAGGCTTTTCTGGGTCCCTAAAGAAGTTGACCTTGGGTGGGGTAGGGAATCACTCGAAGCCACTTCCAATGTCAAGGCCAGTGACACCTGTCCCATTGCCCTCAGAACCATAGCATTTGCGGGCATACTTTCCATGGGTCTCAATGCGTGAGAACTAAGTAAAAACTGCCCATAACCCAGCCAAAGCTGAATGGACAGCTCCATCAATGTGGCCATAATGATCACCCGCATTCCTCAGATAAATCAAAATTTGAACAGGTGGGTAGTTCTAGAGACTTGGGTTTCTGATGCCATTTAACACCGAAAATTGTACCTGGAAAGAGACAAAGAAATGCTTGGGGGTATAAATCTAGGGAGTCACTTCAAAATGTAACCAGATAATAGCACAGTCTAATTTCTCCTTTGTAAGCCGTCAAGTTCTAGTTCTGCCTAATATATACCTGAACCTTTTGTGGCTGGCTAACAATTCCACAATGGGGGTGGAATTTTTTAACTCATTTTCCGGGATTTCACGTCTTTAACCCGGTGGTGTGTGAAAACATAGCTCCAGCCCCCAACCCAAGGCCAAGTTAGAAGACGCGTTGGGCCATGGCTTTCTCTTAGAACCTGAGTCTTGGTTTGGTCAATGGCGGTATCGTTGTGAATGGCGAACAGCCATTACAGTCCGCGAGCCTTGGACAGGGTTCTCCGAGCTAACTAATATTTCCTTAAAAGATCCTGAAACGTGTGTGGGGTAACACATATTTTATCATAGTTATTCTGGCTCTGCGAGTGCAATGAAAATGTTAGCCTTGGCATATCAATCGTGTTTTACAGATGGCTGTAATTTCCTGAATGTCAAAACTCCAAATTTTTCTACTAAGCAAACTTTTCAGTGGCAAAACAGATTGCCTCCATAATGTATCACTGTGGGCAGGAAAAATGAAATCTTTATTCACTGTATTATGAATCAATGAGGCATTGAGATTCTTGGAAGGGTGAGTGGACTCCGGAAAATGAAAAACTGCCGCTATTCCATCTCTGCAAACCGCTGCTCAGGGAGTGGAGGCTTTGGCGGCATTTAGTATGTGGGCCCCAGAAATATCGGATTCAAGTAGAAACCAGTTCCCATCTTTCCCTGCATTTTGATGGGGTAAATGTTGCTGTAAATACACTGTGAGGCAGGGCATTGAACAAGCCCTCCTAACGCGATTCCCTTGGCTTCTGGGTTAATGTGTCTCTTGGGTGATAAATAAAGGGAGCCTGAGAGGGGCTGCACATTTCATTAAGAGAAAAATAATGGTAACAAGCAAATCGGTGTGGGATGCATACCAGGTGACCCACATGGTGCTGAGCACTTGACATGGGTCGTCTCATTGAAGAGTTGCAACACTGTGAAATGGGTGCCTGTAGATGCGGAAACCAAGACAGAGAGCTGAAGTTATTTGCAGAAGGTTACATAGCTGGGGCTTGCATCCAGAACTTTCTGTCTCTAGAGATGGAGCTCTTAAGTACAAAGCATTTATCAATGGCTGACTGTTGCTCAAGAGTTGTGGTCAGCTACGTCCACAGGGAGAGAGGAGAAGAGATACAAAAAAGACCTGATCCTGCCCTCTTTCATGATACCCACAGCCTTGGAGGGAAAAGAGGACTTGGATGTGAACCCAGACGTCGCAAAGTCAGGTGAACAGAGTCCCTGGAGAGAAGTCAAGATAACACTTTCTAGAGGCTCACTGGAAGGCACGGCTGCTTCAACTATGGAGATCAGGAGGAAGGAAGCCTTGAGAAGACAGACCTGTTTGGAGAGACACGTAGAAAGGAGCAGGCAGTGTTGTGCCTGGGCGACCAGCAGCAGCAAAGGTGGGAGGCTACTTGGGAGGCACAGCGAGGAAGAGTTTGGTCGTCTTAGCACAAGGGAGTCCATGCGCCGGGGAGCAGGGATAGGATGGAAGATAGGTCTGGACCAGTAACTTAGTGATACATCACAGGCACGCATTTTCATTCATTCGTTCATTCATTCATTCATTCATTTATTGCTTTTTAGGGCCGCGCCTGTGGCATATGGAAGCTCCCAGGCTAGGGGTACAATTGGAGCTACAGCTGCCGGCCTACACCACAGCCACAGCAACGCCGGATCCTTAACCCTCTGAGCAAGTTCAGGGATCGAACCATCGAACCTGCATCCTCATGGATACCAGTCAGATTCGTTTCCACTGCGTCACAACAGGAATTCCACTTTCACATGTACTTTTAAACCAGAGATTCTCGATAGGTCCTTAGCCCCAGAAAAAATCTTAGGCAGCCAGGTTTGCTTTCAGTGTCCTCAGTTTTCCTTCTTAGTTTCCTGGTCCTTCCTCAAAATGTGGTACCCATCGCTTTACATGCCCTGCCCACCCCCTTTCCCTCCCCAGTGTGAGATCAGATCATTAAACTTATAGGAGGGCTATCTTAGAGGCCATTTAACTTACAGGAGGGCTTAGAGATCATTTAGACTCTCCGCCATCTAAATGACTGAGAAGTCTTAGTGGCTTAGGACCCTCCACCCGCACCCCCAGCTTCTCACCCCCACACAGGAGGCAGATCCTTAAACCAAAGGAATAAACCTTGCATTGGTCAACTGTGAGGGGGAGAGCTCTGCCCGAGCACCCCTGAAAATCCTGCATCTCGACGAAGCTGGCCCCGGTTGTCCATCCTTCTAGGAGGTTGTAGAAAACTCTGCACTGCCTCATGCAAAATTCCTTTCATTCTCAAATGAGCAGCGTGTCATGGGGGTAGCAACACAAGTCTGGATGTCTAGACGTGGGTTTCAGACATATGTAATTTGATCCCTTACTAGCTGTGTGACCTTTCTCCTCTCTGCGCTAATTCCTGCATCTGTGAATTGGACTCGACCTATCTATTTCACAGGCGTGTTGTAAGGATCTAATGAGAGAGAGAGAAAATGTGCTTTGTTAAAAAAAAAAAAAAGAGACAACAACTTTGCCATAGAGAATTTTTTAGAAGAAGAGGACAAAGAGAGTGTTATGCCTTCAGAAGGGTTTGGAATAATAGCCCATTAATCCTTGAAAATGAACTGAGAAATAGAAATAGTCCAAATTATTTAAGAACCTTGGGAGTTCCCATTGTGGCTCAGGGGTAATGAGCCTGATCAATATCCATGAGGATGCGGGTTTGATCCCTGGCCTTGCTCAGTGGGTTAAGGATCCGGCGTTGCCTTGAGCTGTGCTGTAGGCCAGCAGCTGCAGCTCTGATTGGATCCCTAGCCTGGGAACTTCCATACGCTGCAGGTGCAGCCCTAAAAAGAAAGAAAGAAAAAAGAACCTCAAAGGTGACTCACTTGTCACCTGAACTATGTTTGGTACACTCAAATGCAGCCACACCGGCCTCTCCAAAAGATATCTGCCCATATTTCAAGTGTCCTTGCCACCACACACAAGGTGAAGGTTGCTGTATTCTCCCCTCAAGCATTTCTAGCAACACCTTAGCTCCTGAATGTCAAATGGAAGGGGGGGCAGGGCAGGGAAGCAAGAGGACTTGGAAAATAGCCCTAGGGAAATCAGATCTTGTTTTAACTTCATGTATTCATGACTGATGATTCTGGAAAGGAAGAGAAGTCTGATCAAAACTGTCACCAAATGGCCTCATTTGAAAATGCTGGGCTTGCTTTAAGCCGAAAGGATCGGCACCCTGATTGGGACTCTGGCTGCAGCCTTTCACTGGCCAGCACCGGCCAGCCTCCTACAAGCTGTGATTTCAGGAAGGCTTCGTGCCCCTTCGTTCTTGCCCTGCTGCTGCCAGAAATTCTCCCATAAGTGAAGAGGGTGCAGCCTTGTCCCTCGGGGTTCGCTTCTTTAGAATGGAAGTCCTCCTGGTGGTGCATGACACCTTGAGGAATGGAATTTGTCTCCGCACTTTCTTTCCAGAACTAAGGTTTTCAGCAGTCTAAGCTGAGAGAGTCCAGGAGGAAAAGGTGAGAGGAAGAGGGAGGTCTGGGGCAGGGATGGAGAAGAGTGGAGGACAGCAGCTACTAGCCCACATGAAGGACAAGCAGAATTCTAGCTAAGGGTGGGGTTTCCATCCTCAGTGGGGAAGTGTCTGTGGGAAAGGGCCCTTCTTCAACCTTTTCGGGTGGTATTGCGTGTGCCACAGTCTCTCCTGGCTGCAGAATGTCAACCCTGGGGCCTGAGGAGTGGCGGCAAGCCAGAGGCAAGGTAGTGTTGAAATTGTGTGGCTTGGGGAATAATGCTCTGTTAGTGGTAAAGGATCGGAGATCTGCACAACGAGGTGGCAGAAAACAAAAAGGAACATCCTGGCCATTTCCAAGGCTTGATGGTAGATGTTCCATTAACGGACTCGCCAGTCTGCCTTCCCATAAGGTGCTGAGCCCGGGCTGGGAGATGGGAGAGGTGCCAAGGAGTCTTGACCTTTAAGGAATGTACAGCCTGTTGGAAAGACAAGAGAAATAGATGGTTCAGGCATCCTTTGGCGGCCTAATGTGCAACAGAGAATAGTGGGGAAAATACTGAATTGGGAGTTAGGGGGCCTGAATTCTGGTCCTAAATGTGTTGATGAGTTGGGTGTCCTTGGGCAAGTCATTCTTTGGTTGGAATTTCAAACTTCATCCATAAAAAGGTAGCTCTGTATTTTGTCCTGTATACGTCAAGAGAGTGTATGAGGAATGAAAGCTATAAGAGCAATGAGTCTTTCATCGCCTCACATGAAACTTCTGATTGTTATTAACCAGCCTTCTCTTCTTCGCTCCCTCTCTCCCTCCCTCCCTTCCTCCTTCGCTTCTTTCTTCCTTGTCTCAGGATATCACTGGGTTTGCTTCAGATGACCTTTCTGAAACACCATTGTGGGAAGGGGGTGGCATTTCAGAGTGATCATCCTGGGCCTTCAGTCCAGCTCACTGTGTGTCTCTAGCTCTGAGAATTAAGTTCGATTCCCGGGAGAAAAGTCAAGCCAGTGGGGAGATCTCTGCAGGTGGCTCCTGCAGCAAGTAAGCAAATCTGACTCCCCTCTGTCTTCAGAGCGAATGATTACTGGGAGAAGCCGAGGGTGGTGCCATCCTCAAGCATTTGCATGCGGTTGGAAAATCAGAGCCAGGCATCTCTCTTAGCTTGACCATTGACTTTTAGTCCTTCTCCATGGCTTCCAAATCTTTCAGTGGAGAATGAGTGAGCTTCTACCAAACGGAAGGGCTGCCTTTTCCTGAAGCTGGTTCTTGTTTATCAGTCACCTGGAGCATGATATTCCGAAACTTGAGAAAGGTGTCAGAGACTTGACTTTGGATCACGGCTCTGCCACAAACGGCTCACATGACCGTAGGCAAGTCCCTGGCATTCTTCTCTTGTCTTTGGTGTTCCTGTTGGTAAAGAGATTGGAACGAGTGACCTCTGAGGGGCCTGCCGGCCCTGCTACTCTGTGTGGCCTGCACCTTTCAGCAGGTGGGCCCGTTTGCACACACGGAACATGGTTCTCAACCATCTGGAGAACAGCCTAGAATCTGTTCTGTGCGTGGAGGGAGCTACATGCTCCATGGCCCTCCTCCACACTGTCACTAGATGACTCTACCCCTTCTCAGAGAAACAGGGCCCCATGTTGTCCAAGAAGGTGCTTCCAAAGTGCCACTTAAAAGAGTTTCTGGCATCCCCACTGTGGTGCAACAACATTGGCAGTGTCTCTGGAGTGCTGGGACTCGGGTTCAATCCCCGGCCCAGCACAGTGGGTAAAGAATCCGGTGTTACTGTGGCTGTGGCGTAGGTGACAACTGCAGCTGGGATCTGATCCCTGCCCCAGGAACCTCATATACAGAGAGGAGGCCAAAAAAAGAAAATAATAAAGTTTCTACAGTATCCCTAAATTGTGAGCTGTTTGTGCTTTCACCACCCAGAATGAAATCAGGACTTCTATTTCACAGCCTACGTAGTTGTCCGATTTCACAAACTCTAAGTTTTTCCCCTCTGTCACATTATGCACAGGGATAAAATGATATTTTCCCCAAGACTCAGGTCATTCCAGTGTGACATGGGGCGGGGGGGCACTTGCCCCCCTGGCTCCCCAGTACAGGTCCTCCTTTTGTCTTTTGGCCACCGTTGTCCAAAGTCTCTTATCTACACCATGAAAAATGACGCACAGAACTTCAAGAACTCTCGTAAGCTTTTAGCACTAACAATAACCTTCAGAATCATCCCTTGCGCTCAAGCACCATCTTTGTGTTTAAGATGCCCCATCTTGGACTTCCTGTCGTGGCTCAACTGAAACGAATCCGACTGGTAACCACGAGGATGCGGGTTCAACTCCTGGCCTCGCTCAGCGGGTTGAGGATCCAGTGTTGCCATGAGCTGTGGTGTAGTCGCAGATGCGACTTGGATCTGGCGTTGCTGTGGCTGTGGCGTAGGCTGGCAGCTGTAGCTCCGATTAGAACCCTAGCCTGGGAACCTCCATATGCCGCGGGTGCAGCCCTAAAAAAAAAAAAAAAAAGACGCCTCTTCTTGTACTCACTCCAGTGAGACATGGGATTCTTTTTTTAGGTAGAGACGTTGGGAATGGGATTAGTGAGTTATTTTTCCATTCCCAGTATTACCATCAGAAGGAAAGGAGGCTGTGCTGGGTGCTGTATATAATGCTTATTTCCGCAGCACAACCGTGTTATCCAGTAATGGTGCCTTTTGCAGCCTGAATACCTGCAGGGGAAGAAAGCAAACAAACGGGGAAAAAAAAAAAAAAAAAAAAACGCGCTCCCAGGGGAAAGGAGACAAGACCCTGCCAGCCCAAGAAATTCTGAATGGCTCCCATTCTTCACACTTTAAACGGTAAATGAGCTCTGTTCCCCACCCCCACCTGCATGAAAAGACAGGGTTTGCACTTGGTCTCTCTCAGCACCTTAACACAATGTTAGAGCTCATTACAATCAACCCAGGACGCGAGAAGGGTAGCCGTCATTGAGGGGGAAATTTTCCCCTTGTGCTGGTCTGGAAAATAGCACAATGCTGAGAGCAGGCATTTCTCTTGACTAGTTTTCCTCTAACGATTTCTCCAAAGCACCCCCGAGAAAAAGCGTGTGGCCCGCAGGCCCAGATGAAGCAGCACAGCTGGCGGCCAGCGGCGACTGCCCCCCAGCCGAAAGGGCGCTGTTACCTGATGCCCTGTGAACCTGTCTTTGAGGAAGTTCCAAAAAGGATCCCATGGGTCTCCAGATTTCTCACAATCTTGGGGGGTGTGTGTGTGGGGGAGCCAGCTCTCTGGTTTTCTTATCTGCAGAATGGCCAGTTGGGGGCTATTCCCCGCCCCCGGCCCCCAGCTCTGCCTCGGTGCTCCAATCCCACCCCTAAGGAGCTATGAGGGGCCCAAAGAAGCCAGGGAGCCAGCCCCTCCTTTCACATCGCAGCATATCCGCCTCCCTCCCACCGGAAACTTCCGGCCCCGGCCAAGGCAGTTGTGCCCTTGACCTGTTGCGCCTTAAGCTGTGCTCTGTGCCCGGCTCCAAGTGAGGCTGTACCACATGGTGAGAACATACCGGCCAGAGGCTCAGACTCACCTGACCGAAGGCCAAATAGGGGTCATCAGCCAGGGCGGCGGGCAAGTGTCTGGGCCCAGGAGTCACACAAACAAGACAGATGGTCGTTAGCTAGCTTTGTGATTTTAGGAAGGTTGAATAACATTTTTTTTTTTTTTTTTTTTTTGCTTTTTAGGGCCGCACCCGCGGCATATGAAAGTTCCCAGGCTAGGGGTCGATTCAGAGCTGTAGCCACCGGCCTGCACTGCAGCCGCAACGCAGGATCCAAGCCGAGTCTGCGACCTACACTCCAGCTCTCGGCAACGCCGGATCCTCAACCCACTGAGTGAGGCCAGGAGTTGAACCCGCATCCTCATGGTTACTAGTCGGGTTTGTTAGCACTGGGCCATAACGGGGGCTCCTGAATAACATCTTTTTAACTCGATACCCTAACCCGTACAGCAGCAACAGCAACAGCAATAACGATAATAATAACTAACAATCATTGCATTGAGTGCTGTCTTCCAAGCTCGGTTCCAAGAACTTTACATATATATTACCCATTTTATCTTCTTGGAGACAGATGGTATCGTGGATGCTGATCCACAGAGCAAGGCATTAACCATCATGGTCCCCATGGTGGCATTTAGACATTCCCCGGGCTCCCTTTTGTCCCCTGGGGAGGGAGGTAAAGTTTACTCCTTTTCACCTCTGCCCACTCTTTTGGAGGCAGGAAGGAAACCGACCCCTCTCCCTGGCTGCCCTAGATGCCAACCCCCGGGGGTGACAGATAGCCAGGGGGATGCCACAGAGGAACAGGCAGGAAGCTGAGGGGTGCCAGGTGGGGCGGGAGGGGCCCTGGGAAGGGAAGGCAGGAAGCCTGGTTTGTTAATCAGTGGCAGAGCTGCTCTCCAGAACTGGTCCCCTTCAAGGGGCCCTGGCGGCCTCATCTACACACCAAAGGGGTTTTTCTCTAAACGTTCTTTCCACCTCAGAAACAAGCTGAGTATTAATGATCCGAGACTCACACTGTAATTTTAGAATGCAAAAAATTTCAGGGGGGGCAGTGGAAGCCGCACAGCTTCTCATGCCGGCCAGCAGTTGAGTGGACTCTGGGTGAAGGCTGGTAACTACGGGTCATAAAACTTGGAATTTCACATCTTGTTAAAATTCTCAGCTTTCTCACTGTTTGCGAAAGTCCTTAGATTTATGTACTTTGGAGCCTCCTGGGCTTTGGGAAGGAAGCGAGCTAGATTTCCTCTAAAAACAAGTAAATATCACTGAGGACTTATTGTGTGAAGATTTCCACGTTGGGTTTGAATTTACCGACCCTAGAAATCTTTTCTTCCCTTTTAACTAACAAGAAACCATCCTTTTCCTGCTTTTGTCAAGGAAAGAAAAGAGGAATGTTGTAGAAAAACATCCTTCTGTTTCATGAAAGCCTGTTTGTGCTCGGTTGACTGTTCCTCCACGTACACACAGGCTAACCTCCGGGGAACCAGAGGGGAAAAAAATCAATTAATTAAAGCATTGATTAAGGTGTTATTTTCCATACACAGAACTGCTCCTGAGGGTGGTGTGAAGAACAGCGGAAACTCCCCTTCCTGCCAGGAGAACTGGAGAGCTTATTTGGGGGGGGGGGGTGAGACCTTTAGCGTTTTCTGAGTTGGTTTTCCATCCAGGAGATGCTTTTCTGGTTGTGCGGTGTATGTATTGCTAAGGACTGTAGGTCAAGCCATTCAAAGAGCCAGTGAAAGTCTTGGTTGTCTCATAGCTCAATGGGGTCCCAGGGATGGTCCTGCTCTCCACCCCCCCGCCCCGGGTTGTCTAGTCGACCCACAGCATCAGCTCGAAGGGGAAGAGAGCGTCCCAGTCATTTAGGTCTTCCTAGTGCTGTGAAGCTCATCAAGTGAAATCACGGGTGGCAGTGCTGCCAGGCGCCCTCTTGTTGAGAATATGAGGGCTCACCCTTCTCACTAGATCAGACATGACTACGAAACCAGAAGGGCGTTTTGACAAATGTACCCAAGACAACACATCTAAAGGGGCGTCCACCCACTTCCAACTCCCACCCTTTTTTTATGAGGCTCCTGCCACTGCTGATCCCAGCATATATGGGACTTCTCTTTGGGGACCACCAGTAGATGAGTCACACAAGAAGAGCAGTTAAAAAGGCAACTCTAGGCTTGGGAGATCCAATCCCATTGGAGGCATATTTGCCTTTGAATCAATTAACTCTACTTTTATTTAGTCTGTGCTCACATATTAATGTTGTTTGATCTGCAAGCCATCCTCCTCGCTTTAATGGAGTCATTTACATGCAACGGGAAGATCTGTGCAGCGGGTTTAGACACCATTAACCAAGGAAGGAGACCAGACCTTCAGTGTGAATGACTCATTGTCATATTACAGCCCCCACAGAGTCTACTTAGGACCACTAACCGCAGCTCTTAGTTCTGGACCACTCATCATTGCTCCAAGAACAAGATGTGCACAGGCTGAATTTTAAATACAAAACTAAGCTACAGGTAGAATAAAATGTAAATTCCTATTGATTTGGACTAAGAATTTGTTTCCTTTCTTAAATTAACTTTTTATTGATTGCTTCTATGACCTTAACTTGTGCAGTTTTGCTGGTCGTCTTCCATAAAAAATGGCTTTAATATTTATTTCCTCTTTCAGTGGTGCAGCAAAAGCTTTATTGCGGCCTTTCGTGACCCGGTGGCCATAAAGGAAAGTAAATGTTTAATCCTCATAACTTTGCTGAAGCCAAGTTCCCTGGGCTTTCCCTGGACGGCAATGGGCCAGCCTAGGCTTGTCTTGTCATGCTTCTTTTGGGGGCTTGCTTGGCTTGTCCATACTCTGAGCACCCTTAGGACCTCTGAGAGCCTTTTGATATCTGAGGCCACATGCCTAGGACAGTGGTCCTCAAACTCGAGCACACGTGCGCACCAGAAGTTGCTGAGGACTTGTTAAAACAGATCACCAGACTCCCGCCCCTGAGTTTCTGCTTCAGTGGGTGGAGCCAAGACTGTGCATTTCTAACAAGTTCCTAGATGACCGTGATACTGCTGGGGCCACAATTTGAGAGCTTCTTCTTCTGTTTTGCTGTGACATGCAGCGGCTTGATGTAGGGTCTCAGTTCCCAGAGCAGGGATTGAACCTGGGCCGAAGCGGTAAAAGCACTGAGTCCTAACCGGCAGACCACGGAGAGCCACTTTTTTTATCTTGTTTGAAGCAGAAGTCTCAGGTTTGTGTCCCGGCAGTAAGATGGGAAGAATACGGGTTTTAGAGTCAAAGAGAAACTTGCTCATGTCTGAGTCCCTCTACTTGTGGCATGGCGCTGGGTCAGATCATAACTCTGTTAGTCTCAGTTTCTTCATCCTCAAAATGGGCATAATAATATCTGATTTGCAGTATTGTTGGGAGTTCATGTGTAAGTGCCGGGTACTATAAGGAAGTGCCTTCTCTCAGCAGCCAGATGCTTCTCCTTTGTGAGGGCGAGTGGGCCCTCCTGGGCATGGTTTATCGTGCTGTCCTGGGTAATTAACAAACACAAAGACAGCTACTAAAAATATAGACCCTGAGCCCAGGTATATTCCGCAAAGTTAGATTGATTCCAAGAACTACTGGCAACTTGTGACTTGGGGGCAAAACTTTGCCTCTCAGAGCCTTGATTTCTTCACCTTTAAAGTCAAGGCTTTGACCTAGATGATCGGCCGTCTCGAAGGTTTCTTGCTGTGACATGCCTGGAGTTCTGTGACTTTCAACTCAGGTGCTTATTTCAGGATAATCTGCTACGATGAAAATGAACAATGTACGGTTCTTGTTTTTACCCATTTACTTCATTTAACATCCTCAGAATTCCCAGTCTTCTTTAACATTGGGCTACTACACAGGAAGGCAGGGACAAACTGCTAAACACAACTAGATGGTCTTAAAATGTTCTGACACAGGTGTAAAATGGTATATCTGTTATTTAATACTGACATCTAGTGGCTTTTCCTTATCAAAGAACAAGATGGCCATTTTTCTATTAGCCTAAGCCCTGCTGCTTCTATTGCAGACATTCATTCAATAATCCTTTATCTTACTATTAATCATGTATTTGATGTCAGACATTGTGCCGAGCCCAGCAGAGCTTGTGCTGATAAATGATACACGGTCCCTACCCTGCTGGAGCTCATAGTCCAATGGAGGGAGGCAGGCAAATCACTAGACAGTCACAATGCATTGTGATAAATGCTCCAATGGGAGAACACCAGCACCACTGCAACAGAGGAAGGCCAGGGCAGTCAGCGCTGCCCGGGAAGGTCAAGGGAGGTTTTGTGCAGGAGGCAATTTTTGAGTCGAGTTTTGGAGGTTTCCAGGTAACCTACAAGGGGCAGACAGAAGCCATTCCAAAGAGTAGGCGCTCCATGTAAAAAGGAAAAGGGTCTTACAATCTTTGCCTGGGACCAATTTGGAATATTAAGATTACCTTTACATACCTGGAACATAGAGTACAGAGTTTCTCAGCCCTGGAACAGCTGATAGTTCTTTGTCTGCATTGCACGGTGTTTAGCAGCCCCGTCTAGACTCAACCCACCAGATGCCAGTAGCACCTGCCTCCCCGTTGTGACAAGCGACACGTCTCCAGATATTTCCCAAAGTCCTAGAGGCCAGGAAGGGGAGCAGGAGAGATGCAAAATGACTCATGGTTGAGAAAGGCTTGTATAGAGGGAGCTTAATGGGGAGAAGGCTGGAGAGAAAGAAAGGTGGTTACCAGGTCCCCCAAGGCTGTGCCTGGCATGCAGAGGAGCTTGAACTTCGCGTCGGGGTTGATAGGGAGCTGTTAGGAGGACTTAACCAGGTAATAGAAGGTCAGATGTGTGCCATTTGGGGGTGTGGAATGGATGTGAGACCAGAGACAGGGAGGTGGGCCAGAACACTGATGCAGTGATCAAGTAGAGAAACAATGAGGCAGTGGAAAAAAGGATGGATTGGTGAGCTATTAAGAACTAGAATCAGCAGCACTTGGGGAAGACTCAGCTGTTGATGGTAAGCCAGATAGAGGAGTCAAGGATGCCCCCCAGGTTTCTTGCTTGGACTGGTTTTTCTTTGGCTGCTATTGTTTCCACAGTTGCTGATCAATGACAGGCAAGAGTTGGCCTAGGCTTTGTAGAAGGTGGCAAACCTTTCACTGTGTCCTGCCTGTAAAGGCACCTGACACCCAGAGGTGCCAAACAGCGGTCTTTAAATTAACTCGGGCAACCGAGGTGGCATCATGACTCCAGTGTAGAGATGTGACACCTGGTCATCTTAGTGAAGTGACACGTTTGGTCACAAGATATTTCCGTCCAATCACCACCACTAACCGGAATAGGCTGAGTGTGATTTTTCTGTGGCTAAGCTTGGCTCATCATGGAAAATTAAATCAAACCATTCAGCAGCTACCAAAGACCAGCTCCCGGCTGCATCTTGTACTCTTGTGAACAATGCCTGGATACAGGCGTTGCCAGAAGAAAAAAGATACGGCAGAGATATTGGGGGATGTAATCAGAATCCTAATGCCTTTTGACAGGCTTAGACTTACTTCAACAAGAAGAAATTAAACAGGGCCACAAACAAGCTGCATGGGTCCAGGACAAGGTAGACTGGGTTTCCAAACGGCGTATGTGTAAAAGGGTGAAAGAACTTGGATTGCGTGTCGGCGCTGTGGCATGCCTGTCCCAAAGGCCAATGTGATAGCGGGCCATAGGAAGAGAAATGGTGTCAAGAACTTGATGGTGAGAGACTGTGTCTACTCGTCACTTGTCGGACTGCGCCTGGAGGGCATGTTCCAGTAAAGTGGAATATATTCAGAGGCAAACAAAAGGATAGCCAGGGGCCCCGGAGAAGTGTCGAGAATGGCTGGAAACTGTATTTAGCATAAAGAAGAGAAACCTCAGGTACTTCACTGCCACCTTCAAATATCTGAAGCCACAGGTGCAGAATGAAAAAAAAAAAAAGATCCCTAAGTAAGCCCTCAAGGTCTGAAACTAATCCTTTTGGCTGACACGTCCACATCAGAAGCCCGGATCACGCTCTCTCTTTATAGGTGGCCCGTAGGCACCTCAAACCTTCAGCCAGAGGCTTGGGACACATTCTTACCCCACTCCCTCCCCTCCATTCATTTTCTCACCCAGTCTTGGCATTTCTGCCTCCTAAATCTCTCTAGCCTGTCCTTTCCTCTACAGGAACCTCAGCTCACTTCCCCTGTTTCATCTCCATGCACCATACGCGGTAGGGACCTTTCTAAAATGCAGACCTCCTCCGATCACTCCCGTGCCCCAAACCCCTTCCAGGCCTCCGTGCTGTCTACAGAAGTTCCTTCACGCGGTGGCATCCGAGGCCTTCCGGATCCGTGGCCACCTCGCCCTGCTCACTTCCCGCCGCTAGCCCGAAATTCCCAGGCACCTGTTCGCAGCGCCCTTGCTCCACACGCAGCAGCTTAGTCTGTGCCTTTGTCCTGCTGACGGTTCTGCCTCACACTCCATTCCGTTCTTCCTGCCTCATCATAGGAGGGCCCCGCATCTTAGCCCTAACCGCATCCTTGGTCCCTACGGAGGTACCTGGACGGAACTGACTGCCGGCAGAGAGCTGCCTATGTTTCTCGGCGTATTCGCCCTCTCCGCTCACGGTCCCATCAGGTCGGGCTTGCACCTCCTCAGCTGAGGCCACCGGCCACTCCTGGAGACCTGTTCTTTGGCGCATCTTCCTTTTCACCCATGGATCTTTTTCTTGGAACGGCATCAAGGGTTTCCAGTCTAGACAGTCAGGCACCCCGGGCTTGTTCCCTCTGGAGGAAGGGGACTGATGGCGGCATCTCCAAGGCCTCTTGGCATCAGAGTATAGCCTGGCTGGTATCGCCAGCCTGTGTGCATGCTTGCCTGCAGGGTTCTCTGATTTCTCTCTGCCGTGATCATCGCTGGAGTGGAGAGACAGAGGCTGCCCTCGCTGGACTGCCGTCTCCTACGGGCACAAGGAGACCTTCCGCTGGAAGGAGTCACACATCCAGAACATGAGAGCCTCTGTGAATGTCTGCCTCTTTCTGTCTGTCTTTTTTTCCTTTGTAGGGCCGCACCTGCAACATATGGAGGCTCCCAGGCTAGGGGTTGAAGCGAAGATGCAGCCACCAGCCTACGCCACAGCCACAGCAACGCCAGATCCGAGCCACGTCTCTGACCTACACCACAGATCACGGCAACGCCAGACCCTTAACCCACTGAGTGGGGTCAGGGATCGAACCTGCATTCTCCGGGATACCAGTTGGGCTTGATACCGCTGCACCACAACGGGAACTCCCCTGCCTCTGCCTTTCTGTGCTGCCTCCTCTCTCTCTCCACGTGGGGATGGCGCTTACAAAACATATGGGTCCTAAACGCTAACTTGGGTCGGTGCATCCATCTGCTCTGAAAGATGAGGAAGAGTTTTTAGGCAGGAGAGCCACCAGCTTGCACGGGGGTGCGCTCTAGGATTTGCCAGAAGATGTCACTGTAGGCTTAAAGCAGTAAAACACATTAGGGCCTGAGGCCTGTCAGCTAAGCATGAAGGTGACTCCATTAGGAGGTTTAAAACACCCATTTATAATGCATGCCTGGAAAAGCTGGTTGAAAGACTAATCCAAATGTGTCACTGGACTTCATAAATTTCTCTTTTTTTCCAAATAATCAGACTAATTGCCATGAAGTTGTCGCCTCAGGCCTAGAGTAAAGGCTTGATAAACCCGCACCCAAGGAATGAATGAATGAATGAATACCACAGCTAGGAGTGGAGGGAGGGAGCCCATGGGAAGTGCAGTCATCTGTGTTGGTCAGGGCTACTGGGGAACAGAAGCTGCTCCTCGTTAGCAGTGGGTCTTTACAGAGAGGCCTTTGAGTGGCACCTGCAAAGCCAGGTGTTAGGAAAAGCGATGAGATGGGTGAAGGAGGTCTTGGCCCTTTCTCCAGCCTCACTCACAGATGCTTCTCCTGTGCCCCTTTTGCTTGTTTATTCCAGAAGATCATAGAAGGTGATTCAAGTTAAACAGAAAACTAAGTGTCTTGCAAAAATCATTCCCCAGAGTTTTTAATATGACGAGCCACGGCCTTCCCAGTTCCTAAGCTTCCTATCTCTTCCCCGGGATAGTTCATTAAATAAGCAGTTAAGGGAACTGGTAAGATTCTGCTTTGTGCCTGGTGTAAAGCCAAGGTAGGAAAATGAAATGGGTGAGATGAGAGTTACAGAAGAATATGCAGAATCCCTGGCCTGGAAAACATACTTGAAGCAGAGATACAAACAAGCTGTGGCAATCTGGTATCAAAAGTGTTTTTAACAAAGGTTAAGTGTGGAAGTGCTGTGGCGACACAGAAGAAGAGGTGACGGCTGGCAGCAAGGGCTGTGGTAAATTTTCTCGGAGGAGAGATAGTACTTGAAGTGGAACTCGAAGAATGTCTAGAACTTTCCAGTCAAAGAAAGAAGGTCACGCCAAGCAGAGGAAACACCAGGATAGATCCCAGGGTGCCCGTGTTGCTCAAAGCCCAAGACTGACACATGCCGACCTTCGGGTGTCCTTTCATTGGGTAAAGAAAAGGGGGCGTTTTGGAGCCGATAGAGTTAACTTCCTCCGCTGGGAATATTATCACGTGAGCAAAGGCTGAAAGCAAGGTGGTAGCTTATATATATATATATGCCAGTGGCAGCTACCATGTCTATTTCAGTCAGTGTCTAAGCACAGTGTTTATTTCTGGAGGCCCGGGCTGCTGTGCCTATCTCTACATTCCACTGCCATCACGTAGGAGCCAGGATGTTATGACAACAGCCAGAATCAAGAGCATCCTATCACACACTGTTTCAGCGAGGTTTTGTTCTTTAATAAGATGTCCCGATTAGGCTAGATAGGCGAAAAAATGCTTTTGTATGTCCAGTGAGAACGATTAGAACTTGAGCTCACTTGTCAACCTCGCGTCACTTCAATAAGATCACTTGTTTCCACTCAGTGTTCATTTCGCGCTCAGGTAACGGGGGTTTTAGGGCGGCGAGTATGACATCAAGGAGGTCACTGCGAGGACTTTGTCATTGGTTGGTGAGAGAGGAACGGGGGGGGGGGGTGTTTTGGCCGATGTGTGATGTGCGGGGCTGATGGACCTGCTTTAGCTGCAGGACCAGCAAATTGGGCGAAAAAGCTAGCTCTCTGGACAGGCTAACGGGACTGAGGGCGGGGGCCACAGCACCATTCTGGCGACACCTGCCACCAGATCGCCATCCTTTCCCGCTTGCCTTCCTTCCTGACCGGTGACCATGTATGCCATGCGCCTCCTCCCTGATCCCAGCTAGGTCACCCACATGCCTGACTCTTGGCCCTTGCGCTTTGCCCACAGGAACTTCCATTACATCACCATCCTGCGCGACCCGGTGTCCCGGTACCTGAGCGAGTGGAGGCACGTCCAGAGAGGGGCCACGTGGAAGGCGTCTCTGCATGTCTGCGATGGAAGGCCCCCGACCTCCGAAGAGCTGCCCAGCTGCTACACTGGAGATGACTGGTCGGGCTGCCCCCTGAAAGAATTCATGGAGTGCCCCTACAACCTCGCCAACAACCGCCAGGTGCGCATGCTCTCCGACCTGACCCTCGTCGGCTGCTACAACCTCTCGGTCATGCCCGAAAAGCAGAGGAACAAAGTCCTCCTGGAAAGCGCCAAGTCCAACCTGAAGCACATGGCGTTCTTTGGCCTGACCGAGTTCCAGCGGAAGACCCAGTATCTGTTTGAGAAGACCTTCAACATGAACTTCATCTCGCCCTTTACCCAGTACAATACCACTAGGGCCTCTAGTGTAGAGATCAATGAGGACATCCAAAAGCGTATCGAGGGGCTGAATTTTCTGGATATGGAATTGTACAGCTATGCAAAAGATCTCTTTTTGCAAAGGTATCAGTTTATGAGGCAGAAGGAGCATCAGGAAGCTAGACGGAAGCGTCAGGAACAACGTAGATTTCTGAAGGGAAGGTTCCTTCAGACCCATTTCCAGAGCCAGAGTCAGGGCCAGAGTCAGAATCCGAGTCAGAACCCAAACCCGAATGCCAATCAGAATGTGACTCAGAATCTGATTCCGAATCTGATTCAGAATCTGACTCAGAGTTCGGGTCAGAATTTGAGCCGGAAGGAGAACCGGGAAAGCCAGAAGCAGAACCCACGCCAAGAGCAGAGTGAGGACAGCACCAGCAATGGCACCAATGACTACATAGGCAGTGTAGAGAAATGGCGTTGAATGGCCCCCAAAGGCTTTTGCACACTGCTCCCCAAGCGCCGGCCAAGGTGTGGCGAATCTTCAAACATGAGAGTGTCCAAACACATCCTGCTTCCTTAGGTTTGGAAGTTAAATAAAAGTTAGGATGTTGCCTTTACAGTTGCCTTTCAATTGAATGTTCTACTGTGCATGGGTAAAACAAATTTCACTATGTAATTAAATTGTCTTGGGGGGGGGGTTGCTGGAGTATTTATAAAATCCCAAAGCCAAACCAGACTCACCAGAAATTGCTGTTTAGATATTTTAAGAAGTTCTTAAATTAGTCATAGAGACAAAATGAAAACATAAAAGGTGACCATCTAACATGGCTAAAAAATGGACTTTATTCAGGATACATGGTTAAAACCCAGTCTCGGAAGCAAATATTTTTTTCTAGAGGTAAGCATGAATGTAACATAAAAGAAACTCAAACACGAAATTTCTCGTTGTCTTCTGATTTTAACGAGGAATCTATTTAAGTAGAATAAGAACTGATGGTAGATTTTTACCAAACCGTGGCAAATGAGAAACTTCTCTCCAAACGTGGGTAGTTTTATGTGAAAATATTGGCTTTCCAGTAGAACAGGACTCATATCTTGTTATTTAAGAGATATTTAAAATTTTAAACTTTTTCTACCTTCTACTATTTAAAGGTTTTAAACAGGGTGTATCTCATATTAAACAAAACACTTTTTCCTCCAACTGGATGGAGTACCAATGTAAAGATCTAATTTCCAGACGATTTCTGGGCACTGTAATCTCAACATTTCTGGAATCCTTTTGGCGCTGCTTATCATTCATTTTAAAGCTTCTCCGAGTTGTGCTCATTCCAAACTAACCTGTTTTAGAATCTTTCTTCATCATCTAAATGGTGTGTTGCTGAATTTATTGTGATATATAATCCTGGCTTCAGGTCAGGACTTTCTATAGAATTGTCTTATCAATGTTTGTGTAGTGAAGTCCTCATCAAGCCACTCTTGAACAGGACTAACGTGTCTAAAAATCTTGCTGAAGTTATTCTCGATCAGCTGAATGTGAATGAATTGTTATTTACTTTGTGTACATTTTTATTGTAATGTTTCCAGTTGGGCTGGCTCCTTCTAGCCCTTAGTTCTTTTTCGTGTTGACAGAGTGTAAACAATTACAAGACAAAAAAAAAAAAAAAAAAAAAAAAATCGGGGGTGGAATAAGCCTTAGGCTAGCCGGAGTTATTCAGTACCACCAAAAAGCTGTACCCCGGTACTTTGGGTGAACCGTGTACCAGGTTTTGAGAAAGAACAAAAGGAAAGAAGGTCCTGCAGTGAGTTTGAGTGTCATTGGAAGCATATGGGTTAAAGGAAGTGATTTGTTATTGAAACTCTGTGCGGAAGTACTTTTAGGGTGTCAGTTGTGAGTTCCGCAGGGCAAAAAGTAGTACGTAACCCACTGTGCTGGCAAGCATCCTGATTCTGGGCCATTTCCATTTTATGGGTTTTGCTCTCCTTTCTTAAGGACTTAACAGTAAGCCCCTGGCTGTCAATCACATAAGCCAACTGGAAATGGCATTTATGTTTTCACGAGGGACAGGCCTAGAAGTATGACCGTGAAGTCCCATCTTGTACAATCTGCTCATTTGCATGATCTAGTTTCCTCTGTAATAATAAAGCCACAAGCTGGATAAGAAGCTGAGCATTTGGGTTAAAAAATAAATGTTCTTGACTCCGCGCTTGTATCAAAAGATCTAAATTTTGTCTGATGGCATCCGCAGTCCTGGGAATCTGAGAACTGGAAAACTGAAAGGGAAAAAAAATTTTTTTTTTTAATCCAAATCACCTTGATGTCAAAGGGTTTTAGAGTGAAAGTATTTTGTGTACTTTGTGTTTTTAAAATAATGATTCTGTAGATCACTGTGGTATTTTGATTTTGTTTAGTTTTAATTGATAATGTTTGCTCTTAAAAGTGTTGGAAAGCAGGATGAAGCCCGAGCCAGTGGAAAAGCTTGTTACAGAAAAAAATATTGTGTGTTATTTGCTGTGGTGTGCATGGTTTGCAGAGATTAAGTGCATTTCCTCTGTCTATACTGATTTATTGTATATAGGGGATATTATAAATATACATTTTGATCATCATGTAAATCCCATGATTTCAACTGTAAACATCTGTCCAATGGTGTAGCTTTACCAGCTATTCACTGATTTTGTGTAATTTAACAACAGATATGAAATAAAGTTTAAATTCCAGGCTTCGAGTAATTTTGTGATTTCAAGGTTGGCAGTCCCTAGACATTATGACAGCATGACATTACAGAGAGAATTCTCTTTTCTCAAGGAGTTTCTGTTTTCCCCCTTGGCCGCTAGGCATGGAAGTGAGATGAGCCATTCTGGTCTAGCACACTAACATGGCCTTAACTTTGGGTGCTTCCTTCTGGGACTCCACAGCGCGTCCTCTTTTGAGTAAAGCATAGTTGTCAGTGAAAGGCAGGGTTGGCTATGTATCTTAGCTCAGGCTGTTATAACAAAATACCATAAGCTGGGTGGCTTATTAACAACAGAAACTTATTTCCCACAGTTCTGGAGACTGAAAGTCTGAGGTCGGGGTGCCAGCGTGGTCGGGTTCTGGTGAGGGCCTTCTTCCCAGTGGCAGAAGGCTGTCTTCTTGCTGTGTCCTCATAGGGCAGAAAGTAGCTAGCTAACCCTCTGGCTTTTTCCTATAAGGGCACTTATCCCGTTCATGAGGGCTCCATCCTCATGACCTAACTACCTCCCAAAGGCCCCACCTCCAGATATCATCACATCAAGATTAGAGCTTCAACACATGAATTTGGTGGGGACAAGCATTCAGTCCATTTCACCATGCAAATAAAACGTGTGTGTATTAATTTAACAATTATTAAAGGAGACACTTGCACATCTAAGAGTATGCTGAAAAGAGAAATAGCACTTATTATTTTTTAATTTATCCTCTTTGTCCATAGGATAGAGGTTAGAGGTAAGCATTAAAGAATTGGCTTTTAAAGTCATGAAGACGATATGTTCTAATCCTATTCAACATACATATTTTCCCAAATGAACTTATGGCTAGGATTATGGATGGAGATGATTTGTTCTTGCCCTGTTCAAAAGAGAATTTAGAGGAGCTCCAGTTGGTGTTGCCACAGCTGTGGTGTAGGTTGCCACTGCGGCTCGGATCTGATCCCTGGCCTGGGAACTCCATACGCCTTAGGGTGGCCAAAACAAAAGCAAAAACAAAACAAAACAAAAAAGAGATTTAGGTATCAGTTCATCGGGTTTAAGGGAAGAAAACTACAAAATGTGCAGCATTGTACTCAGCCTGTAAGCTATGCATGCTTAGAAATTTCTGCCCATTAACTGTTTATTGAACAATGACTGTAGTCAAACGTCTTGACTATAAAAGGGTTTCATGGCCTCCCTTTCAGAGCAGCTGCGAGCAGAAACATAGAGACCACGAACTTGAAATATTTAGGAAATAAAGCGCGTGTGTTTCCCTTTTTCATCGAAGGGGGTACTTTTGGAGAGCAGGGCACTCTTACTGAAGCGGGAGAAACCCGCAGTAGGCTCCTGGACACAAGGTCAGGGTCGGCTGCTGAGGAAATGAATTGTTGCGGTAACCCAGAGAGGAACTCTAATGGAGAAATAACTAATTGGCCCAGTTCCCGAGGACTTGAGGTTCCCGACAGGAGTTATAACCAAGTACAAACGGGGGCTGTCCTGGGGAGGTGCGAGGTCTAAATGAGCTGTCGCGCTTGGATGGATGACTTCCTTCCATGGTGGGGGGACGCGAGTGAAAAGAACCAGGAAAGCATCACAGGACAGGCTTCCTCGCGCTGTCTCGAGGAGCGCCTTCTGTCTCGTCTCCACTAGGGATTAAACTGAGCCAACAAACAAAAGCCGGGCGTTTGGTAAAGAGCCTAACAAGGCCCGGTGTGGGCTGACTCCCAGTCGAACCCTAACAGGGCTGTGGAGTAAGGCAATCCTAATCTCTCAAGTGGCCAGAATGAAGCGAGCTGATAGTGTGAAACACCGGAGGCATTAGATCGATGCCTCGATGATCCCCAAGTAAATTGATGACACATCAATCAGACTTTCCCAAATATGCAGAGGCTTTGGAACCTTGGGAGAGAAGTACCCCGAGAAAAGAGAGAATCAGCTGTTTCTCAGTGCAGGCAACACCGTTCCGAGCAGCCAGCGCGGGGGTCCGAAGCCAGCAGGCCTGGGGCCAAATCAACCCTCCACCTGCTTTTCTCAATAAAAACATATTGGAACAAGGCCATGCCCCTTTCTTTGCACATTTATCCTGGCTTCTTGCACACTCCAGAGGCGGGAGCAGTTGTAATAGAGATCTAATGGTTCCGGAAACCTAAAATATTTATTTCCTGGCCCTTGAGAGAAGAAAAAAATGGATCAACTTCTGAGCTAGAGAGCCAATCAAAATTTCCCCAGTACTAAAATCTTGGCAGAGTTTATAATGATTTCAGAGTCAGAGAGAATGGCAGGGTATGATTCAAAGAGCGTACTTTCCCATAAAACTTCAACATCGAGGGACGACCTCTGCCTACGCTCACGTGAACGTCCCTGCGTTAGGCCTGAGAACAGGGAGTAATCTTGTCTTTTCGCAAAAGATTATGGAAATGGAAACCCAGTGCTGCATCAGAGTATGGTTAAAAGCTTAATTAGTTCTTGTGAGTGTGCGTGTGTGTGTGTGTGTGTGTGCATGCGCGTTTGATTATATGCTTGCTAAAACTGAAAACAATTGAAAAGTATGTAAAAAATGAAATGACTAATTACCTACACAATTCTCACTCCCCCCAAATAACTAGTGTAATTATGTCATTTCTTCCAGATTTCCTTGTCCCTTTCACATTCAAATCTAATCCCTCTCTTTCTCACACTCACTCTCATTCTCTCTCCCTTGCTCTCTCCCCTCAACACATGGCTAGGGGTCAAATCGGAGCTACAGCCGCCGGCCTACACCACAGCCACAACAACTTGGGATCTGAGCTGCCTCTGCGACCTACACCACAGCTCTTGGGAACACTGGATCCTTAACCCATTGAGTGAGGCCAGGGATCGAACCCACGTCCTCATGGATACTAGTCGGACTCGTCACCACTGAGCCATGACAGGAACTCCCCAACACGTAATACTGATGACAGAAATGAAACCATGTTGTTTTCGATATTGTTCAATTTCCTTTTTTAAAGCTCAACAGTGTATCGTGGTTTTCCTTCCAAAACTAGAATATAGTGGATGGATGGTTGACCCTAAGTCTCTAAGCTCCCAAACCGATTACCGCTGATGTTATAGGTTGAGAATACCGGCTCTGGGTCCATACTGCCTGGGTTTGAATCCCAGCCCCACCACTTACCAAGTCTGTGACCTTGGTGAAGTCACTAACCTCTCCATGCCCCAGTTTCCTTGCCTGTACATGGAGAAAATAATAGCTCCGACTTCAGAAGGTTGTTGTGAGAATTAAATGAGTCCATATTTGTAAAATACTTAGAATAGTGCCTGACACAAAATAGGCTTCGATGTGTTGGATAGGATTATTATTACTCTTATTAGTATGAAAACTAGAGGTTTGGTGAACACCCATGTCTTTAATGGCTAAACGCTGACTCTGAAATCAAGAATTGAATATGCTGGTAAAAATTTTTAAGCAAAAAAGTAGTATATGTCCTACTGTGATTAATTAAAAAAAAACTTCTAGGAGTTCCCGTTGTGGCTCATTAGGTTATGAACCCAACTTAGTATCCTTTAGGATGTGGGTTCAATCCCTGGCCTCGCTCAGTGGTGTAAAAATCCGGCACTGCCACAAGCTGCGACATGGGTCACAGATGCAGCCCCGATCTGGTGTTGCTGTGGCTGCGGCGTAGGCCGGCAGCTGCAGCTCCGGTTCGAACCCTAGCCTGGGAACCTCCATATGCCGCGGGTGCGGCCCTAACAAGAAAAAAAGAACTTTTCTAAAAACATTTGTATACAGCAAATATTGCACAATTAAATGTATAAAGCCCTCCCCTAAGGTCTCCTTCTGGGTTTTGAATGTAGTCAGTGACAAATCTTCTCAAAGATCTATCCACGAAATGCCGAGTGAGTCACTGATACCCTCTCGAGCAATGAAAATGCATGAGCTGAGGTCCCCTTCCTTTCCCACCTGCCTCCCCCCCCAGTGCTGCCAGAGCATGGGTCTGTCTGCGCCCTGAGGTCCGAGGGGTCCCCAAAGGTCTAGCGGCCCACTCACAGGCCCGGCTTTGTGCTTGCGATTCCCACGCTCCAAGTCCCTACTCTGTGCAGAAAGCAGCCTGTGCAGAAGATGCTATTAAAAAACACATATGCCACCTGGACGGGGGGAGGGCAGGAGTAAACCATTAAAAGCACCTCCTAGTTTATCACATTATTAGTCACGAAGGGCCCTCGGGGAAGGAGCCCCACAAGTCTTGTAAATTCAGGGAGCTCACCTCACATTAAAAAGAAAAGGAAAGAAAAGAAATTGAATAGTTTGCTTCCATCTCATTTGAATTTAAAAATTTGATCTTGTTGCCTCCGGGGCAGGATAAGGTTCAATAATTCTCATCAAGTCTCATTAAATTGTATAAATTCTACTCTCGTTGGACCTGGTTAAATCTTGTGACTTCACGAATTTCACCAAGATTTACTGATGCCTAACTGGGCCTAAGAAAAGTTTAACAGTTGTTGTGACTTAAAAATGTTCTACTGGATTTCATGTGACTTAAGAGGACCTGAAAGGAATTGTCACGTCTTGGAAGAGTGCTTTGTCATGGCTTGATAGGCCCTAACCGGCCAGCCAGAGCCAATTCTAGCCAGCTTTTTCAAGGATTAATTCAAATACGAGAGTTGGTCTTTTCTTTCTTTTTTTCCGTCCCCTCAGGCCTGAAAAAGGCCTTCTGTTCCTGAAACTACCTGCAGCAGGACTGTGTGCCCACCAAGAGCGAGCTTAACAGTCATCAGGGGTTTCCCAGTGCTGCTCGGTGTCCACTGCCGTTAGAAACAGGCTTTCCCCAACCCCCCAGGAACTTGCCAGGGCAGTCCTTGTTCTGATTTTCCAGCACCCCTACTCAAGGTCAGGTTTCCATGTAGCCTACCCGAATGGTCACAATATCTTCTTAACTGTTCTCTTGACCACCGAACTCATCTTGCTAAAACTGTCTGCTCCGTGGACCTGCGGCCTCAGCACCCTCCTTGATGTGTTTCCTTAAAGGTGCAGAGTCCCTGGATCCCACTGCCGAGGTTCCGAGTCAGAAGCTTGGGTGCATATTGAGCGATCCTGCCTTTTTCGGTGAGATTCTAGGATGATTCTGAGAAGATTCTAAGATGCTCAGATAAATTGGAGAGCTACTGTCCTTAACTGTAGGTCTGATCAACACCCTGCCCTTCTCAGAAAGTGCTGGGCGCGCGGGGTACGGGGGGTGTCTTCTCTGCAGCTGGAAGTCCACACTCATCAGCTAAAGGCACAAAGCTCTAAAATCTGACCTCCTCTTTCTGCCCAGACTCAACATCGAAAGCCACCCTCCTGGAACTTGAACTTTTGCTTCAGGTTAAAGTTCTTTCCTCCTTGTCTCAGGCACTGGTCTTCCAAAATGAATGTTTTTAATTCAATAAATGTTATTATATTTATAGTTGTACAACCATCATCACAAGGTAATTTCAGAATATTTCCATCCAAAGTGAATTTGAACAGGAGTTTTGGAGATATTGTGGATTCTACTAAGCTATATATAAAATCTAAGGTTGGCTGGTTGCCATCTTAACTCTAACAAGCCTTGACTTATTAGTGGTGTGACCTAGGGTAAATGACCTCATCTTTCTGAGCCTAACTTTCTTCATTTCTAAACTTGAAAGTATAATATTACCTACTCCATAGATTTGTGGTAATGATTAAATGAGTTAAAACATGCAAAGCATTTTATAATTATTTTCCAAAGTATTTTAGAACAGAGTTCAGGTGCTTTGTGATTTGATTGGATTAATACAGGTAAACATTTCTAGCACTGAAGCAATTTATTTTTTCTACTAATATGTTTTATTCATTCAGAAACTTTTAATGGAACACTTACAGTGTTTTTCTCAATAATGTTTTACATTCTTCTCCAACCCTAACCATTCATTATATTCCGCTAAGTGACCCAGTAATTGAATTCACTGTCACTAAAAGGAAATAAATTTCCACCTAAAACCCTGCAGAAACAGATTTCTATTTATTTTTTTTTTCTTTCCATCTTTCTCCTACTCTCCCCTCATGGGGTCCAGTACTGTATTTATACACAGAGGGTACTTTGCTAGACTTGGTAGTATCTAATACCTTTTTTGGATAAATAAAAACAATGGCTATTCTCAACAAGACTAGGAATTACTGTTTAGCAGATGCACAACACATACTAGGCTCTGTACTCAGAACTCGCCCTGTGCGGCCTCCGGTACAGGCAGTGCGTGTGTCAGCCACATGCTCGCAGGTGCAATGATGATCGTGATTTCTATTCTAGTCCATTGTCATCCCATAAATTCCAGTTTTTGTTCTTAAAACTTTGGTTAATCTTTAGTATTAGGACTAAAGGTTAGCATTATTTCATTGGTTTTAATTTTAATCCCTGGTGGTATATAACCAACAAAGTGATACCTTTGTAAATAAAGCACACTCTCTGAATACCTGGGAGTGCCATTCCAAAGTCCTGAGTCTGGCATTCAAGGCTTTCCATGATCTGGCCCTTGCCTGTGTTATCTCTCAACTCTTGTTCTTACACCCCATGTGCCAGCCTCTCACACCCCATGCATCAACTCTAAGGAGCTGTGGGAGGTCTTCCATCATCTCTCATTTCGCCTCTAGGCATTTTGCACAATCTGTTCTCTTGGCCTTAAAGGCTATTCCTGATCCCCCCTCACCCTTGCTTCCTCTAGTACCGTTGCTTGCACCCCGCCGAATAACCACACACATAAATGCACTCTCTTAGCACAGTTAATCCCTGCTCCTCTTTCAGACTCTGCTTCCATGTCACCACTTCTGGCAAGTCCTCCCTGGCCCCCTCCAAACTGGACTTAGTCATCTCTCCCTTGTGCTGCCCCCAGTCTCTGTGTCACCCCCTCCTCCCAGGACTCACCTTTGCACAGTAAATAGTTTTTGTGTGTGAATGCTTAGGATCTTGGCCTCTTTGATTTATATTCTCTTCAAAAACTTGATAGGGCTAGGAGCATCTTCAGGATGTAATGTGCTGACCGAGGCCATTTTTATCACTCATTCTTATCGTTGCCCATTTCCTTCCTCCAGTGGTCTGTGGGCTTCAGGAGAACATGGATGGGGCCCATCCCAGCCATCTTCATGGTTCCAGTACCTTAGCTGTCATTCAGTCAACAAATATTTAACCTACGGCACACCCAGCTGTGCGCTCATATTGGATATTCAGATATAAATAGAGGAGACGTGCTACCCTGCCTTGTGGAGCTTATGCTCTAGCCTTAGAGACATGTTAATCAAAGTATCTTACAAATAAATTATTATGGCAAACCATGCTAAGCATCATGACGGAAATGTATAAAGGAAGGTGATAAAGGGTAACCACGAGGAAATAGTCAGAGTGGACAAGGATGACTGCTTTGGGAGGTGACATTTAAACTGCAACAGTCAGAGTTCCCTGGTGGCTCAGTGGGTTAAGTATCTAGCCTTGTCCCTGCAGCAGCTTGGGTCACTGCTGTGGCGCGGATTTGATTCCTGGCTCGGGAACTTCTCCATGCTGCGGGTGAAACCAATAAATAAATAAATAAACAAACCAGGAGTTCCCATCATGGCTCAGTGGGTTAAGAACCCAACTAAGTCTCCATGAGGACTCGGGTTTGATCTCTGACCTTGCTCAGTGGGTGAAGGATCCGGCGTTGCCCTGAGTTTCAATGTAGGTTGCAGATGCGGCTCAGATCTGGCGTTGCTGTGGCTGTGGTGTAGGCCGGCGGCTACAGCTCCGATTTGACTCCTAGCCTGGGAACCTCCATATGCCACTGGTGCGGCCCTAAAAAGAAAAACAAACAAACAAAAGAAATCAACTGCAACATAAAGGATGAGAAGGAGCTACTTATGCTAAGAGCAGCGGCAGCGCATCAGAGGAGAGAGGAAGCTATGTTAGACGGTCAATGCAGATTTGTTGATGAACTAATTAACCACCAAGGACTATTGAAATGAAATCTGCTGCACAGACTTTTGTCCTGAAGAGTCACTGGTAATGGCAAGAATCTCCCCGATCTGTCTGTTTGCTGTCTTGGGTTTTTCTCTCCAGGACTACGGGCTGTCTAACATCAGTCCTTGAGTGGCTAAGTCCTTGAGATCGCGGCAGCTGCTTAGCACAGGGACCGCCCTGACTCAGCCATTCCCTCAGCCTAACGAGCTCTAAAGCATGTGACCTCCCATCCTGGTCCCTGACCTTGGGCAGCCTCCCAGCCTGGTAACTCTTCCCTAGGAGCGCTCTTCCAGCAGTAAAGAGGCTTTTATGTGACTAGTTAGAATGCTGTTCTCTTTGATTTATATACACTCTGGAAAACTTGTGAGCCACAGGCATATCCTTGGAGGTGATGAAGCAGGATGTGTTTCTGGTCATTTCTATATACAATTTGATATCGGATCCGTGATCAGGAAGATAATCTGACAACTCTTTGAACCTCTCTTACAGAGCTTATCAAATATTCCCTTGACCTTCATTATTTTGGCGTGCCTGCCTTCTCTCTCTTACTGAACGGTAAATAAATTCCTCAGGGTAAAAGTATGCTTTTTAGGCACCCTCTGTATCCTTTTATTGACTTGCCTGTAGCAGCCACTCAAGACTCATGTTTCGATTAAATTTTTCCTGTGAGGAAATGTACTAGGGCTTTCACCATTGAATTATATTCTTGGAAAACCTTCACTAAGTTCAAGGGCAGTTCATGGTGTAGTGGCTTTCTTTGTGTGTGGCCCATCTATAATATGGCTGTATCGGTCAGAGGTTAAACTGGAGAAGTAGAACCACAAGAGTGTATATCTATCTATAAAGAGATTTGTTTCAGGAATTTGACATTACACGATGGTGGGAGCTGGTCAAACCATCTCTGTAAGATCGTTAACTTTGTTTCTTTTGCTGAAGCTTGAAGTCCACAGGGCAGAAGGTTGGGAAGAGAAGATGGATGTAAAGTGGACGAAAGCCAGAATGCTGTGGAACACATGAGCAGGGACTGAAACCCTTGCCAGTACTTGTCGCGCTGACCTTGGTGTCATGGGCGTCCTGCAGAGACCAGGACATTTTGTCACACAGCTAAATACATGCACACTTGGGCCAGAAGTTGGAGAAGCTGAAGGGGGATACAGGGAAAGATGGAGCAGCTTCAGGCCCAGTCACATCCTCACACAAACAAAGTGAGCCAGCAGATAAGCGACAAGGTTTCTGAGCCACCACAGCATGGTCACTGCTTCCTTTTTGCCCTCCAAATCTCTCACAAGAATCTCTCTTGTGGACCCCTCTAATTGAAACACACAGGAAAGGGAATCCTGGGAAATGTAGTTCGGCCAGACGAGCTGTTCCACTACAAAGCCAACACAGTGGATTTAACTCAACCCTCACTCTTTGGAGCCCATAAGCTATCAAAGGCTCCTTACTCCCTTACAGTAGAAAATAATAACCTTCAACCTTATTTGGCTGTGTCGGGCTTGCCTGTTTGACTGATTCAGCCTCAGTGTACTTTGATCCAAATATTGTTGCTCCTTCAAGTGAGTCATATTGTAACAGCCTTCAAAGAGATGCCATCCTACTGACCTGATTGATAAGGTGATTTTCTTCTGCAGTGTTTAAGCTGATTGTTTTTAATTTGTTGCTGCTGTTTTTAATGAGGGCCCTTCCCTGGGTTCTTTTGCCGATGAAGCAAAATATATCTGGCTACCTGTGCCTCTTAATAGTTCTTCAGGGGCTGTGCAGTGTTAGGGGGAATTGCCCCCCCAAAATCAAACATAGACCTGCTATATGGGGTCGGTGATATGGGTGATGGAAAGAAATAGTACTGTGGGGAAGAATTAATTCTGGAAATCACTTTATCTGACTTTGAGGATTTCTGATTGAGTCTTTAGAGCTGACTGAGGCTTTGAGTCAGTCCGGACAGGACAGGGAGAGAGACACGGAGAGAGAGGAAGAGAGAGAGAGAAGGAAGGAAAGAAACACAGTGGGTAAGCCTTGTTAGCGTAGTCTTTCCTTTCCCATTTGTTGGCTAGAAAGAAAAAAAAAGAGAAGACAAGATGGCGATGGACGTTTTGCAAGGTTTCCACAGAGGATCTTGGCCGGTTGCTTACCAGCAGGGAACATGCAGTTCATAGGGACAGCCGCAAGATGGTGCAGTGACTGTGTACATTGTGTGTGTGGGGGGTTTTGGGGGGGGGTTTGCAGGTGGGGGATCAAGGCCCTCTAAATATTCAGCTTTTTTGTTTTTCCGTATGGGGCCTGAGCACTGGAAAGATCGCAAACGTGGAAGGGAGCCAGGGAATTCAAATGTTTAACCAAATATTATCTGCAGTGTTTGAAAATGAAGAAAACCTATTCACAGCCATACTTGGCTCTGAAATCCTGGTGACGGGTACTGGCTATGCAATGTGTAAATCTGTCAGCTAATTATGAGTTCTTTGCTTTTGTGAGTTAGACAGCAAGCTAATAAACTGTGGTATAAATTGGCACATTTTATACAACAGATTCTGTTGCCATTGGACGTGCTCGATGGGCTATGGGGCGGAAAGGGACACAGAAATTTTATCCCTCTAACCGTGGACTTCTCTCTCAAGGCCTGGATTATGAGGTTCATTTACTTTATGCCACTTAAGTCTTATACAAGGCAGTGAAATAACAGCAGTGCAAGGTGCCTTAAGAGTCTTAGTGCAATTAAGCGTTGCTATTTCGTCTGCTTGGACCTTCGTTGAGCATGATTCCTAAAGGCGGGATGTGACCTGGATGGCCTGGCTAAAATTTCACAGAATATAGGATTTCAAAATGAGTGCAAACTATCTCTAAGTGCTTTAGAAAAGAATGTACCACTCAACAGGTAAAGCCTGGCTTGCCTTTCATTTACACGCAGGTCAGAAAAATTAGCTATCTGTATATAACAGAGAGTATAAAATGGGATCAATTTTATTCTATTCAAAAGTAAAAATTTAATACCGTAACTTAAAAAAATACTAGTTTTCTTTACAGAAAACCCTATATGAAGATATTTTTAAGATGTTACAAAAGATAAAAGACAGTCTAGAAGGAAATAAGTATACTGTATACGACAAAGGGTTAATACCCATAATTACAAAGAACTAATATAAAAGCAATAAGGAAAAGATAAACCAATAGCGAAATGAATAAGGGTCTTTGAACAAGAGATTTACAGAAGAAATATGCAGAACAGTCCCTAGTAATGGGGAAATGCAGATCCAAACAAAAAGCAATTGTTTTTGCCTCTCAGATAGGTGAAAAAGATCATATCCAAGATTGTTAATGATATAGCAAAAGTTATATGCTCATATACTCTTTAAAAAAATTTTTTCAAATTGAAGCATAGTTGATTTGCAATGTTGTGTTAATTTCTGCTGTGCGGCAAAGTGACTCAGTTGTACATATATTCATTCTTTTTCATATTCTTTTCCATCCTGGCTCATCACGGGATACTGACTAGAGTTCCCTGACTCTCATCTACTCTTCCGAGCAAATCGTAACAGCAATTGTGGATGGCAATTTGGCAGCTTCTAGCAAACCTTCCAATGTGTGTGCCAAGAAATGCCACTTTTAAGAATGTCTCCTTTCCTATAGCATTACTCCATATGTGCCCAAATTGGGGCCTATAAAGATGCTTGTCACAGCATTGTTTATGCTGGAAAAGATAGAAAAACAATCAAGTTGTGTATCAATTAGGCCACGGTCTAAATAAACTGACACATCAATACCATGGGCTATGCAGTTGTGAAAAGGACTGAGATAGAATTGCCGATCTCCAGTCTGTGTAGTTGAAAGTGTGTCTGCGTGCGTGCATGTGTGTGTGTGTGTGTGTGTGTGTGTGTGTGTGTGTGTGTATGTAAATACACAGAAATAGACCTGGAGGACACCCTCCCAACTGAGAACACTGATTCGCTCTAGCTAGACAGAGGGGATCTGGAGGGGCGATGTGAAGCAACACTCCCACGTTTGGCTTTCTATACTTCTTTATTTTTCATAACGAGCAGCTATTACTGTATTATGAAATTTAAAAATAAATTTATTTACAAAGATATTACTAGGATTAGAAAAGTTAGAATCTCTCTTCTTGAAGCTTCACACAGTCCCAAATAATCCTCAGGAACAAATCAAAAAGCTCAGACCAGAGTTCCCGTCGTGGCGCAGTGGAAATGAATCCGACTAGGAACCATGAGGTTGTGGGTTCGATCCCCAGCCTCGCTCGGTGGGTTAAGGATCCGGCATGGCCATGAGCTGTGGTGTAGGTTGCAGATGCGGCTCGGACCTGGTGTTGCTGTGGCTGTGGTGTGGGCCGGCGGCTGTAGCTCCGATTCGACCCCTAGCCTGGGAGCCTCCATATGCTGCGGGTGCTGCCCTAAAAAAAAAAAAAAAGTGAAACTCAGACCTACACAAGCTAGAGATTAACAACTGTGTGCTCCTAATACCCCTTCATTTGGTTCTTTTCAGGCCCCCAGAATTCACTTCTATTACAAGTTTTTCCTGGCTGTCACGGGGACGATGTAGGGTTGGGGCAAAGAGCAAGAGTGGTTAGCGAATCATGCTTTTCTTTCCTTCCGCCTCCTTTGTCGTCTTAACTCATTAGAGAGCGTTTTTCGCTTTATTTCTTGTGTCCTTCCTTATTTTAGGGCTCTCCAAATCGCACTTATACACAATCATACAGCTTTTTTTTTGGGGGGGGGCGAATCCCTTAGTTTTTATTTAAAACTTTAGTAATGAATCAGGTGTAATACCAAACTCACTAGATTATAAATAACAGTGGGACTACTTGATAAGCTGCCTAACCTCTTTTGTAATTTATTGAGAAGATTTTTAAGATTTATACTTGCCCTGACCTGCACTTTTTAAAAAGAAACTGTATTATAGTTGATCTACAATGTTCTGTTAAATTCTGCTACAGCTCCAATTCGACCCCTAGCCTGGGAACTTCTATATGCCGTGGGTGCGGCCCTAAAAAGGCAAAAAAGCAAAAAAACATTTGTCTTCTTACACTGCATTTTGTGGATTGTTCTTGATCCCCGTTTTTGCAACATGGTTGCATCTATCAAGGCTCCATCCACATTCAACTCCTTAACTATTTACCCTCAGAGGAAAAATTGCCATGATGAATGCTATCCATTTTAGCTGATTAGTTCACCCTCTTTGCTGAGTTGGTTGCGTTAAACACAATCCTAAGGCATATTTCGCAATTTGTAGCGTGGTGTAGGTTTTTTCTTCTTCCAACAGGTATATAGATTGCTGGTCACACATCACCATCAAAACTGTGACCTGCAGTTATATTTGCAACTGACTTTTCCGCCTTTTGCGCTAGCTCCCTTGATCTCTGTATCTATAAAGAGCTCCTTTTCTGAGATTCTTAGCATTTATCTGCTTTCCACCTTAACTCTCTCTGACCTCCTTTTTGTCTTAGCCTAGAAGATAGTGGGTGTCAAAGACTCGTGTCTTTCTCTGCCCATCCTTCATATACATTTCTAGCCCTATTTTCTTTTGCTGGAGGAGGTTAAAAATAGCCACCATCTATTATGTAATTTCTTATCTTTGGGTTGAAAATCTTCATTCCTGTACTTTCCTGTGGTGAACAGGCATATTCGTCCTCTGCCCGCGGAAGTATTGATGAAAATATTAAAGAACATCAGCGTTAGGGCAGTTCCTTGAGAAACGCAACACAGTGCGCGTCCCTGCCTCTGGTCCTTATTGAACTATCATGAACTAGTTTGTCAATATCATCCTCTAGTGCCAACTGTCTACAGGCTGAATCATATTTTTCAAGTAAGTTAATGAGTAGGTCATGGCCAGGAGCAGAATCAAAAACCTTTCTAAGGTCAATACATATTATGTTGTTTGCTACCCCAAATCCATTAGGCTTGTCATCTGTTAGCAACAGAAATTACACTGTTCAGTGGGATTTTTTTTTTCCCCTTCATAATGTAGTGTTGCTTGTTACCCAGCACCCTGTGCTGTTCTCAATTTTTTTTTCCTTTTAATCATGGAACGAATTTTTTTTAAAGTTGTCCTGTGAGTAAAATTAGGTTTGTTTTACCATTCGTGTCTAGGTTGACTCCACCACTTCTTAAAAGGGAGGTGGTGCCCCTTATCCTCAGTGTGGTCCCTAGGATCTCTGGCTTCCAAGAATTTCTAAACATGGTGCATCTGTTCGTCAGAGAATCTAGATGATTCTTTAAACATTAAGATGAAAGTCCTAAGATAGTATTTTTATTTTTACTTTTTTTTTTTTTTTTTTTTGCTTTTTAGGACCGCAAGTGCAGCATATGGAAGTCCCCAGGTTAGGGGTTGAATAGGAGCTGTAGCCGCCGGCCTACACCACAACCACAGCAACACAGGATCTGAGCTGCCTCTGTGACCTACACCACAGCTCACAGCCATGCTGGATCCTTAACCCGCTGAGCGAGGCCAGGGATCAAACCCGCATCCTCATGGATACTAGTCGGGTTTGTTACCACTGAGCCACAATGGGAACTGCAGATATTATTTTTAATGTTCAGTATCAACTAAGATTGCTCAGTATCAATTCATGGAAATTTAGGTAGCCTATGTTGCCTATGATTGTGTATGTGTATGTGTGTGTTTGTGTGGGTGTATATATTAAAGTTTACTTTTATTTTAGTGTCATGTTTTCGGTTACTTTTCCACACACTCTAAGAACCACACTATTTCTTTTTCCTTTTATACAATATGTAATAGTTTCTTATACATCTGTGGCTAGCAGGATCTTATTCTTTGCTTTGGCAGGCCTCATTTTACCATTAAATGTTGCTGTTTAAAATCTTTTGTGGGCTAGAGAAAAGTATTAAGAGATAAATCTACTTCCTAAAGTTCACACAGGTGGTTTTGTTACACTCCACTTATGCCAAGGACTATAACTGTTAGCTTCTAGAAATAGTGCTGGGGACAGGGATCATGCCCGCAAAAGCCTCTTTTGATCCTTTGGTGGGCTTAGCATTTAGAGTTTAAATGACTAATCTCCCTTGCTTTCTCTCTACATACATAGTATTATGTCTTTTAAAATAAATGTATAATAGGAACCTGTTTTCTGTTGTTTAGATTTGCCCCTCCTTTATATCATGATTTGAATTTTGGCAGACAAAAGAACCTCAAAATCAAAAAAAAACAAAAAGCAGGAGTTCTTTCGTGGTGCACTGGGTTAAGGATCTGGGTTAAGGTTTGTCACTTCAGCAGCGTGGGTCGCCGCTATGGCATGGGTTCGATCCCTGGCCCAGGAACTTCCATATGCCATGGGTGAGGCCAAAAAAAACAAAAAACAAAAAACAAAAACGAAAACAAGAAAAACAAAAGCAAAACATCTTACTGAAAAATTTCTCAGAATTAGTGGGGAAATCATAACAATACTATTATAACAATTAATAGCTTACTGTTCTTGATTGCTTACTATGCCCAAGGCTTTGTGCTAAGTTGTTTTATGCATTTAACCCTTATTTTATTCTTGGAATAAGTGGAAGTTCAAAGAA
Source organism: Catagonus wagneri (assembly GCA_004024745.2). Taxonomy (NCBI): domain Eukaryota; kingdom Metazoa; phylum Chordata; class Mammalia; order Artiodactyla; family Tayassuidae; genus Catagonus; species Catagonus wagneri. The sequence goes on along the minus strand of PVHT020000015.1, from coordinate 37,017,426 downwards.
GTTAACTGACTTGCCTAAAGCCATACAGGTAAAGAGTGACAGTGTTGGCCACTCTTTATTATTATTATTAAAATATAGTTGATTTACAATGATTCAAGTGTAAAGAGATTCAATTATATATATGTGTGTACATATATATATATATATGTATATTGTTTTTTACATTCTTTTCCATTATAAGCTATTATAAGGTAATGAATATAGTTCCCCGTGCTATACTGCTATACAGTAGGTCCTTGTTGCGTACTTTTTTCCCCCTTTTTTAAGGGCCGCACCCGTGACATATGGAAGTTCCCAGGCTAAAGGTGGAATCGGAGCTACAGTCGCCGGCCTACACCACAGCCACAGCAACGCCAGATCCGAGCCACGTCTGTCACCTACACCACAGCTCACGGCAATGCTAGATCCTTAACCCATCGAGCAGGACCAGGGATCAAACCTAAGTCCTCATGGATGCTAGTCAGGCTCCTTATGGCTGAGCCACAACAGGAAACTCCCCTGCTGTGTTCTTTTAAAGGCTACTTGGATAAATGGAATGTATAGTTTACTTAGCCTTTTCCATATGATTTAGGATTTAGGCTGTTCTGTTTTCATTATTATAAATATCATTGTATTTAAAGTCTTGGTTGATAAAGCTTTGCTGTATTTGGAACGATTTCATAGAAATGAAAATACTGGATCAAAGAATGTGAACCTCTTTAAAGTTTTGGATAAATGTCAAGATTGATTTCTGAGCTGGCTGTATCAATATCAATCAACAATCTCAGAGTGTGAGAGACAGATACCAAGCAAGAAATGTTTCCATAGCTGCCTGAAGGTATGCCTGCATTTTCACTATTTGATTCATGTGTAGAATCATAGAAGATTCAAGCCAGGTGCTCGCTTCAGCAGCGCATATACTAAGATTCAAGCCAGAAGGATGCTGGGAATTATACATGAAAATATTTCTTTGTAACACAGAAACACAGAGAGGTTGTGATTCATGAAGATTGTCCATGGGAGTTAGAAGAAGAGCCAGGAACTGGAACTAGGGCACTTGACTTCAGTTACATTTTTTTTTTTTTTTTCACTTTTTAAGGCCACACCCGTGGCATGTGGAAGTTCCCAGGCTAGGGGTTGAATTGTAGCTGCAGCTGCCGGCCTACACCACAGCCACAGCAACGCGGGATCCAAGCCGCGTCTACAACATACACCACGGCTCATGGCAACGCCAGATCCTTAACCCACTGAGTGAGGCCAGGGATCGAACCTGCATCCTCAGGGATCCTAGTCGGATTCATTTCTTCTGGGCCACGATGGGAACTCCAAGTGCTAGGGATTTGGAAGAGAAGATGGCGCCAAAGTATTGGGAATGTCTCAGAAGTAATATACATCCACTGTGGAAAAACAGAAACCATGCAGACACAAAAAGATAATAAATAAATAAGGTGACTGTTAATATTCTGATGTTAATCTCTTTCTCTATTTTCCTCTGCATATATACTTTTTTAAAAAATGGAAATCATGCTGTAAATACAAAATTTTCTTTTTCTTTTCTTTTCTTTTTTCTTTGCTTGCTTTTTAGGGCCGCATCTGCGGCATATGGAAGTTCCCAGGCTAGGGGTGGAATTGGAGCTGCAGCTGCCGGCCTACACCACAGCCACAGCCACACCAGATCTGAGACGCATCTGTGATCTACGCCGCAGCTCACCATAATGCCAGATCCTTAACCCACTGAATGGGGCAAGGGATCGAATGCGTATCCTCATGGATATTAGCTGGGTTCGTTACTGTTGAGCCACAACAGGAACTCCCTAGCTCACTTATTTTGGATAAGCGATGAGGTCCGACTGTACAGCACAAGGGACTCGATCCAGTCATTTGGGATAGACCATGATGGAAGATAATATGAGGAAAAAAGCAAATATATGTGTGACTGGAGCACTATGCCTTATGGAAAAAATGGATAGAATATTATAAATCAACAATAGTTGGTGAATAAAAAAAGAGAGGAAAAAAAATTGCAGATGTCCTAGCGCACTTATGGTCTATGAAACTAGCTGCTTCTCCTCAAAGGCCAGCCTGATTGAGCAGCTACAAGCTGTACTGGATGACAGAGCTCAGTCCATTCAGCTCCTTGGTCAAAGCCATTGCTGCACTTGCCAACAGTTATGGTAAGAGCTAACATTTATTGAACACTTAATTTGTGCCAGGCAGCATGCCAAACCCCCTTCATGAATTATCTTATTTGATTCTCATAACTACTCTCTAAGGTAGGTCCTATTTTTTTCCCCCAGAGGAGTTAAGTGTTTGCTGAAAGCCACGTAACTAATAAATGGGACCATTTAAAATCAGGTCCATGTCATTTCGCAGCCCAGGCACTTAACTGCTAGAATGAGCACACCTGGAAGACATTAAGGACACGTTCCCTGCCAGTAATACGTTCAGGTCAGGACCTCAGGTTTTACTCACTCAACCCTATAGCTCGGTAGTGACCTTCCCCAGCCCCAGATCTCACTCCAGGCTAGAGGGTGATGCTGGATGGGGTGGACTTGGGTAAAAAGTTGAGTTTAAGTTCCCATTTGGGGACGTTTGTAGCTGAGAAGACAGCAGGTGTGTTATGCCGACGAGCCTGCTAGCAGAGGACCTAGGATTAGAGGAAATCCCGTCCATTTCATGCTTTACATTTGGGGACACCACACTCATGAATGATCTAATTGAGCAATCACGGGATACAGGCATCAAAAGTCAACAGAAATTATTTAGGCAGGGCTTTTTTCCCCCAAGAGTCCAGGGTGACTTTACCCAGAGACAGAGCCCTCGTTGGTTCCGTTAATACCACTTCAAGGCATCACGGCTGCCTCAACTGCTGCCATTCCTCCCGGGCAGATGAAGTATCTGTTCTTTCAGGACCTGTGAGATGCACAAGAATTAGCATCATGGCACTGCTCCACCCCCGCGGCACCTCAGCCAGCACCCAGGCACTTATAGACCATCATCTGAGTCCATTAGGAAACCACCGAGTGTCTCTTCGGCCACTCAGCCCACGCTGATGCTGGGCGCGTGGTCGTTCAGGATTAGCGCCATGGCCGGACCCGATGGCTGTGTTAGGGCACTGGCTGCTTCTGTTCCCTCTGCTCTCTTCCTTCCAGGCTTCTCCACGTCAGCAGTGTGGTCACTTAGCTGGTCGTGATTCAGTGAGGTCTCTCCTGTCGACACTGAAGTCAAAGTGGGCTTAGCAGGTGAGTCTTCACGCCAGTGGCAAACAAACCAGAGGGGTCAGGACTGTAGCTTTCTAGGAAGCGGGGATCTTTGGGCAATTCAGTAAGTGTTCCATTAGGCCCTTATTATGTATCCCGAAGTGGCCTAAGTGCTGAAGGGAGGGGGTGGAGGAGGAAATCCACCGCTATCACCACCATCGTCACCGCCATCATCATCATCACCGTCACCGTCATCATCATCATCACCGCTACTGTTTATCAAGAACCTACCCCACGGTACTGGCACACATTATCTCAGTACTCAGAGCAGCCTTATGAGGGGTGTCACCCCCATATTGCAGATCAGGAAACTGACCTGCAGAGCAGCCAGCTGAATCATATACAGCTAGTATATGGCTAGGCGACAACCAGTGCCTATCCACAGGTAAATCATGTTCTGTTTGGGATTTAAAAATGAGTAAAGTTAAAATAGTTTTAGTTAACGTTACGAAAGAGAATATGAATAAAATGTAATAAAATCCAGGGCTACAAGGCACATTGTTGATAGATGTCACGGCAGGGGCAGGGAATTGGAAGGAAGAAGAGAAATTCAGGAGCAGCAGTTACGTCATGGGAGACTCTAGAAGAACATGGAGCTTCAACAATGCTCGGAAATGTGTATAGGACCTGGATAAACAGAGGGCAGACAGAGAAGGTTCCAGTTGGGAAGAATCGCATAAGCGCAGGCGTGTGGCTGATAAGGAACCCGAGGAAGGCAGTGCCAGGTGCTGGACTAGGCACGTGGGATACTGCAGTGAGCAAAACATACAGATCCCTGTTTTCTTGCAGATGACATTCTATTTTGTTACTGTCATAGCACTTACCGCTATTTCCAACTAGCTTGTTTATTTATTCGTTTACTTATTCCCACCCCTCCCAGGAATGTAGGCTCCATGGCAGCAGGCACTGTAGACGGTGGGTCTAGGTGCCTTTCTAATTTTCATTCTCCCTTCCCCAGACAACAGCCCCTAACGATTTGGGAAATGCCCCAAATTTGATTTTAAGTCCCGTGCTTGGAGTTAATATGTTGACCCTATTACCTACTCCCAGCCCAAAATTACTCCCCCTCCTGAAGTCCAACTGACTGTGTCAGAGATGGGAATATCTAATAATTATATATATATACATATATATATAATGTAATGTAATTAACCCAGGCTTAAGCTGGGTCAAGGTTAAGGTAAACCTCGGGACATTTGTTCTTCCACGGGTGTGAGGATGTGGGGGTACAGCCATTGCTGGCCAGGAGGGGAACAGCTGACACCACTGAGGATCGCCATGTGAAATCTGAGGGTAAAGCTGACAAGGCAGAGGATAGGACAGAGGGACACAAAGAACCTTGGTGACATTATTGAGTTGCTAGGTCAAGCCTCATTGGGGTCTAAATCTACCTCTAGACCCTTCAGTTATGTGAGCCAGCTTGAGTTAGATTTTCTGTCCTTTGGAACAAAAAGGTTGGAGACAGGGCCTTTGTCTTCATTGTGGCCGAATCTTCAGTGTCTTCTCTAGAACACTGCCTGGCGTGTAGCAGGAACTCAGTATTTTAGTGAGTGAAAAAGGAGATTAAAGTGGAAGGAGCCCCTTCTTTTCTTAATGTTTTAAAAATTAACATATTTGTTTAGGTTTCATTTTTGTGAAGTGCATCACGTGTACAGAAGTGCACGTCCAATATAGGCATACTTTAAAGAATAATATTAAAGAGAATGCCTGTGTAAATTTCACCCTGGTTAAAAATAGAACGGTGCCATTTCATATGGGTAAATTCAATATGGATGGACCACAAACATCATACTGAAGCAATTTTAACACATTATAGCGGAACTTGGCATAGGCATTGCAGTTTGGGGATGAATTTCTTCCCAATAAAACTTCCTGTACATTGAAAAGAAAATACTGGAAACTATCTAGTCACTTGTGATGGAGCATGATGGGTATGTGTGACTGGGTCACTTTGCTGTACATGAGAAAATTAACAGAACACTGTAAACCAACTATAATGGAAAAAATAAAAACCCTTAAAAAAAGAAAATAGAATATCGTCGATGTCTCTCCCCGCTCCTCACAGAGCAAACCACAGTGCCGACTTTGTGTTCATTTTTCCCTTGCTTATCTTTCCACTACCTCCAGTACCTGAGCCCCTGAGCACGCATCTCTAAAGTTTAGTTTGCCTGCTTTTAAAAAACTTTAGGCAAATGATGGGACTGTAGAGAAGGCTGTTATGAATGGCATAGTCCACGCTTTGTATTTGTGACGTTGATCCGTGTTGCTGCATCAACTGGTAGTTCGTTCCCTTTACTTGCGGTGCAACCTTCCATTTAAAAAGCATTCCACAATTTATTTGCCTGCTTTACTATTTTCATCAGCATTATTATCGGTGTTGTTATTACCAGCATTTTGGCTGCTTCCAGCTCTGAGTTATTACAAACAACAGTACTATGAATATCCCTGTGCACGTCTCCTGGGAGTGAGGAACGGAATCAGAGAGTCAAAAAAGTATGCCTGAGTGGGAGTTCCCTGGTGGCTTGGCATAGTCACTGCTGTGGTGTGGTTTCGCTCCCTGGCCTGGATGTGTGGCCAAAAAAAAAAAAAAAGTATGCATATGTTCATGGAGGTAACTGTTTTCTTTTTATATTGTCATACCAATTTGCATTATAATCAGCAGTGTGGGAGAGTTCTCATTGCTCCACAGACTCACCAACAGTTGATACTGTCAAACTACTTCTCGCCAATCTCGTGGATCTCTCATTGTGGTTTTCCTCATCCTTCAGCTCAAATCAGTTTCTAATTTTCATTATTATTTATTGTTTCCCCATTTAAAAATGTTTCTTAATTTACAAAGTATCTTCTAGTTGTCTTTTGATAACTGATTTCTAGCTTTATTGCATTGCTGTTAAGATACAGGGAACTGTGTGGTTTTGAAGACTGAAAATTTGTTGAAGCTCTAATTTTATGAAAATTGTTCTATGAATGCTTGGGTAAATGTGTATTTTGCAGCTTTGTGGTGTTAAGATCTCTATTTGTCCTTCATTTGTTATATGTACTATTTAAATCTTCTGTGTTCTTTTTTCCCCCTGCTTGTTCTATGAAGTACTGAGAGAGGTGTATTCAAAATCTCTCATTACTGTGGCATTTTCTATTTCTTTTTATAGGCCATTTATATTTTTGAGGCTATGGTATTAGGAGATACAAGTATAGAATTGTCGTATCATTCTTGAGAAATAAGCTTCTTGTCATTATGCTCCCCTTCATCTTTAGAAATACTTTGTGCCTCAAAGTCTGTATTCCTTTTAACATGTGCATGGCCTGTCTTCTTTCCATGTTTTATTTCCAACCTTTCTATATCTTTATCGTCCTGCTGGGTCTCTCGTAAACAACATTTAGTTGATCTTTTTGCTAATTTAGTCTGAACATCTTTCTTATTAACCTAGAGCTTTTAGTCTGCTTACATTTGATTTAATTAATTTTCTCTTCGGATTTATATCTACCATATTACTTTTGTGCTTTCTAATTGTCTCAGCTCTTGTTTCTTTTGTACCCCTGCTCTGTGTTTCTTTCTCCATTATTTTAGATGCATGTAACATATTTTGTCATTCCGTTTTATCCTCTATTTATTGGAAGTTAGAGACTCTGTTTTATGCTTTTAATGGTTATCTTTGAAATGGCAAAGTGCATACTTCACTTACCAAAAACATTTTGATCATATTCTTACTCTCCTGAACAATTATTAGACCTTATAACACTAACTACATTTTTTCTTCTCCAGATATAGAGAGATATAAAAATATATATTTGCTATATATTTTTTTAGTTCTGTTCCATTCTTTTGACTTCACGAGGCATTATAATTATATAATCAGTATTTTTTTAGTTGAAGTACAGTTGATCTACAATATTGTGTTAGTTTCAGGTGTACTGCATAGTGAGTCAGTATTTTTGCAGATTATACTCCATTATAGGTTATTACAAGATAATGGGTATAATTTCCTGTGCTGTACGGTATAGCCTTGTTGTTGTTCTATTTTGTATCGGTATTAGATATAATACTGGGTGACTCTGGGCTTAATCTTTTGTCACCCACACCTCAGGAGGCCATGACAACTAAATTGAGTTGCTCTGGGTTCAGTAAATGTCCTTAGTTCAGAAGTCCTATTCATGCTCATCTATGTATCTCAGTTCCAGCCTTCACTTACGTTTTGGCCCAGTAACTACTAACTTTCTTTCCAGCTCCTTGATGCTTTACAGCTGTTTAGAATATTTCATGCAACATTTTTAGTTTCGTGTGTATGTATATGTTGTTTGTTTATTTATTTATTTTTATGGCAGGAGGGTCAGTCACCAAACCCTTTCTGCTAGATCACCAGAAATAAACTTGGCTTTGTTTCTTTTTATCCAGTTTCATTTCAGTCACTTTCTTAAATTTTGGGTACATCTGCTTCAACCACCTTTCAGTTGTTTCTTTCTTTCTCAACTCTGAGTTTATCTTAGTTAAGTTTCTTTTTTTTGTCTCCAATACTCATCTCCTTCTATACGTATCTCATTTGAGTCAAAAAGATAAAAAATAATGACCCTAACCAGGTCTAAAATGCATAAGAGTAATGACAGTGATGTACTTGAATAGAGCGGAAATTCATAAGCCATGATACGAGCATATACGAAGAACCGGTGCCCTAAACTGCTTAAAGTCCTTGAAACTGTCCGAAGACCCCTTCAGAATGTCAGCAAAAGTACCCGTGTACCTTTTTCATCTTCGCCTAATTTAACCTGCTTTTCCTTAAGTACCACCACTATTCAAGAGAAATAAAAAAATTCTGTTTTTTTTTCTGTTTTACTGCAACAATGTAGTTTTATGCTACTTTTCAATTGAAAATTCAGAGTGTTTGAGTTATATTTTGCCTATCTCCAGGAGGGTATTTTACAAACATTTGAGACTCCCCGCAGTCATCTTGTGTTTCAAACACCTAACCTACAGATGGTTCTCGAACCCATAACCTGTTTTGAAGATACCGACCTCATAACTTAGTTGACATTTTTTGTTAAAACAAAGTTATAACCGCGTTAAAGAACATTTAAAAGAAGATGTTTTCAGTCTCTACCAAGTAAAGATTAACTACTTTCATTTCCCCTCATTTCCTTCCAAACTTTATATACTTACGTAATTTAACTTAGGTGTAATTGTGGTAAATATACAATGCTGCACTCTCCTTTTGAAACCTTTTTAGTGTTCCATAAATACTCCTTCCTGTTGTTCAACAGTTTCTTGTCCATCATTTTCAGCGGCTGCCTACTATTCCACCAAGCTGACATAATTTGCTTAATAGTTTCCCTACTGTTGAACTTTGAAGCCATTTCAACATTCTTCCCATTATACTTTTGTAAGTGTGTTTGTGCATGCCTCCATTTTCTTCTTTTGGCTTGTTACTTAGGAGAAGTTTCCAGAATTGAATTTACTGGGTTGGAGGCTGGTAATATCGCATGGCTTTTGATACAGATTTGACCCTAAAAATATTGTACCAGTGAAAGTACCCTGACACCAACAGGTGGCGGGTGGGCTCATCTCCCTTGACAGCCATGTAAACATTATTTTTCTTTATTTTTTTCTGTTTGTTGAATAACGTGGATAAGTGGTGAATGTATTCAGCATGTTTATTGAACTCATAATGAGTTAGGCATGGTGCCCGGCGCTGTGGACCCTGAGAATAAAATGCGGTCATTACCTACGAGGGATTCACAACCTAGAGGGGTAGGTAAGGAGAAGAGAGGGTGCTGTAACAGAGGCCTGCGTACATTTCCACGGGAAGATAAATGAGGGGTAGATTAAATATATGAGTTTACTTCTGCTTTTCTGGAACATAGGCAGACTTCTCGTGGCAATCAGTTCCTAGAAAATGTGTTGGAGTTTCCCAGACTGACAAGGGACACCTCGTTTTGGTTTTTGTTTTAATCTGTGCTCCCTTATTTATTACATTCATTCTCAACCTGTTTGCTTTCTGTAGTTTCTCTTGCATGGACTACCTGCTTGTTTTATTGTAATTTTCAGTTGCATTAATAGTAATGTTTGTAGGAACTTGGTGTCATAATGAAGCGAAGCTAACACAGATAGTAATGTCACAAGAACCATTTGCTGGGAAAAAGGAGAAAAATGATCATAATGTTGAGGTGAATGTAGGCAAGCATGATTACCTAGCTCTGAAAAAAAGGTGATACTCCCAAGTTCACACTCAAGACAGGAAGAATCATTTTGATAATGACCTTAAACAAAAAGACATATATATGTACTTTCTTCATGAACGCATATTCAGCTTAAATATAATACTTAGTTTTAGAAATCTTTTTTTAAATGGCTGCACATGCAGCGTATGGAGGTTTCCCGGCCAGGGAACGAATCCAAGACACAGCTGTGACCTAAGCATGGCTGTGGCATCACCAGATCCTTTAACCCACCACGCAGGGCTGGGTATCCAACCCACTCCTCTGCAGCGACCTGAGCCGCTGCAGTTGGATTCTTAACCCACTGTACCACAGCGAGAACGCCTAGAAATCATCTTTTATAAGTCATTTATCTTTGAACTATGGCAGAATATTTCTGGCTCATGAGCTGGTTCATCATGAAATAACGATAAACAGTAGAAAAGGCATGGACTTTGGAGTGAGACAACCTGGGCTTAAGTCCTATTGGACCACACAGAGCCTATTTCTACCTTCTCAGAGCGTGTTCTCTCATCTGTTCAACTGGGGGGGTTAATCCTACCTACTCCTTAAAGACGACGTTACTGTTAAATTAGATGAAAGATACAAAGCGCTTGGCACAGCACGTGACACGCAGGAGACATTCAATAAACTTAGCCTTGGTTGTCATTACTGGGTTGGGAAGATAAGACACAATTCTAAGAAGGACTAATTCTGTTCCACCTTGGTGATTATAGCACAAATTAATTGAAGAATCCTGACAAGGAGAGCACTACCAAGAGGAGCAAAGCCATGTAATGAATACATAAGTCATCCGATAAAATAACGGAGAGGTAGCAGCTCTCAAACGCTTTGGGAGCAGAGAGTGGCCCCAAGGGGCTTCACTCTGTCACGCGGAACAAATGCAGAAGCCGGCAAGCCTACAAAGAGGTTTTTGCTTTCAATCAACCAATCAATTTCATGTTTCAAGTGTGCGCTTCAATGGTATCACCTTTCCATCTACAAACAGAAGCGCAGGAACATCGAAAACCAGATTCGCCAGGACTGGCCTTTAAGGGCCTCGAGCCCAAGCCTCACTTTCTAGCTGAGGTCACAGATGTCATCACGTGCTACTTAGTGGAGATTTGATTCAGAGGGGAATACAAAAATTAGACTTCCTTACTTTCTGGTCCGTTTCCATTAAATCAATAGTCTCCAACCTTTAGAACCACAAAGAGGTTGAGAGTTGGTTGGAAGCACCATGGCGCATTTGGAAAATGGACTGAAAGCAATTTCTGGGTGCATTTTGTAGTGGTTGTTACTAGGCGGGCATGAGTCCTTTTTGTTTAGAGTCTTTCAAGTATGTGTGCTCCGACAAAGGCTAGCACTAAAAGGGACATACATGTGAAGAGGCCACTTAGCATCATTCTCCCCGCTGCAGTGACACAGCCATTACTTTTCATTAAATAAGTAATATTCTGCCCAATCCACTTGCTCATCATTAAGGGCCATTAGTAGCTACTCTTTGTCATGCATAAACCCTAATGGAGCTCTATCAAGGGTTTTACTAAAGAGTTGCTAATTTTTGAAGGGAAATTCAGTAGTGCTGGAAGCGGAATTTAGATTTTCTTCTGAAGTTCATCTAAATATCCTTCGCTTTCCTGGGCAGGAAGAACCTCTGCTCTGGGTCCAACCAACACCACCCCCCCCCCCCCCCC
>PVHT020000015.1:36980013-37005304 GCA_004024745.2 Catagonus wagneri | reverse complement strand
GCCCCGTGTCAGACTTTGGTCAGAAGGGAGTACACAGATCTCTCGATTGAAAACTCAAAACACTTGCCTCTTTGGTCTTTTTGGACCTCAGTCTGTCCAATTTTTTTTTTTTTTTTTGTCTTTTTGGTGCTGCACCTGAGGCTTATGGAGGCTCCCAGGCTAGGGGTCGAATCGGAGCTGTAGCCGCCGGCCTACATCACAGCCACAGCAACGCTGGATCCTTAACCCACATGAATGGGGCCAGGGATCGAACCTGCATTCTCACGGATGCTAGTCAGATTCGTTTCTGCTGAGCCACGATGGGAACTCCAGTCTGGCCAATTTGAAGCCCAGGTCATTTAGAGTCCTCTTTTCTTTCTTTCTCTCTCTCTCTCTCTCTTTTTTTTTTTTTTTGGTTGTGCCCATGGCATGCCGAAATTCCCGGGCTAGGGATTGAACCTGCACCACAGCAGCAACCCAAGCCACTGCAGGGACAACGTCAGATCCTTAACCCATTGAGCCATCAGGGAACTTCCAAGGGTCCTCTTTTAAGCAGACACCAACTCTTCCTTGTTTGTTTCAATGCTTCCATAAGAGACCTTTTCCTAAGCCTGTTTGAAAATGCAACTGTAGAATGGATAGGTTTGAGCTGACTGGGACTTCAGGTTGTTTTTATTTCCTGACAGCAAATCTCTTTAGTTTAGTGGGGCAAGAAGGGTCCTACCTAACAGGTGTGGCGAGAAAGGTGGCTTACCTATATGGGCTCAGGTAAGAGCCAGAAGAGTCCCCTCCCCACCACCATTTCTCACTCATTGTATCTTCAGTCCATCCCGTTGGCTTAACTAGTGTCCTCTTCCAAATGGAAATTCCCCTCGATTTTGGAAAACTTGGTATAAATTGTTTGAGTAGATCATTCTGAAAGTTCTAGCATGGATATTGGTGCTATTTCTTGGCTAGAGGTTGAGAGATAAGTTGGACCAAATAGTAAGAAACCAGAGAAAATTAGGGCAGAAAAGCTTAAATGTTATTTTCATTAATAAGAAACCAGAGAAAATTATGACAGAGAAGCTTAAATGTTCTTTTCATTAATCAACTCCCAGAAAAGCAAAACTTGATTTTTCTTAGCCATCTGGCTGCTCATGAATTTAATTTTTGCTTTCTGCATAATAAATAATAGTCCAGTGGGTGACTTTGGAGATCTTGTTTCCTTTGCTGGGTTCAGGCTTAGAAGATAATCCTGATACTGTTCATTGTGTATTCTCAACACATGTAGACATGAAACCCATCAGGAGGCAGATGCTTTTTAATTAGCAGGGGCTTTGTATCAGCTTTCCTATCTCCCCAGCTAGAGCCCCCATGTCTGGACAGGTGCATCCTGTTGTGTGTTACAGAACAACAAAGGGGAGGGAGTCCAAGGGCAGGGACGCTTCAGACAATTATGACCCAATGAGTGGCTGCTTCCCTGCTCTCTGCCTCCTGCTGAATTCCCCAAAAGAAGTTTTCTTGAAGCAAACTGTAACTCCGGTTGCTTCATTCATTCATTCAACCAATATTTACTGAACACCTGCTCTGTGCTATGCACTAGGGTAGGCCCTGGACATAGAGTGCTGAACGAGGAGGGCTCACTAAGATCAAAGGCAGTTATTCATGAAACCATAAAGGCAAAATGAGAGCAATGTTTTGATGCCAGAAGTCTCGGGGAAATGATCCATGTGGATTGAATACCTTTTCCCCCCGACGGTGTTTCTTTTTTCTGCCTTTAAAGACCTGCCTTTCTGATGAAAATGGACTACCCCACTCTACGATGGAATCGTTAAGAAGGTGTCGCTGCCAACACTGCCTAGCAATTTGATGTGGCAAGGAGTGCCCCCAGAGCTGAGAGCTAGAAGTGTCATAGAATCCAGAGTCAGGACTACTGACACGTGTTATATACAGCGCATGAGCAGCTGGACTTGGCATACGGGGCCAGAGTGGGGCCATGATCTTCCTAGATCTCCATTTTACCCACTTGGCCAAGCCAGCAGACTCACTGAAGCCTGATATCTGGGACCATCCTGACCTAGAGTTGGGAGAGAGAGAGAGCAGTGAGCGAATAACGAGTAATTACACCTCAGGACCATAGCATTTCAGAGCTGATGTGATCCTCTACACACTGGACACCCACGGTATGGTTCCTGGAGCAGCAGCATAAACATCACCTGGGAGCTTGTTGGAAATGCAGAAACTCAGGTTCCACTGCAGATGTACTGAATTAGGATCTGCCTTTGAACTAGGTCCCCAGGTGATTCCTAAGCATATTAAATTTTGAGAAACAGTCTTCTGGATCAGTAAGTTTCAACCTTTACCCCGACACCCACACATTAGACGACAATTCTGTGTGGGACAGAAAACATTGTGATCACCAGTGCCCTCTCATGATTTAGCACAACTGATCTATCCTAGCCCCTTCCTTCTCTAACAAACATGACAAGGTCCCTGAACCATCTCACCCACACTTGGGGACCAGGGCTTGCTCCAGGTGACATGGGAAATAAATGAAGCTGTTCTAGAACATTCTCCTTCCATAGTCACATCTTTTGGGGCTCTTGGCCCTTTAGGTGATGCTCCCCCTTTTACTTGATTCCTAATGCTCTCTCACTGCCTGTTCTCTCCTCTAGCAAATAGGAGACCACTTGCTAAAAATGTCCCATGGTGTGTAACCCATTATTAGAGAATCTGTACATGAAAAAAAAAACCCCATAGGGATGACAAAACTTAGCCCAAAGGAATGATAGCTCAAGTTGGAACTTGAGCCATCAATGCTGACGGCGCTCTATTGGCAGTGGGGCCTCCAGATCCCACCCATAGCCGTTGGTCTGCTTCTCCCATAGATAAGGTCAGATCTGAGGAGCATGACACCTGCCTCTACCTTGCTTCGTAAGGGGATTAGTAAGGCAAAATTGGGTCACAGATGTTAAAGTGCTTTTGACACAAATCAAATCATCAGGTCTTTGATTTTGCTCAATGTAATATCGTCCTGCCTTGGGGTCATTTTCTGCCTCAACCTCTCCATCTTTCAAAATGAGAACACTGCACTCTTGCATTTCTTCGCAAGGCTTCCAGGTGAGAAGGAAACAATTGTGTTCATTGTAATGCCCATTAGATCAAAAATGTGTGAGATGGTTGCCCTAACTGGACCAATGGCATCTTGGAAGAACAGAGATTGTTTTCGGCCTGCATTTCAAATTGGTCTGGAGCTAAGCAATTCTCAGGCAGGTGAAAATTCGGCACCTTGGAACCAGACACCAGAGGAATGGACAGTCCTCCTGTGTTTCACGACTGGAGGATGCAGACAATTCTGCTTCGTTTTAAGAACAGACCCCATGTCATTTACTTGTTTTTTTTCTCTCAGAGCTAATCCAGATGCCTTCCGAGGACAAAAAAGGAGTGGCTCCATGGTACTGTTTCTGAAGGTCTGGTCTGCAGACCTACCCACGGCATCCGAATCCTGTGCTTGTTACAGATGCAGATTCTTGAGCCAAGCATCTTGTCAAACCCAGCCATCCAGGATTTCTTAGGGTGGGACCAAGTCAGCCACACATTAAACAGAAAGATGACTCTGGCAGACTAACATCTGTGACCCACAATCACTGGTGGGTTGGATTCCTCAGATATCACTGTAAGGCGGTGGTTCTCAACCCTGGCCTCTCCCTAGAATCACCTGGAGGACAAGTAAAGAAACACCCATGATCGGCCGTACCCCAGACCGATCTAATGAGATTTTCTTGGGCTGAGGCTCTGGCATCTGCATTTTGAAAGCTCTTTTGGTGATTTTTAGGTGTGCAGTCAGGGTTGGGGACCGCTAGGTGTAGGGCCGTCTTGGGATCCAGCCCCCACTCCTCCTGGGTTCACAAGGGAACTCATTCCTTAAGGGTACACACAGCACAGGCTCGCTGCCTCCTAGCCCTCCTCAAGCTTCTTTTCTGCTGATACGTTCAGATTCAAGAATATTAAGAGTACAATATTACTCAGCCATTAAAAGGAACGAAATACCAACATTTATAGCATCATGGATGGACCTAGAAATTATCATGCGAAGTGAAACCAGTCAGATAATTAGACAGCAACGCCCAATGCTACCGCTTACATGCAGAAACTAAAAAGACACAATGAACCTCTTTTCAGAACAGGCAATGACTCACAGACTTTGGAAAACCTTGGTTTTTCAAATAAGACAATCTGGGGGGTGGGGGGATGCACTGTGGGTTTGGGACACAAAATCTATCAAATTGAGTTATGATGATTTTTGTACACCTGTAATTGAAATAAAATTCATGAAGTTAAAAAAAAAAAA
Organism: Catagonus wagneri; assembly: GCA_004024745.2. Classification (NCBI taxonomy): domain Eukaryota; kingdom Metazoa; phylum Chordata; class Mammalia; order Artiodactyla; family Tayassuidae; genus Catagonus; species Catagonus wagneri. Next base: position 37,000,992 of record PVHT020000015.1, on the reverse strand, counting down.
AAGAGTACCTGCTGTGTGCTGGGTACTGAGGAAGTCAGCGATTAAGCAAAGAGGAATAGCCCCCGACCCCCGCCCGAGCTGACTCACTCGCTGGATCTTTGAAATAAGGCCCCAGGTCTCCCACACGCCAGAGAATTTCTTGTTCATGAGGATCTGTTGCTCTACCCTCCCCATCTCCTTGTTCAAAACATCTTTTTGTGTGTGTGCGTGAAACTTGGTAGGCTTTTTTTAACTTTTATTTTTATTAAAGTATAGTTGATTTATAAGACCTGATGTCTTATTTTTTAAATAATTCAGCCTTTTTTTTTTTTTTTTGCTTTTTAGGGCCACACTCGCAGCATATGGAGGTTCCCAGACTAGGGGTCGAATTGGAGCTGTAGCCTCCGGCCTACACCACAGCCACGGCCACCAGATCCGAGCTGCATCTGCGACCTACACCACAGCTCACGGCAACGCCGGATCCCTGACCCACTGAGTGAGGTCGGGGATTGAACCCGCATTCTTATGGATACTAGTCGCATTTGTTTTCACCGAGCCCCCATGGGAACTCCTCAACACATTCTTAAAATTAAAGTATAGCTGATATAATTTTATTTTATTTTTTTTATTTAAATGGTAATTAACTTCTTTTAAATTACTTAATGAATTTTATTATAATTATAGGTGTACAAAAATCATCACAACTAAATTTTATAGCATGCTGGTATGATTTTAAATGTATATAACTCACCATCAAATCTGATGCAAATTGGCAACTGTTTCAATTTCTCAAATACATGAATGTAGCAGGAACCATCAAATCATATTTAATATTCTAAGCCTGACACCCCAAATAGTTTGGGAGGGGATAGGATCTGATTTTGAAAGTTCCTAGAAGGCGTTGTAGTTCTTAAGCTATTTTGGCCTATGTGAGTTTCTACCCAGATCCTGAAGACCTTAGGGTATGACTTACAAACTGTTTTGTGTCAGCCCTGAGGCGCTGGCCTGGGTTAGCACGTGACCGCGGCAGAGTGGCGGTAGGCGGACAAGCCCTGACTCACCCGAGGGGAGGAATGAACTGCTCTTCCCTTGATCAAAAAAACACGCCTTTATCTTTGAATTCTGTGCCTGCAAAAAACTCTTCCTTAAACTCATTTTATTGGATTCTCTCTGGAGATAACACAGTTTGTAGACAACTCTTCCAGTTCAGGCTAACGTATAGAATAATGCGTAATCTACCTCCCTCCTATAAAAGGGCTTAATTAAAGTTAGGATCGTTCTCTTTAATCGGCTGATGCAGAGCACAGGGCACGGCCATTAGACGGCTCAAAGCGTCAAAATATGATGTCTTTAAACTGGCCGCCTAGTTTTCAACATGTTAGCTTTTGCTTCTTTCCCTTCCTGTAATAATTTACTCTTTTTATAATTTATCAGCTAATAAATTATTTGGGAACTAGGGTCATCGCCTACCTAACACCAAAATATAGTCTCTTGCAAAAAAAAGAAAGAAAAAGGAAGAAAAAAAGGAAGAATGTTTTCGATGACTATGACCTTGTCTAACTTGACATTTAAAGGAGTCACAAATGAAGCTCTCCCATTTCATCTAGGGAATCTGTATGCGGTCATTCCTACTCTGATCTGGCCAGCCTTTCTGAATTCTGGCTCTGCTAGAAAAACATTTTTGTATTTTTTTTTTAACCCTAACTTGGAAATAGCGAGTGCTTGCCCAGAAGAGATAATTTAAGCTCCTACCTTCTCATTTAATGTTAAAGCACTTCCCTTTTATATATACCCATTTTAGGGAATGGTTACAATTTTAATTAGCAGCAATTTGAAATTCCTCAACTACTCAACGGAGGAAAGGTGACATTAATGCTTGACTGCAGAAGTAATGGGAGACTGCGGCCACAGATCCGGGCATATTTATAAGCTGAGCAGAAGGTCCCTTGGGGCGAGCCAGCACCCAGGAATATGCAGGAGATGAATTCACCTAGCTCAGGACAAATCGTAGGGAACTTATCTGAAAGTCCTTAGAACATCAGGCAAAGGGATTATTTTCCCTGTTTACAAATATGTTATAACAATGATTAGCCTTTCTGCTTCCGCTTACTTGATTATCTCTGTTACCACACATGGTAGGCAGCAGTGGCAGAGAAGCGAGTTGTTCAAGAGCAAAATGAACATTCTGAATCCCTAGATGGTCAATTATAAACGTGGTGTGTGCCGGTGGCATTTTTCTTAACAGCTTTATTGAGATACAATATAGTTCACGCTACATACGTAGAATGCAGTCCACCCATTTAAAGTGCGTAATTCGGGAGTTCCCGTCGTGGTGCAGCAGAAACGTATCTGATTAGCATCCACGAGGACGCAGGTTCAATCCCTGGCCTTGCTCAGAGGGTTAAGGATCTGGTGTTGCCATGAGCTGTGGCGTAGGTCGCAGATACGGCTCGGATCCTGCATTGCTGTGGCTGTGGTGTAGGCTGGCAGGTGTAGCTCCGATTCGACCCCTAGCCTGGGAACCTCCATATGCTGTCAGTTCAGCCCTAAAAAGCAAAATAAATAAATAAATAAATAAATAAATAAATAAATAAATATTAAAAATCGTTGCAATTCTCCCTTAAAATAAAAAAAAAATAAAGTGTATAATTCAGTCCTTTTTGATGTAGTCACTGAGTTGTATAGCCATCACCATTGTCTGACTCTAGAACATTTTTATCACTCCCCAAAGAAACCCCACACCCATTAGGCAGTAACTTTCCTGTCTCCTCACCCCTCAGCCCCTGGCAACCCTTAATCAATCTACTTTCTGTTTCTGTAGATTTACCCATTCTGAATATTTCTGATAAATGGAATCGTACAATATGTGACATCTTATGTCTGGCTTCTTTCCCTTGGCATAATATCTTCAAGGTGCATCCTTGTATCAGCACTTCATTCCTTTTTATGGAGGAATAATATTCCAGGGCATGGCTATACCACATTTTGTTTATCCATTTACTCGTTGATGGACATATGGGTTGTTACTGCTTTGGGGCTACTGTGAAAAATGCTGCTCTGAACTTTTATGTACAAGTTTTATATGGAGAGGTTTATTCAGTTATTAAGCAGCAGTGCTGGGAGTCAAACCCAGGCCTCAATGACTCCAAACTTTGGCTCTGTCCATGCACACTTAGTGTCTCCTACCACAGAAAACAGACTCTGGATTTCAAAAGCCTATTCTCTGTGGCCATATACTATGGAAATGGTCTTGAATTTCAAACATTTTCATGTATAAGTTGCATCTCTCAGATGTTCTCTCACACTTAGGAGCAGCACACAAAACCTCTGTCACACATATAGTGTACCCTGATTTTTATTTGCTATTTTTTGTGACTATAGTCTGATAAGTTTGGTTGGCATACTTGATTCTTTTTTTTTTTTAAATTACACGTTTTGTGTATTTATTTATTTATTTTGTCTTTTTAGGGCCACACCTGCACAGCATATAGAGGTTCCCAGGCTAGGGGTCAAATCAGAGCTGTGGCCACTGGCCTACACCACAGCCACAGCCAGATCCGAGCTGTATCTGGCACCTACATCTCAGCTCAGGGCAACCCCAGATCCTTAATTCACTGAGTGAGGCCAGAGATCGAACCTGTGTCCTCATGGTTACTAGTCAGATTCATTTCCGCTAAGTTACAATGGGGAACTCCCTTGAGCCACGATAGGAACTCCCTCGATTCTTTATGAAACTCTATCATTGAGTGTTTTAGACCAAGATTGGTCACCTCACCGTGTATGTCGGAGGCAAGCAGAGATGACTTTCAGCTACTTTAAGCATGGAAAACAAGGCTGAAGGACTGAAACAAAAGAGAGCAATAGAAATTCAAGGGTGATGTGCCATTTACTGTCAACACTTTATGAGATAAGTTTTGATTGAGGAATTTACTGTTTTTCAATTCACAGAGAATCTAATTGCATCATCCAGGTGGTTAGCAAGGGTTACTGGAAAGGCTCAGAGACTTTTTAATGCTTAGATACAACATCTCTTATGCCTCCTCTCTGATACCACTGAGTATCTTGGCCTGATTCTATCAAGCGGTAATGGAGCTGGTTTATGATCCCTGAAGCATGGCCGGAACTGCCAGACTGGGCAGAAAGAGTTTGCTTTGACATAGATCATTGCACTCACCTAGCACAGATCTCATTCTTTTTCTGTCTAAACAAGAAATCATCCCCGGCCACCTCCATTGTCACAGGCCACAAATCTGTGCTCTTCTAAGCTACTAAAGGGCACCCTTCCTTTTTTCTCCTCAGATTGTGTTTGAGGTAGAAACATGAGTGGCAGAGCCAGAATTCAGTGCCTCGTCTGACCCCAAGTTCCATAAGTTGCCTCCCAAGTTCAAATCCATTGTTGTTCTTGCAAGGCAATGGAAATGGTCCCCAAATTCTAACATTTCAGTGTCCAAAACACCTCTCCCTTGTGGCCCTTTCATTCCAAGAAGCAATGGAAAAGATCCTCCATGCTTTTCTTTACCATGAAGATTATATGTCATTCAGAATAATGTTCATTTTACTAACCACAGCAATAAGAGATTTACCTAATCACTTTCCTTGAGGACTCTTCTAGGAGAATTGCATAGGATACTTCATCTAGCTTGTCGTTAATTGCAGAGAAGCCTTCCAGCCCAAACGTCAATATATCTCTATCTAAAGATGGAAATGCTAACACCTTATTCCCTCCCTCAAACATCAGTGACGTGCCTGCTGTCACTCCTCATCTTCTAGTCTTAACCAGCTTCGGCTGTCTTTCCTGAACTGGAACAAAGAGTTCAATTTCTTTTGATTCTGAGTCTATATGCAGTCCTCTACACGCCACCTACAATCAGATGTGTCTGTTTTCTAATAAAGACCTTGCAGTTACAGGTCTAAAATGGAGATGGTGGGAGTTCCCATTGTGGCGCGGCAGAAACGAATCTGACTAGTATCCATGAGGTTGCAGGTTCGATACCTGGCCTCGCTCAGAGGGTTAAGGATCCAGCGTTGCCGTGAGCTGTGGTGTAGGTCGCAGACGTGGCTCAGATCTGGCGTTGCTGTGGCTGTGGTGTAGGCTGGCGGGTACAGCTCTGATTCGACCCCTAGCCTGGGAACCTCCATATGCCGCGGGTGCAGTCCTAAAAAGCAAAAATAATAATAATAAAAAAATGGAGATGGTGGTCAAAGATAAGGGAGGTGGAATTTCAACCTTTTGATCTCTCAAATGATGAGGAAAATGATGTGATGCTTGTAGGCATCACATAACTGTCAAAAGTACATGAAACCAGCTCTATAACGTGTGATGCATTAATTTGTTCAACAAATATTTAATGAGTGTCTGCTGAGTGTCAAGCTCTACTTTACATGCTGGAAATACACCAGTGAACTAAAATGACAGAGATTCCTGCTCCCACGGAGCTTGTATTCCAGCAGGGAAGGAGAGACGATAAACAATATGCATAGAAATTACTAAATGATGTTAGCGGATTATAAATGCTATGGAAAATTTAACAAAAAGTAGAATAAAATCAAGGCGTTTTGTAGCGCAGTTTGGGTTGGGTAGGTTGCTCTATAAAACAGGTAGACCTTACTGAGAAAGGGGACACTTGAACGAAGACCTTAAATAAGGATGGGGGGATTAGTCGTCCAGGTACCTAGAGAAAGAATATTCCAGGCAAAGGAAGAGCTAGGAGCAGTGCAAAATATATCAAATTTGCATCCAGACAGAACAACCAAAGCCTATTCAGACTACGTTAAAGTCATCACTGCCTTTGCCCCTGTTTGTATATATTTAGGTGTCCTCTGCCTATATTCCTTTAAAAATTTTAATTGAAGTATAGTTGATTTACAATATTGTGTTAGGTTCTGGTGTATAGGACGGTGATTCAATTATACCTATACATATATTATATATTCTTATATATTATCTAAATTTTCATATATGTAATATATATTCTTTTTTTCAGATTCTTGTCTATTATAGGATAATACAAGGTATTAAGTAGAGTTCCCTGTGCTATACAGTAGGTTTTTGTTACCCATCTGTTTTATATATAGTAGTGTGTATATTTAATCCCAACCTCCTAACTTATCCATCTCCTCTTTTTCTTCTGGTACCCATAAGCCTGTATTTCTAATTATAAAAATCTCAGTTTGTTTCTGAAGCTCCTACCTAAAAGGCAGTCTCCTTTATGGACTATGCTATCTTCAAATGACATCTACATAGAAAGAAATATGTCTTTTAAGATTTTTTTTATTGAGATAACTAACATTGCTTTATAACATTATATGTTTCATGTGTACAACATTACATTTCTGCTTGTGTAAATCCTACAATATACTCACCACGAAAAATTGTATTTCTGTTTGTCACCATACAGTTGATTCTCTTTACCCATTTTGTGCTCCCCCACTCCACTGCCCCTTCCCCTCTGAGAATCACTACTCTGTTCTCTGTATGTGTTTTTGTTTGGTTTGGTTTGTTCACTTAGTTTCATTTTTTTTTACAATTCCACATATGGGTGAAATCATACATTTCTCTTCTCCATCTAACTTATTTCATTTAGCATGCATGATACCCTATATGTCATATCTTTTTTTTTTTTTTTTGGACGGCACTTGCAGCATATACAAGTTCCCAGGCTAGGGGTCGAATCAGAGCTACAGCCACCGGCCTACACCACAGCCACAGCAATACAGGATGCAAGCGTGTCTGTGACCTGCACCACAGCTCACGGCAATGATGGATCCCCAACCCACTGAGAGAGGCCAGGGATCGAACCCGCATCCTCATGGGTACTAGTTCGATCTGTTTTCACTGCACCACAGTGGGAACTCCCTGTATGCCATATCTTCTTTATCCATCTGTCTTTTGATGGGCACTTAGGTTGTTTCCCTATCTTGGCTATTGTAAATAATGCTGCTTATGAACATAGGGGTGCCTAACTTTTTGGGTTAATGGGATAGTTGGGACATATAGTACTTTTGAGGATTCTCTATGCTGTCTATTCTCTATCCTCTATGTTCTCTATTCTCTATACTGTAACTCTCTATTCTCTAGATTTTTTGAGGATTCTCTATACTGTCTTCCATAGTGACTGCACCAATTTCCATTTCCACCAGCATTGTATGAAGTCTCCCTTTTCTCCACATCCTCACCAACACATTATTTCTTGCCTTTCTCACATAGCCATTCTCTAGGTCTGAGGTAATATCTCATTGTGGTTTTGATTTGCATTTCCCTAATAATTAGTGATACTAAGCATATTTACATGCGTCTGTTGGTGGTCTGTATGCCTTCTTTGGAAAAATGTCTATCAACACTCCCTGATTACTAACTGTATTACAAAGCCATAGTATTTGAAACGGCATGGTTTTGGCAGAAAAATGGATACTTAGAACAATGGAACAGAATGGAAAGCACAGCAATAAACTCACACATATATGATGATTAATTTACAACAAAGGAACAATAACATACAACAGAAAAAGGATAGTCTCCTCAATGAATGGTGTTGGGAAAACTGGACAGCCACATGTGAAAAAAAAAAAGGAAACTAGACCACCATCTCACACCATATATAAAAACCAGCTGAAAATGGATTAAAGACTTGAATGTAAAACCTGAACCCATAAAACTCTTTAAAGAAAATATAGACAGTGCATTTGCTCTTTGACATTGGTCTTAGCCACATCTTTCTAGATATGTCTCCTCAGGCAATAAAAACAAAACCAAAAACAAACAATGGGACTACATCAAACTAAAAAACTTCTGCACTGGGGGGTGGGGGGATGCACTGTGGGTTTGGGATACAAAATCTGTAAAATTGACTTGTGATGATTTATGTACACCTATAATTGAAATAAAATCCATTAAGAAAAAAAAAAAACTTCTGCACAGCAAAGAAAACCATCAACAAAATGAAAAGAAATATGTTTTTGAAGCAAAAGTGCCCATGGCCAAGTGTGTTGAGTACTCAAACTCTTACTGTAGCTCATAAGGGAATTGCTTGAAACTACATTTTTCAGACCATTAGGATCTTTCCTACCCGTGTCGTGACTGCACTTCTAAAATTCTCGGACACTCAATCACACTTTTTTTTAAAAAATTTTCTCACACTCTGAAACAGGTAGAGCAAGCCCAGAGTTGGCTGCAAGAAATTCTGAACCAATGCAAAATTGAGGAGCCGCCCTTCTCTGTACTGTGTCATGCTTTCTACGCAGTTTTCCTCGGGCTCACTTATCTGCCTCTGCAATCTGTAGCACCACTCTTTCCGTTTCCAGAGCAGTAATTATTATCTGTCTTCTACTTGCCTCTGGGGGTGCATGCTGCCTCTTCCTCCCCTGCCTCCTGCCTCAGGTCCTTAAGCTACTTGGAACTCTGGTTCTCTTAGCTTCCACTATATGCCTCCTTGTGAACGCCTCATCTCTGCTTTCCATGGACCTAGTCTGCCCACCTACCCCAGAGTGTCATATATAAGAAAGAATCACTAATTCAAGGTCTTGGACATTTACTCATACGTTTTCTTCTAGGTTTCTTATCATTTTAGCTCTTATGTTTAAGTCTTTTATCCATTTTGAGCTAATTTTTGTGACACACAAATTATAAGCAACAAAAGAAAAAATAAATTGAACACTCAAAATTAAAAGCTTTTATGCCACAAAGAACATCAAGAAAAATGAAAAGACAGCTCACAGAATGGCAGAAAATATATGCCAATCATAAATCTGATAAGAGACTTGTATCAGAATATATAAGGAACCTACAAATCAACAATAAAATGACAACTCAATGTTAGTTTCCTTAATGACACTAAGGAAAGGAAATACAACTGAAAACGACAACAAGATATCACTACACTTCCACCAGAATGGCTACAATAAAAAAAAAGGACAATAACAGGTGTTAACGAGGATGCAGAGAAATTGGAACCATCAAATACTGCTGGCGGAAATGTAAAATTTGCCACTGCTGTGGAAAAAAGTTTGGCAGCTCCTCAACGAGTCAAACATACAGTTACCACATGACTATGAAGCCCTTTCCTGTTCCTTCTTAGTCTTTCTCTTGTTGATTCTTGTCCACACTCTCCCCAATGGCTTTTTTTTTTTCATTTTAGGGCCGTACACGTGGCCTATGGACGTTCCCAGGCTAGGAGTTGAACTGGAGCTGCAGCCACCGGCCTACACCACAGCCACGGCAACATCTGAGCTGTGTCCGTGGCCTACACCACAGCTCATGGCAATGCCAGATCCCTGACCCACTGAGTGAGGCCAGGGATCAAACCCACATCCTCTTGGACACCATGTCGGGTTCTTAACCTGCTGAGCCACAATGGGAACTCCTCAACAGTTATTTTTAATCTCCATGCAACTCATGGCTCATATGTTCTCCTGACCACACAACTCTCTCCTTCTCTTGTCTGCCTGTGTTCTGAAGGAGATGGAAGTAATACAGTATGAGTTTTCGATGCATCCTCTCCCTCTCTCTTTGTGTGTCCTCCAAGACATTCCCTTATAGCTCAAGGATATTGATGTTGCTCCCCCAGCTGAGTATTACACTTTCTTCAGCTCGTGGTCAAACCCCTAGATTAAGTAGTTGGTAACTACTCCATTGAGTGGTACTTTCACCAGGCTGGACAGAAGGTAGATGATGAGGCTCATTTGGTGAGAAGGAGTGCTCTCTGTCTCCGCTGCCTTTACTTTTCACCATCTTATTCTCTCTTGAATCCATGCCCTTTGGCTTCCTCCTGCAACATTCAACAATTTTTTAAAAAAGATATCCAGTGATATTTAAAATCTTGAAGCCATAACCTTCTCTTCTAATTCCATCCTCCTCTGTAACTTCACTATAGGAAGTTAACACAAAAAAGTCTCTCCTTTGTGCCTTTTGTGACAACACATCTGGAATTTTCCTATACCCTTCCCTGTCTTTTTTTTCTTACTCTTACCCCATAAATATCACATTCCTCAAAGTTCTGTCCTATGGCTTTTCATCGTTCTCTTGTTCCCCTCACTTTCTCAAAGTATATATGCATTCTAGCCACTTCAATTGTCTTCTAGTTGTGGAACATTTATAACTCTTCCTGCTTACACCTGTCCTTCTTTCTGTGCTCAAGCCTATGTGTCAGCTGTGTGCTGAACACTGCCACTTAGATGCTCAACTGCTCCCCAAAACACACTTATTGAAAACACACCATTGCCTCTTTCCCTCAAAATGATCTCCTCTCATAAACTTTCCATTTCTATCAATGGCCCCACCACTTTGTCAGTTACATGGTCACAAATCCATTCTTTGCCTTGTCCTGCCCAACCACTCAGCCACCAAGCCCTGTTGATTCCAGTTCTTCTATTGAAATAAGACATCTCCATACATTCTTTTATTTCACTTAATACCATCACTATTTTATTTCTTTTCTACTTTAAAATGTTAACTTTTTACTTTTTAAAGTTTTATTGAAGTATAGGTGGTTTACAATGTGGCAATCATTTCTGCTGTACAACAAAGTGATTCAGTTATACATATACACACATCCATTCTTTTTCAGATTCTTTTACCCCAGAATATTGAGTGGAGTTCTCTCTGCCATGCAGCAGGTCCCCGTTGGCCCGTCGTTCCATATGCTGCAGTGACTACCCGCACTATTTTAATTTTAATCTTCCTGCAATAGTCTCCAAAGTATTTTCTTTCCTATAATTTCTCCCACATCCTTGTCCTCACTACACAAAGCCACCAGATTTTTAAAGAACATTTATTTATCCTTGCCACTTGCCTGCCCAAAGACTCTCTGCTGGACAAAGCACAAACTCTTGGTGATGCACTTAAGTCCACGTACTTTCTGGCCCCAACATACAGCACTTTGTTCATACATCTATTAAAGCTCTAATTCCATTGTTGAGTAATGATCCATTAATGTGCCTGTCACCCTCACTGAACTGAGTTCCTGTCCTCGTAGCCCTAGGCCTGGCTCATACTGCATGTTCAGTACACAGAAGTTAACTTGAATCACAGTTAGCTGTGAGAAGTCACCCGAGGGTGGAGTAGATGGGTGGGTGGTTCAGTATGGTACTTGTCCTTTGCATGAAGGAGCCCTTCTTTCTCACCGTTCTTCCTCCTCTACTTTTTCAAATGGAAAACAACACTTTAGATTTCAGGATTCCAGTTGGTTGCTGTGGATTTTATTACCTTGTTCGCTCTGGTACATGCACATCCAATTGCTTCCCACTTGACACCATAAATGTTCTCTCACAGCACGAGACTTCCAACGAGCGGTCAGTGTATCCTGACCAGAGGCCTGCAGGTACACTAAATGCCCACACCCACGAATGGCTCCCAGGAAGTCGGCCACATTCATGTTCCGCCTTTTGTCAAACGTTAGCCAATGTGACCATCTGCAACTCTGAAAATACTAATGACATTGCAGCCCAGATGTTTTTATAGACGTTGAGAGTTCTAGCTAATTTTTAAGGGCTCAATTACGGTGAGCTAAATTTACAAATGCTACTAGCAAAGGGAAAGAGAGAAATTTTGATGAAAAATTAGGAATGTAGTCTTAGGAAAAGTTCAATAACTTTGCAACCAATAGATTGTATTTACAGTAATTAGTTTAAACACCCATTTTACTGCAAATATATCTAAAAATGATAATAAAAAGATGGCATCCATAATACTCTTGCTCATGTACTTTTAACAATGGCTATAAATATAAATAGATGTGGGTCCTGATTTAAGAAAATCTGTCATAATAAAATTTGAATTTATGATATGGATAAATCAGAATAGGCAATTATTTATAATGAAGAAAGATTCTTCATTTACCCCAAGGGGTTGCTGATCCTATGCTTCTGTAGGTTTTGCTGGTATATTTACCTCTATTGTTTAAATAGCTTGTATCCTTCAAAGTATTAGTTAAGTGTGATATAGGATAAAATCTCTTATTCTTATGAATCTTAATTGTCATTTATCACTTTGTATTAGCTCAAAGTCATATGAAAGCTTTTGCTATTAGTAATTAATATTTCATTGAACAATCTTAAAAAACAAACAGATGTTTTCATTTGCCTCCATCGTTCCCAGAATAAATCTATAGGTAAAATGAGACTCTCCTCTATGATTGACTGTGATTTGTTATGTCATAAGCTTTCTTTTTATTTGTGTTTATCTTCTTAGTCCTAACAATATGGAAGTAGATGTTGCTATCTTCATTTAGTAAAGATAAAGAAGATAGATATTCAATAAAGATAGATCCAGATATCGGCTTTTGAATACCATTCTCCAATAAAAGAACCAGAGGTACTTGGAGAATCGGTACAGCCCATGCCTGGCTTCAAAAAAAGACATAGGAAGGTTGAAAAGGCATAGCAGCCAAACTGAAAGAGTGACCAGTGACCAAATACTGAATCATTTGAGAAACAAATGAATAAACATATTAGCTTATGACCCATAGAATAATACAAATATCCACTAGTCTATACTGACATAACTAAGTAAATGAATAAAGAAAGAAAGAATAGAAGGGAATTCCTTCCTACAGAGGAATTCCAGTGAATAAATCTGGAAGGAATAAGAGTGTAAAATCACATTAGAACAGCAAAGCAATAGTCATGGCAGGAAACATACACCAATTGATGCTAAATTAATGGGTAAGAGTTTGAGGAGAAGCAGGATAATGGCATAGTTCCAAAGGATTCTCCCCCAAGACATTTATTAATTAGAAAGGGGAAAAACAGTAAGTCTGTGGATAAATGAATAAACAGACAGTAACTTGATGAATTAATTGAGGTTAGAACTACTGTTAGTAAGATGTATTGATATCATGTGCCCCTTGATATGAGAAAAGTGTATTAATTCTGTGATATTCTCATTCAAAATCATTAAACTCAATTTAATGATGAGACAACACCAAAAAAATCAAAATTAAGGGAGATTTTAAAAAATAACTGACCAGTATTCTTCAGTAGTGTCACGGTCATAAAAAACAAGGAAGGACTGCAGAACTGTCACAGATTGGAGGAGATGAAAGAGACATGAAAACTAAGTACAAAGTGATTATATACAATTGCAGATTGGATCTTGGAACAAAAAATGACATTAATGGCAAAGCCGCAAAAATTTGAGTAAAATATGTATTTTAGTTAATAGCATTCTACTAATGTTAATTTTGTAATGATTGTACTATGGCTAAGCAATATGTTAACATTAGGGGAAGCTAGCTGAGAGTCTATGAGAATTCTCTGTACTGCTTTTGCAACAAATTATTTTGAAGAAAGAGGTTTAAAAAAAGATAAAGAAAATGAGGCTGGAACACTTAAGTAATTTACATAAGGACATAACTAAGTCGCTAGGAGAGCAGGGGAACAAACCTAAGTTTGCCTCCAACATTCAGTTTTTTCTCTTACTTCCCTGGCTACACTTGTCTTATGGTGGCCCCTCTTCCTCTACCTAGCCCTTATTTATTGCTATTCTTGCTGTTTCTATCCTGGGCTCCAGTCACTTTCCATTCCATACATGCTACCCTGGGACATGTTAACCCTCCCCATGGCTCCAGTTGTCAGCTGTATACTGAGGGCTCCCACCTCAATGCCTCCAGCTCAGCGCTCCTACCTGAATTCATACCCCTTGTTGCCAACTGCCTACTGGATCTCCACTTCAAAGTCCTGCTGGCATTTTGCTTCAAAGTCTACAAATTCAAAACTGATCTCATCATCTTTCTCCTCCACCAAACCTACCCAAACTGCTCCTCTTCCTCGTGTCACCACCTACCCAGTTGCCCCAGTCAGAAACCAAGGAGTCTCACTGAGTATCTCTCCCTCTCCTCCTTTTCCCTCTGCCCCCCTCCCCGCCACATAGATGGTTAATCACCAAATCCTTTTGATTCTCTCTCCTAATATCTTCTCATCCCTTCAATTAATTTCCATCTTTCACTGCCTCCTGTCTTATCTGAACCACTGTAATGCCCGGATAATTGGTCCTGCTGCATTTGCTCTTGCCATCCTTCCCAGTCCCCATCAATTTTTTGGACCCACAGCCAGAGCGATCTCACAATTTGCTTTCCCGCCTTATAATTCCTATAGGAATGATGTCCTAGCACCCTAAAACTAAAGCCTAACTCTATGGCCTGGAATGCCTTTCCTGACCCCCGGGGCAAGCCTTGGTCAGGGGCCCCTCTGTGTACTCCCTCAGTACCCTGTGATCAGTTATCCTGTCAAAACACTTTCAGTTTGAGATTTGACACTGGCCAGTTTATTTATCTCTCTCCTTGACTACGTTGAAGACTTTTGAAGGGTGGGGACATAATTATCTTGCATCTCCGGGGCCCATCTCAGTCCCACTAAATATTTGTTGAATGAAGTAACTCCTGCAGTGGTCTGTACTTATATGCTTCTGTGTGTGATCCTGGCTTGGATTGAATCGTCTTCATGGACCCATTAGTGGCAAAGTCTGAGGAGGCAAATGGTTGATGCTTCTGAACTACTTAAAATTGCTGGGCAAGGAAGCAGAAGGAGGATGATTTGCTCTCAAAAGCTGAGGGACTAACTCAGCGGGCCCCTACCGCCAGGATGAAGGGTTTAGTGAGTGTGGGGAGTTGTATATTTGGCACTGTGTGGAATCTTTTGAACTCCATACGAACACAGTATGTCAATACTTTCTTATTGAATTAGCAGAACTGAGTAGCGAAAATCTCCCCGGTCCTCTTCTCTCCAACTAAGGTTTTCCAGCTTCTCCAGCAAAGTGTCAGATATACCCCTCCATAAAAAAGTAAGAAATCATTTTGTAAAAAAACAATAATAGAAAAAAATTGATAACCAAGTTCACATCAGAAGAGTAGGAATTTTCCATTCCCCACCTCCAAAAACGACATCCAGTTATGTAATTCAAACTGTAGGAAATTGAATCTTTCTAGAGCTCTTATGACCATGCCGATGAGATTTTGTGATTGAGATACAGCAATGTGAGGAACTGACAAGTGACAAATTGTGTCAGTTGCAGTAATGAAGGCTGCATTAGCTTGTCACTAAATAGAAAGCTTCAAGGTAGAGTGTGTGTGGGTGTATTTTCATACACACAACCAAATGAAAATTAAATCAATTATCAGAATAATTCAAGCCCCAATTCCCCAAGGTTTGCTTCAATTAGATAATTGATGCAATTAGGTGAAAAGTTTTGGGGTAGATTTTTCTGGCCTGAATTATCTCAAATTACTTTAATTCACCACTTCACTTTGATTATGTAGACCTAGCTCATGCTTGAGTGTGCGTGAATTTAAGTAACTGTTACACTGGTAGTTCAGATCATTCCTTGCTATATGGTTATCATTTTTTTCTCCCATAAAATGTGCCCCAAACACTATGTTTATAAGCCAATTTCAGTGACAAAACCACCACTTTACAGAATAAAGGTGTAGGGCTTGCTGTTTAATGCGCGATGGGAAATAATTACTGGGAAGGAAGAGTTTAATGACACCTGGTCAGGAGTGGACATTTCTGCCTCTAGTATTTTCTTCCTTTTGTTGGAGAGGTTAAACTGGGGGACAAAGTTGAATTAAGGCAAATAGTATAAACTTTATATAGACTCGGTCTTAACTGAAATTGTTTTACATTGATAAGAACTTGCTGCGCTGTGATGGAAACACCTGGATTATCTTCAAGACAGATTCTTACTGGTCTCAACAACTGCACGCAGATGTCAATCAGGAAGTCACTATCAAAGGATTCTGAGAAGTGAGGAGAGTAGCCTCAGTCAGATTCTAGTGACTTGGAATTGAATAGAAATAGTGGCTTAATAAATTCGATTATTTTTTTCCTCAGTTCTTCTTCAGTACTATCTTAGATTATTGTCTTGGGAAGAGGAGCCGAAGGAAGAAAACAAGAATAAGATGTTTTGTGCCCCACACTAGGATATTACAATATCAGGAAGATAGGAGACTCTGGAGCCATTTAGTGTGGGAGCAAATAGTCAAGAAAAACTCACCCTGACTTGAATTTTCATAAAAAATAATACTGATTAAGCTATTATTGGACTATTGAGCATAGCCTTTTTTAGAAATCAAGGGGCTGTGTGGTACATTTAACAGATGTTTTAAACCTTGTAGCTATAAGTTATTTGGTATCAAAATAGGTACACTTCAGGCACTTGCAAATGTTATTTACAAGGAACTACAAGTTCCTTGATGGTAGTATTTAAATGATGTCACCAAGTCTCAAGAGTGGACTTTGTATAGCTGTCCACCACTAACCTTGGCTCAAAAGTAGACTAAGCAAAATGTAGAACGCACGTGTCCTTTGACTCCTCAATCCTTAGGCTAGGAATTTACCCCAGGAGATTTTCACCCAAAGGCAAAAAGGCACATGAACTTCATTGATCTCTTTTTTCATCATAATGAATGGTTATTAAAATGATAGTCATGAACATGATGCTGTGGAAGAGCATTTAGTGAATGGTGAATGTATGAGTGTTCATGGGGCTATTCTTGCCAACTTTTTGTATGTTTGGGGAAAAAAAAATCTAACAACGAAAAGCTGAAAGAAAAAAGATCACTAGGATTTGGCCTGGACTATATGTCACATCACAGGGTTTGCTGATTTATGAGGAGACCGATCACATTCCAACTGTGTTTAGGTATCAAGTGTTAACTGTAGAACTATCAATATCAGTCTGTCCAGCTACCAGTGGGAGAAATTTCACAATGGCACTCCGAATCTCCATTCCCCAAAGAGCACCTTACTCCATGGGCAGGCAGAGCTCATGCCAAATGAGGGTCCAGACTTTGAAAACATTTCCTACTCAACTCTAAATGATATCACAGGATTCAGAGGTGACAGAGAAGTTGCCTGGCCAAAATAATCACAGCCTTTAATTTGCCAGGCACCCAAAAATGGAATGTGATAATGTGCTATTTATGGAAAATAAAATGACAATGATGACATCTATGACAATGGAACCCATATAACTTATTCTTTTTCCAAACACAAGTATTTCAAATTAAAAAAAAAAAACTGAAGTTGCTTATGTGATAGGCCAAAAAAAAAAAAAGAAAGCCTCACTTTTGTCCCAAGTCCATAATTAGTAGTAAGATTGATGGTCATTTCATATATGAGATGGAAATTCACATATCTTCTTTTCTGAATTTATTTATGTTGTTTCCCTACTTTCTATTGGGATATTCATTTGCCATTTATTTGTTAGAGCTCTTTGTATATTATACGTAGTAACCCTTTGTTATATGTGACAATTATTTTTTGCTCAGTGTGATATTTACCTTGACTATGCTGTTTTTACTATGTATAAATGTTTTTCATTCTTATATATTTATATCTAACTATCTGTCATGGCTTCTGCCTTTTATGAAATCTTTGGGAAAGTGTTCTCCACTACAAAATTATAAAAATATTCACCTATAGGTCCTTCAAGTACTTTTAGTGTTTCTTTTCTTTTCTTTTTTACATTTAAATCTTTAAATTATGTGGAATTTATTTTAATTTAAGGCATCAGATATGATTTAGCATAACTCATCCCCAATGTCTAGCCATTTGTTTCAGTATCACTTATTGAAAAATTTTTCCTTTTCTCCCACCTTCAACATACCCTTTCTCTGTATGCCAATCAAAAGGAAACAGTTACTTTTTTTTGAAGAATACCAGTGTTCTGATGTGTAAGGACTGTAACTCACCCTTATATTTAAGTCCAATGGTAATTTCCCTCCCAAATAAAAATAAATTTTGTAATTTTCATGTAATAGTTGGGTCCTCTTCTAACACAGATGTAAATACAAATGGAAATCTAACCTTTTGTACAGAAGTTCAGGTTTAGATTAGATCATAGCCATATTAAAATTGTTTTTGGAAAGCCACTTTAGTATTATTGAAAATTCTGTTTGCACGCAGACATGTGAGTATTAGAGCATGCTCAGGGTTTGCACACAATGATTTTATATATACTTCAAGATTTTCCACCAACCCACAGGCTACCATATCATCAGCTACAGAATGTGACATTTAATTAATCTGACAATATATAAATCAACATAAACTTCTTGATGTGCCTAAACTCTGTGCAACCTCATCCTGGGAAAATAGCCAGCAATGTGGCCTTATCATATTTGTCGATGGGAATATAGGCGCCAGCAAATTTTTCAAGGTTTACTTTTTTTCTTTACCTACTAATTGACAAAATGAGACAGAACTCAATGCCAATGACAGACTAGAAAAATATAGTCTAGAATATCATGTGATGCAGAAAACTCCCCTGAGCCTGAGAGTAATAACACAATGGATCAACCCTACAAGAAAATTATCAGAGACCTTTTCTCTTTATCCTTAAGTTCCTTATTGACACTTTTGAGGTTATTTCTTTGCAAATATGCCATCACAATGCTGCTAGTTTTTATTTCTATAGATAGTGGTATTTCTGTGAAATGTTAACTGGATATAAAACTCTTGCATTTTTTTTGAATTTTTCTCATTGTGTCGTGGCTTCCGTTCTTCAGGTCTATATACCAGAATGAACGCTGAGCCGGGGGAATGCCTGACCTCTAGTCCCGGTTCTACGTTTTTCCAGCTTGTTCTGTATCCTTGGGCAAGTCAGCCCGACGCCTGGGCCTCAATTTTTTTCCATCTGTAAAAAGAAGAGTTTGCTGACATGAGGTTAGGATTTCTTTCAGTTTTAGTCCACATCTTAAGCTCACCCACACAATTGCAAACATTTATTTCTTTGCAGAAACTGCCTACAGGTAGACGGGCAGGTTTTGCCATGCATGTTAAATGCAACAAGCACACACAGATACGGGCTATGCACCAACATGCTCTAACGTGACTTTATGGATGGTACGCAATGTTCCCTATCAATTAAAGAATGACTGATTGATTGTTACTGAGTTTGATAGTCCCACACAAAGCAGGCTGAGGAAATTCCCAAAGGCTTGGCTCTCCTGCTTTCAAAGTGCACAAAGTACAGGCTGCACCCTATGCCACCGGGCGTATGTCCAACTGACTTATGAAAAATCATAATCTGATTTTTTAGAGAGACTCTAAATGGTAATATTAGATCAGACAAAGCCAACGCTTCCCAAAAATCCTTAATTATTTTTCATACTTAATTTCAAGACATTGAAATTTTTTTTTTTTTTACAGATGAAGAACTATGCATTAGTATAAGAGTCTAGGAATCTACTGTTCCTATTAAAATGAACAAAAATAGGATAAGATTGACTCGATTTTTTCATTTTTAAAATTTTATTGAAGTATAGTTGATTTACAAACTCGTGTAATTTTTACTGTACAACAAAGTGATTCAGTTTTGCATATACACACAACCATTCTCTTTCAGATTTTTTTCCCACAAAGATGATCACAGAATATTGGGTAGAGTTCCTGTGTTATATAGTAGGTCCTTATTGGCCAATCATTCCTTATATCTCAGTGTGCATTTGCGAGTCCCAAACCCCCAATCCATCCCTCCCCCGCAACCCGTCCCCTTTGGTAACCACAAATTTTTCAAAGTCTGTGAGTCTATTTCTGCCCTGAAGATAAATTCATTTGTATCCTTTTTTTTTTTTTCAGATTCCACATAAGTGATATCATATGATGTTTGTCTTTCACTTGACTAATATATGGAAAAGAATGTGGGTGGTGGGCTTGAGGAATGACCAGGGACCAAACCTGGCTACAAAGGTGAAATTGCTTGTCTTCATCTCTATTACCTTTCCAAATTCTCCATCTTGTACCCCAAGATGAGATGTTCATAGTTAATTTACAAAGAGCAATTCTAGGATACTCATATAATATTAGATCGTTGGCTTTATAAATTTGAAGTCTGACATATTAAGCTCTACTTAGATCCTTCCTTATAAATCGAAGTAGAAGTTTTGTGACTCCAGAGTATGTGACCTTCAACAAAAGAATTCCTCTAAAAGAACTCTGGGCTGTAGAATTTGAGTCAGATGTTATTTTTGCATCTGCTCCTATCTGGTACTTTGAGAACACCGCCTTTTTTTTTTTTTTCTGGGGCCAAACATGGGGGCAATGAAGATGTTTCTAGCAAAGCCTGGGTGTCTCTGTATCTGCAGAGGCGAAAGAAAGAACTGTAACCTTTGCCAGCTACGTCAGGCCAAAATGTACCCATGCTTAACTATGCAGGAAAGCAAAATGGATTTGAATTAGATATTTCATGAACCTTAGGAAGCTGCCTCACTTCTTGATTTCTTAATATTCACTAATACAGTTGGTAACAGGCTGGGCCTGCACATTTAGCGGTTTTCTCTGCCATATCTAGAGCTAGGACCTGACTTGTTCTAGTTAGTCTTCACAACAGCTCTACAAGGTATGTATTAGTGTTCTGATTTTACATATTAAAAATGAAAACTGAGGTTCAGCTAGGTTGCAAAGCCTGCCCAGGATTAACCAGTTAGGAAGTAAGACAGCCAGAATTTTTAACCCAGGTGTATTGAACGCCTGGCCTCCGCTGCAGGACTTGATACTTAGCTATGATAGAAACTTTAAAAATATATCTTTTACATAGACTTGCACAGTCTCTTCTCTGATGGGAAGAAAACTGATGTAGCAATAGGATCATATTACAGTAACGGGAGGTATGGGCTGAGAAGGGGAAGAGGCAGCTCAAATATGTGAGAACATTCCTCGTCTTAAAGTTCTATGAAAAACCACCTCATCGCTTTGATTGAACCATCTGCACATGATTTTTCACATATTAAATGCACAATGAATATTTCACCAATAAATAAAACACACTTACCTCAAAAGGCTTTTTCAGTCTTATAAGACTAGAACTTTCGACAAAAAACAGGGCAAGATGGCGGAGGAGTAAGAAGTCGCGCTCACCCTCTCCCACAAATACATCAAAAAACGCATCTAAATATAAAACAAGTTGGACAAATCATCATCTGAATGCTGATCAATTTAAACCTCCCAAAACTGCAAGAAACCCTTGAAATAACTGGGTAGAACAAGTGAAGAAAAAAAAAAAAAAGG
>PVHT020000015.1:36968999-36979013 GCA_004024745.2 Catagonus wagneri | reverse complement strand
TCATTCGCAGCAACATGGATGGAATTAGAAACCCTCATACTGAGTGAAGCAAGTCAGAAGGAGAAAGACAGATGTCATATGAAATCTCTTATAACTGGAGTCTAAAACAGTGCACAAATGAACATCTCAACAGAAAAGAAAATCACGAACTTGGGGAACAGACTTGTGGTTGCCAAGGGGGCGGGGGAGGGTGGGGGAGGGGTGGGAGGGAATGGGGATAACTAGTGCTTTAATGATGCAATAGCAAGGAGCTCCAACTGTATTGCACGGGGAACTATATCTAATTACATGTGACAAATCCATATATGTACATGTAATCGGGTCACCACGTGGTGCAGTTGGAAAATCTGACAGAAATCTGTAAACCAGCTATAATGCAAAAATAAATAAAAAGAAATCACAGTTTCAATTTCAAACAAAAAGAAGAACAAGTTCTACAGCCTTGGTTTATGCAGCCAGAGCTGGGCAGCAACAAGGAGAGCGGGCTGAGGAACCGGCAGGGGTCCAGGAAAACCTCTGTTCCATCCCCTGCTTGAAGGTTGTTTCATTATTAAACTCTCGCTTTCAACACACTTCCTGAGCAATGGAAGAAAAATGTCCTTGCAGTTGCTCTGCCGCCCGTGCTGGGGAACACGGTCGGGGCTTCTCTCGGTGGGAGAGGTGTGGCCCCTCCTGACTGTGGAATGCTTCGGAGACTGAGGAAGACAGAGACTTTACTTGTCCAAAAAAAAAAAAAAAAATCCTGGTGGGACTGGCTGTGGAATTTCCTCCATAGCAGCATCTGGGAGATTTGCTCCCCTCCCATTGTTCTCCTGGTCTCCTGTCCACCTAATCCTCTGGCTCCCCCACATCCTGTTGCTGTGTTGCCAACAATTCCACAGGCTCTGGGACACTGATTTACTGAAACCTGTGCTCATCCTCCACGCGCTTGTTTAGGTTTTGAAGGAAATGTTGCATTGAGCTTTGTAATCAAGAGATGCCCGGTTGAAACTCAACATGTTCACAAACATTCTCTATTTAATGTATTTCTATCTTTCTACAGATGCCTGGCCTCACACTTCCCTTGCAGCCCAGCTTCCTTTCTCTCATAAGATCTTATCCTAGAGGCTGACTCACTACTTTGATGTAAGTCAGTGTTCTTAGAATTATCTTATTCTTTCCAAACTTAGCATCAAAACCAGTGCCCCGTACTGCTCTTTTAACACTTGAAGTGCCCATCAGATGCTGTGAACACAACGTTAAAAGCCTTATTATCAATGGAAATCTAAGGGTTCAATCATCAGAGAATCCTGAGGATACATGAGACCTTAGTTTTGCTGCTGGGCAATGTTTTTCAGAGGTCTCAGAGCAACAACCATAGTGGAGCCAATGGCCTATTGAAAATGGCCACTGGATGAAAGAGGCCCTAGCTCTTTCTTCCTAGTTTCTGATCCTCAGCTATGATATTTGAGGGGTGTCTCCTCACTTTGTATCTTGGCCTCTCCTGGTGACCTCTGGATATGGACCCTTTCCAACCTGTCATTAAAATGGCATGGTGTAAAGAAGACATAAGGATAGCCAGTAGGCACATGAAAAGATGTTCAACATCACTAATTACTAGAGAAACCAAATCAAAACTACAATGAAGTGTCACCTCACACCAGTCAGAATGGCCATCATTAATAAGTGTACAAATAGCAAATGCTAGAGAGGGTGTGGAGAAAAGGGAACCCTCCTACACTGTTGGTGGGAATGTAAATTGGTACAGCCACTCTGGAAAACAGATGGAGTTTCCTCAGAAAACTAAATATAGAACCACCATATGATCCAGCAATCCCACTCCTGGGCATATATCTGGACAAAAGTATAATTCAAAAAGATGCAGGCATCCGTGTGTTTATAGCAGCACTATTCACAATAGCCAAGACATGGAAACAACCTCAGTGTCCATCGACAGATGAATGGATACAGAAGATGTGGTACATATACAATGGAATACTACTCAGTCGTAAAAAGGAAAGAAATTATGCCATTTGCAGCAACATAGAAGCAACTAGAGATTCTCATACTCTAAAATAAGTCAGAAAGAGAAAGACAAATACCATATGATATCACATATTTGGAATCTAAAATATTATATAAATGAACTATCTACAAAATAGAAACAGACTCACAGACGTCGAGAACACACTTGTGGCTGCTGAGGGAGAGGGAGAGGAAGTGGGATGGATGAAGAGTTTGGGGGTAGTAGCTGCAAACATACATTTATTTATTTATTTATTTGTTTATTTATTTATTTATTTATTTTTATTTATTTTTGCTTTCCAGGGCCTCACCCACGGATTGATTGCCAGGCTGGGGCTCCAGTCGGAGCTATAGCTGCCAGTCTACACCACAGCCACAGCAACGAGGAATCTGAGCCAACTCTGCAACCTACACCACAGCTCACAGCAATGCTGGATTCTTAACCCAGTGAGCAAGGCCAGGGATCAAACCCCCAACCTCACGGTTCCTAGTTGGACTCATTTCCGCTGTGCCACAACAGGAACTCCAAGATGCAAACATTTAGAGCGGATAAACAACAAGGTCCTACTGCACAGCACAGGAAACTATATCCAATCTGGGATAGACCATGATGGAAAAAGAATATATATATATATACACACACACACACACACACGCATATATACATTACATGTATATATATAATATGTACACATATACGTATGAGTCACTCTGCTGTACAGCAGAAATTTGCACAACATTGTAAATCACCTATACTTTAATACTTTTTTTAAATACCATGGTCTAAAGACCATGGACCATACGTACAACCTGCTCACTGCCATGCAGTACAGACTTCACTGCTCCTGATTTTGAGGCTGCCTGAGGTGCCAAGGCCAGTGGCTCTCAAACAGAAATCACCACTTAAAATGCATGTTTCCTACAGGAAACTCTACTCAATATTCTATAGTAGCCTATATGCAGAAAGAATCTGAAAAAGAATGGACGTGTGTCCATTACAGCTGATTCACTTTGCTGTACACCTGGAAGTAACACCTTGTCAATCCACTCTACTCCAATATAAAATAAAAATTAATACAATTTTTAAAAATGTTAAATAGACAGATAAAACAAATAAATAAATAATAAAATATACGCTTCCTAGAACCCACCTCCGGAGACCATAATTGGTAGGTCCAAGGTGGGACTCGGGTATCTGCTTTAACTCAGCCTTCAGGTGGTCCTGCTGACGTTACACCACACTTTGAGAAACAATTGACACTGCACTCACTCCTCTATTTCCTCTCCCTCTCTCTCTCTCTCTCTCTCTCTCTCTCTCTCTCTCTCTCTCGGATATTTTAGGGCCGCATCCACGACATGGAGTTTCCCAGGGTAGTTAGGGGTTAGGGAGCTGTAGCCGTCGGCCTACACCGCAGCTCACAGCAACGCTGGATCCTCAAGCCAGTGAGTGAGGTCAGGGATCGAACCTGCATCCTCATGGATCCTAGTCAGATTCGTTTCTGCTGAGCCACGACACGGGAACTCCCTATATTTCCTCTCTTACTCCTCTTCCACAGTCTTCTTTGTGAGCTTTTCTTTTTTCATACCCTCCCTGAAAAACAAGCATTTCTCGAGACTATAATTCACAACCTGTAGGAATCTGGCTTCTTAAATAACACCCAGGGTAATTCTGATGCTCTTTTCCTACAGGCTACATCTTTCCGGCGATTGAATTAAAATATTTTAAGCAGGGCAATGGTATGATTCTCTTTGCCTTTTGGGAAAACCATCCTGGTAGCTGTGTGGAGAGTACAATATGAAACCACAGTCTGGGCTTTGTCGCTTCCGGCCATGGGCCCCCTCTGTTTCTCTTTTCTTCCCTCCCTTTCTGAGAAGGATGGATTCTGAGAGTCTCTGCCTGCGGCCTCCCTCTTGTCTGTGGGTGAGCTAGTCAACCCTGTGCCTTCAAATATTACTTGCCTAGGGATGATTTCGAAATCTCCATCACCGTCCTCTTTGGCATGGTCTAGCCCCTCATTTCTGGATGCCTCAGCAGTAGCCCCGCATGCAGAATATCCCCAAATTAATTCAGCATCTTCGCCCTAGAAAGTATTCGTCCTCCCGTGTTTGCTCTCTGAATGGCACCGCCATTCCAGTTGCTCCAAATCATCTCTCCTTCGTCCATCTCCCTGAGCTTTCACATTTGAGTCTCCTCGGCTCTACCTTCTCCGATCTCTGGGCCTGATTCCTTTCTAGGTGCAGTTTCATTGTGCTAGTTCATTCCTGTGTTGCCAAAACTTTCACGCCTCTTGATTTTGTTCATTCATTAAACTCGTTAGGCCGGCTTTTAAGACCTTCTTTTATTTGACATAAGTCTACTTTTCCAACTACAAGTCCTGCTACTCTGCTTTATGGACTTTTGATGACAACCTAATGGGATTGCTCATCCTTCTCGCACACAAACCTTGCCCCATCCGTAGGACACGCTTTTCTGCTGATACATTTTGCCTGGGTTATCCCTCTCTCCATTTCCAACTCATCCGTCCACAGCTAGCTCAGCTGACACATTTGACTAGAACTTTCCCACCCCAGAACACTTTATCAATACCTTTTTCTCTGGTACTTAACACTTTCTACCACGAGTTGTCAATTATTTACAAACACGGCCTGTACTCCATAGAAGACTTTGAGCTCCCTAAAGGACGATACTTGTGTCTTATTTTTCCTTTTTTTTTTAAATTGAGGTAAAACATCTATACACAAAAGGTACCATTTTAAATATTTTTAAGTGTACAGCTCAGTGGCATTCAGTATAGTCGCACTGTTGTGCAACCGTCACCCGGCTCCACCTCCAGAAATTTGTCATCATCCCAGACTGAAACTGTGCCGTCATTGAACAGCAACTCCCAGGTTCTCCCTCCTGCAGCCCCTAGAAACCGCCATTCTATCCTCTGTCTGCAAATTTAATGTCTAAGCACTCATAAAAGTGCAATCATATAGTAACTATCTTTTTTGGTATCTGGTTTATTTCATTTAGCCTAACACCTATAAGGTTCATCCATGTTGTAGCATGTGCCAGAATTTCATTTCCTTTTAAGGGTGAATAATACTCCACTGTGTGTGTATGCACATGTGTATGTGTACATATATCACATTTTGTTTATCCATATATTTGCTGATGGGCTGTATCTGAATTTTTAACTCCTTTTTCGCTCAGTTCTTAAAGGAATGTCTTGCTCAAAAGACACTTAATGCTTGTCTTTTGCATGGCCACTCTTTGGTAAGCCTCTTCCTTTCTCTAGGCTTTAGTTTACCTATGAAATGAGAGATATGGATTACAATGCTTTTAAGGGGTCTTCAGTCTGACATTTAGTAATAAGGCACTGGTGCTTGAATGCTTCTGGTGAGTGGAATTAGGAGATAACCTTTCTACCCCATATTTACTTACATTAGCTATTTTATATTCAGACTGTTTTCGGTTAGGGCTCTTTGAATGCAAGCAACAGAAACCAATTCTGGCTAATTTAAGTAGACCATGGATTCATCGGAGAGATATAAAGTGGCTCATAATATCGTTGGGGAACCAAGTTTTAAAAAAAGGAACAAATAATTAGCTTCAGGGGTAAGAATCAGGAGCTAGTCGTTAGCCTTGTTAAGGTGAGCACACAGCCATTTTCCTACCTGTAGGTATTTCTTTTCAATATTAATAATCTTTGGAGAGGCCAGTGACTTAGCCTGGCT
Organism: Catagonus wagneri; assembly: GCA_004024745.2. Lineage (NCBI taxonomy): Eukaryota > Metazoa > Chordata > Mammalia > Artiodactyla > Tayassuidae > Catagonus > Catagonus wagneri. The sequence goes on along the minus strand of PVHT020000015.1, from coordinate 36,973,289 downwards.
ACGTGCCTACCCCTTGAGCAAAGGTACACCAGGACAGCACATCATGGGAAAGAGACCATTCTCCGTGAGGAAATCGAGATTCTAGGTAGCCAAAACCCAACATTATATTTTTCATAATAGGGGCTGAAGAACTTACCGAAGGGAAAAAAAGTAACTTGTGTCCAGAATGACCCTAATTGAGGCCATGTTGCATGGAGAAATAAAACAGATTTCCAGGGAGATCTTCCAATGAAAGAATAAGGAATGTATAACATCAAGCACATCCCTTCAAAGAGCCTGCCTTTAGAGAAGAGGAATGATCGAGGATACCACCCCTACAGAACATGTGCGCCCCAGGGGATTGTCACTTTGCTGGGGACAGCCTCTCTAGCTGCAGTGAATAATGGAGAGGGGAGAGGGTTCTCGCTTTGCAAGAGTGGTGGTATGGATCGTCTGCAGCAGAGACCCCATCACCAAAGCCAAGCCTTAGTAGGTTTCCAGTCCCACTAGTCGATATAAGGGGAGGTAGTGACCGCGGTGATTAAAGCACTGTTCCCGTCTCAGAGGTGACTGAGGCGGACCTGTCTGGGAACTGTGTTTGTCGATTCCATGCTCTGCGAACTGATGTCATTATTGACAACCAGGACTAATGTGTCATCAACTGTCAGCACTCATGGGAATTCTCAGAAAAATGTGGAGTGCCTGTCAAAGACTAGATTGGGTATATAGTCAAATAAGTGGGATCTGCAGATCTGGCAAGATTTTCAGACCAATAAATCAAACTTAGTACAATCTGGTTGGTGGAATCTGGGGGAAATAGACTATATTTTGATGAATCTTTGAATCTATGAAAGCAGCCCTCCAGTAGGAAGGTTGGCTATTGCAAACAGCATCTGTTAACTGTAAACAATGTAGAGAAAAGTGAGAAAACATTTTGTTTATCCCTCTTGTGATGGGACAAAAAATAGCTAATATGTGAGAAGGAGCCCATGTCAGTTTTTCTCACAACTGCATGTCACAGCCCTAGATGAGATTTTCCTTGTTCATTTATCTATTTGATTTATTTATTTATTTATTCTTCTGTTTTGGGACCGCACCCGCAGCATGTGGAAGCTCCTGGGCTAGGGGTAGAATTGGAACTACAGCTGCCGGCCTACACCACAGCCACAGCAACACCAGATCCGAGCTGCATCTGCAACCTTCTCCTCAGCCCGTGGCAACACTGGATCTTTAACTCACTGAGCGAGGCCAGCGATTGAACCCAGATCCTCATGGATACTAGTCAGGTTCTTAATCTGCTGAGCCACGATGGGAACTCATATCTATCTGAATTATTGTTTATCCCCCCCCACCCCCGCTACAAGGTAAGCTCCAGAAAAATGGAACATTTTGTCATTTTTGTTCACTGCTGTAGTCCCAAGTCCAGGGACTGTGTGTTGCACATGGTAAACACTCAGCAAAAATGTTTTCAATGAAAGAATAAGTAAATACACTGCGCTCTTTGAAAGGCTGAGCAACATTCAACAAAAGTAATTCAAATGTTTGATGAGTGGCCCAAGTATGCCTTTCTAATTCAAAGAGGTGAGTTTTGGGAGCCAGGGATACAGTGAATTCTACAAGTACCATTTTGCATTCATCTGATATTTGTGTAGCGGTTATTTATTTATTTATTTATTTTGGTATCTCAGCAACTAATGCTTCATAAAAGTATCACATAATCTGGACTTCAGAGAACTAGGTCCTCTGAAGCATGAATCACCCTAAACCTGACAAACTTTAATTAAATTTGTGTGTCTCTTGTTTCCACAAGGGCATTTAATGTTTTTTTTTTAAGAACATTAATAGGAATTAGCCTTGCATTAAATTTTCTTGTATCTTACATAGCATCTTGTGTGGTGTTATGCATAGAGAAATCAACAGTAAATAGTTGTAGAATAAATGAACAGAATGGTGAAGGAATGAAAGAAAGAATTGAACCTACCCTTGCACCAGGTGAATTTAAATTAATGTCTGAAGGTAAATGAAAGAAATAGATAACCATGAATCTGATATAACAGTAGCTCCAATTTGCTTTGGTATTTGAAGTGGAAGGTATTGAAGTTTTTGGAAGTGCGAGTTATGTGCTCTTGAAGTTTTTGATTTTTCCTTCTTTCCTTCCATCCTCCTTCTCTCCCTTCTTCCCCCCTTCAGCCCTCCTCCCTCTCTCTTTCTCTTTCTTTCTTTCTTTCTTTCTTTCTTTCTTTCTTTCTTTCTTTCTTTCTTTCTTTCTTTCTTTCAACTGAGCAGGTCTTCCAGTACTTTGTGAAAGCTGTGCTGGTTTCAGGGTACTGTGTTGGGGGAAATAGTTTGGAAACATTATCGAATGTTATTCCTTCTAGAATTAAAAAAATTCACAGCAATTATCTTGGAGCACTTGATTCCATTAAATCATTGGACTAGTTACCTTAAGGGGAAAAAAAAGAGACAAGATGATGCATGTGACTAATAACAGCAGAATTCTTTACATCAAGAGGAGTATCTGGTACAGATAAAGAAGTGGATGAGTCCGATAGGAAAATATTTGAAGTACACACTGGCATTCGTATTTGTAGAAAAGAGAAAAATAAGAAATAATTTGATCGGAATGTAAAACTAAGCACCTGTTGTCTTAATTTTTATGAAAAACGAAAGAGTGATAGAGAATAAGAGCAAACGTTGGTAAGGCCTATCATAGGAACAGGAAAGTGATAAAAATCATATCTTTCCAAATGAAAGTTAGTGAAGAATCTACCACATAGCTGTTTTGTTACATTGGTCTTAGAATGGTTTTGGTACCAGGAGTGGCTCTAGAGGAAGATACTATTAAGGAGTTTTGTGAATGGGTTTTACAGTTTCTGGAATTGATTTTCTAATCTGATGACATTTAAAGACACTAATGACTCTATTTCCAGTAGCAGAGAGAACACTGATTGTCCATGGTGTGATCTGGCAACAGAATATGCAAAACATCACCATTGGATACTCTTAAGCAACCACTTAGAAGCAAAGACCTAGGTGACTTTCCATATAATACTTTTGAACATGTTGGGAAAACTAACAAGTATAGTGATATTGGTTGGTTGCCTCTAATGTCCCTGGACAAAGTATTGAAAGCAAAGGAAGAGCTCAGAGATTTAAGCTCTCAGCTCAAATGCTTCATAAACGACCTAAAAGCTTCTATGTGTGCCTTGAAGGAGACTCTTATGTTCATAGCTGCAGGGCTGAAATTGCTGAAAATCAAACACGGAGCTTGCTCTTGCAATTGGATGAAATAGAGCACGAGCCGAATTCCCAGCCTCTCAGGGTATCTATGGTTAAAGGGAGAGTATTGATTAGGAAAGAAAGAGTCCTAAAAGTTGGGATGAGAACATGGAGAAAGATCTTGGTGAAGCTGGGGACACTGAGCCCCTACATAATGTTGAGGTGGGTTTTCTTTTTTTTTTTTAATCGGTGCAAGATGTCTCTCCACCCCCAGGAAAAGCATCGTCCTCCACCCCAGAAGAAGTGGCCTCCCCATCCCCAGTGGCAGTGGCAGCCCCACCCACAGGGGCTTGGGCCTTCCCACCTCCACGTGCTTCACCAGCGGAAACCTGACTGGCCTCCTCTGAGACATCTGTCATGCCGGGCAATGCTGATTCTTCTCAAGACCCACCCCACCACCCCTCTTTCTTTGAGACTCTAACTCGACTCAAATCCCTAAACATGAGACATGACGTGTGGCTCTGAGGAGATGATATCTTACACCCCAGAAGGACTATTTGAGTTTTCTAATTCATACAAACAAAAATCCAGAGACCACAAATGAGGATGGATAGTGAGAAAGTGGTATAATGGTAGAACATAAAGTGGGATCAAGATGAATTTATTGGCATGGACTTAACGAAAAAGAGATTCTGCATTTAACATTGTAACTTGGGGAGTTAGAAAGGGCTCTGACAGTTCGGGTCATTGGCTGACTCAATCGATCATGGGGTGAAAGGTGGCCTGTTACGGGGTGAATGGGGAATGCCCAAAATCCCTTGGTTATTGCAGAGGAAAGGGGATCCAGAGGTTTGGGAAGATTGGAATACTAGAGTGGATTATTCTTATTTTTTTTTTATTTTTTTTTTATTTTTATTTTTGCATTATAGCTGGTTTACAGATTTCTGTCAGGTTTTCCAACTGCACCATGTGGTGACCCGATTACATGTACATATATGGATTTGTCACATGTAATTAGATATAGTTCCCCGTGCATTACAGTTGGAGCTCCTTGCTATTCCATCATTAAAGCAGTAGTTATCCCCACTCCCT
>PVHT020000015.1:36931356-36967999 GCA_004024745.2 Catagonus wagneri | reverse complement strand
TAAGGGATCCCCCATAAGGCTGTCAGCTGATTTCTCTACAGAAACATTACAGGCTAGAAGGGAATGGCAAGATATATTTAAAGTGCTGAAAGGAAATGGCCTGCAACCTAGAATACTCTACCCAGCAAGAATATCATTTAAAATAGAAGGGGAAATAAAAAATTTCCCCAACAAACAAAAGCTAAAAGAGTACAGCAATGCTAAACCCTTTCTAAAAGAAATGCTGAAAAGGTTCCTATAAAAAAAAAAGAAAGAAAAGTAAAAAGTAAGAATTAGAATGGAGGAAACCACAATTAGAAAGCAATCATTCAAATAAGCCTACATGCAGATCGAAATATGAAGATTCAAAAATAAATAAATTAGTGAAAATAAAATAATATAAAAAAAAAAGTCAACAACCTTATACATTGTGGGGAGGGAAAGAAGGAATATGTAGACTATTTCTTCTTTTCTGTTTTTTTTCTTTTTTTTAACTTTAAAGAAAAAAGCAACTTTTTTTTCTATTTTCTTTTATTAATGATGTGTTTTAGCCTATATGGTTATCAGGCCACAGCAAGCAAATATAAGAAGATGTCAACATACTTAAAAAACAGGGCAACCACAAATCAAAACAGGACATCTAATCCACAAATACTGAAAGGAAAGAACTTGTTCTTCTAACCCTCGACCCACAAGGGGGAAAAGTTCAGGGTCACAGAAGTAAAAAATAATCTTGTTCTTCCCCAAAAGGAACAAATACGGAATTTTCTAGTCATCTGGTATATATTTTATATCTTATTTTCTGTCTTTTTAGGGCCGCACCCGCAGCATATGGAGGTTCCCAGGCTAGGGGTCAAATCAGGGCTGTAGCCGCCGGCCTACACCACAGCCACAGCACCACCGGATCCTCAACCCACTGAGCGAGGCCAGGGATTGAACCTGTGTCCTCATGGATCCTAGTCGGATTTGTTTCTGCTGAGCCACAATGGGAACTCCTGGTTTTTAAATTAAATGTTTACGTGTCACCTGCATATTATCTTTTTTTCTTTTTTAAATCGGAGGGTAGGCAAAGAAGGATGGAGGGAAGAGGGAAGATGATACTAGAACAAAGACTGGGTGAGAAAGAAAAAAATGGATAGTCACCTGGTGAGAAAGGCATGAGATGAAAAGATAGGGACGGAAACTCCTGGAGAAGATGGTGGCGGGACTCCTTGAGTGTCTTGGCGTGGACACTGGCTTTTGAAAATTTGGTGAGCATTTTAGCAGTTTTTTAAAAAATCCAGCAAATTTAAACTCTCTTCTGCATTATAAGATCACGTTTCTGCCATTATTTTCAAGTTTCAACATTGATTTTTAAACGAAGTCTTATTTTCTCACTTGATCAGAAAGGCTTTGTTTGCATTGTGAAAAAGAATGTGTTGGCTGTTTCTCTTGGAATCCTGGAGGTGTTTTATATTTACCAGCTAGACCTTCAAAGTCTTGTTATAAGGAAAATAAATTGCCTGGTTATCTTATTAGCCCTTTTTTTTTCTGTTTTCACTTCTTTATTTGCTGTTTTCTTTCTAGTTGACATTCGTGGAGAAACAGTGTGACACAAAGATGAACTAAAAGTCAGTGTAATTTCACATTTATGATCAAGTAGGCATTTTTCATAACCAAATTTCATACATTGAAAGTCTTCATTCTGATAAGGCCTGACTAGATCAGCTGACATTTCTGGAACACTCTACAACCTAGAGATGGGTTAGCATCACCTTGGTATCATGTGTCATTTAGGTCACTGCCCTGTTGGTGGCACTTGTCAGTGTGGCATAGGTCTCTGTAGTTCAGCTTCTCCCAGGGTTAGAGAATGGAAAAGCAAATTTTTTAAAATGCAAAGCAAATTTTTTAAAATGCAAAGCAATTTCTTTTCTAAAAACCGTCTGAAAAATAAAGATATGGCTATTATTTTTGGAAGATAAAAATATATAAAAATGCAAATGTATATTTTAAGATACAAAATATGTAGGTGAAAATTGGTATCTTCTCTTCAGTTGCAAATATTGAACTAGTTCTACCCTGGTGTCCCTTCGCTGGCTGAGCTACAGCCCCCCCTTAAACTCACCCTCGTCTTAAACTCAGTATAGCCTCACCGTCCTGCCACTGTTTGTCGAGACTCCAGTGTTGCTACTTACACAGAGAAACAATCGTGTCTGCTCATGGAGCATTAAAACCTGATAAATAACTACTTTTTCTCACTTGAAGGTATCCTGCCTTCAATTGCCAGCTTACTCTGTTCTTTCTTTGGGTCTACTGTGGACTCATTTAGGGCCGTCTGATTTTATGCTGCTAATATTCCCTTGTAAATCCATTCAATATCCAAAGAGGTCCAGGAATTTTGAGAGAAAGGCTTGGTTTACTGATCTGTACTATATAAAACATTTAAAACTTATCTTTTTTACCAGAAAGCATATAAGCCATAAAATAACTTATTCTTTTAATTTAATTTTTCAAAGCCTTTAAATTATTTGAACACATCCAAATATTTTAAACCATAGTTTCTTGTTAATATCTTCTCAATGGGCATATATCATTCTGCCTATTGTTACTTGCCCCACCGATTAGATGGAATTAAGTTAAAACTTAGATTTAATGTTTGTCTTACAATTTTTTTCTTTTTTCTTTTTTGCTTTTTAGGGCTGCACCTGCAGCATATGGAAGTTCCCAGGCTAGGGGTCAAATCTGAGCTACAGCTGCTGGCCTACGCCACAGCCACAGTAATGTGAGATCCAAGCCATGTCTGCAACCTACACCACAGCTCATGGCAACACCGGATCCTTAACCCACTGAGCGAGGCCAGGGATCGAACCTGCATCCTCATGGATACCAGTCGGGTTCATTACCACTGAGCCACGATGAGAACTCCTGTCTTGCAATTTTTTTCTTGCTCATTCATCTTTCAATCTTTTACCTTTATTCCGCCGCTCATTAATAATACACATTTCTACGATAACTTCAGTGACCCATCTAAGGGGTTAGAATACATGTTGACAATAATCTGTCTTTGGACCCTCTCAGTGGTGTCTGAGCAACTCTTCCTCAGTACTAATGCCAGTTTCTGGTCAGAAGAGAGCCAACATTTGCAGAAAACATATGTATGTATTCGTTACCACTGAGCTACGACAGGAACTCCTAGCCACTTTCGAAAACAATATTTATTGAGATATAATTAACCCATAGTAGACTGTACATAATTAAATTGTACATTTTGATAAGCTTTGCTTCTGTATACACCCGTGAAACCATGATCCCAATCAAGATAATATTCATTACCTTTCACCCCCCCAGGATTTCTTCATGCACTTTTGACTCCCTCCCACCCCTCCCTTCCACTCTTCTTCTCCTGCTCCAAGCAATCATTCTTCCGCTTTCTGTCACTACCAATTAGTTTGCATTTTCTAGAATTTTATGTAAATGGAATCATGCGGTATGGGCTTTCATGTGTCTGTTTTTTTTTTCACTCAGTGTATTTATTTTGAGATTATCTAAGTTGCTGCATGTATCGATAGTTAATTCCTTTCCACTATTGGGTAGTTTCCCAGCACAATTTGTTTATCCATTCACCTGGTGATGGATATTTGAGCAGTTTCCAAATTTTGGCTCTACAAATACAACTGCTATGAACATTCTCATAGGCGTTGCGATCCCCTCAGGGCATCACAGTGAAGGCACGCAATGTTCACCATCAACCATGAAGCTGATGGTGATCATCTGACCAAACAGTTGTCCAGTCCTTCACTGTATCATTGCCACCTTTCCCCTTTCAACTAATAAGCGATCTGTAGGAAGACACTTTAATTCCACGCAAATATCCTCACCCAAACTTCCACCTACCTTTAGCATCCATTGATTTTCATTTTATCCAGTCTTCATCATGGTGCTTACAAAATACGGACTCTTCAACTCCAGCACCTTATCCATACTTATCAGTCGGCATTCAGCATTCGACTGTAGGCAACAACTAGTCTTCCTCCTGGGTTATTTATTATTGATAGGACCTCATAATTTCCTATTTTCTCCACAATGGTTCATAATTATTACTTAATTATCATCATGCTCAAATTGTCCCTGATTTGGCCAGTGGGAGCTCCTCCAAGCTAGCTCCTGTGTACTTGTGACACGTCCCCATTATTTTTTGAGCACTTCACTGCTTTCTGATTTGACAAGATGTTTCAGGCTCATCTTATATCTTTTCCGTCCTCACCCTGGAAGCAGTCACTTCTCGCTGACATCCCAGTTCCCTTAGGTGGAGAACAATGTTAGAACTCAAGGTCTTGGCTCAGATGTCCTGTATTTATTATCTTGCAGATCATTAGTTTATAGACGGTAAGTCTACATAGCTAAATCAGTGCCAAATAGCTGTTTGGAGAGTTTCTAGCCTAATATTATTGTACAGTTTTTTACCACAAATTATATTTTCAACATATGATGTCTAAAATGATGCCAGTAGTCTCAATTGACTGCAATTCGACCTGGGCACAGAATTTGAGGAAGCAGAGCTGAAGGAGCCCTTGTTGATCAGATGCTCCATCACCTCATTTTAAAGACGAAGAAACTGTAACTCAGACAAGATAAGACTCAGTCATCAAAGGTCATAAAATCGGCCAAGAGCATCTTTCACCTGATTTCTGTCCAGAACTATTTTCATGATACTCCCTTTCCAGCTACACTGCCTTCCACCCAAAAGTTTTTAACAATCATAATAATACAATATTTTTAAAACCAAAATACTGGAATAAAGAAAATCTCTGTGAACTTTAAGGTCCTGCAAAAACCCTAAGCACAGTTAATAGCTACGTAGCTTAATTCTAGTCTGGGTGTAGCTCTCCACCAAGGGGTCAGCATAAGGCACAATTTCTTTAAAAACTTTATTAGTGATTTCAGAGAGGAGGGCAGGTATTCATCAGCTTTGCAGACTTTATAAAGCATAAGTCCAGAGTCAGAATTTTAATTAGCTAAGCCTTACAGTGGCCGGTCCTCTGCTTTTGCCTCTCTTTACCAAAGTTATAGAAATGCAAGGAGCTTAAGCGACTTGTCAAAGATCAACACATGAAATGACAGTAAACAGCATTAGATGCATTTGGTTTTTTTTTTTTTTTTGCCTTTTGTCATTTTTAGGGCCGCACCTGCGGCGTATGGAGGTTCCCAGGCTAGGGGTCTAATCTGAGCTGTAGCCGCCGGCCTACGCCGCAGCCACAGCAACGCAGGATCTGAGCCGCGTCTGCGACCTACACCACAGCTCATGGCAACGCTGGATTGTTAACCCACTGAGCAAGGCCAGGGATCGAACCCGCAACCTCATGGTTCCTAGTCGGAATCGTTAACCACTGCGCCACGACAGGAACTCCGCATTTGTTTTTTTGAATTGAAGTATAGTTGATATACAATATTGTGCTAGTTTCAGATTACAGCAAAGTGATTCTGTTATACATATATATACATGTATATATATATATATATATATATATATATATATTCTTTTTGATTCTTTTCCATTTATAGGTTATTACATAATATTTTATATAGTTCCCTGTATTATACAATATGTCATTGTTGTTTATCTATTTTATATATAGTAGCGTGTATCTGTTAATCCCATACTCCCAATTTGTCCTTCTCCACCCCTTCCCCTTTGGTAAACCATGTTTGTTTTCTATGTCTGTGAGTCTGTTTCTGTTTCATAAATAAGTTCATTTTGATCACTTCTGAGATCTCACATAAATGTGATATCATGATATTTGTCTTTGTCTGACTTATTTCACTTAATATGATAATCTCTAGGTCCATCCATGTTGCTGCAAATGGCATTATTTCATTCTTTTTTATGGCTGAGTAATATTCCATTCTATATATGTACCACATCTTCTTTATCCATTCCTCTGTCAATGAACATTAGGCTGCTCCTTTGTCTTGGCTATTGTTAAGTGGTGCTGCAATGAACACTGAGGTGTATGTATCTTTTCAAATTAGAGCCTTCATCTTTTTCAGATATGACATTTGATGAATTCGATGTGCAACCTGGTGTCTCTAAATACTTATCCCTGTAACTGGCTCCTTGTCATTCACCTCTGCAATATGACAGTGGTGCATATAGGCCCTCCCCTGAAATGACTGCATATATTGGCTTGGGGAGAAGCAGAGACTTGGAGAAATGAAAAACTGCCCTGAGTTACTGCCTTTGGTTAACACACATATCTGAGGCTGGCAGGGAGCCTAAATTGGAAGAGTTATTAAGTGCTGCCCCATTAGCTTGTGGAATGGGAAGTGCAAGTTTGTAGAATCCCTTTTGCTGAAGGTGTTTAGCATAGATTAAATACCCCTCTCTCTGGAGTTACTGAAGTGAAATCTGCCTGGAATCAGAGACTGGTCTACACCATGGTTCTCCTAGACTCTGGATCACAGAGCTCCTGGAGGGTGGTGGGTGGGATGCTGCTGGAGAAATTGCCAAGAGTTACGTGTCCAATAAATGTTGTCTGGAGACTGAATAAATAATACACCTCTCACATACGTATTCTCCTATTCTTCAAGTGTATCTAGATGTTGTCATTGACAATTGTGACTGAATTCATAGGTTTTTTTTTTTTCTTGGTGTTTGAGCAATTTCTCATTCAACAGACAGCAAAAGTCCAAAATACTATTATGGAAGGTCCACAGCTTTTCTTATGCTCATACTCTGAAAGACCAGCATCCTTTGGACTATACAATCGTCAAAGTTTCCTTATGCAAAAGAAAATTTTCGCTCAGAAATGCATTTCTAGACACTGTTACAGAACCCACTTCTAGCCCTGAAATAGCAAATAAATTGTTCAGAGATCTTCGGGTCCAAAAACAACACATTAGAGAGAGCTCTGAAAAGTGCAATGCCATGATTAAATAATAGATGGATTACAGAGACTTCTTAGAAAGATAGTTGAAGTGGACGCAAGTCTGAATGAGCACCAGCAGGGGGAGAAACAGGGAGGGGGTGACAGCATCATGATCACCTGGGAGACGGAAGTGCCAAGCATACAGAACTATTAGTTTGCTACATACGAGCTAGAAGTAGGCTATCTGGGATTAAAGTGAGGAAGAGCAGGAAGTCTGCATGTCCCACGGTACTTCCTATTTCATAATGAAATTCAGGATAGAAAACTAAAGAAATAAATCCATCGTGCCTTCAATATTTGGAAAGGGGAGCCATGGAAAAAAACTGTGGACATCAAGGAAAGAGCCGAAGAATTCGTAAATGTAATAACTTACAGGATGTCTGAAGACTATTTTCAAACAACTAATTGGAAGCTCAGAACAAATGCATGACAGAGTTCAAAATTATCGCAAGCTTGGAAAAGAAAGTCCTGGATAGCTGGATGGGGTATGAGAGACTGCCAATGTTGTTTTTTTTAATTGCGGTTAAAAAAAAAAACTCACGTAACATAACATTTACCAACTGAACTACTTTTTAAGTGTACCATTCCCTAGTGTTAAGTCTATTCGCGTGGCTGTGCAACAGACCTCCAGAACTTTTTCATCTTGCAAATCTGAAATTCTATACCCATTAAACAATAACTCGCTTTTCCCCTCTACCCCCACCCCCTGGCAACCAGCATTGTACTTTCTGTTTCTATTAATCTGGCTACTTGTAGATACTTCATATAAGTGGAATCATACCATATTTGTCTTTTTGTGACTGGCTTATTTCACTTAGTGTGCTGTCCATGTTGTAGCATGTGTCAGGATCTCCCTTTTTTTTTTTAGGGCCACACCTAAAAAGCATATGGAGCTTCCCAGACTAGCGGTTAAATTGGAGCTACAACTGCCAGCCTACACCACAGCCATAGCAACTCGGGATCCGAGCCACATCTGCAAACTGCAGCACAGCTCACCGCAACGCCGGATCCTTAACCCACTGAGCGAGGCCAGGGATCGAACCCGCAACCTCATGGTTCCTAGTTGGATTCGTTTCTTCTGAGCCACAAGGGGAACTCCAGGATCTCCTTCTTTTTTAAGGCTGCATAGTGCTGTCCCCTCGAATGTATATACCATGTTTTGTTTATCCATTCGTCTGTAGATGAACACGTGTGCTGCTTCCACCTCTTAGCTATTGTGAAAAGAGCCTGACAATATTTTTCACTTGTGTTTTTTCATCCGAGGTTTTATCAATTTATATGAACACATAATGTTTGCTATTCCCTCCAATTAAAGGGGTAGAGGACTAACTGTTCAAAACTGGTCTTTTCCCCCTCTTAAGCAAACAAGCCAAAAAGAAAAAAGAAAATATCCTGCCACCGACAGCCAAAAGAAACAAACAAGCAAAAAATAAGTAAACGAAAACACTGAATGTTGAGTGTTGTACCACCAAACAGCAATAGATCCACTGCGTGCTTGTTAAACTGCACGGTCTTTTCTTTTGTCTTTTTAGGGCCTCACCTGCGGCTATGGAGGTTCCCAGGCTAGGGGTCAAATCAGACCTGTAGCCACCGGCCTACACCACAGCCACAGCCACAGCAACGAGGGATCGAAGCTGCATCTGCGAGCTATACCGCAGCTCACAGCAATGCTGGATACTTAACCCACTGAGCGAGGCCAGGGATCGAACCCGCAACCTCATGGTTCCCAGTCGGATTTGTTTTCGCTGCACCACAACAGGAGCTCCAAAACTGCACAGTTTTAAACTTACGCTTGTCTTGAAAATAGAAGGGGATTTACGCTCAAATATCTCGGATTTAAAAATAGAACTTATCTGCAAATTCTTTATTATATCATTCTTTTTTTCCAAAACAGTGGAATAATAGAGCCTAGATAGAATTCAGGTCATTTTCACAACTACTTGCTTCGAAAACAGTGGTGGCCAAGCCTGGTCATGTATCAGAATCTCTTAAAAGCCATAAAAATCTGTATTCTCTCTCTTTCTCTCTCTGTTTTTTATTTATTTATTTATTTATTTATTTATTTATTTATTTATTTATTTTGGCTACGCCTATGGCATGCTGAAGTTCCTGGGCCAGGGATCGAACCTGCACTGCAGCAGTGACAATGCTGGATCCTCAACCCGCTGAGTCACCGGGGAACTCTAAAAATCTGTATTCTTTTTGTTTTTTCCTTTTGCCGCCGCATCTGCAACACCAGATCCTTAACCCACTGCACCACCGTGGGAACTCCCAAAAATCTATAATCTTGATTTCCATTCATAGCTACTAAATAAAAGACTCCAGGGTTGGGAGCCTATGCTTCAGTTTGGTCCACAGGCTCTGACTAGAATGGATCATGTAAGTCACCCAGGCATCCTCCTTTGTTATCATGGAATCTGAAGCCCTCTGGCTTCTTCTTTGTCACACATGAATATAGCTATTTTATTTTCCTGTGGCTCTAACTCATTTCTGGGGCTTCTACACTGTCAGCACTCCATCATCATGGGCTTCCCCTTCCACGCCCACTGCCCATCTCACTCCACAACCGTCCTTGATTTGTCATGGGACTGCGCCCGGTGCAGCGTCCTCTGCTCCCATTTCTGGATCAGAGCCTCTGTGATTTTCAAAGTGGCAATTAGTCAAACCGTTAAATTATTGATTGAGATGTGCCAATAGGATGCCCCTCTGATCCCAAGTGACATGTTCCTTTTGCAGAGGCTTCCAGGGACTATGTCTTTTCCTGTACAGGTTCTCGCTCTCTCTCCCTCTCGAACCAGTTTTGTTGCCTCATCTGGGGAAGACATCCTAGAATAGATGAGAAAGGGAGGGAGAGAAAGATTCAATATCTTTCTCATTATACTTTAAATAATCAAATCCCTGGCCTGCGCTCAGCCGTACCCAGCTACAGATGTTCTCCAAATTGTCACATGTTTGTCATTTCCCCCCCACCCCTAAATGTTCCCAAACTAACAGGACATTAAATGAGAAAATGCCTCTCCATAAAATTTGCTTATTTTACTATTTGTCTCCCTCAGCATAGCATCCTTCTCATCATTTGTAATGTGCAATCAATGGCATACCCCTGGGAAGACTGTTCATTGGTCATTTACATGATTAAAGAATGGAGAAAATGAGACACTTCAAAGAATAGAGGTGTTTTAATAACCTCCAATTTGAATCTCTTCTTACTGTCTACACCCTACTGACATAATATAGCGGATATCACTACCTTCACCCTCTCTCTGAAAGGATGTTTCAGATTTTCCCTTACGGGATGCAGTATTTTATTTACTAAGGATGCTAGAAATATGTCAGGCCATTAAGCCCTACGGCAATCCCTATTCTGGCTGAAACAAGGAGATCACCATGGATACATCTCTGCTCCACTGGATGATCAGCAACAGCTGTTGAGCCAAGCTTGGGAGCCCTCTCAGACTGTTTACCGCACAAATTGCATTAGGTAAAACCAGAAATGCCACATCTCACTTAGTGTCGTAGGAATTAGACATCTCACAGTAGCTTTGCCTGAAAGCAGAGTAGTCCACAGTTCCCCAGATCTCCCAAAACTATTGGAAATTTCCTGACCTTTCGTCACTGCCCTTGCTATCAAATGAGATGGATGGAATTCCTCCGTAATTGATCTCGGCCTTGAGTGTCCTCCAAGAGTATGGTACTCAATTAACATGGCTCCATAACATTCACAGAAAGCCCCAGCCCCAGGCTGATTTATCTGTGGACCTGAGTACTTCTACTGTGCTTTATATTCCACACTTGAAACCAGCAGCTGGAGCTCTACTGCAAGTGAGTTTCTTCTGTTGGTGAGGGGGAAAGTGGTGCTGGGAAGTGAAAGTGACGGAGTTAATCTCAGAAATACCAAAGAGTAAGATTCTATTTAGGAATAATGATTAACCCTTAACTACCTACAAAACCTGGTTTCAGACCTGGAGCAAAGATGGAGCCTGGGTTCTTTGCTATAAAACTAAAGGACAGGAGAAGCCAGTTTTCTCAACAGCGATGTCTCCATGGCAGGTCTTTTCTGAGAGCATTACTGCATTTAAGCATAACTTAAAAGAACTCTTCCCAGGTAACTCTCTACATGTGTAGTTTTGTACTAAGCACTTCTATAAATGCGGCTTACTTCCTTAAAAAGCTTCAACCTAAATATCCATCGACAGATAAATGGATTAAGATGTGATACATATACACAGTGGAATACTACCTAGCCATAAATAGAACAAAATAATGCCATTTGCAGCAGCATGGATGGAACTAGAGATTCTCATACTAAGTGAATCAGAAAGAGAAAGACAAATACCATATGATATCACTTATATGTGGAATCTAAAATATGGCACAAATGAACCTATCTACAGAACGAAACAGACTCATAGACATGGAGATCAGACTTGTGGTTGCCAAGGCAGGGGAGGGGGGAGGAAATGGGATGGACTAGGAGTTGGGGGTTAGTAGGTGCAAACTATTATTTTTGGAGTGGATAAGCAATGAGGTCCTTTATAGCACAGGGAACTGTATCCGATCTCTTGTGATAGAACATGATAGAAGATAGTATGAGAAAAAGAAAAAAATATATATATATACATATAAAAAACTGGGTATAACTGGATAACTTTGCCATATAGCAGAAATTGACAGAACACTGTAAATCAAAAATAATAAAACATTTTTTAAAAAGCTTCAGGACTATTGAGATACAAGATAGGCCAGTGTTTGTAGAGATAATAAAAGTGCAGAAGTAATAAAGTTCTAAACAAACAAACAAAAAGGTCAATGAAGAAAACAGGGAGTTCTCTTGTGGCTCAGCAGGTTAAAGATCCAGCATTGTCACTGCAGTGACTTGAGTTGCTGCTATGACACGGCTTCAAACTCTGGCCTGGGAACTTCTACATGCCTTGGGTGCAGCCAAAACCAAACCAAAACAACACAAAACAAAAAACATTAGCAGGGATATCAAGAACACTCCTATTTTCTCTTTGAACAACGCGGTCAGATTCTTTCCCAAATGAACATACTAATGTTGACACACCTATGAGTTTCAAGAGCTCCTAACGGGAGCATTAACACAGCCTGGGAAAGATACTCAATAGGCAACCTGTTAGATGAAAAGTTGAGCAGAGCCTCAATCCAATTATTGAAAATTGATTAGCTAGAGTCAGTAAAGCTATGGATGGAGACAGGATTAGCATCAAAAGGAAGTTCCTAGGTTAAAAGTGAGAGAAGCAGCTCTAAACTCAAGGTTCAAAGTTCCTAATCACAAACCAAGGAATAGTTGTGCATGTTTCTTGATTAGAAAAAATATATATATAGGCACTCTAACATCAAATTGATTCGCACAAACCTAGCAACTAGGAGGAAGAGGGGTCTCAACGACAGTAAACACTTACTGAGTGGGGGCTTTATCATCAAAGTTCAATGCACACCCAAGGGATATTTTCCAAGACTTTTAAACACAAGGATCAAAGACAAAAATCTGAAGGGAAGCAAAGCATAGAAAATTCTTACAATACCAAAATAAGCACATTGCCCTATTTCAAGATATAGCATGAGAGACATTAAGGACAGGAGACGAAAGAGGTAACGGAAGTCTTAGTGTAAAATGATGAAGATCATCTGACTGTTGACTGAAGAAAAGGTGACATTTATCTGCAAAGTTTCCCACATTGGGATTCTTTTTTTGGGGGGGGGGCGGTGCACCCAAGGCATATGGAGGTTCCCAGGCTAGGGGTTAAATCAGAGCTGCAGCTGCTGGCCTACATCACAGCCACGGCAACGCCGGATCCGAGGCTTGTCTGCGACCTACACCACAGCTCACAGCAACGCTGTATCCTTAACCTACTGAGCGAGGCCAGGGATCGAACCCATCTCCTCATGGATACTAGTTGGGTTTGTTACCACTGAGCCATGATGGAAAGTCCTAATGTTCTAATTTCTATAACAGTTCTTAAAACTACCTGTCCCTGTATTAGAAAAGTCATCTCAGATTAAAGATCTTATTCTGAGATTCTTCACATTCCCTCAATGTTAGGTTTTTCTAAAGGTGAATCTGCTTTTTATTTATGATTCACATCACAAAATCCAGTTTCGAATATTTTGGGTACTGAAAATGGATTTATAACCAGACATACCAGTTTTTTCATTAAGTAATATTTGGGGATTTAGAATCCATACCAGCAGTGGAAATTGTTGAAGCTATCGTAGAACATTTAAAGACTTTCTAAAGGAAAAAACCTGATGTGGTTGTGTTACAAGAAATGCACAGCAAATTGTTCTCTAAGTCGCTACTGAATTATAAATAGTTTAAACATTGGCTCATTGCTTCCGGGATCTCAAAAGCAAGAGGTGCTGCCTTCTAATTGCTTGAAAATCCCCATTTGATGTCCAAGGGCTTGAAACGGAGCCTGATGGGTCATTCTGTCTTAGCTAAAGGCAATCAGCTAAACAAATCGTTAACAAGATGCTCACTTTAAGCACTATGTGCTCACAAAAGGCATTTTAGAGCTCAGTCCTTTGAAAAATTCCGTAAAATTTGGTGATGGGCAATGGATAACTAGCAGACTCTTCAATGCCCTACTAAATGCAAAGATAGATCCATCCTCTTTTTCTGTCACAAAAACGGAAGCGAGGCACTGGGGATTCCCACATTGCAACCTTAGCCCCTCAACTGTCCAGCACACAGACTACCCACAGGAGAAATTGTTTTTGTTGTTCAGCCATCAAAAATGACTCCATATTGGATTATATTTCAGTTTTCTCAATTTGATCATGTCTATGTCAGCTGCAATAGGAACAATAATGCTGACCAACCTTGCCTGAGTCTCTTACAAGCTTTCTGGAAGTAGAAACATTTAAGAAAGGCTTAGAATGGAAGGATCACAACTCCATTTTGTGAAGTGACAAAGTAGTAGACAAGCTTTCAGCAAAAATTGCTTTCTGTCTTCACCCTAAGTAGTCGTGGGGGGTGTCACGTGACATGTTTAAGATGCATTTAACGTCATGGTTAAAGGATCTGCACTATTGCCAGCCCCAAAGGTATAAAGCTCTGAGAAAAGAAAATGTTGTTTCTGGCTGAGAATTAGGCCCTTTCTGGAGAGGGAGAACACCAGCAGGACTCCCCCATAATTCTCCGTAATAACAGTAATAATGGCCAACCTGTATTTTGCGCTTAACCTATGCCAAATACTTAGCATGCAGTATCTCCCGAATCCTCACAACCTGACACTAAAGATGAGGAAATGAAGACTCACTAAGACTCGCCATGAGTAAATGGTAGAGCCAGGTATGAAAGTCAGTCTGCCTAACTCAGGGGACCCTGTCCTTGACCAATCCATTCTACTGCCTCTCAGCATGTGGCTAGAGATACCGTGAGAAGAGAGAGGTATATTTCATAGGAGGCAGGTAGGATCCAAGATAGTTAAGTTTGAAACACCCACCTAACTGCCTATGGATTTTGTCACTTCTCTGCTCAAAAACCTCAAACTGTTTGGCATAACAAATTTCTTACCTGGAATTCAAAGTTCTTTGTGATCTGGCCCCACCCACATTTCTGCACTTGTTTCTGCTACCTCTCTTTCACATATTTTCTGACTTAAGCATTAATTGAAACAAAAAAGCAGTAGAGGTTCCATTAGCTAGTCCCTCCGGTTGTAAATGACATATCGCCCCTTTCTCTTTCCACAATCACTCGTGACTTTAAGTGGTTTGGGGTCATCAACCATCTGCCTCCTCAGATTTTGCCACTAAGGGTCTTTGAGGACTATTCTAATCAAACTGGTATAAAGAAAACTACATAAATTCATAGAATTGAAGGAATATTTCATTCAGCAAACATGTAGTGGGGCTGGACTGGGTCCTAGGGGTAAAAGCAAATACAGCCCTTGACATCCAGGAGTCAAATTTAAAATTTCATGATCTTTTTCAGCTGCTGCCCTAATGTTTTCACCTTTGTAGTTACACTTCTTGAAAAGTCTATATTAATTATGTACATTGCCTTGCCTCCAATTCTCTCCATAAACCACTGCAATCTACTATTTTCCTCATAATGAACTCCTTCTTATCAAACCATCAACTATCTTCCCCATCTTCTGAGTATAAATCAAACAGACCTGTTTAGTCTTATTTTTTGACGTCTCTAAACTATTTGGCATTGTTGACCTCATGTACCTACTTGAAATTCCCTCTTCCCCTCTTTTTATGATATATAGCTCTCCTGGTTCTCCTCTTTATACTTCCCTACTGGATCACTCATATGGGTTCCTCTTAAATGGTGGTATGCCTCAAGGTTCTACTCTTAGCTCCCTTATATACTCACTCTACATTGCTGTTTTCCAAAGTGTGATTCTGGTAACACTTGTATCATCATGACCTAAGGTGCTGGGTAAGAATGCAGATTTAATTGACCCTTACCATTATGGAATCTCACAGCATCCTAGAATCTACATTTTAATTCAGCATCCTAGGTGATCCAGATATACTCTAAATACTGAAAAATCAATATTCTATAGACATGCTATCTCCCAGACAATGTTCATCTTTCTCATGACTGAAGTTACCAGCTATACACTGGATGTATAAGTTTGTAGTTGGCATACAAAGAAATCGAGAAAGTTTCCTTGAGATGGCTTTTAGTTTCTCTGTGAAGCAAGAGTTGATATATTCTGAACATGAGAGCACAGTTTGGGAGTGGAAAAGAGAAAAGCAGCATACCAGGGAAATACTGAGCAGTGTGGAAGCCCCAGTTGAGACTGAAAGGAAAGTTATCATGAAATTCTTCTGTGTATCAGAGAGATTTTTTTTCAGCAACCTCGGTATAGTGTAGAAAAAGCAAACTGATTGATCCAGAAGTTGATTTTTTGCCAGGATATGTGAATAAAAAATTATGTTTCAAGTAAGTGAAGATACTTCTAAGAATATGGAGGTTGTGGACCATACAACCCAGGCTACACAGAAAAGGGAGTTAATGAGAGGGGATTGATAGAGGTCTTGGTGCCATTGAAATACAGATGTAATAAGAACAACAAAATGAAAGAACTGGAAAAATGAGTGTCTACTTATAGAGTGGGAAATGTGAATTTAAGATTTCAAAGATGAAGCGGTTTTTGGTAATGACAAGTCCAGAGTGTTGCCATGGAAGTGGGTCGTTGACGTGGGGAGTTAGCAAAGATTGAGGAATAGAGAGGCCAGAGGCCAGTGTATTAGAAGGGTTTATGCAGTGTGGACATCGACGTAACGAAGGATGAAGGTGGCAGAGTTTGGAATGGAGAAGAAAGCTGTTAGTCGAAGTCTCCAGTGAATGAGGGAGAGTGGCCAATGGCAGCAGAAAGAATTGATTGTCTTATGTATTGAAAACCACCGAATTTCTTTAAGCGCCAGATTTTTTTGTTGCGATGTCTAAGATTTTTCATAGTCTGATACCAACCTAAATTTCCAGCCTGATGGCAATGTATCGATCTTCATACAACTTCTGTTTTAGCCTCAGTGACTATTGCCATTCTATAAACAAATGCCATATCGTGCACATTTCTGGAGCCACTCTCTCAACTTCACTGGTACTATTGGAGTCATGCCTACAATTTAGGGCTTTTATTACAGTTGTTTGCATACATGTTTTCTCCCCTACTAGTGTCTTTGATTCCGGGGATGATGTCATAGGTGCCTTTGTAGCACCAATTTTAGCACCTAGTACAGCTCTTTTCACATAGTAAATAATGGATGAATATTCAAATATTTGTTTAATATTGATAGGGTTGTAAAATTATAACTGGGCTATGTCAGGACCAATTGCAGAACAGCAAAGATACATATTTATTCATTGAAATTAAAAAAATAATTTACATTTATGGCTGGGAAATTCTGCAAAATAAACAATGGCATAAGAAGAACCTGCACAGAGTCTGGTTCAGTAAGATATAGGAGTTTTTGATGAGAGGCGAACAGGCATAGCAGATTAAAACATACAAGTACAATAGTAATTTCCTTGGATGTTGGCATCTCTTTAGAAAATGTCATTGACAAGAACGTCTGTAGGTAATCTATATCCTATGAACACATGGAAGAATAATGTAAACAGGATGAGATGACATAAAATTAAATGACATAAATATCCTCTATATATTATGTTCACAGCACATCATTATGCCTAATGCTGCTGGAATTGTTAACGTACGTTAAGCAGCCTGGATTTTATGTTTTGCTTTTTAGTAAGTTAAAGCTAATCTAATATCTATATTGGAAATCTAAATTTGTGAGATAAAATGGATATAGTCCCCTTTAAGATATTCCCTTTAATTCTAGAGAAATCCAGTAACCCATTCAGGAACATTCTCTTTTCTCTCAGAGCCGTCCTGAAAACACACAGGTCAAATTCAATAATAATGAAATCAGAAGGTCTAGTCCTTTCATTGGCCACTGTTGCTTGGAATAAGTAAGCTATAAACTGCAGCTTTTTGTTTAAAAACCACTTTATTGAGGAGTTCCCATTGTGTCTCAGCGAAAACGAATCTGACTAGTATCCATGAGGATGTGGGTTTGATCCCTGGCCTCGCTCCTCAGTGGGTCGGGGATCTGGCGTTGTCATGAGCTGTGGTGTAGGTTACAGAAGAGGCTCAGATCTGGCGTTGCTGTGGCTGTGGCGTAGGCCGGCAGCTGTAGCTCCAACTGGACCCCTAGCCTGGGAACCTCCATATGCTGTGGGTGTGGCCCTAAAAAAAGGCAAAAAAGCCAAACAAACCCACTTTACTGACATATAATTGACATACAAAAAGCTATACATATATAATGTATACAGCTTGATGAGTTTGGAGCTAAATGTACATCCATAAAACCATCACCATAATTAACATCATAAACATATCCATCATCTCCAAAAGTTTCCTCCCACCCTATTTTTTTTTGTTTGTTTATATGATGATACTTAACATAAAGTTTATCCTTTTAGCCAACTTTTAAGTATACAATACAATACTATTAATCATCTAAAACTGTCGGATTTATAGAAACAGAAAATAAAATGGTGGTTGCCAGTGGCCCTGGGAAGAAGAAACAGGGAGTTATTAGTCAAAGTGTGCAAGTTTCAGTGATGTAAGATGTCCTAGAGATCTAATTACAGCACAGTGCCTATAGTTAATAACAATGTACATGTAAAAGCTGGAGCTTTGAAATTTTTTCTTACAGAAGCAGCAATTTGCCAGAGGTTTACTTTTGGCATGGCATTAGCATTTTCTCTTCCAGAATATGGGGACCTTGGAACATGGGTAAAGATAAGTTTGGAAGTAGCAAAGTTTCAGTTGGGAATTTAAGACAGACATACAGGTTTCAGGCGTTTGCAGTTATAATGGTGCAGTTTTCATTAGGTGAAGTGATGTGCTGAAACCAGGAGCTTGTTTATATTTAAAGTTGAAAACTAAATTCCACATGTAGGAGTTTCCCTTGTGGCTGAACTGGTTAAGAACCTAGCAGAGTGTCCATGAGGATGTGGGTTTGATCCCTGGCCTCATTCAGTGGGCTAAGGATCTGGCATTGCCGTGAGCTGTGGTGAAGGTAGCTGACGCAGCTTGGATCTGTTGTTGCTGTGGCTGTGGTGTAGGCCAGCAGGTGCAGCTCTGATTCAACCACTAGCCTGGGAACCTCCATATGCCTCGGGTACAGCCCTAAAAGGCAAAATAAAATAAAATAAAATAAATTCCACATTTAGCCCATCTGGGGGGTTCCTAACCTATTATATATGATACCTTCTACATCTGGAGTCAGAGACCATTTATTAATATTTTACCAAAAATACACCTAGAGGTGAGCCCATCATGACTCAGCGGTAACAAGACCCACTAGTATCCATGAGGATTCAGGTTCAATCCCTGGTCTCACTCAGTGGGTTAAGGATCCGGCATTGTCGTGAGCTGTGGTGTAGGTCACAGACACGGCTCGGATCCCGCGTTGCTGTGGCTGTGATGTAGGCCGGCAGCTGCAGTTCCGATTCGACCCCTAGCCTGGGAACCTCTACATGCCGTGGGTGCGGCCCTAAAAAGATAAAAATAATACACCTAGAGGATTATCTTGGGAATGATATAGTCAAAGGAGTCCTAAAACCATTCCACAGATTGTTTTGCCTGTCTCAGAGCTGATATATGCTCTAAACGTGTATTCTTCAGAAAGCTCCACTGACCTCCCTTCAAGTGGAGAAACAACTATAGGAAAATGGCCACCAACAAGGGCTCACAAGGGGACTTTTTTTTTTTGAAAAAAAATAAAAAGAGCTAAAATTTTTCACCTTGGTAGCTGGCTGAGAACTGTGGCTTGTGGGAAGGAGAGATGGGGGAGGTAAATTTGGACTGAGGTTGGTAGAGAGAGGGCCAGAGAACTGCGTTAGGACAGGCCTGGGAAACGTGATGCTGGAAATCCCACAGGGTAAGCCTTGAACCGTCAGGTACAATGGGCAGACAGGGTGCACGGAATGGAGAGATGGACCCTAAACCAAAATCGTGTGCTTTACATTTTTTTTTTTTTTTTTTTGCTTTTGCTTTTTAGGGCCACACCCGAGGCATAGGGAGGTTCCCAGACTAAGGGTAGATTTGGAGCTGCAGCTGCCCGCCTACACCACAGCCACAGCAGCGCGGGATCCTTAACCCACTGAGAGAGGCCAGGGATCAAACCTACATCCTCATGGCCACTAATCGGATTTGTTTCCACTGTGCCACAATGAGAACTCCTACAATTTTTTATATCAGTTTTTTTGAGGAATAATCACTTCTATAAAGTATTAGTTCATCTTTTAAAGTGTACAGATCAGTGAGTTTCGAGAAACATACACAGTCATGCAACTACAACCACAAGCAAGATACACAAACTGTTTCCACCATATCAAAGAGTTCATTTATGGCCCTTTGAAAGCAGTGCCCTCTCACATCCTAAACGCCTGGAAAACATCGATCTGTTTTTTGCCTCCGTGGCTTTGCCTTTTCTAGAATACCATATAAAATGGAATCGTATATTATGTAGTATTTTGTATCTGAGTTCTTTTACTCATCAAGGTGTTGATACTTTCCAGTGTTGTATTCGTAGTTCATTGTTTTTTCTAGCTGAGTAGTATTCCATTGTGCAACTGTACCACAATTTGTTTAACCAATCCCAACTGATGGACATTTGATTTGTTCCAAACATTTGTCTTTTATGAATAAAGCTGTTGTGAACATTTGCCTACAGATCTTTCCTTGGAAATATGTTTTCATTTCTCTGGGTAATTACCTAGGAGTTGGGTTGATGGGACACATGCATGAATGTGTGTGTATGTGTATATCATAAGCGTATGCTTAACTTAATTAGAAATTGTCAAATTGATTTTTAAATGGCTTATTATTTACATTCCCATCAACAATGTAGGTGAGTTCCAGTTATTCTGTGTCTTCACGACCACTTATAAGTTTTTGTCTTGTTTTAGATATTAGTCATTCCAGTAGGTGTGGAGTAGTTTTAATTTACAGTTTTAATTTGAATTTCCCTCATGACCAAAGAAGTTGAGCATTTTTTCATGTACTCATCCATTATGTATTTTCCTTGGTCAATGTCCATTCAAACATTCTATCTTTTTTATCTTTTAAAATTTAATTATTTGGGAGTTCCCATTGTAGCTCAGCAGGTTAAGGACCTGACGTAGTCTTAGTGAGGATGCAGGTTCAATCTCTGGCCTCACTCAGTGGGTTAAGGATCTGGCGTTGCCATAAACTGTGGCATAGGTTGTAGATGGAGTTCAGATCTGGTGTTGCTGTGGCTGTGGCATAAGCTGGCAGCTACAGCTCTGATGCAACTCCTACCCCAGGAACTTCCATATGCAGCAGGTGCGGCTGCAAAAAGAAAAAAAATTAATTTTTTATCTTCCAGCTATTGATTGTAAGAGTTTTATATGTGTTGCGAGTACAACTCCTTTATCATATATGCTTTGCAAATATTTTTCCCCAGTCTATTATTAATCCCTTCATTTTTAGTAAGGACTTTCGAAGAGCAGCTATCTTTAATTTTGATAAAGTTCAATTTATTTATATCCTCTTACGGTTCTTGCTTTTGTGTCTTAGCTGAGGAGTCTTTGCCTAATTCAAAGTCACAAAAATTTTTCCTATGCTTTCTTACAGTGTTTTTATAGTTATAGATCTTACAACTGAGGTATGACATGTTTTGTGTTAATTTTTATAAATAGGGTAAAGTAAGGTTTGAGGCTCAATTTTTTTCATCTGGATTACCAATTGCTTCAGCTCCACTTGCTGAAAAGACTGTCTTGTCCTCATTGAATTATATTGGTACCCTTTGTCAAAAATCAATTGGTCATATAAATCTGAGTCTTTTTTTTGCCTCCCTGTTTATCTCATTGATCTATGTCTATTCTCTTATTTATTTACTATGAGTCTTGAAATGAGGTAATGTGAATCTCCAAAATTTATTCTTATTTATAAAAATTGTTTTGGCTATTCTAGGCCTCTATTATATAAGTTTTAGTATCAGCCCGTACATTTATACAAATAAAGCCTGCTAGAGTTTTTTTGGGTTGTGTACAATCTGTAGATAAATTTGGTGGGAGTTGACATCTTGACAATATTGAGTCTTCCTATCTCTCTTTTTATTTAGATTTTTTTAAAATGTCTTTCAACCTGCTGTATAGTAAAGAGAACTCTACCCAATATTTTATGATAATCTATGTGGGAAAAGAATCTGAAATGTGTGTACATGTATAACTGAATCACTTTGTTGTATAGCAGAAATCATCACAAGCTAGTAAATCAACTATACTTCAACGAAACTTTAAAAGGTGAAAAAAATGTGCATATGTAGCAAAGAAAAATCTAATAAAAATTCTTTCAGTAATGTTTTGCTACTTTCAGTATATGTTTTGCACATATTTTGTTAAATTTATTCCTAAGTATGTCATTTTAGTGGCATTATAAATGGTAGTTTAAATTTTACTTTAACATTTCTAGTAGTTCATTGCCAATATATAGAATTACGATTGATTTTTGTATATTGATTTTGTATCGAGAGCTTGCTAACTCACTTATTAGTGTGTTTTTGTAATTTTTCTGCTAAGTTCTTTGGGATTTTTTGATCATGTTCTGTATGAATAAAGATGATTTAATTTCTTCACTTTCAGTCTGGATGCTTTTTAATTTTTTCTTGCTTTATTATACTTGCTAGGACTTCAGGACATTGTTAAAGAGAAGTTGAGAGTGGACATCCTTGCCTTGTTCCTGTTTTATAAGGAAGTATTTAGTCTTTCACCACTGAGTGTGGTGTTAGCTGGGGTTTTGCATAAATGTCCTTCATCGGGTTCCAGAAATTCCCCTCCAGTCCTAGTTGGCTGAATTTTTCTAAACTCATGAACGGATGTTGAATTGTTTTTCTTTTAGGGCCTCACCTGCGGCATATGGAAGTTCCCAGGCTAGGGGTTGAATCAGAGCTACAGCTGCCGGCCTACATCATAGTCACAGTAACGCAGGATCCCAGCCACGTCTGCAACCTATACCACAGCTCACGGGAACGCCAGATCCTGAACCCACTGAGTGAGGCCAGGGACTGAACCCGCATCCTGATGGATACTAGTTGGGTTTGTTTCTACTGAAAAACAACGGGTACTCCCAGATGTCGAATTTTAAGTAATCACTTTTTTCCGCATCTGTTAAAAAGTTCAAGTAAGTGTTGCTTTAACTCTTTTAAGATGGTGAATTATACTGATTCGTTTTAACCTTACACTCGAGTATTTAAGGCTCTGTATTTTCTATGCTTTGGCAAAACGTTAATGTTAAAACCTGAAGTAGAGGAGTTCCCGTCGTGGCTCAGTGGTTAACGAATCCCACTAGGAACCATGAGGTTGTGGGTTCGATCCCTGGCCTTGCTCAGTGGGTTAAGGATCCGGCGTTGCCATGAGCTGTGGTGTAGGTTGCAGACGCGGCTTGGATCCCGCGTTGCTATGGCTCTGGCGAAGGCCGGCAGCTACAGCTCCTGTTAGACCCCTAGCCTGGGAACCTCCATATGCCGCAGGTGCGGCCCTAGATAAGGCAAAAAGACAAGACAAAAAAAAAAAAAAACTGAATTAGAAATCCACTTTTTTAAAAAAAATAAGATAAACACGAGGTCACACAAAATTTTAATAATGAAGCATAGGTTGAAACAGAATCAAGCCTGTGGAAGAACTAAAAGGGTTTTAAAAAATAAAATAATAAAAGCCACTTATGTTTTTATTCTTATACATTACTACTCTTTACTAAGTGTATCAAGATTACGTGACTGATAGTAGGATTATTTATGCTTTGTATTCACTTATTTTCCTCTGCAGTGGAGGGCCATGGAATCCCTTTTTTCATAGAACTGGGAAGGTTCTCTGAACTGGTACACAGTCGAGTCAAATGCCAGAAAAGAGGTACAAAGTTATGTGGTGCATTCTATTTGTGTGTGTTTGTGTGTATGTGTGGTTGTGGTTGTGGTTTCCAGATGCAGATACATTTGAGGTACTGTTATCTGTAGGTAAAATTCAGCCTAATTTTAAAATGTTCTCATCACAACTTTGTTTGAAAATGGACAATTGAAATACTCTTAAATGCTCAAAATAAAGAATGATTAAAAGAAGTACGATGGAACTGGGATGGTGACATGGAATACTCTGCAGTCATTGGCAATGATGGGATAAATCTGTAATTTGCTGATACACAGACATATTTATGATCTTTAAGTAATAAATAAAGTTATAAAAATAGCATTTAGAAGTGACTCCAATTCTTAAAATGATGTCTAGCAGTGTGAATGTATAGGAAAAATTTTAGATACCTACATATCCCAAAAGATTAACAGTTGTTTTGTATAAGTTGTGGTACCACAGCAAATTTTACTTTTGCATTCAATTATCTGCATTTTCTTACATTTGCACAATGTGTTGTATATTAAAAAGTTAAAATTTTAAAGCACTTGTCTACATGAAATGCTCTTTGGGAATGTTTAGTCTCTTAAAAAATGTAACTCAGTAAATGGGTAGACATCCCGTATTAAAAAACTTCATATTGATAAGATGTCTATATTACCAAAAGCAATCTACCCGTTAAGTCTAATTAATGAAAATAAAAACACTACATATCAAAATTTGTTGGATGTCACCAAAGAAGTATTTAGGGAAAATTTATTGCACTAAATGCCCACATTACAAAAGAGGAAGGCTTCAAATCAGTGACCTCAGCTTCTACCGTAATAAAGCAGAATGAAAGAGCAAGTTAAAGCTAATAGGACAAGGAAGTAATAAAGATAACAGTATCAATCGGTGAAACAGAAAACATGAAAACAATAGATAAAATAATGAATGCAACCAAAAGCTGGTTCTTTGAGAAGAGAGATAAAATTGATAAATCTCTAGCCAAACGGATTAAGAAAAAAAAGAGAAGGCACAAATTATTAATATCAGGAATGAGAGAAATGTCATCACTAAAGATACAGATACTAAAAGAATAATAAGGAAATGTCATGCCGAACTTTATATCAGTAGGTTTTTTTTTTTTTCAGCCACACCCATGGCATATGGAAGTTCCCAGGCCAGGGATGGAATCTGAGCCGCAGTTGCAACCTATGCCACAGCCATAGCAATGCTGGATCCTTAACCCACTGTACCAGGCCTGGGAATTGAACCTGCAACCTGTGCCACCACAGAGACAACATGGGATCATTAACCCACTGAACCACAGCAAGAACTCAATAAATTTGACAGGCGAGATGAAATAAATCCCATGAAAGATGCAATCTACCAAAGCTCATTCAAGGATAAATAGATAACTTTAATAGCCCCATATCTATAAAAGAAATTGAACCTAGGTTAAAACCCCCCACACAAAGAAAAGGCCAGGCCCAGATGGCTTCACTGGTGAATATGACCAAAGAGTTAAGGAGGAAACAATGCTAATTACACACAAACTCATCTAGAAAATCGAAGTGAGAGAAAACTTCTCATCTAATTCCATGAGACCAGCGTTGCCTTGATATTAAAACTAGACAAAGGCAATGTAAGAGAAGAAAAGTACAGACCAATATCTCTCAGGAGCATAAACATAAACATTAATTCCAAAACTTTAGCAACTTGAATCCAATGATATAAAAAAGATAATATATAATGACCAAGGGAGATTTTCTCAGAAATGCAAGCTTAGTTTTATATTTGAAAATCATTGTAATTCATTTACCCTATTAAAAAATGTGTACCATATGACCATTTCAATATATGCAGAAAAAGCATTTGCCAAAACCCAACATCCATTCTTGACAGAAATACTGAGCAAACTAGGAATAGAAGGAAACGTCCTTAACTTAATAAAGGGCATATACCAAAAACCTACAGCCAACATTATAAATGATGGTAAGAAACTGAATTCTTTTTTCCTAAGGCCAGTAGAAGACCATCATTTCTATCATCATTGTACTAGAAGTTTTGTTTTATTCAGTGCAATAAGCAAGAAAAAGACAAAAATGCACACAGAATAGAAAGGAAAGGGCAAAACTGTCTTTATTTGCAGATAGCATAATCATTTACATAGAAATCATGATAGAATCTGCAAAAGCTTCTGGAACTGATCAGTGAGGTTAGTAAGGTTGCAAAGTATAAGATCAATGTACAAAACAACTGTCTTTCTATATATCAGCGACAGATAATGTGAAATAAAAATTTTTAAATATCACTTACAACGGCATCAAAAGCATGAAATACTTAGGAACAGATATGACATTGAAGCTATAAAGCATTTCTGAGAGAAATTAAAGGAGACCTAAATGCAAGGGGAGCTATGTCAGGTTCATGAGTTAGAAGATTCAATTCTGTTAAGATGTCAAATTTCTTAAAATTGATCTATGGGTTTAACATGATCTCACTCAAACTCCTAGCAGGTTTTTTTTTTGTAGAGTTTGACAAGCTGCTTTACAATTCACGTGACAATGCTCAGGACCTAGAATAGCCAAAGTCACTTTGAAAAAGAAGAACAAAATTGGAGGGCTAAGACTACCTGTTTTAAAATCTTAATCTACTGCTGCAGTGACCATATGATATTAGCATAAAGAAAAACAAATAGAACAATAAAACAGAAAAGAGAATCCAGAATAGAGCTACACATATATATGCTGGATTGATTTTTGATAGAGATGCAAAGGCCATTCAGGGGAGAAATGATAAACTTTTTAAAAAATGGTGCTAGAAAAACTGGGTATCCATATGGGGAAAAAGATCAACTTTTATTCATCCTTTGCTCCATGCACAAAAATTAACTCAATAGATCATTAACATGAATGTAAAGCCTAAAAATAAATTTAAAAAGAAAAGCAGTACTTTATACCACCGAGCTATATATTTTAAAAAGTCAAGATGATAAATTTTATAGTATAGGTATTTTACCACCCAAAAATTTTTGGAAAAAAATGCAAGAATGCAGCTTTAGGGATAATGAAAATGCCTTTCAATGCTCCTCAGCCCACATTATTATGCAAGAGGCGGCCTAGTAATTAACAGTATCA
Source organism: Catagonus wagneri (assembly GCA_004024745.2). Taxonomy (NCBI): domain Eukaryota; kingdom Metazoa; phylum Chordata; class Mammalia; order Artiodactyla; family Tayassuidae; genus Catagonus; species Catagonus wagneri. The sequence continues at coordinate 36,941,567 of PVHT020000015.1, read as the reverse complement.
ATTTTGAAATTGGCCATCTTAGTTTCTATGTCAGCTCTGCCCATGGTCAAGTCACTTTTCTGTGCTTCAGGATCCTCATCTATAAAATGGGAATTATCGTAACTACCTGAGAGGATTGTCGTGAGCATTAAGTGAATTAATACTTAGGAAGCATTTTGAATAGGGCCTCGATGTTAAAAACACATTGTAATGCTTAATTATTATTACGATCCTTGGTAACTTGTCATGGCCTCTCTCTGACCCTTGAAGGCCACATTCAGACCCCTCCTACACACACACCCCCACAGATACCCTTTGTGCACTCTCGGGAGACTCTAAGGCTTATACCAATTTTACAAACAAGACTCTGAGGTTGGAAAACGAAATATCAGCCTAGAACCAAACAACTGCTCTGTCGTTCCCTGGTAGACATTAACCAGTTCCCTTTGGCTTAGGGACAGAGTCCTGCATTTTTCTTTTAATGGAAGGAGGTTAATCCAGCCCAATCATAACACACTTAGACTAGACAGATTTACTCAATTGCTTACCTTTGGGAGGATATGAATCTTTTAAGACACTTACATAAAACAATTGCCCTTTGAACTACAGACTAATTTAGTGAATTACTTCACTATTTCTAGATGCTCTGATAACTGAGGTTAATGGGACAACCACGCAAATGGGCAAGAAGCTGGATGGAAGTGGGAACAGCGAATTCACAGTCTAGGACAAAGTGACCAGAAATTCCTCCTCTGTCTCCAAGGTAGTTCTGCCCTTTTTAATATTATGTAAAGCACTAAACTTAATATTAGCTAAAGCACAATATTATGTCAAGTATTAAGAATGTGCGTCAACTGAACAACATAATATCCAAAAGAGATATCATCAGGGACAAGAGACTAAGCACCGATCTGCAGAAAAGGAGCCGTGAGTGAAACTCTGATAACTAACTTTTCTTTAACAGCAAGGACACTGAGGCTAGAAAGCTGTTGCTACCAACTGAACCTCTGTTCCAGGCTGAACTAACTCTATACACGTCTGACTACTCTGATCCCTCACAACATTCTGTAGGGTATTATTAGTTCCCTTTTTTCAGATGCAGGAAACTGGGCTTCTAAAAGTCTGTCCAATGTGTCTGAGAACACTCAACCAGAAAGTGGTGATCCGTGGTCTAAAACTGAGTTTGATGTCAAGACCTGTGTTCTATTTACTGTATCAGCCCGCCAGTTCGATATTTATGTTTGATAAACCAATACCCACCAGAAAGACTCAAAGCTACCTGTGATTTCTCAGTAGCATAATTGCCCTGGAAATTTCACCACTGCCCAAGGACCCTGTAGAGTATATGCAGAGGGTGAGATGGGAGATAAAGTGGAGTGAGGGAGGACCAGTGAAGCACCAAAGAATCAGAAGAAAAGCATCAAGGAAACACAGAGTCCCTTGACAACACATTATTTCAGTGAACCAATTTTGGACTTGGATAATTGCATCTATCTATGATTTTGACTTCTTACTTTGATTACATCCACTCAGCTATGATTCAAACAGAAATATAAACCACTGGCCATTTTACCACCTGAAACACTGGGAACAGTGGACAAAAACATTGGATTTGGGCTCTGGTTCCAGCCCCATCTCTGTACAGGCAATTTAAAATTTCTCTGGACTTCAGTTTTATACTGTTTAAAATAATGCAAATGAATCTATGTACAAAACAGAAACAGACTCACAGACATAGCAAACCAACTCATGATTACCGAAGGGGAAAGGGATGGGAGAAGGATAAATGAGGAGTGTGGGATTAACATATACACACTACCATACACAAAATAGGTAAGCAACACAGATTTACTGTATAGTACAAAGAATTATACCCAATAGCTTGTAATAACCTATAATGGAATATAATCTGAAAAAAATCCCTCTGCCGTACACCTGAAACTAACACAATATCGTAAGTCAACTACACTTCAATTAAACAGTTAATTAATAAAAACAAACTTTCTTTAAAAAGTGAGATACTTTTTGAACAGTTATTTGTACTATTTCTGAACAGCATATTTTCAAAAAATTATATGTAATAAATTATATCACATGGAAAGTTTAATACATTTCTTAACTATAGCCTTTATATCTCTTCATTTATACAGTTTTGTAACAAATTTTCTTTTGTAATTTCTAAAAAAAACAGTAGAGGAAGTGGAACTTCTGGAATGATGGATAAAGAGCTCAGCAAACTCCAGCAAAATGACAAACTTGAAAATTATGTAAAACAATCATTTAAAATCCCTGAATATAGTCTCGGGGTATATAACAAATGGAGAAACATTTATTCAAGCAAATTTACTAAATCTCTGTAAGAACAGCAAAAGCCTTGCTCCCTGCCTCAGCTCTGTACTATGAAAGCTCTAACTTGGGCAAGTGCAACCAGAAAGACAGGAGCTCCCTCTCCCCACAGTTTCCAGTCTGGGGCTTGACCTGGGAGAGTCAAGATGCTGCTGTTTCTCATCTCCCTGGTATCACGTTGTACAAACTCTTTTGGCAAGTGTGGCCAAAAGAACTGGGTCCTTCTTCCCCACCAAGCCCCCACTTGTGAGGTAGAAACTCTAGCCCAGCTGTAGCAAGCCAAGAACAGCGGCCTGAACCATCCCTGCCCTAGCTTGCTCGCAAGGTGAAGGATCTAAGCCTGGAAGGGCAAACGAAGGCAATCAGAGGTTGCCACCACCGCCCAGTACCAACCTCATAGGGGGAGGTTGTCACTCTGGGGACATTTGGCTGGCCCCAGCACCAATTCAGTGGCATTGGGATTCTGTCCAGAGGGAAAGGCTAGCTGGGAGGGCAAAGAGCTCCACAGCTGTGCTTCACAAGGTGGAAGGAGCGAGGGAGCTCTCCGGGATGTGCTTTATAAGGGCACTAATCCATTCACCGGGGTTCCACCCTCTTGACCTTATCACCCCAAAGTCCCCACTTCGTAATACTATCACATTGGGTATTAGGATTTCAACATGTGAGACTCGTGGGGACACAAACGTTCAAACCACAATATGCAATCTGAAGAATAGAGAGAAATTTAAAGTGAAGAAAATTGAACAGATTTTCAGAGAAGTGTGGGGCATCATTTAGTACACCAAACTACCGTGGCTGTCGGTTCTAATCATTTCCCTACTGCTTTCACTTTATGCTGGCTATTTCTTTAAGAGTGAGGATGAAAACACACAAACGGTCACGCTTCCTAATTTCCTAAAAGAGAAACAGTTAAAACACAACTGTTTCGTGACAGGTTTAAAAGGACAAGAGTTGATTTGTTTGTGACTTGCAGCCATGACTGCCTCATATATTTGCCAGTTCCCCAACTGAAGGAGCAATCCCTTGGGAATAGAGCTAAATTGTAGATTTCTAAAGCTAGCATTTAGAAGCAAATTTGCCAAAATTTAATTCATATTTCAGAACTTCAGATGAGTCAGAACTTTCTCTTTTTTTTTTGTCTTTTTAGGGCCGTACCTGCAACATATAGAAGTTCCCAGGCTAAGGGCCGGCCTACACCACAGCCACAGCAACGCGGGATCCAAGCCGTGTCTGCAACCTACACCACAGTTCACGGCAACGCCGGATCCTTAACCTACTGAGCAAGGCCAGGGATCGAACCTGCATCCTCGTGGATACTAGTTGGGTTCCTTACAGCTGAGCCACAACAGGAACTCCCTAGGTAAGTCAGAAATTTAACTTTTGCAGTATCTTTTACAAACTTCAATAGCTATTATTTATATATCTACTGTCACCTTTCTAGAAATTATTTATTATATTTAAACATACAAAACTGAATAATTAGAATATTAACGCTAACCCCAAAAGCAAAAGATAAAGCACGAGGGGAGAAAATTATTTCTATACTCCTCCGCTAACTCACTTTTAGAGTGCTATTTTTAGAGCGTTCCCAGAGGCAGGACTAAGAGTACCAGTTTCGTTGAAGGCAGGCTCCCTAACAGCTCATCCTACAAAATTACTCTCCAAAGGCCGGTCATTTTCAGAAATGTGACCGAAAACCAAGTGGAAAACATTATGCTCTATATCTTGCATAAAATTGTAATTCTGTCACACAGGGACCACTATGTGCAGGTCTGGGGAAGAATCAGAAAAGGATAGTGAAACGAGAAAGTTTGCTCATAATTTTATATAAAGGAGAATAGCAGAATGATATACAAAAGAGAAAAAGTGCCTTAAATATGAAAAGCAAAGGAGGTTATTAAAAAATGTATAAACCCCCAACCAGCACTGTGGTAAGTGGTAGAGAGAGGGCCGCCATGGAATTGTCCCCAAATCCTGGAATATTAGCAGTCTAATGCCTCTTCCTAATACCTGGAGAAGGTGTTAGGATACATGAAATTAAAATGAAGTAGGCAGAGTTCCCGTTGTGGCACAGCGGAAATGAACCCAACTAGGAACCATGAGGTTGCAGGTTCGATCCCCGGCCTCGCTCAGTGGGTTAAGGATCCAGCATTGCCATGAGCTGTGGTGTAGGTTCCAGATGCGGCTCGGATCTGGCATTGCTGTGGCTGTGGCGCAGGCCAGCAGCAACAGCTCCGATTCGACCCCTGGCCTGGGAACCTCCATATGCCACAGGTGTGACCCTGAAAAAAAAAAAAAGATAAAATAAAATGAAGTAACCAAGGGAATGACAGTCAGCATAGAATAGTGGTCAAGGATAGAATAGTGGTTAATATAAACATGAGAGTCATTTTGTCTCGTCTCAAAGCCTGGATCTACAACTTCCTAACTGTATGACCTTTTGCAAGTTACTTACCCTCTCTGTGAAATGGGCTGACAATAGTACTATCTCAGAAGAGTTGCCATAAAGATTAAGTGAGTCAGTGTTGCTACACATTAGGTGCTAAAAAAGTCCTCAAAAACTTGAAAAATAATTTTAATCATAATTACTTTTTCGGAGAACATTAGGGTTCACACATTACCTTTACAAACATTATCTTAGCTAATAGCCTCTGGGCTATGCAGAAATAAGCCTATTTTAGAGGTAAAGAAACTAAGCTCTACGTGCCAATAATGACAATAGACACTAACATGTCTTCAATATCTATAGTTTTCCAAGCACAGTACAAATCACCTTACACAACTTTCTCTTTAATTCTTAAAATATCTCTGCAAGGCAGAAACTTTTCTACATATAGGTGAGTAACATGTATGCATATTGTACACGTATCATATTACATATGTACATATATGTATATACACTTATTGTAGTCATATACATATACATATTATTATGTTTATTTTTCCAAAACACTTGAGAGTAAGTTGCAGACATAATGGCCTTTTATTCCTAGAGCCTTCGGTGTATATTTCCTAAGAGTAAAGACAGTCTCTGAAGTAACAACAGTACTGTGATCAAAATTGGTAAATTAACATTGACACAATATTATTTATCCACTTATAAGCCTCATTCAGATTTTGCCATTTGTCCCAATAACGTTCCTTTCGAGAAACAAAATTCAGAAACACTTGGTGCTTTCAGTTGCCTTATCTATTCAATCTCCTTTAACCTGGAATACAATCTTTCTTTATATTTCAAGACATTGACATTTTTTAATAGCCGTGACTAGATAGATTTGTCTATGTTTATTCCTAATTATATTCAGGCTATGCATTTGGGGCAGGAACAACCCTGATGTGAAGTTGGGTTCTTCTCTGTGCATCTTGCATGTGCTGCAGGAGACACACAACTTTGATCAGTCCCATTACCGGTGATGTTAACTTTGATCACTGGTTAAGGTGATTATCTGCTAGGGTTTTCTCGCTATAACGCAACGATTTCTTTCCCTTTGTAATGAATAAGTTCATATGGGAAGATACATTGAAACTATGTAAACATCCTCAAATATTTGCACACTAAATGTAGTTATTTCTTGCATGAAAATACTATTATTTTGCTGTCCAATGATAATTTTCTAACTCCATCTTTGCCTCTTTCAACTCTAAGAAGAGCCTTCTCCTTCTTTTATTTCTTATTCATGTATTTATATTAGTATGGACTCATGGACTCTTATTTTTTGTAACGGGATAAAAATTTTTACTATTATTTATTTAGATACTCAAATTATCCTCCATTTGGTCAGTGGAAGCCCCTAACAAATGGTTCCTGTTTCCTTTTGGCATATTCCCCTCATGCTGTGAACGGTTTCTTACTTTCTGGCACATCAAGGTTTACAGACATATCTTGTTCTTTTCCTGCCCCAGCCTTGAAATCAGCCATTTCCTTAAGAAGCGCGGGTTCTTTTGAGTATTTAGAAACCAAGATCTGGGCATTAGATGTGCCCAATGCTTCTTGGGTGTCAGTCATCCTAGGCCCTCTCTATGAGCAAAGCTAGAAAGTAGATACACACGTTCACTCATACACAGCTATACTGATTTGCATATCTACATATTAAAATTCATTAGGTCACACTGATACTTCCAAACCCAATCCAACAATACAGGGTTCATTCTATTTTTTTCCTCTTTTCTGTATTTGTAACTCCCTTCTCTGACAATGAGAAACTCGGCTGGCTTTATCCCACAATATATCTGTGTACTTGGTCAATCCTAGAATACACAGAAAGTAATTCAGTATGGCTAACCCATGCCTCTGAGAAAAGAAGCTTACAAACTAGAGTTTAATATTTTTTTAGAGTTCTTTTCATCTTTACCCTGAGGTCACTGTCCAAATACTGTGTTCAAAAGTTATTGGAGGGTGGGAGGAGGGACAGAGGACCCATAGCCCAGCTTTAAGAAGGGTCTGTGCAACTAAGTGGCCTGTAGGTGCACGGCTCATGATCTCCCGGCTGCCAAAATGCCCCAGAGGAACGGCACTCAGTCCAAGGGGCAGTGAAGAGAGAGCCCAAGAGATGTGCGAGGTTGTCAGCTAAACCTGCTCCTGCAAACGTGAAAATGAAGCCCCCAAATGCAGCAGGAAAGAATAAATCCTCAGGCAACAAAGTGCAAACAAAAGAGAAAAGGGGAACAAAGGGCAAACAGGCTGAGATGGCTAACCAAGAAACTAAAGACTGATCTGCAGGAAAAGAACCAGAACCAAGCAGAATCCAGTATCTAATGAAGCAGGAGAGAAAGAAGCCAAGTCTGATTAATGTGTATACAGCGTCTTATCTGTGTGCCCCATAGGAATGTCTTTCTCAACTATTTTGTAAATGCAAGCTTTTTTAGTAGCTTTAGAAATGTTTTTAAGAAGGGAATGCCTCTTTGTCTCATTTGTTAGGTGTGAATGCTTTTATTCAAGAGGTGAAATCATTTGCTGGGTGGGTTTTGCTTTTGATTTGTTTTGGTTTTCGTTTTGAGTGCAAATGGAAAATGGTGGGATATTCAATTATGGGAGGGTTTGACTATCTTGGGTGTGAACTTAACATTCTGTAGTTTTTATATCCTGTAATACAAAGAATTTTGTATTGAAATGGCAATTTGGAGCCACAGTCATGCATTTAATATGTCTTCAACATCTTAAATGGCTTCTATTTCAGGTTGTTCTTTTTGTTTTTTGGGTTTTTTTTTTATAGTAGAATTGCTTCTTAAAAGCACTCCCTGACCTTGGCTTTCCCTTTCAGAATTGTGGACACTTTGTAATGTATTTGGTTGTGGCAATTCAGTCTTCCTAATAACTTTGTTATATGCTGTGAAAGACTGAAAATTGGTGTATGCAGCATGTAGAATATTAACCTGTGAATTGGTGAGACCTACATTGTAGCAGCTTACCAAACATTTGAAGGTATTGGTACTTGATAAACTCTTGAGGAAAATTGGCCTCCAGATTTTAAGCAGAAAGTCAATTAAATAAATAACAGTTTAAAAAAGAATTACAACTACATGGTTTATATATTTTCAATGCATTCATCAAATTTGAACAAATTATTTATGATATCTGTGTAGTGATCCTCAAAACAACCAATAAAACCTCAAGTCTGAAAGAAAAAAGTTATTCAAATTAATGAAGTTATGTTATTCATTTAAAAATAAAATTCAGGGGCAGAGCCTCCTTGCCTGCCTGCTTGCATCTCTCACAAACATCCTAGCTTAATAAATCTATTTATTGCATAAAAAATAATAAAAATAAAGTTCAGTACATCTGTTTGTGTTCCATTGTAGGGTTTTCTTCAGTCCTTGTTGATTTTACTGATTTTTCTTTTTTTGAGTATGTGTAACATGAGCATGGTTCAAAAATGTTCAAAAAAGAATCCTCGGCGCTCCCATCGTGGCTCAGTGGTTAGCAAACTTGACTAGCATTCATGAGGATGTGGATTCGATCCCTGGTCTCGCTCAGTGGGTTGAGGGTCTGGCATAGCCGTGAGTTGTGGTGTAGGTCGCAGATATGGCTTGGACCTCGCGTTGTTGTGGCTGTGGTGTAGGCCAGCAGCTGTAGTTCTCATTGGACCCCTAGCCTGGAAACCTCCATATGCCGCGGGTGTAGCCCTAAAAAGACAAAAAAAAAAGGGGGGGGGAATCCTCAGAGAATTGTCACACATAACTTTATTTTTTACCTTTTCCACCAAGTTTCCATTCCCACCTTGTGTGTTTTACACAAACAACTAGATGTATGTACATTTTATTATTTCCCCTTATTTCTTAAACAGATTGTAGCATACTGCAATGATGTTTTGCACTTTGCTTGTTTTACCTAACATTATATCCTGGAAGCCACCACGCCACATCAGTTCATAGAGATCTTCCTTCTTTTCCTAAAAATGTTATTTAATAAAACTGCCTAGTACTCCACTATTTGGAAGTACCATATTTTATTCAGCTACGACAGTACTTTGCAATGAATAACAGTGCTGCAATGGATAAGCTTGTACATATCTATTTTTGTACTGGTGGAACTGAATCTTCAAGGTAGAGTGGGCTTGCTAGGTCAAAAAGCAAATTCATACACAGTTTTTTTTTTTTAACAGTTGCCAAATTCCCCTCCATAAGAGCTGTACAAATTTCCATTCCAATCAGAAATGGGGGACAGTGCCCATTTACTCACAGCTTCACCAACAGAATCGTTTTTTATGCTTCTTAGTTTTTGGAAACCTGGTACTTGAGAAATGGTATTCCACTGTAGTTACTCTGCATTAGCCTTATCACGGGGGGAATTGCATATCACTTCATATGTCTGAGGAGGGTAATTGTTCATGTCACTTGCCCATTTTTCTATCAGCTTTTCCTTTCAATTTTTAAGAATTTTCAAATATGTTAGGGATATCAGCCCTTTGTTTACAACATATGTTGCGAATATTTTCTCCCAGTTTTTCTCAATTGTTTTTTGATCTTGATTATGGTGGTGGGGGGGGGTGGTTAACATGCATCCATTTTTTATCTAATCGAATGTAGCACTCTTTTCTTTATAGCCTCTTCGTTTTAAGCCATAGTTAGCAAGCCTTTCCCACACCATCTTTTTTTTTTTAGGACATTTTATATTTAGATCTCTGATCCATATAGAATTTATCCTTGCACATAATATAAAATATGGATCTAGTTTTATCTTTTTCCCAGTGGCTAACTACTTTTCTCAGCACTAGTTAGTAAAATTTCCATCTTTCTTGATAAGAATGCCCTTTACCTTCATTTCCTTGATGAGGATACTAAGACTTAGAAAAGTGAAAAGCTTACCCAGTGCTACACAGCTAAGTAAATATAGTCAGAGATGGCCCTCTCTGAGGAGATGGCCAAGACCTGAAGGATGAGAGGGCTACTGCTATGTGAATAGTTGGGGAAAGAAGAGCCCAAGTAGGAGTAATAGCGATTGTGAAGACACCAAGGCAGGAGCAGAAGTGAACCATCCAAGAATAGATAGTGTGTCCGGAAAATGGTGAATATGGGGAGAGTGTGTGACATGATGAAGAGGTAGGCAAATTATACATCATGCAAAGCCTCGGTGAGGGTTTTCATTATACTACAAGGGCCACGGGAAATTTCTGGAAAGATTTTAAGGACTTAGGTAGTAAGCTCTAATTTATGTTTTTTTTTTTTTTTTTTTGCATTATAGCTGGTTTACAGATTTCTGTCAGATTTTCCAACTGCACCATGTGGTGACCCGGTTACATGTACATATATGGATTTGTCACATGTAATTAGATATAGTTCCCCGTGCTACACTTGGAGCTCCTTGCTATTCCATCATTAAAGCACTAGTTATCCCCTCTCCCTCCCACCCCTCCCCCGTCCCTCCTCCTCCCCCTTGGCAACCACAG
>PVHT020000015.1:36918216-36930356 GCA_004024745.2 Catagonus wagneri | reverse complement strand
ACTTAAGTTTTTTTCCTTTCAGTATTTGTGGGTTAGATGTCCTGTTTTGATTTGTGGTTGCCCTGTTTTTTAAGTATGCTAACATCTTCTTATATCTGCTTGCTGTGGCCTGATAACCATATAGGCTAAAACACATCATTAATAAAAGAAAATAGAAAAAAAAAGTTGATTTTTCCTTAAAGTTAAAAAAAAGAAAAAATCAGAAAAGAAGTAATAGTCTATGTTTTTGAATATTCAATGTTGGTAGCTGTCCGAAGAGTGGATTGAGAAGAAAGAGACCAAATAAGAGTCTGTTGCAGAAGGCCGGGAGAGAGTTGGTGGCAGTTTGCACCAGAGTGATGGCAGTAGAGGTGGAGAGGTAGACAGATTCATTGATCAATGAATGGAGTGAAATCTGGAGCAACATAGGGCTCTGCTTTGGCAAATTATGCATCACACCCTACCATTTCTTCTACCTACGGTGGATTTAAATTAAGCTCTAGAGTAATAGGCATAGAATTAAAATTAAGACACCCAATATATAAGAACTTTATTAACTTTAAGTATGAAATAGTAAACCCGTACAATCATGTTTGTCTTTGATACATCATGGTTTATGAAAACAACAACTGCTTGGTCTTCATTTAAGCAACATGAATATTGGTTTAGAGAATATTAAAAAAAAAAATGTGAAGCTCTGTAAGCCCAGTAATGATACCAAAAGCCAGTTTTGAGGAGAGAGCAGCAGTATCTTTTGATGGCACTCTTTTCAGAAGGTAAAGCCTTGCCCCCAGGCATCTCAGACTTTTCCATTTCATGAATATATATCTCTAGTCTAGATTTCTCTGAGTTCCAAACTCATATACCTAGTTTCCTGGTGCCTTTATTTATATATCAAATAGGAACTTCAAAATTACCATGATCAAAGTTGAAGTCACCTCTCTCTCTGCATTTTGATTCCCTCAATCTTTTTTTTTTTTCTCTCTTTATCATATCTCCATCCATGCACCCATTGGCATAAGCCAGAAATGTGGGTATGACCTTTGATTCCTCTCTTTCTTCTGGACCCATCTCCATTTTATCCTTCAGCAAGTTCTCTAGTCCCTAGGTTTAAAGTAGAAGTTTAATCCTTTCACTTTTCTCTACCACCTCTGCCACAGTCCCAGGCAATTCCCTAATCATCTTTTGCCTGAATTCCACAAAAATCTCTTAATTAGTTTACCTATATCTAGTTATATTTTCTCCACCATGGTTTTTCCACACTGACATCAGACATAAAACATCAGTCTTAGAATACACATAAAATTTGACCACTCATCTACTCGAAGACCTTCAACAGTTTCCCAGTACCCTTAGAACAGAGTCTCTCACCTCAGGACTACTGACATTTCAGGTCCAAAATTCTTTGTTGTAGGGGGTTGCCTTGTGCATGGTGAGATGTTTAGCAACATCTCAGACATCACGAGATGTTCTACTGACATCACGAGATGTCAGCAGCAGCTCACCCCCAGTCGTGATGACCACATTTTTCCAAAGAAGATATGCAAATGGCCAACAGACACATGAAAAGATGCTCAACAGTGCTAATCATGAGGGAGATACAAATCAAAACCTCAGTGATCTATAATCTCACATCCAATGGTTTTCATCAAAACACAAGAGATAACAAATGTTAGCAAGGATGTGGAGAAAAGGGAACTTTTGTGCATTGTTGGTAGAAATATAAATTGGTGCAGCCACTATGGAAAACGGTACGGAGGTTCCCCCAAAAATTAAAAGTAGAAGTATCATATGATCCAGCAACCTCACTTCTGGTTATATATCCAAAAGAAATGAAAATAGGATATTGAAGAGATATGTACACTCGCATGTTTATTGCATTATTTACAATAGCCAAGATATGGAAACAACCTAAGTGTACATCATGCATGAATGAATAAAGAAAATGTTATACAAACACACACACACACACACACACACACACATACGCACGTACACACACACACACAGTGGAGTATTATTTGGCCTTGAGAAAGAAGGAAGTCCTGATATTTGTGACAACATATTTGGACCTTGAGGGCATTATGCTAATCGAAGTAAGTCAGATAGAGAAATACAAATACTATATGATATCACTTACATGTGGAATCTCCAAAGGTCATGGCTGTAGTAATAGAAAGTAGAATGATAGTTACCAGAGACCAAAGGGTAAGGGAAATGGACACAAGTTGGTCAAAAAGTATAAACTTCCAATTTAAAAATAAGTAAGTTATGGGAATCTAATGCACAATATTTTAAGTATAGTTGAACATACTCTATTATATTCTTGAAAATTGCTAAGAGAGTAGAACTTAAATGTTCTCGCCACAAAAGAGAAATGGTAATTATGCGATGCGATGGCATTGTTGGCTATGGTAGTAAACATATTGCAATATATAAGTTTATCAAATCAACGAACTGTACACCTTATACAATGTATGTGAATTATACCTCAAGAAAGCTATAAAAAATTACGTTCACACGGTGTAACCAAAATTTAAAAAAAACACTAAAATTACAGGTTGAAGCAGAGATAAGATTCTCATTTTTAATTCTGTGTGTTGTTTTTTTTTTTCCATTTTTGGCCACCTCACAGCATATGGAGCTCCTGGGCCAGGGATCAGATACAAGCCTGTTGCCATATCCTTAACCCACTGTGCCGGGCTGGGGATTGAACCCAGGTCCCAGTGCTCCCAAGACATCACCAATCCCATTGCACCACAGCGGGAGCTCCTGATTTTGTGTTAATAAGAAAAACTTTATTATTTAACTGATTGATTTTATAACGAGTTAATAACTTAAAAAAACCCTGTATACTAAAAAATCTTTCCTATTGCTTTTTATTAACTATCATTGATTATTACTTTAAGCTAAAAATAAGAGGTTGTAGAGTAGACAAAATAAGCACACACACACCCAAATTATCTCCACATCCTAGTCCTTGGAACTGGTGGATAGATTACCTCATATGGCAAAACACTCCGAAGTTATGATTAAATTCAGTCTCTTGCAATTGGGAAATCAGCCTGAATTATCTGGGCAGGCCCAACCACAGAGGTCCTGGAAGAAGAAAGGCAACATGATCGTGGAAGCAAAAGAGAAAGAGATTGGAAGCTACTTTGCTAGCTTTGAAAATGCAGGAAGGGGCCAACAGGCAAGGAATTCAGGTGGCCTCTAGAAGCTGGAAAAGGCAGGGAGGGGATTCTCCCCAGAGCCACCAGATGGAACCGGTCCCAGACACGCATAGATTTTAGCCCAGTAAGACTCATTTCAGACTTCTGAGCGGAATTGCAAGAGAATAAATTTGTATTGCTGTAAACCACTAAATAAGTGGTAATTTGTTAGAGGCAATAGGAAATGAATACAGATTGACTTCAATAACTCTTTAGCTTAGCTATTCATTTTGACAATCAAAGGATTAGCTTCCGTCTTTTGCGGTGGAAATTTGAGGCGTATACTTTCTGATGAATAGAGTTTTCAGTTTTACTTCTAGTTAATTAAGAAAAATTTTAAACACATAGAAAGTACAGAAAGTAATAGAACCACTTTTGTGTCTGCTACCTAGATTTAAGAATTAACATTTGGCCACATTTGCTTTGGAACTTCCTTCCTTTATAAGAAATAAAATATTACTGAAAAAATATTACGCTCCACAACTTTACCCCTTCCCTTATTCTCCAGAGTTTGGTATATGTAATTACAATGTATATTTTCACACTGTCACTACACATGTATATACTCATCAACATTTCATTTCTGCGCTCAAGCCTGTGTCCAGCTATGTGCTGAATATTGACACTTACATGCTCAATTTCCCCCCAAAATACATGTTTAATTTCTCCCACAACCTTGTCCTCACTACACAAAGCCACCAGATTTTTAAAGAACGGTTATTTATCCTTGCCACTTGCCTGCCCAATGACTCTCTCCTGGACAAAGCACAAACTCTTGGTGATGTAGTTAAGTCCCTGTACTTTCTGGCCCCAACATACAGCACTTTGTTCACACATCTATTAAAGTTCTAATTCCATTGTTGAGTAATGATCCATTAATGTGCCTGTCACCCTCACCGAACTATGAGTTCCTAGAGGCCAGGAACTGTGCTGTATTTATCCTCATAGCCCTAGGCCTGGCTCATACTGCATGTTCAGTACACAGAAGTTAATTCGAATCACAGTTAGCTGTGAGAAGTCACCCGAGGGTGGAGTAGATGGGTGGGTGGTTCGGCATGGTACTTGTCCTTTGCATGAAGGAGCCCTTCTTTCTCACGCGGGAACAAGACTTTTGAGATATTGTTTTATAGTTTTCTAATGATGTCTTTGCTGGCTTTGCTATCAGGGTAATAACTGGCTTCACAGAATGAGTTGAGAAGTGTACTGTCTTCTACGATATTCTGGAAAATTTTGTGAAGTATTAGTATTCATTCTTATCTTAAACATTTGGGAGATTTCACCAGTGACGCTATTTGGGTGTTTTTAAAATTAATAACTCTATTTATTTGAAACGGTCTACTCAGATTCTCTACTTCTTTTTGAGTCACTTTCTGTAGTTGGTGTTCATTAGGAATTTTACCATTTCATCTGAGTTATTTAATTTGTTGGCCTACAATTGTTCATAAAATCCTTGTATAATAATCCTTTTTATTTCTCTTTTAATATCTATCTTTTAATCATGAGTTTAGTAATTTTAATCTTCTCTTTTTTCTTGGTCAATCTAGCTACAGTTTGGCCAGTTTTCTCTGTCATTGCAAACCAATTTTTGGTTTTATTGATTTTTCTCTATTATTTTCTGTCCTCCATTTCATTCATTTCTGCTCTAATTTTTAATATTTCATTCATTTTGCATACTTCGCCATTTAGTTTGCTCTTATTTCCCTAGTTTCTTAAGTTGGCAGTTTGAGCTATTTATTTTAGGTCTTTCTCCTTTTTTATTTTATTTTTTAATTTTTGTCTTTTCTCTTTTTTTTTCCTTTTTTTAGGGCCACACCTTCAGCATATGGAGGTTCCCAGGCTAGGGGTTGAATCAAAGCTGAAGCAGCTGGCCTACACCACAGCCACAGCAACTTGGGAGCTGAGCTGCTTCTGCGACCTACACCACAGATCATGGCAATGGCGGATCCTTTAACCCACTGAATGGGGCCAGGGATTAAGCCCGAATCCTCATGGATACTATTTGGGTTTGTGAACTACTGAGCCGTGATGGGAACTCCTCATTGTTGTTTTTTTTTTTTTTTTTAAATAATGGTATTTATAGCTATAAATTATCCTCTAAGCTCAGCTTTTGCTGCATTCTATAAGTTTTTGCTTGTTGTGTTTTCATTTAAATTCATTGCAGTGTACTTTGTCTTTTGTTTTTTTCTCTGACGTTTATGCAGTGTGTGTTTAATATTTACATATGTGCAGCTTTCCCAAATTTTCTTCTGTTACTGATTTGTACTTTCACTCCACTGTTGTTGAATGATGTACTTTGTATAATTTCAATCCTTTTGAATTTATTGAGAGTTCTTTTGTGGTCTGCCACGTGGTCGATCTATCCTGGAGACTATTTCCTTTGTTCTTGAGAAAAATGTTTATTCTGCTGTATTTGGGTGACGTGTTCTAAAGATATCTGTTAGGTGTAGTTGGCTTACAATGTTGTTCAAGTCTTCTGTTTCTTTGTTGATCTATCCATTATGGTTCTATTAATCTATCCTAATTTTTATATCCATGACGTTGGGGGCATTGAAGTCTCCAAATGTTATTGACAAATTTCTCAATTAAGTTCCGTCTATTTTGCTTTATGTATCCTAAGACTGTTAGGAGTCCTCTGTAAGGTGCCTATATATTTATAATTGTTATATCTTCTTGAAGCATTGATTCATATAGTATTATGAAATGTCCCTCTTTTTCTCCATGAGCAATTTTTACTTAAAGTCCATGTTGTCTGGCATTAGTATAGCCATTCTAGCTCTCTGTTATCATTTGTATGGTATAAGTTTTTATAGAACTCTGGAAATTAACAACGGACTTTCAGCAATCCAGAGTTCTGAAAAAGTTGATTCTGAAAGTTTTTGCCAGTTTTCTCATTGTTTTTAGGAAAGGAATTTCAGAAGCCCCCACTCCTGTCATTTCTGTTGATGTCACTTCTTGATTCATTCTATAAGGGCATTTAAATATTTTCCTAAGTATCAAGTTTTCAGAAAATTTTTAAATTAATTTCTGACACTACTGCATTGTGATCAGGGCACTTATTCCATATCAATACCTTTATTTTGTTAATTGACGGAAGTTTTTCTTTTAACTTGGGATTTTAAAATTAAAATAAACTATAGTTACCTGAAGTTTAAATACAAGGCCTTTCATTTCATTTTTTGCTGAAAATATTTCTTATGTAGATAAATTTATTTTCATGGCCACTCAGGACAGAGATACTAATGAATGCCAGTACAATATTTTTATGCTAGTTGAGGATTTTGCAATGTTCAAGGGTCACCATTCAAATATGTGCTCTGGGGTCAAACTGACCCATATTCAAACACCAGTCCTGTTACTACTCACTGTGTGAATCTGGACAACTGACTTACCCTCATGTTCTCAGACAAATTACCTAACATCCCTAATCTTCAGTTTCCTCACCTGTAAAATTAAAACATGTGACATTTTTTTTTACAGTTTTTGTCAAGATTTTTTTTAAAAAGGCAGATGTTCAGAATGATTAGAAAAGAGGATAGGTGAAGGAATAAGTGTTTCATAAACCTTTATTGCTTTCACTATTTCCTTATACAGTTATGGTACGAAAATTGTAGATATGGGGCTCAATGTAAAAGTAAGACACCCTCCCTTCCAGAAGATTTGGTAGTATTTGCTAACTAAATTGTCTGACTTTGTTTTTTGTTATTTGCTTCTCGCAGAGTAAAAGTTAATAACAACATTCCAGTAATTTGAGAGTTCTAACTGGTTGAGTTCCAATTAATTGAGTTTTTACCTACCACCAACAACTGAGAATTGAGTTTAACTTGAGGAATATCCTCGTGATTCCTTGAGTATATAATTTGGAAAGAAAAAGTGTTAAAACTAATCACTCGCTCAAAGATCTGCGATTAATTCTGTATTTGACTATTTGAAGTGTCTTGAGTGGCACCAAGTATTATATTCCTGAAAAAGAAATTCATCCAGTAAAATTTTGTTCAAATGAACTAAAATTAAGCTTCCCCATTCATTTAGCTTCCTTTGGTTATATGTGTTTTGTGTTGAAATACCAGAATAAGAAGAATAAGAAATCTTAAGTCAATTTGGGAGTAATTAGGCACCATTAGCAGTTCTCTCATTGTATTTAAATGTAGTCCTCTCTCAAGGGTTTAACCTTTTTTTAATAGCACCATTTGGCATTAAGGTAGGAAAAGTGAATCATTAGTAAATTTCAAGCCTCTCTATTCTACTTTTGAATGTACCTTCACCTTTCTACTCTTTTAATCCATCTAAACGCAAATGTTCATTCCTTTCAGTTCCACCCTCTCCAATTCTTTCTCATGTTTCCCTTAAAGATAAAAGACAGGAATACAATAGTATTAATTTTATGCAGTGTGTGTGGGTATGTATAAATACTTATGCTTACTCATCTACATACACATCCATCTTACTATTGAAGTTTGGGGTCTATAAAATGTTTCCATGTATCCCATTTATTTATCAAAAAGCCATTTGAAGTCAGTGGGGTTTTTTTTGTTGTTTGTGTTTTTTTTTCTTTTTATGGCCACACCTGTGGTATATGGAAGTTCCCAAGCTAGGGGCTGAACTGTAGCTACAGCTGCCGGCCCACGCCACAGAATTGTGGGCTCTGAGGCGCATCTGGGACCTAGACAACAGCTCCTGGCAACGCTGGATCCTTAACCCATTGAGTGGGGCCAGGGATTGAACTCGCATCCTCATGGATGCTAGTTGGGCCACAACAGGAACTCCCTTTTTTTCTTTTGCTTTTTAGGGCCGTACCCACAGCATATGGAGGATCGGAGTTGTAGCCACCAGCCTACACCATAGCCACAGCAACATCAGATCTGAGCCACATCTACAACCTACACCACAGGCCACGGCAACGCGGGATCCAAGTCGTGTCTGCAACCTACACCACAGCCCACGGCAACGCCGGATCCCCAACCCACTGAACGAGGCCAGGAATCAAACCCGCAACCTCATGGTTCCTAGTCAGATTCATTTCTGCTGTGCCGCGACGGGAACTCGGACAATGGGAACTCCTGAAGTCAATGTTTTTAATCCCAACTTTTGGCTTTAGAAATAAGGGAACCTACATTTTTTCATCCTCTTTAAACTAAGGTTTCTTACCCCTTCGTCACTGAATACCAATCTATATTTTAAACAGGGAAATAAATGTCATCCCTTTAGGAGCCGGAACCTATTCCAGTGGGATTCTGGAGCTCCCACAGTTTTGACCGACTTTTTTTGGGAACTGCCTTCAGGGCTATTCTTATGATTCTCAGTAGTATAAAAGTTTAAGCTTTTGAGAGTGCATTTAATTTTTGGAATGGGCACACAGACTTTGAAAGCCAAGTCTGATGAGCAATGGGGGGTGGATCAAACTGGGTAATGCTGTTTTTGTTCAGTGATTTGGTGTTGATCCCAAGCTATGAGTGTGCTTTCCTTGTATGACTCAGATACTGGCTCTGAAGGCATTTCCCCAAGAGGAGTTCCAAAATGTGAAGTACTGGCATTGAAGAGGTTACATTTGAAAGACAGAAGTCACTTGGCTATTTTAAACGCGGTGAATTTATTGAAATAAAGTCGTCTCATTGCTTTTTTAGGCAGGCGGTGGTCATTACAAAGCTGGAGGACCAGCCTGTTCCCTGATGATTTAAATATAATTTTACTTCCACTGACCACACCTTCTGTAGAACAAAGACTTCAACCACTCACTAGGAGTCACTTATTTTGAAAACCCCAAAATATTTTGCCTACTGTAATAACATGTAGCCTCTTCAGTCCCCTTAGTAGGCATTGCTTGAGGATCAAAATGAAGAATGAATTGAATGTCCTGCTGATGTAGGATACGTCTTCGTGAAGGGAAGAGCCTCTGTTGATTGGGTTGAGGAATCTCAAATGTTAGGTAACACATTCCAAATCTTACCAATATAAAGGATCAGGTTGCATACAGATTATACCGTAACTGGTAGGAATGGTGACCTCCTCAATTCAGGACTGAGAAACAAAGATAATTGGTAACATTCAACATCCTTTTAATTCTGGGTGGCCACCGTGTGAAAAAGGACTTTCGGCAAGGGTCCAGTCACAGACACATGCTGAAAAATACATAATGAGATTCAGGAGAAATCATACTCAGAAGTAGTACAGAGTAGTCACAGCTTTGTGGCATCTTTCTTCTTTGCCACTGAAAAGCAGCCAACTCCTGATGGCAGGCATGCAGCCCACTTGCACATGGCACATGCCACAGCAGTGGTGGGACGAAGAGAAGGAAAGGAACTTTCGGTGCCTTTCCTGAGCGTCACCAGATTTTCACACTCTTGTGTAGAAACCCTGATGCTTCTCCCAATGCTTTGTCTGAAACTTAAGCTTGGTTAGGGTCCTTGGAAGCTACAAACCCAGGGCTGCCAGCTTGGGGTTTTTCCATTATATTATGCAACAACACAGTCAGGGGCTCAGTTCTTGAACCATTATGCAGTAAAGGAGCACATAGACACTCCTTTAAGAATGAATGTCCACTAGTGATTCTAGTTTGCTCTGTGCCTTATGTTTCCTTAAAAGACAAAGAGACCCACAGAGGGATGGTACTGGCCAGCTCAGGCCACCGTTAATGTATGTTTTGACTTTTACAGCCAAGGTCGGACTGCTCTTCTCCTGCTGGGCTTTGAGCTAAGCCTTAGTCATTCATTACACGTTATTATGAACCATTGATTTAAATAAATACCACTGCCTTTTCTCATACTGTCCGCCTTGGTCTGCCTTTCTAGGTCCATTAAAGGAATTGTTTCGTAGAAACGGTATTAAGAGAAACAAATAGTCCTTATATATCTCCACATTTCCCTCCTTCTCTCTCTCTCTTTCTCAAAATCACCCACATTGTGAAGTCTTCTACTGGTACCTGAGTGCATGGACCTTTTAAGTGTCACGAAATACCAGAAGTATATAAGAAAAAAACTTTGATAAATGCACTACTTAAGAATACTTCATTTTAAAGTCGCCTTTTCTTCTGACCTGATGTAAAATGTAATGGTCTAAATAGCATAAGAGTGGCACTCCCACTTAATTGTCACCGAGGCAACCAGAATCTTCAAGCAAGTGGCAGAAGTTGCAGTTGCAGGTGAAATCTGGGGAAGCATTTCCCGGGATGCCCGCATTCCCAAGCTGGACGCCCAGGTCTTCCCAGAGAGGGGTTGAGGGGGAGCTGTGGGTGGGGATGGGGATGGTTGAAGGTGCTTAGAAACAGTTCATCTAGGAGTTCCCATCATGGCTCAGTGCTAACAAACACAAACGGTATCCATGGGGACTCAGGTTCGATCCCTGGCCTCGATCGGTGAGTTAAGGGTCTGACGTTGCCGTGAGCTGTGGTGTAGGTCACAGATGATGCTTGGATCCCACATTGCTATGGCTGTGGTGCAAGCCGACAGGTGTAGCTCTGATTCGACCCCTAGCCTGGGAATTTCCATAGGCTGTGGGTGCGGCCCTACAAAGACAAAAATAAAAAATTAAATTAAAAAAATTTAAATATAGGACTGGACATTATTATTATTATTATTATTATTATTATTATTATTATTAGTCTTTTTAGGGTCACATATGGAGGTTCCCAGGCTAGGCGTTGACCTGGAGCTACAGCTGCTGGCCTACATCACAGCCACAGTAACTGCCAGATCCGAGCCGTGTCTGCGATCTACACCACAGCTCATGGCAATGCCGCATCCTTAACCCAATGATCAAGGCCAGGGATTGAACCTGCATCCTCATGGATACTAGTCAGATTCATTTCCCTGAGCCATGACGGGAACTCCAGGACTGGACTTCTAAAAAGGAAGACATAGTTCATCTACACTAACTGCAGCCATCAATGGTTTTGAAAGTGAAGGGATTCTGGGGCTTCTTTCTGCTGGTTGTGGCACATTATTCGTTTTTGTGCATCTAGGGAAAAGGGTTCAAATGAGTATAAAAAGGGCTGCACTTCCCAAAGAAATATTGCACCAAACATGGGCTGTCTTTAAGGCACGAGGAAGTGTTTTGGGTTTTTTTTTGTTTGTTTGTTTGTTTTTGGTTGTTTTTTTTTTTTTAAGAGGAAACAGTGACACAGGCCAGTCGAGAAGTGCAAATGTCATTTTTTTTTCTCTCTTTGCCTTAGAAAATAGGAAAGCACATCTTAGCCCTTAGGATGAAGGGGACAAAGATGAGGGGAGGATTGAGGGAGGCAGAAAATGAAATATGAGCAATGTAGTGCACTCCTCTGTAATTTCCTATGTTCTTCTGAATCATTCTGTTATCTATTCTTGGATCTATATACAAAATTTGGTTTTCGTTGCTATGGGGAGGTATTGATTCAGCCTGTCATGGGAAGCTCTCAGAAGATATTTAGTTCAACCCTTTTCACTATTCTTCTTTCATTTGTTCGTTCCTTCATTCATTTTATTCATCAAACATTTTAAAATCTTGCTACATTTAAGGCAATAGTGATACCAATATAAGTTAAAACATAGTCCCTGCTCAGAAACAGTTCACAATCTAGAAGGGGAAGCAGCGCTATAACAGCACATTAGCAGAAAGAGTGGAAAGTGAAGTGATTGAGTTGTGTCCAATGTACAGGGGCAGCACAAAAGGCAGAACAATTACTTTTGTCAAAGCAAGTTCATTAATAAGAATAATCCAAAGAGCAAGTGACACCATTCCAGATGAAGAAAACAAAGCCTGGAGAACTGAAGTGGGCTGCCTAAAGTCTTGAGGAAGGAAGAATCTTTTTTTTTTTTTTTTGCATTATAGCTGGTTTACAGATTTCTGTCAGATTTTCCAACTGCACCGCGTGGTGACCCGGTTACATGTACATATATGGATTTGTCACATGTAATTAGATATTGTTCCCCATGCAATACAGTTGGAGCTCCTTGCTATTCCATCATTAAAGCACTAGTTATC
>PVHT020000015.1:36891949-36917216 GCA_004024745.2 Catagonus wagneri | reverse complement strand
CCCTCCCCCCCCTCCCCCACCCCTCCCCCGCCCCCTTGGCAACCACAAGTCTGTTCCCCAAGTTCGTGATTTTCTTTTCTGTTGAGATGTTCGTTTGTGCAGTGTTTTAGACTCCATTTATAAGAGATTTCATATGACATCTGTCTTTCTCCTTCTGACTTGCTTCACTCAGTATGAGGGTTTCTAATTCCATCCATGATGCTGCAAATGACATTATTTTATCCTTTTTTATGGCTGAATAGTATTCCATTGTGTATATATACCACATCTGAGGAAGGAAGAATTTGATACCACCTTGCCATTGTCATAAATGCCTTTGGTGTAACACCTCAACACAGTAGGAACAAGTTTTGACCTTGTTCCTATACACGCTTGAGGATTCACTCAAAGAACTACACAGAAACAAAATTAAATTCTCTTGTGGAACGTGGGGTGCTAGAGAGAAAGTTTTTCCTCTCCTTTTATCTCTCCCCAGGCTTATTCTGCTCAACCAGAGCTACCCAAGACAGTCTAGACTTTGGGTCTTCATAAGCCTCTTTCTAAGTTAGCTGTCACCATGTCTGATGGATTAGTTATAAGAGTGAAGTCTTAGGGTTGGTAAAGGGTTGGATTTCTAAACAGCCATAACTGATAGCTTAGACCAACTAGTGCACATGCCTCCCTCATCGGGGAGTGAAGAGGAGTCCACTCTACTGGGGCAGCATCAGAAGGGAGCAGTTTTATTGTGTAAAGGGAAAGGACTCGTCCCTTCTCCCACAATAATCTGAACACTTCATTTCCCAACCACGCCACCTTCTGGAAATGTTACTCAAGTCACTTACACGACCAAGTTCAAGGGGCTCCTTTATTAGGGTTTAGTCAGAGAATTTTGTTTCACAAGATTTGAATATTAAGGAAAACAATAACAATAATAACATAACCAATCTAGTAACCTTTTATTATTACTTACTAATAATAAAGACAAGGATAAGGAACAATTAGCTCACTTCTCTCTGTGAACTTTTAAAGCATATTTGTGAAATAGGCCCATATCCCTTTTGGACATAAGATATGTGTATCTGATGGAATAAGATGGCGCATGATTTATCTAAGAATATAGAATATAAAATAAATTGGTGGTGCTGGACTGTCAAACCAGGATTTGACTTCTTTTGGGTCACATTACAATAAAAGCATGTGTGCAAAATATGAAGGTGAATTATGCGTCATGAGTCTGTATTATATAGCTAGCCAGTGAGAGCAATGCTGTGCCACAAAAATTCTTTTTTACATACTGTCATTTAAATTGGAATGCTAGCTACACAAAATGAAAGGAGAATATGATATTTATTAGTTTCTTCTCAGATTTTACTTTTCTATTTATATGGGCTTTCTATGTGCTTATAGTGTTCTATAACTTAAGTTGTAAACTCATTTGATCCTCACAACTACCCTTGAGGTATATAATATTATATCCTCAATTTACAGATATTAAACAAGTTTATTTTAAATTCAAATTTGTTCATAAAACTAAAGAAGCAGTTACATGTTAATCTTCCATAATTATTCAAATAGAGCAGGCTGGTTTATTTCCATAAAAATGGTTAGATCCATAAATATGTGGAAATTAAGCAACACACTCCTAAATAACCAAGGAGTCAAAGAAGAAACAAGAAAAGAAGAAAAAAAAAACCATGACACAAATGAAAATGGAAACACAACATACCAAAATTCATGGGATATAGCAAAAACAGTTCTAAGAGGGAAGCTTATTGTGATAAATGCCTATATTAAGAAAAAAAAATTAAGGTTTAAAATTAACAGCCTAAATTTACACCTCAAGGAGCTAGAAAAAGAACAAACTAGGCTCAGAGTTAGGAGGATAAAGGAGATAAAAATTATGCAGGAGAAATAAGTGAAATAAAGATTAGAAAAATAATAGGAAAGATCAGTGAACCCAAAGGGCTGTTTTATTTTAAAACAACAAGCAAAATCGTCAGATATTCAACTAAGCTACGAAATAAAGAGAAGCCTCAAATAAATGAAATTATAAAGTGAAGAGACACAATAACCTATAAAAGAGAAGTACAAAGAATCATAAGAGACTACTATGAACAATTATATGCCAACAAATTGTACAACCTAGAAGAAATAGATATATCCCTAGAAACATACAACCTGCCAAGACTGAATCATGAAGAAACAGAAAATCTGAACAGATCAATAACATAAAAAGTTAATAAATTGAATCAGCAATCAAAATCTTCCAACATGGAAACCCAGGAACAGATGACTTCACTGATGAATTCTATCAGACATTTAAAGAAGAGTAAATCCAATCCTTCTCAAACTTTTCTAAAAAAATTGAAGACAAGGAAACACTTCCAATGTCATTTTACAAAGCCATCACTACCCTTATACCAAATCTAGACAAGGACACTACAAGAATACAAAACATCAGACCAATATTCTTATGAACATAGATGTAAAGACTCCTCAACAGAACATAAACAAGCCAAATTCAATAGCACATTAAAAGAATCATATATCATGAACAAGTTAGATTTATTTGTGCAGTGCAAGCATTTTCGAACATCCACAAATCAAGCAAGGTGATATACCACATTTTTAAAAATGAAGGATAAAATCATATGAACATCTCAATAAATGCAGAAGAAGTATTTGACAAAATGCAGCACTCATTCATGATTAAAAAAAAAAAAAAAACCTCTCAACAATTTAGGTACAAAAGGAATATACCTGAACATAATAAAGGCCATATGTGACAAGCCCACAGCTAACATCATACTCAATGGCAAAAAGCTAAAAGTTTCTCTCCTCTAAGATCAGGAATAGCATAAGCATGCCTACTCACAATATTTCTATTAAACATAGTATTGGAAGTCCTAGCCAAAACAATTAGGCAAGAGAAAAAAAAAGACATCCAAATTGGAAAGGAAGAATTAAAATTATCTTTGTTTGCATATGATATGACTATAACAGAAAACTCTAAAAACTCCCTCCACCAAAACTCTTAGAACTAATAAATGAATTCAGTAAAATTGCAGGACACAAAGTAAAAATCAGTTGCATTTCTATTCACTAACAACAAACCATCTGAAAAATAAAGAAAACAATTCTATTTGCAATAGCACCAAAATAATAAAACACTTAGGAATAAAGCTAAACAAGGAGGTAAAAGATATGAACACTAAAAATTATAAAATGTTGATAAAAGAAATTAAAATAGGCATGAATAAATGGAAAGATATGCTCATAGAATGTAAGAATTAACATTGTTAAAATGTCCATATGTGTTCCATAGATTCAACACAATGTCTATCAAAATTCCTATGTCATTTTTCACATAAATAGAAAAAGCCATCCAATATTTCACAGGAAATCACAAGAGTTCTTGAGTGAGGAAATGAATCTTGAAGAAGAACAATGCTGGAGGCATCTTGATTTTAAATTATAGGACAAAGCTATAGTAATCAAAATAATATGGCAATGGCATTAAAAACAGACACATAGACCAACGGAACAGAATAGAAAGCCCAGAAATAAACACCTATATATATGATCAATGAATTTTCAACAAGGGTAGCAAGAATGCACAATGGTGAAAGGATAGTCTTGCCAATAAACATTGTTTTGAAAACTAGATATCCACATGCAAAAGAATGAAATTGGACCCTTATACTATACACTAAAATCAACTCAAAATGAATTAAAGACCTAAGCCCCCAAATTGTGCATCTCTTAGAAGAAAACATAAGGGGAAAGCTCCTTCCCATTGTCTTGGCAATTATTTTTAGATATGAAACCAAAAGCAAAAAAAAAGCAAAACTTAACAAGTAGGATTGCATCAAACAAAAAACTTCTGCATGGCAAAGAATACAATTAATAAAATGAATGACAGTTTATGCAATGGGGGAAAATATTTGCCAACTATATATCTG
This sequence comes from Catagonus wagneri, assembly GCA_004024745.2. Taxonomy (NCBI): domain Eukaryota; kingdom Metazoa; phylum Chordata; class Mammalia; order Artiodactyla; family Tayassuidae; genus Catagonus; species Catagonus wagneri. The sequence goes on along the minus strand of PVHT020000015.1, from coordinate 36,913,275 downwards.
ATAATAGGTTAATATCCAAAATAAAGAAGGAATGCATACAACTTAATAGCAAAAACCCCACAAATAACCTCATATTAAAATGCCCAAAAGCCCTCAATAGACGTTTCTCCAAAGGAGACATACAAATGGCCAACAGATATGTGAAATGGTGTTTAACATCACTAATCATCAGGGTAAAGAAAATCAAAACCTTTACTTGTTAGGATGTACTATTATTAAAACAACAGTAACAAAAACAACAAGAGAAAACCAGTATTGATGGGGAGGTGGAGCAAAGAGAACATTCCTGCCCTGTTGGTGGAAACAAGTTGGTACAGCCACTACGACAAGCAGTATGGAGGTTCCTCAAAAAACTAAAAACAGAACTACCATATAGTCCAGCAATCCAATTTCTCGGTATACATCCGAAGGAAATGAAATTAACATCTTGAAGAGATGGATGCATGCCCATGTTCATTCTATCATTATTCACAATAGCCAAGACATGAAACCAACTTAAATGCCCATCAGTGGATGGATGGATAAAGATATGGCGTGCATATGTGGGGGAATATTATTGAGCCATGAGTAAGAAAGAAATCCCGCCATTTGCTACAGCATGAATGAATCTTGAGGGCATTACGCTAAGGGAGATAAGTCAGACAAAGACAAAACACCACATGATCTAAAATAGTGAAACTCATTGAAGCAGAGAATAGTATGGTGGTTTCCAGTGGTTGTGGCGTGAGGGAAATGGGAGGGAGCAATAGCTAAAGGGTACAAAGCTTGCAAGAAAAATAAGTTCTGGAGATCTGCTGTACAGCAGAGTGCCTGTAGCTAACAGTATTATAATAGTTAAATTTTCTAAGATCTTATAGTAAGTGTTCTTTTTCAGTTGTTCTCTTTAAAAAATTGTATTGGTATAGCTGATTTACAATGTTGTATTAGCTTCAGGATTAGGGCAAAGTGAATCAGTTATACATATACATATATCTTTTTTCTCATATAGGCTATACACTACTACATATAAAACAGAAAACTAACAAGGGACCTATCGTATAGCACAGGGAGGTCTACTCAATGTTCTGTATAGTAAGTGTTCTTACCACCAAACATCAAAAACAACAACAAAGAAAAAAAAAATAAAGAGGAAACTTAGGGAAGTGATGCATATGTTTATGGCCTTGGTGGTAGTGTTATCCCCAAACTCATCAATTTGTATACATTAAATATATCATCTTATTATGTCAATCTTCACTGAATAATTAAAAAAAAAACACCTAGGAGTTCCCGTCGTGGCTCAGAAGAAACGAATCTGACTAGTATCCATGAGGACGCAGGTTCAATCCCTGGCCTCGCTCAGTAGGTTAAGGATCTGGCGTTGCTGTGACTGTGGTGTAGGCCGGCGCCTATAGCTCCGATTTGATCCCTGGGAACCTCCATATGCCCCCAGTGCAGCCCTAAAAAGACAAAACAAAACAAACAACAACAACAAAAACCATATACTGCTTTCACAATAATAAAAGATAAAAAAAAAAAGGCTGATTAAGGCAAGTTGCTAATTTTTATTTTTCTGGGAAATCAATATTTCAGTATGTCCTTGATCCTGACTTATCTCCCACCTCATCCTTCGCTTTGTCCAGGAAAATGTACTATCACTGGCTTTTTGAAAGAACACGGTAACTACCATGTAGTTCCAGACTATGTCTCGGGAGCAGAGGACTTGGGGTTCCTGTATCAGAATGTTATTTACTGCTCCCTGTTCTCTTTCCCGAGGCTTCTGCTGTCTTTTTGGCTAATTCTACCTGAGTGAAGGAGGAAGAGTGATGGATCCAGTTGTCAAGACAGACAGTGTGGACACGCAGTGCCAGGTTCATGCCATAACTGGTGATCACACCTCAGTAGAACCTTGCAACACTTCTTGTAATCCCAGCTGGGCCTCCCCTGAGCAGAGACTGCAATTACGTGTAGTGGTTTTCAGATGTAAACAAATGTTCATGGGGGACTGACTTTATTATCAGCCAAGTCATTTCATTATGGCTTTGCATCAAACTGGAATGACGAAGGTCTCTGATCAGGGAAATCAAACACATTCATTTACTGTCTCAGCAAGTGTTTTCACAACTTAGGTACATTTCTCTCTTCCTTCAGAGATATGACTGTACGGTATATATAGGGCTCAGAAAGCATTTTCAAAATAGATTGAATCTTAAAAATAACTGTATATCTCCTTTCGTCCTTAGCTCAAGTACACCAGTGTGCACTTGGCCATTTTCCATTGCTATTATTTCTTATGACTCGGTGCCATATGCCTGGAAAGGGATAATAGCGAGAGTTATGTTTTTACGGGAATGTTAGTGGTGCCATATTGCTTCTTTTGTTTCTCTGTGTCTATCCCATATTGACTATGCTCCAGCAAATGCTTTAAACATGATAACGACTGAGAAAATCCTTTTAAAAGTCTAGAGAAAAGACATGCTAAAACTTTATATAGTATAAGGTGAGAACCATAATATCATTTATTTCATCCATTGTTTAGAGGGAAACCAAAACTGTGCAAGTGAACGGGCAGATGTGGAAAACGTGTGCTACGGGCACCAGGAGAGTCCAAACACTATGACCTGCAAAACACTTGTCCCACTCAAAACTTTGTAAGACCACTATTCTTCTTAAGAGCTGTGGGCAAGATTCCAATTCAAAACCCAAGGAGACGCTAGGCAATTTTGGGCATAAAAAGAAGTAAGTAAAATCCTTAAGAGGAGGTGTATAAGCTAGTTTGGGAAACAAGATAAAGTGCAGAAAAAAAAACAAAACATTAGGCAAGCAGTCTGTGATTTAAGTATGAAGTCATGAGTCAAAGTAGTGATAGGGACACAGTAGGCACAGGTGGTTGTAAAAGTCCCAGTAGGGGATCAGAGATAAAGAGGGAAACCTGGGGGATGCTGGGAGCCCACTGTGAATTCTAGAAAGCCATCAGAACAAGGCAGGCTTGCTTGACAGCTGGGGGTGCGAGAACTGCCTCAGGTCATTGGGTGGGGGATGGGACGAGGCCCGCATTCAGATTCAGAGCAAGGGCAAGAGTTTGAAGGTCGCCCTTCAGCTGATTTGCATACGCCCCTTACCGGATGCTAAGGAGGAGCCACTACTCCCAGAAAGGAAGAGGCGGGCCTTTCCAACCCCCACGCCCCTTGCGTGATAAAGCTGTGGCCCATTGGCTCCTCAGGGCCCAAGCTTCTTTGCCTGGCTCTTGCGTTTCTCACAAGCGTCCTGTCCTTATAAATCTGTTTCTTGCCTATCACTTCGTGTTTAGCTGAATTCCTTCTGCGCGGAGGCATGAAGAACCTGAACCTCAGTGAGTCCTCTGAATAATTCACCACAGGGTGAATAATTCTAATTTAAAACCGTGGGTTCAAGTCCCAATCTGGGTCCTGGCTAGGTTCAGGGCGTTAGTGCTGTCAGTTTCAGTAGGGAGTGGCTGGGGAAAGATTTTTGGGGAATTGAGGACTTCAGGGAGTCCTTGAAGGGAAGTAAGATTTGGGCTCCATGGAGGAGTTGAGAATTGTGCTGGATCTGAAGGACTTGGACCTGGGCTCAAGTCCTGCCTCTTTTTCATACTAGTCACATAACTGTGGGCAAAGTTTATTTTATTTATTTCATAAACACTCATAATAATCCATATGTGTAGACACTGGTGTAAATGCTTTGAAACTCATTTAAGCCTTATAATAATCCTATGAAGTAGGCACTGTTATGGTTCTCAGGAAACTGAGGAACAGAGAGATTCAGTAACTTGCCCGAAACCATCCAGCTAACAAATGACAGAGCCTGGATTCAAATCCAGATAGTTTCTTTTTTTTTTTCTTTTTCTTTTTAGGGCGCGCCTGCAGAATATGGAAGTTCCTAGGCTAGGGTTCGAATCGGAGCTGTAGCAGGAGCCTAAGCCACAGCCACAGCAATACCAGATTGGAGCTGAATCCGAGACTTAAGCTGCAGCTTGTGACAACGCCAGATCCTTAACCCACTGAATGAGGTCAGGGATTGAACCTGCATCCTCAGGGGCATTATGTCGGGTTCTTAACCCTCTGCACCACAGCAGGAACTCCGAAATCCTGGTACTTTAGATCCAAGTCAATGCACTTAGCCACTAATAGTAGGCTACAATTTGCCCAGCTTTTCTGATGATCAGTTTTACCATTTAAAAAACAGAGACAATAATTCCTTTCGATCCTATAGTGACGAATAAATATAACAAGATCAGTGAAAGTGCCCAGCACAAAGAAGGCACTCAATAAAATCTGTTTTTCTTAATCTCCTCTCTCTTGGAAACTCAGCCTTTTCCTGGTTTTTTTGGAATGACTCCTGACTTGGTATTTTCATGAATGTGTATTGCCTTTCTGCTTGGATTTTCTACCCTTGCTCGCTTCTCAAACTCATCCCTATACCGTACTTGTGTTTTGAGTACTCTCTTAGGCCATGTTGTGTAGCCAGCAGGTCGACCTCCAGAATACACCCCCCTCCTATCAGTCGTTACGGAGACACAGCTACTTGTGTTCAGGATAGCACATCCCTGAAGCAACTGGAGACTTCTGTCCACTTTAGGCACTTAGTTACTCAGCAGGTACTTCCGAAATATCTGTTGATTGTGTGTCTGGCCCTGTGCTATGTGATGCATGGCACATAAGAAAATAGAGCAGACGGAAAGAAAACAGGAAATGGGGAGTAGAAAGGACAGTAGGGGGTCAGGGAGTTCTATGCTCCATCCAGGGCCTATGCAGACACTGGGTTTGTCCAGCTTTAGTCCTCAGTAGCCGGCTGCTTCCAGATGCCCTTTCCCTGTACCTTCCCTCTTAGCATCATTTAGCCATCCTTCATCTGCTGGCTTCAGGGACCAGCCTCTAGGAGCTAAATAATGATAAAAGTAACCTGTGCTAAATTGTTCATCTAGCTAACAGGTTAATGTGTTATTCTTCCTGGGTAATTTGTTCATTTCGAGAGTTTTTTTTTTTTTTTTTTTTGAAGACATTAAGGCATGATGGCAGGAAATTTCAGGTCTCATTGCAGCCAGGAGAGGAAGAGAATGCCCCCACAGAACCCAGGCTTTCAGGATTAGCCTCGATCTGATTTCTATGGTTATTTGCCAATCTCCTTGTCACTGATGTTACTGTTGCTTTTAATAGGCCCTACGCAAATACGATTCAAAGGGAAAAAAAGCATGACCCTTCTCTTCTGTATGTGGAATGGGTCCCCTCTGGACCCAGGAAGAATACTCTCCTGATTGCCAGGGAAGCTGAGAAATGGGCTATTCGTACATGGATAAAAAATAGCCAGCACTCACGATCTGGTTGGCAGCGTTCTAGGATGCTTTCCATATGTTATCTTATTTAATTCTTGCCACAACTCCATGAAGGCGGTACTATCATTGCTCCTACTTTTTAAACAAAGAATTGAGGCACAGAGAGGGTAAGTAACTTGCCCAAGGTCACACTCCTAGTAACAGAACACAGACAACAGGCCTGTAGGATCTGTGCCCTTAATCATCAGCATCTCAAGTTCAGGTTCCCCCTTCCTGCATAGCATCAGCAGACAGGCCAGACATAGTCACTGGCTCATGGAGATTCACCATTGAGGTCCTCCTTCTCAAGCCACATCCAGGATAGTGCAGCCATGCCAGCCATTTGGCAAGGCAGAGACAGGTCACTTATCTGGCACTCTGACCTTGCTAATGGGAGCCTGAGTTACTCTAGGGCTGATATCACCTTCTTCCTTTCTGTGTTGCACAAGACTGACAAGGAACTGCCCCCCAAGCCCTCCCTTCTCCAGTGCACTCCGAAAGGGGGGAGGAATGCTTAAACCTGGGGGCTGCTCTGAAGGTTCACTAAGGGTCCGTTGAAGTGTGACTAATCCTGTTTTCTAAAAGTAGAAGGAAGATGTGCCAAATTAACCCTCTGGGATGACTATAGCCAAACCAGCCTCTTCTCTGTCCCTGACATGCCTTCCGAATTCCTGCCTCTAAGCCAATGTGCCTCCAAATCTGCAATGCCTTCCCCTTCCTCTCACTGATGGAGCCCTTACCATGTTCCAGGCCCTGTAAGTGCTTTCAAAACTTTGTCATATTTAATACTACAATATATGCTACAAGGAAGGTTCTAGAACTATCTGGATTTTATTTATGAAGAAGTTGAGAGAAATTAAATAACTTGCTGAGGTCACTATACTACCAGTAGATATCTTTTTTGCTTCCTGCCCATTCTCTGGTAATGGTAATTATTCAGTGTCATCTCAGGCTCCATAATTAAGGGTACCTGTTCATGCCAATATTATATTCACAATATCATGAATGCAAAATGCAATGAGACTGAAATTGTATAAACGGGTTGCATGGAAGTTAGAGTATGTTTTAGCATTACAAAAAGTTAGGTATTTGAAATCTTGAAAATTGGAATAGCAAGGGTTTCCTCGAATGCAAATGTAAAACTTTCATATTTATTGTTCTTTCTGTGGTGATAAATCTAATGAGATTAGGATATGGAGTATTTTCCACTTGACATCTTTTAGGGTCTTGCAGAAGCATATGAATCGGCCTCAGTGATGCATAGATAATTAAAAGACAATTCAATTTGGGTGCCTTTTTAAAAAAGAATTCAAAACTAATGAATTTGTTTCACTTTAAAAAATTTTGGGGGGTATAGTTGATTTACAATGTCATATTAGTTTCATATTTATAGCAAAGTGGATCAGTTATACATATATCCATCCCCCGCCCACATAGGTTATTACAGAGTATTGAGTAAACCTCCCTGCGTTACACAGTAGATCCTTGTTAGTTATCTATTTTATATATAGCAGTGTGTATGTTAATCCCATCCTCCCAATTTATGCCCCCCAGTTTCCCCTTTGATAGTCCTAAATTTGATTTCAAAATCTTTGTTTGTTTCTGTTTTTTAAATAAGATATAATGAATCATTTCATTAGATTCCACATATAAGTGATATCATATGATATTTGTCTTTGGCTTATTTCACTTAATATGATAAGCTCTAGGGTCATCCATGCTGCTGCAAATGGCTTTTTTTTTTTTTTTTTGCCTTTTAGTGCTGCACCCATGGCATATGGAAGTTCCCAGACCAGGTGCTGAATAGGAGCTACAGCTGCCAGCCACAACCACAGCAATGCAGGATCCAGTCCGAGCTACACCACAGCTCAGGGAGACACTGGATCCTTAACCCACTGAGCCAGGCCAGGGATCGAACCTTCATCCTCATGGTTACTAGTCGGGTTCTTTTCCACTGCACCACATGGTGAACTCCTTTTTGTTCTTTTTTTATGGCCAAGTAATATTCCATTGTGTATATGTACCACATCATTCACTTTTAAAATGAACAAAAGCAATATTTACTTCAACAGTTAAAACAAATGGAACACATTTTGTCTCATATTTTAACCATTCCAAGAGCAGAAGCTCAAAAAGAGCTAAGGAACATAAAAAGAAAAAAAGATGGAGTAAAGAGGATGACGAAAAGAGAGAGATAGTTGAAACAGAAATGAAAAAAGAGACAGAGGGCCAGAGAAATATTCCTAGAAGATAAAAGAATATATTTTGAGAAATGCAGGGGAAGAACAGAAAGAGATAGCAGAAGATGAGAAAAATAGCAGAAATATTTCAAATAGAGGTCAAATATTTCTCTAATAATTTTTTACTGGACAGAATGCCAAAATAATAAACATTTAAAAAATTTCCCCAGTACTAGCTTTTTTAAAAACCTAGGTATAGGAGTTCCTGTTGTGGCATAGCAGAAAGGAATGCAACTAGTAACCATGAGGTTGTGGGTTCGATCCCAGGCCTCGCTCAGTGTGTTAAGGATCCGGCGTTGCTGTGAGCTGTGGTGTAGGTCACAGACTCGGCTTGGATCTGGCATTGCTGTGGCTGTAGTGTAGGCGGCGGCTACAGCTCCAATTTCATCCCTAACCTAGGAACTTACATATGCCGTGGATGTGGTCCTGAAAAGAAAAAAAAAAGATTAAAACCTAGGTATAAATCTTTGGGCTCTCCTGATTATCATCCTTATGAATACTCATGGATGCAATTAAAGTGAAAATATAATCTTGCATTGTAACCTTCTATTAATGTTATTTCCTGTACAATTTTCTATTTGTCTACAGTGTTTAATTTCACTGCATCACAATATAATAGCTCAATCACTCCCATATTGGTGGATATTTAAGTTGTTTCAAGGCTTTTGATATTTGACAAACTAAGGCTGTGTTTTTTCCTGTTTTGATTATTACCTTAGGATAATTTCTGAGGATTGGTATCCCTAGTTTGAGGACTATGAATATTTTTATGATTGTTGACCCAGTTTGCAGTGCCATCTGCAACTTGAATGGGCCTGTTTTTCCAGAGCCTCAATAGCATTGGCTTTTATAGATTTTTGTTTTTGGCAATTAAGTACCAAATGATGCCTCCTAGTTGGAACAATATATATTTCTTCTAGGGTGGTGATATTCTTTGAACATTTGCCCCCAGGGGATCTGGTAATGGTCTTTTACATGCACAGCACCTCTGGATACAGTTTAGATACCAGTCATATATCCATGATCTTCCTAGAATTTCTCACTTAATCTTAGTTTTGATAATGGTTTTACATTTTTCTATTATGTCGTACCCTCTGACCAGTATTTCCTTTGCAATATTTTCTATTCAAAACTTTAAAAATTCTGATAGTTGAGTACTCTATTCCTAATTTTTCGGTTTTCTTTAAATATTTAATTTTGATTTCATACAGAAAGAATAGTTATATATGGTTAGAGATAAAGCTTTATGTTAATTTCTCTCCATATTCATTACCAGTTACTCCAGGTGAATTTACTTAATAATAGCTACTTTCCCATGGTTTTGTTTTGCTGTGTTCATTCTGCATTCAGTTCTTACATTTATTAGAAACTTTTTGTGGTCTCAATTCCATGTTTACTGATGATATTTCTGATCTGCATCAAAATCCTGCCATTTCAACTAGTGTTAATTTATAATACATTTTAATATTTGATAGCTCTCTTAGACTTTTGTTTCTCTAGGATGGTTATACACAATTGTTACTACAAATGAATGTAGTGTCATTTTTGAAATGAGATATCTTCGTTTGAACTGTTTACATCTATAAATCAACCTGTGAAGATCTTCACAGTATTGGTCTTCCTATTTAGAAATGTAGTATGACTTTACATTTATTCAGATTTTTCTTTATTTCTGCCATTAAGGTATCATATTATTTCTTGTTCTCACTCTTGAGAATATTGATTTATTACCAAATACTTTAATGATTTGCTTTATTGTAAATGTGTTACCTTTTCTCCTTTTTGGCTTACTGATAGATATTTTTTATTGGCTTTCAAAGACTATGTATCTTGTACTTTGTGATTTACTGAACTCTAGTTTTGTCTAATCACTTGAAGTTAATTTTGGGACTTTTCTAGGTATCTAGTAATGTTATCTAAAAATTCTCTGCTTTCTTCCTTTCCAATATTTACTTCTAATTTATTTTCATACCTTGTTACCAAAACAAGAATTTCTCAGAAACACTAAACTTACATGTGAATAAAAGATCCCCTGTTTTGGTCCGGTTTTTGAGAAATGACTTTGCTTTTCCAATAGGTAGGAGATTAATTCTTTGTTTTTTGAATATACAGCATTTACCATGTTCGAGAGGTAGTACACTATTCCTATATTTAAAAGATGTTAACTATAAAAAGGAGTTGGATTTCTATCATTTATCTTTTTTGGCATTTTCTGAGATGATATGTTTTTCAATAATATTGATATTTTTGGCAAAAATCATCTTTACATTTCTGGGATAAACATACTTGATCAAGGCTTAAAGTTATTTTAGTCAGTTTCTATATTTTATTGGCCTCATTTTGATTAAAATGCCCACATCAGTGAGAGGCAGTATGGTATGACAAATGTCTGAGTTCAAATCTAACTGGACACCATTATAACTTAATTCAGTACTGAGTAGTAGTTAGAAGCATGGGCGCTATCATCAGAGACAATTAACTTTGAATCCTGGTTCTGCCACTTAAGAGCTTGTTACTTCATAACTTAAGGGCCAGGGATCCAACCGGTGCCACAGCAGGGCCCCGTGCCACAGCAATGACAATGCTGGATCCTTAACCCACTGAGCCACCAGGGAACTCCCACTGCTTTGTAACTTTGGATGAGCATCCCTTTTCTCTTCCTAACGTGGGGACGTAATATTTTACCTTAGAGAGATCGTTGTGAGAATCAAATGAGTCAACTTGTGAAAAACGCTTAGTACAGTGTCTGGCATGGAGTATTTCCACATTAAATGACGGCTATTATCAAGATAGTATTCCTACGTGATAATAGGTCATGTTTTTCTTTCTTATATCACTCTTACCCTCTGTAGCCTTACATTTTTGTATCATTTTTGTCTATGTCATTCTTACCACATTTCCGTCCTTGGATAATTGTAAGAAATATAGCATACCTTTCAATACTAGAGGATAATGTGTATAACATATTCTTCAAAGGCTTTGGGAAGAAAATCATCTTATGTATCCATCTGGCCTGGGTGTGTTTTGGAGCATGTGATTCTTTAATATTTTTCTTGTTTTCTTCTGTTTATTAGAACACATTCAGATAATTCTGACAATTTCGTTCAAGCAAAAGAAAAAAATCTGAATTTCAGAAATTTTCTTTGCAACCCAAGAGTTGTCGATCTATTGATTATCTATGTTTGCAATGATTTCAGCTCACGACTAGTTATAGGATTGCCTTATCACTTCTGTAAGAAACACACTTGGATTTAAATTTTACAAAGGGCTCACCTTGGAAGCTGACATTTATTTGTCTAAAGCATTTTAACAACTAGATTCCGCTGCGTTGTTTTTTTTTCTGTCTATTTAATCAGATCCTTTGTGTGAACCCCAAACCCCCAATTCCCAAATCTGAATGAAAAAGACTTTTCAGAAATGGATGAATAATCAGTGTCTCTAGCTCTTCAACCACCCTTAAATAGCCAGACGCTTCTGTACGGAGTGATCACAAAAGGGTGTTGTGGAGCCATCACTAGATCGTAGCAGCAGCAAACAGTACTATTTGCTAATACTAGGTTCAAAAGAGGAAGTGGGTTTTTTGTGTGTGTGCATAGCACAACCCTGCCTGCATGTCCAATAGTTTGATAATCTGTTGATTATCTTTTTAAAAGAATATTAAATGAATTATGTGCTTTAGCAGGAGAGTGAAGGCATAACCCTGATAGAATATTTTGAGAATTCAAAATCCCTCAAGGAGCTTCTGCTGTGGCACAACGGTTTAAGGATTCCGCATTGTCTCTGCAGCAGTGCGGGTACGATCCAGCCCAGCGCAGTGGGTTAAGGATCTGGCATTGCCCACAGCTGTGACCTACGCCACCAGGGAACTTCCATATGCCCCGGGTGTGTGGCCAAAAAAAAAAAAACCTCCTCAAAACCATGGTGCACTGATATTTGAGAGGGTTTAACTTTTCACCTATGCAGCATCTTTAAACACACAGAAACATTTGCTTGTTGGTAGATGACAATAATCCTTTTGTTTCTAAACCATTACATAACTTTTAAAATTCTTTCCTGTTTATCAGTCAAAGTTAATTATATTTATTGGAAGAACATGTCACGTGGAGAGCGCTTTCTCCTTGGCGACAGCCTTAGCTTTCCAGCTCTATGTAAGTGTCCATTTCAAGCATTAAGACTTAGAGCTCGGAGTATGTTCCCAGAGTATGTTTAAGTGTTGGCTTATCCGCCTCTATTTGTCTGGCTGGGGAAGAGAGACAAGAGTGAAAATTTAAATCTGAGTGTCATGAAGCACTGATCTTTGAAGATCCTTTAGGAATAACGGTTCTGAGGTGAGCTCAAAATGCAACTGGAGAAGAAGTTTAAGTATTTAGAGACTATAATGTACATTATTTTGAGAACTCATCTAGTGGGTCAGTTATTGCACAACTTGATTTTTCTTGGGTCGTGCCCCCAATTACACCTAAGGAGAAGAAAAGAAAATAAAATGTTGTCTAGCTCTGCCCACTCTACTAAAGTGGAAAGTAATTCCAAGGTGGGTCTGGCCCAGAGAGCCAATGAGCCCTTTTAAAATGCTGAAGGGAGGGGATAGCAATTGCCTACTGCCTTAAAAACACTCCCTAATGACCTGGTGGCGTGGAAATTTGCCTAGCTTCATTTGTCGTGCCACCCTGGATAAAAGCAGCACAGTTTACCAGGCTAAAATTTGTTTATAAGGTTGCTTTCCCCTTCAGTGTAAAGGGAGAATAACAGACTCACATTTGTAGCTTTCCCCGGTCAGAAATTACCAGCAAGAGACAGGGTGGAAGCTGCGCTCCCCCGAGGATGAGCAAAGTGACCCACTTGTGACCTTCAATTTATGATAAAACAATTATTTCAGCCACGCATTAACAATACAATCAAGCCATCTCGTGTGGGATTAGGGAACGCCGGAGTGGCCCACGGGAGATGTAGTTTGCAATGGTGGGCACAGGTAAGAGAACTGGTGGTTGACCCAGGTTATGTTTAGTATAAAGACTCCTTTGTTGACGCCCTGTGATAACAGCTCCTCATTTGTTAGATGATTGGGCCTAACGTTATACAATTCAGGCTTGCCCTTCTCTCCAGCCTTCTGTGGGTGGTAAGCCAGCACCTCCCACTTTCAGCTATGGCAGTTCCTGGACTGCCAAAGCCACTTCCCACATGTCAGCCAAATTTGACTTTTAGACTAGCGCAGGTCATTTGGCAAGTTCAAAGGGAGCTGGGGAAAGGTGGTTAGGAACGAAATCTCTTTTTTCCCTTTTTGCAAATAACTAGAAACTCTTGCCTTCTGTTTGACTTATGCTAGGACTCAACCCGGTACTGCAAACCTGGCAGACACGGCCTCCGCACAACATCCTGATAACTTTCACAATGCTTGTCAGATGCCATGGAGAGTTTTTCTCAATTATTTAAAGGGCAGTTTGTGCCAGTGTTCTCCTTCCAACCATTATGATCCTGCTCCTATTATCTCGCATTTAGCAGAGATTGATTTCTTGCCTAATATTAGCTGGAGAATTCTATTTGGATCAGTCCGGCAGAATTAAAAAATATAATTAGCCTGAGAATTCACTCCACTCCTCAATCTCACTGCTGCTTAACTATCTCCTGCGATGTTTTTGCACTTTCTGCAGAGCATGTAGAACTCTGTACTGGGGTGAAGCAGTTCATTGCAGGAAAGTCGCCCATGAATTGCTATGAGCTTGTCACCGAGGATCCTGCATATGCGTGTGTGCTTCAACTACAATTGTCCTCCTAAAATTAAATAAAAGCATGCGTTTATTATTATGGGGGCTCCAATTAAGGGACAGCTGGTGTTCTCTATTACACTTGCATTAAATCGAAACTTGTAATTTAGCTAGCCAGATGTACGATTTTTAAAAATCAAAACGTATAGCTCCCTTTTGCTTTGTCCATTTCTCATCCAAAACTATCTGGAATCCTACCTTAGGGCCCCTCCTACGCTTCCAACTCCGTTAAAGAGGAGGAACTATTCGCACAGATCAACGTTTCCCTTTCGGAGGTTCTTAAAGTGAAATAAAGGATTTATAGAAGGGAGAAGATGCAGGGAGGCAGCTGGTGACTACCGGTATGTATGTATGTACGTATGTATGTATGTATGCCTTCAAGTGGGCCGATACATTTATGGACTAAGGTCATTTTGGAAATTACCTATTTCACTTTACCTGTATCCGCAGTGACTGGAAGCGTACAGCTTGGAATCACACTACATTTCTCAGGGGCACTTGAGTTCCTGCAGCTCTAGAAACTTTGCGGCCTCCCGCCCCCGCCCCCTCCGGGGCTGTGTGCAAGCTCTTGTTTGTTCTCGCTTGTGTAAAACCTGAGCGTTATGATTTGTCCCCCACCTCCCGTCCCCTTAATAATGAAATGACAAAGAGCCTTGGCAGCGGGGGCTGGGCCGGCGGGTTGGGGAGGGGGGAGGCACCACAGCCCCTGAGAATAAAGCCCGCGCCTCGCTCCCTGAGAACCGTGCACGAATGAACGAACCACACAAAGAATATATTTGGCGACGAAACAGCGCCCTACAGGAAGAAAGTGCCCGCATTCGGCGCGGGAGCCGGAGCGCGACTTTTTGGCGCTCTCCGCGAGAAGCGAGGAGGAGGGGGAGGACAGAGCGCCCCGAGGTGGGCGCGGGAGCGGTGGCAGCACGCGGCCGGATTCTCGCGCGTCCCGGGCTGCGAGCGGCGCACGCGGAGCCAGGTGAGGGCGGCGGCGGCGGCGGGGCCGGTGCGGGGCGCGCCGGAATACCTGGCCGGGCGGGGCGGGGCCGGGCGGCCGAGGGCGGCAGCGCGCCCGCTTCCCAGCCCGGGAGCGCCGGGCGGCGCGCAGCTCCAGCGCCCGGCGGAGTTTGGCGGGAGTTACGGTTGGGGCGCCTGAAGCCCCGCGCGAGCGCCGTCCCCTCCGCAAGCCCCGCGTGTGTCGGGCGCCGGGTACCGCCGGGGCCGGGCTGCCGGGGGGCAGGCCGGCCGAGGGCACGCCTTTGGCGGCGGCCGGGCGGGGTTTGGGCCGGGGTTGCTATGGCAGCCGCCCGCCCGGCCCGGAGCCCCACGCCCGCCCGCCGCGGGGGAGCCGGGGAGCTCGAGGTGTGCTCCAAGTGGACTGAACCAAGCGCTCGCGAGGCGCGGGGAGGGCCGGCCCGGGTCCCCGTCACCCTCGCTATCCCCCAGCCCGCCGGCCGGCCCCGGGGAAGCGCCCCGGCGGAGGGGAGAAAAAGAAAAGCCTGTCGCCCCTGGGCCCGAAGGGGGTTCGCCACAGCCCGGGGGGTGGGGGGGAGAGGGGGTCCGAGGGATCGTCGCCTCAGTCTGGGAGTCCCCGTGTGCGCGTCTTTCGCTTGACATTTTATACCCCACCGCGGAGTATAAACTGGGTTGCCCGTCCCAGCCCTGAAGTTCTGTAGGTGGGGCGGGCTTTAATTTGCTCGTATCTAATGATTTCAGGAGGCTCGCTTTAAAATGGCGGCATTCAGTATACACCCCTGCTAGAGGCTCTCCCGGCACCGGGGCCACCTCGCGCAGCGCCGCTTTTGCTTCTGCCGCTAACAGATGGCATGTGCCGCTGTCGCTGCCGCTGCCCCCGCCGCTGCCGCTGAGAGCGGGACCCCTTAGCCTCTGGGTTGGCGCTAGGAGCAGAAGGTAAGGCTGGCGATGGCTTGGCGTTGGTGAGAGCGGCGGCTGCCTTCCTAGGACGCCGACAAAATCGCATGCCCTTAAAAGTTTATTTTTCAAAATGGCAAATAGAAGGAAAAGTAACCCTTCAAGTTTGGTGCAATTTTAGGGCTTTGACCTTTCTTCCGGTTCGGCTGCCTTCTTTCTTTTTTCCTACTTTTTCTTCTACTTCTGCCTCTCTGTGTATGTAGGTATATATATGTATGTATATATAAAACATGCTATATGTCGTATGTATTTTGCAATTTGAAGGAAGTTCTTGCATGGCATATCATCAGCAAATGCTTCTAGCCACTCATTTCCCCGTGGCCGTGCAATATCGTGGGCAGTGCCACAGGTTTCCTGCAAAGCCGTGCCTCTTGGCTCTCTGGATCAACACATTTGGGCAGCTTGCTTTTTACTCCTGGCATCTGAAGGGCCTGAAGGTAGATTTTAGGAGACTGTTGAAAAAGGTAACTTTAATTTTTAGCATTCGCACAATAAGCTTTTATGGTAAGAAATTGAAATTAAATCAAGACGAGCAACGCATGTTAACATTTAGGTGATTCCTTTGTGTGATTTTTATCACTAGTAGACCTACTGTGTGTTTTTCTGTCTACTGACTGTTGATTGGTATAGACTGATGCGGCAGTGGGGGTGAATTTATTTTTGTTGTAGTTACTTAAGGTAGTGTGTTTTCCAGGAGTTCTTTTTTTTTCTCTGAGGCTCCTAAATTGGTGGTGTTTACGAACTGGGTTTGGATCCCCACTCTGCACCTGTATTGAGTTCATGGAAAAGCATCAATTAAAAAAAAACTATTCCAAGCTTTAATTTTAAAATGATTGCTATTTTTTTCACTATGTTCGCTCCTTAGTTTAATGACTTGGGATGGTTGAGTGATACACTGAACCAGTGGATTGTTGAAATAGCTGTAAAATTGACTAGACATCAATCAGTGTTTAACACAATTCATCTGAGGTTTTTTTCCCCTCTGATGAAAGGCGAATTGACAGGGAAGCTTACCAGAGGCCTTAGATTTTTCTGATTATATTCACACTTCCCATTTTGCCTTTCAAAATTTATTCCTTAATGTTTAAATACTTTAAAGAAGCTGTTTTCAGAATGTTTCTCAATATGTAATACTTTTGGAGGATGCTTTCATATTTATTGAAACTTCCCTAAACCTAGCCGAAAGGACCTCTGCCCATGGCCCAGCTGATATTATTACACCTCTTTCTGCTTTTGACTTTTCCCAGAGCAATAGAAGCGACTTAACTGACTGGTAGATTTCTCCCATTATTAAATTATGCTTCTGGAGAGCGGCCGGGGAAAGAGATGGTTTTGCACCTATTAAAAACGGTACAGTTTTCCTGCCAGGTGTTGTCGCGTGCCTAGAAGAACTGAACTGTTGGCTGTGGAGTTGACTATATAATCCGTTTTTCAGATTGTTGGGAGAAGTGTTGGGGCCAGTTCATTGCTTCACAGCTGAAAAGAGAGTTCCTGCAGGTAGAGCAGTTTTGCAAGAGCTCAGGGGTGACCAAAGGCAACTTCTCCCATTTTTAAAGATTACATACTTAAGAGTCCAGTTCATTCAGCTTTGCTTCCTCCTGTGCTGCCTTGTTGCTGAATGACTTCGGACCAAATGCATCCTTAAAAAGGGGGCGGTGGGGCAGCTAAACCTTGGGGCCAGAATGGACTAGCTGAACTAGTGTCAGAGGTGTTAGGAAGAAATGTTGCCAGTTCTGCAGCTTCATATGGTGATGAGATTGGAGATCTTGTATGAAAACGTAAGGAAAGGAGTTGGTCAGAAAAAAAAATATATTTTCAGAGAGAATTGATATAGTGCTGGTCTAGAGGTGGTGACTGCATGTTTTGCTCTACTTCGAAGAGCTATTTCATTTCTCTAATTTCCTTTGCTGCTTTAAGCATTCATAATGATTCCCAGGACTATTATAAAGTACCTTTTTCTCCCTCAACTGCCCACTGCAGGCATTTCAGAACAGCTGCTTTTTAAGGGGGATAAAACCCATGATTCTGACCTGGTCTCGGAATTCTCTTTGGCGGTCGCCCTCAGCCACCCTTTAAGCCTCAGCAATGCTTTGCACAAATTAGGTGCTTAATAAATGTTGAGTGGAAAAGAAAAACGAGTAGTTTGTAAACTCACAGAGGAGCAGATGTTGTGCACAGCTTTTCATTTAAACGGAAGATTTTCTTCTTGGCGCACTCGCGAGAACCTCAGAATTTGAAGTCGTTTAGAATGTGCATTCCCCCTTAATTGCCCGCATTCTGTTTGCCTTCCACGGGTTCTCCCGCGCGGCTCACTGCCCTGCTAGGCACTTGTGCAATTCATCCTTTAGACCAGTAGGAGTATTATTATCTGCCCAGCTCTGCAATATGAAAAAGTAATCACAGCAGCTTGGAGGAAGAAGGTTTTGTCTTTTGAGGCTCTTCAGTACTGCACGTGCTGGAACAGTGTCTCTGGAAGTCCAGTTTTGTTCTCCACCCAGCTGTCTTTCCATTCGAGAGGGAAGGGAAGGAAAGAAGAGAGTGAAAAGCCCTAAAGTGGTGAAGATTTTCCTTCCTGAAAGTGTACTCTTATCCTGCTTCTAGCACAATCAGTTGAGGAAGGTGGCAGGATTTTTCTGTTTTGAAATAAATCTGTTGTCTGATAGGATTACAACCAGGGATGGGGCATAGCAGACGAGAATAAGTTACAGTACATGTTTGACAAGTAATTTGATCCTGTAATTAAAGTTAGATAATGGTCACTGCCATGTTAAAACTATCAAGTGTCTGAAAGAGCGCGCAGGCTCCACTCACTTTGACTTTGTCAAGGTGCGTCCATACGGTTAAGTTTTCTTAGAACAAGTTCTAGCAGGGCGAACTGATGGATTTTCTCCCCTCGTGAATGTGTGCGACATCGAGAACATAGAAATCTGAAGTTTTGTTTCTTTGTGGGATCTGTCTGCCTCTCCCTACCTATGACACAATTCTCAGTTCAAAAATAGAAAGAAACCTGCGCCTCCGATAAAATGAGGTGGGCATTTTTCCGCTAAGAGAATAAACTGGGAGCAAGTAATTTAACTTGTCAGAAAACCAAACACAAACAAACACAAATTATGACCCCCAAAGAAAGCAATTAGATCTGTACTAATGTGGGCTTTTAGATCTTAAGGAAACCAGATGGTTCTGTGGCATCCTTCTCTTCCTGAGTGGTTATATATTGCCTCGAGGCAGCCAAATGACAATGCTGAAAAGGCAGCTTTGAGAATGAAGATAAATAAGGTATCAACTGCATTATCAGGTGTTAATAACATCCATGTGACCTAAAAGGGATCAGAAAAGATTGGGTTTTTTTTTTTTTTCAGATAATTCTAGACGAAATATTAATCCATTATTTAGTTCTACTTGGTATTAAATTGA
Organism: Catagonus wagneri; assembly: GCA_004024745.2. Classification (NCBI taxonomy): domain Eukaryota; kingdom Metazoa; phylum Chordata; class Mammalia; order Artiodactyla; family Tayassuidae; genus Catagonus; species Catagonus wagneri. Next base: position 36,894,622 of record PVHT020000015.1, on the reverse strand, counting down.
GTGACAGTGCTTTGAAAAGAGTGTGGGGAAATAGTACAATCTGGGAAGAGGGCCCTTATTTTTATTTGAGAAATAAAGGTACTCCCAAGTTGTCTGAGGTACATATAAGCACACACATGTGCACGCATGTTCAATTGTTCTTCATTTTAGAACAATTGATACTGCCATGCATTGATTTATTATTTTTATAGCAATCCTCCAATTCTGAGAATGAAAGAAAAAGTTCACGGAAAACTATAATAAGTGTATTAAGCAGTGTGTCTCTGAGGCTCTGAATGTTTAACTTCTGGGAGTTAACTATCAGAAAAAGGAGACTGATCAGAGCTCAAAAGGAAATAGGAATGAAAGGGAGCTTGATTTAAATAAGTGTGTGGTGTATATATTTAAGTGAATATGCATATGAATATATGTAACACATTGTATATAACATGCATGTTGTGTATATTCACATACATATACATGTCCCGTGTGTGTGTGTATATATATATATTTTTTCCCTCCCTGAATATGTGTGATCCTTTTCAAGAATCTCAAGCATAGTAATCCCAGAACTCTCTCTGTAACAGCCAGGAGAACAAATTGTTAAGGGAAAAAAGGGAGCCTGATTAGAGATTTAGGAATCCATTAGGCACGCTTGTTAAAATATTATGTCCACTCTCTAGTCCTTCTTTCTTCGGCATTAGGTTGGCTCATGAGTAGAAGGAGTGATTTGTTTCTAACGTTAGGCAGGAGTTGGTGTTATGCCCACACAGTGGGTGAACTTAAGAGCCTGGAAAGAAGGGGCCCGCAGTTGAGAAAGGCCGTCTGGACAGAAATGCGGGAGATTGGCACTAGACTTCCAGCAGGCTGGGTGCCCTTTAGGCCAGGGGAGCATCCTAGAGACGACAACTTGCTGGATCTTGTTTTCGGGTATGGATCACTGAAATCAGCTTAAAATTGTCCCCAACAGTTATTTTGAATCTCGAGCTCCTTGGCACTGGCCACAAGTGGTGTGGAAATTTGAGAACGGTTTCTTCAGGCTTATTCAGGTTTCCTTGAATGTACGAGTAACTCCTTATTAGATTCCTGGGTCTCCTTCCCCTCATGTCCCCAGTGCCTGGCACACAGCAGGCTCTCAGTAAAAGGTGACTAAATAAATGGAAGAATAGATTAGTCTTTCTGACTTGTTCTTTTATTTCATGAACATCCTTCCTGGGATTTCAGGTAGCAGTATCTCCTTTTTTTATTGCCCCCCCCCCAGAATTAATCAGCCACCACAAACGCTAGGTTGAATGTCCTGCTGGAGGTCATGGTAGCAGTTCTCCAACAAGTTCAGGGAAAGGTAGGCAATCTTTGGGCTGAGACTCGAGGAGCAGCCTGAAAGCCAGCTGCTTTTTTTCCTGTCACCTGTAGTTGCATTTAGTACATCTCCGCCACATCCCATAGAAATCAGTCTGCAACAAGAAGTTATGTAGAAGCAGCCCTTCAAACTGTCTCACCAGATAAAAAAGGAACAAACCCAGAAATACCGTGACTCAGATGCCTCGTGTCATGTATAGTTTAGAAAGTGATGAAGTCACAGACAAAACCCCAAAAGGACACTGAGAGCTGTCTCATTTTCAGTCAAACACTGATTGCCCATTTAGAGGGTGAATTTGCATAGGTTTTTATTTACCAAGATACAGGTATGAATGGCGCCTCTTTTTACTGCATCCAGAAAGCAAAGTCCACACGGTAGAGGAGACAAGAGCTGCCATCTCAGATCCACCACAATCATCTTTTGTGCCCAGAGGACCATCAGCCTTCAGGTGCAGCTTGTGCGGTCTCCCCTTATGTGGCAGCATGAAGAAACCAAATAAGGGGGTGCTTTTTGCGGGCGGTGGGGGGTGTTGCCTGTTAGTCAGAAAAATGGGAGAGTGAAAGAACCAGAGAGCTTGCATTTCACCTTTTGTTTTTAGTCTTCAACCTTCACGCGGGAAAGCAAAACAAAGCAAAATGAAAGCACCGTGTATAGTATTAGCTTGAGCATATAGCCCATGGTATAATTCCTTGGTTTGGTGCTTTACAAACTGAGAAAATGCAATTGTCACATAATGTTCAGTTGGCTGCTTTATTATGATGGGGTGCAGGTACTATCTAGTGGTTTTTCTGAGTTCTTTTTCAAATATATAGAAACACCTTCAATGAGACGCATGGCACAGTGGCGGAGGTTACGTTTCACGTAAGCACCCAACTGGAGTGTGCGTTTGTCCTCTGAAAAGCAGCCATTCACTCAGTGGCCCAGTTGTGGATGCTATTTTGTTGAAGAAAGCTCTTGGATGTTTCCCCAAATTCTTGCCATCCGTGATCCATGAGGATCCCAAAGAAGAGTGTATTCTTTTCAGAAGGGATATTGAGAACAATTTAAAGCCCCAAGTGGTTTAGGTCAGCATAGTCTCTAAGTAGTGAGGTAGCATGAAGAAAAACCTTATTAGCTCACCCCAAAGCACGAAGTGAAAAAGAGTACACATTAGAGGGTCACGTTTTCTGTCTAAGGGCTTCAGACTGCAGAAACCCGGAGGTGGAGGTTGGTTTCGGGGGCGCTAGGCAGTCCGATGTGTTTCGTGAATGCCTGTAGCAGCCCTCCTCTCGGCAGACGGGGCCGTGTCAATAAGCGCCCTGCCTGCTTTCTGAAGCCAGGGTCTGGGCTGGAAT
>PVHT020000015.1:36803622-36890949 GCA_004024745.2 Catagonus wagneri | reverse complement strand
TGAGAGTTCAGTGGAGCAATAATAGGAAGGCAAAATGCTTGTGCTTTCAGATGAAACTCCACGCCTCTTCCCCCCCGCCCCAAGCTGTCTTGTGATTGAGAAGGTGACAGGCTGGAGAGATGTGGCACAGGGCTTGGTATTTCACAGTGCTGCAAAAAGACAAGAATACCTCCACATGTTGTGAAGAGTGGCGATAATAATAAAGGATCTAAAATGTGTTTCCCTTAGGGAGCTCGCATACGTGCATGTGCTTTGAAGTTGCACAAGTCATGCTGTGGGCTGGTGAGAGACGGAGGGAGAGAGAAACCAACTTGAAGATAGTTCCTCTTCTTGGGGTCTTGTACTCTGCAGTTCTGTCTCTTACTAATAAGGTGCATGCAAATCCTGATTCTGAAAATTGACCTGAAATTAACAGGAAACATCTAGGCTGTCTAATGTCTGATTCTGAACACTTTTACTTTTCCTAATGTGGTCTGTTAATCCTGTATTCATTAAAAATGCGAAAGGTCAAGTGACTGGTTGTGTGACCTGCGCTAAGGAAATTTTTCGGGTAAAAGTTACATTTTTCACTCTCAAGCCTAGATCATATAATAATAGCCTTCCTTAATGGCCTCTCCATCTATCCCCAAAGAAATTTCCATAATATTTTTAGACATCTAAGAAAACACTTCAGACAGAGGCATTCAGAAATGGTGACAAGCAGTGACAGGAAATGCTGTTTGCACTGGTCTCCTTCATAACTTAGGCCACAGCTGGCTGATTTGCTTTAAACTTCCTGTTTGGGGGCTCTTTGGGTCAAAAGTAGCAGTGTTTTCCATATAGAGTTTTTTTTTTTTTTTCGCTTTATTCTGTAGGGCCACAATAAATCTCTCACTGGCCTGCATGTTTTGTATATTTTATGGACTGTATCATGTGGTTTGAGTTTAATTTGGAAGGCAGTGCTTTTTACAATCAAGATCCTCCCCTACACGTGCAGCTTTAGGGTCTGGGATTGCACGGGGGGCCTCGGAAGTTTATAGCTCTGTTTACACAGTAGTGATTGCCGAGAAGGGCATTTCCTGCCAGTTAATGACTGGTCGGAAAGGCCAGCAGTCCAAATCCAGGGGGAGAAGAACCATTCACTAAATGCCACGAAGGGACCAGGGCACTTTTATCATGAAGTGGTGAGGAGAAAGTGAAAACACAGCCTGCCTTTTGAAGAGCCCAAAGCTGCACGGGCACAGCTAGATATGGATGTGGTGCCTTGTGGAACAGAAAACGGAGATTCTTTTCATGACAGGGACCGACTGACTTTCCCATATGGTGCCAAATCAAGATGTGAGTGAGGAGGGCATTTTAGTTGTTTTAGGTTGCTGACCCAGTGGAGTGGACGAATGATCCCTTTTTTTCCAGGTCAGTTTAGGAAGACAGCAATATTCTGTTTCGATTCCCCAGTATAAAGAAGGTAAATAATATATGCGAAGAATGCTTTACCTCTTGTGGAAGTACCTTCGAGGGCTGTAATATTAACCATTTAACCTAAGACATTCCCAGGAAACAGTTTTGTCCCCCGTATAATTCTTGTCTGCTATAAAGCAGCTGAGGTGTGAAGAAGAATTTGGCATTGATTTAGAGCAAAAACAGAAATCGGACCGAGATTAGGTTCACATCCGGGAATTCCTGACTTCCTGGCCTCTCCTTCACTCTCTTAGCTTCCTAAGCCTTCAGTTTGCCAAAATGTTAAATGTTTATGAAGGATAAACATCTGTTCTCCATTCTTTAATAGATATCTCCACATGAGGGCGGTTGTGTGATACCCCCACTTTAGAACTTGGCTTGTATTGAAAGATGAATTAAATATATATACTTATTTTAATAAGGAAGGGTGAAGATCTTTCGTATGTTCTCTTTTTACATACTTTTCACTTCTCTTGATAAAGCAACCAAGAAAACAAGCAAAAAAAAAAAAAAAGAACTTGGCTTGGTCTTTTACCTTGAAATTTTAATTTCTTTCATATCTTCCAAATTTGGTGGGGGATGGCAGGGGTGTACCGGACCTCTAAAATACAGGCCGTCATTATCAGCCAGACACCTGGATTTCTTCATGGGATTGAGTAATCTGTCACATGCAGAACAAACCAAATATTAAGTTTCATTTTGGGGTCTGGAAAATGTCGTTATATACTTTTTAAATATTCAGTAATCCAAAGATTGCTGGTCATTACCAGTTCACAAAATAAAAGAATTTTCTGAAGTTTTAAACCACTCTACAAATGAACTGTATACCAAGTACTGTTGTTGTTATAGATGATGCTTCGCGCACACTTATAAACAAAAAGTGACTTGGATGGACTAAAAAAGAATTTTTAAAAACTCCTCAATTTTGTTGTTTTGAACGTTCTTGCATTTAAATGTTAAGATACAGTACAATTTTGCAATCTCGGATTAAAGACAGTATTCTGATTTGCAAAATGTTTTGGATTAAGAACAAACAAGGTTCTTCTGAGTAGAAGTCCTATTGACCTAAATATTAACATGCATTTGTAATTAGCAACCCAGCTGCATTTAAATAATGATCTAGGAACCTTAGACGCATCGTGCACTCAGAGGTTAAATACCCCTTCCATCTTCTTGACATTAAGATTTTGTTTACCAAACCCTTTCTTTATAGGTTGTCCCCGAATATATTTCAAGCTGGTTCAGATTCAGTTACCACAGTCTCTGTACTAGTGGCATCAAAATGAATGACGATTTACCCTGCTCTAAATGGGGCCAATGTCATTACCTTGTGGTGTGTAAAAAGTCTATTTGTTCTATCACTGCAGTCTTCAAGTGGTGGGCAACAACTCATTAGTGCATAATGAAATCCATTTAGTAGGTTATGACTAGTGTTTCTCTTAAACAAAATTGAACAAAATAGACAGCAAGAAAATATCTGAACATATCACGTAGCAAGGGTAGATATTTTAGGTGAGGCTGTTATTTCAGATCAACGCACATATGTACTTAGGATGTAAAATGTGTCCCTTATGATTTGTTGCTGTCAAAAAAAAAGTAGTGTTTTGATAGATGTTATTTCAAACTGGATCAGAAATATTTCTTCTTCTTTTTTTTTTTTTTTTTTTTTTTCAAAGGGAAGGTGGTCAAGGGATCTTGGGGGCTTAGGTGCTGACATACTGAATGATGTTGGTTAAGTACCTTGGCGGTTGTGTGTCTGTTTCTTGGACTGTGAAGTGAGACGTTGCTATAGGAATACTCTTAATTTTTAACCTCTAGGATATGTTGTAGTCCTGAGCGTATACACTTTATGTAAGTATTATGTATTTACCAAGTGATCTTGATAGAACATGAGACACAGACAATAATGGTAGCTAGGAACCGAAGCCAGAAAAGGACATCCTAGAAAAACAACAACAGTAACAAAAAAATCTTGGGATGGCTGACTATGAGGTGCTGCTAGCAGCAAAAGAATGGTCAAAAAAATTGAAATGTAGAAAAAAGCCCAGCTTGTTTTAGGATGAGTTAAAGGTGACTTTAAAAGAGTTCAAAAGTTGGTTTTGGTTTTTACAAATCTAAAACGGTCCTATCAGGAGAGAGTATGTTTGCGGGAAGAAAGCTGGTTTTTAAATAAATGTAAATGTACACAGTTACCATATGTTGGAAGAAAACCTGTAGGTGGCTGTTTTTTCTGCCATGAGCAAAAGCACACATTCAAATGAATTTTTAAATCGTGGCCGGGAGGCAGAAGCCGAGAGTCTCTTAAATATACCTAGGATATTGATGGGAATGATTATACAAATAAAGGCAACAATAGCCACGTAGCCTTTCTAATTACTTTTTTCATACTGATGAGAATTAAGCCCAGCAGTAGGAAAAAAAGATTTACTCACATGAGATAATCCATTAAGAGATTGGAAACAACCTTAGAAATCTGGACAATTTGTGCATATTCCTTTGAAATAAATAATTGTTAGGGAGGAGTAAAATATTGCCTTCTGAGGGCCCTAAGGACCGTGTCCTCACCCCCACCCCCAGGTCCCTCCCGGTGCCATTAAATCTCTTTTAGGGCTGGACATGTTGACTTCATTCCCAAAGGTCTCTTCCTGTGGATATCTTTCAGGGCCTTAAAGCACCGCTGCTTTCTCCACACTGAGAATTCGAAATGAAATTAGGCTTTTCATCACAGACATTTAAATGTTAAACTTAAGTTGCTGCTCTGGAAATAAAATACAATCTCAGCTCTAATGAGTTGGTAACTAAACTCTGTCATTGTAAATGAGTTCTTATTTCCCTCTTTGGATATACCGTATTTGAAACTTGTTAAGAATAGAGAAAGGCTTACACATATAATGGTTGTGTAATTAGTAATCAATTTATTAAATGAGATGTAAAACAAATTAAGCACCGTAATAAAGTGTTATACCATCACTGACAAAAATGTTCCTTTGCCACTCTATTCATAATGATAAAAACTGGAAAAAAAATGATGGATGAACCTGCATACATTTCCAGATCTTTGGGGTGGTAGGTTTTAACTATTTCTTATTCTGTTTGTTAAAGCTGTTTTGAGAGCACTAATAACGTATGCGTTTGGGCCAGAGGATAACTTTGCCTATAATATCTGTTTCACTGTCAATGACATTTTAGTAGCGTCGAGTAGGTAGGATAAGATATGAGCAGTTTAAGTGTGCATTATTCAGGATGTTCAGCTGCAGCAGCCATGTGATTATTTGTGTGTTCTAGGCACACAAAGTTCGTCATTGGTTTGAGGTGTCAGGTACTTTTTAAATTTTTTTATACGGTTTTTCAAGGCTGCACTCCATTTGCAGTTATTACAAAATATTGGCTCTATGCCCCGTGTTGTACAGTACATCCCTGAGCCTGTCTTATACCCAGTGGTTAGTGCCTTCCACTCCCCCAGCCCTGTACCGCCCCTCCCCTGCCCCTGGTAGCCGCTGGTCTGCTCTGTATATTTGTGAGTATATTTCCATTTTGTTATATGTACTAGTTTTTTGTATTTTTTGAATTCCACATATAAGTGATGTCATACAGTATATGTCTTTTTCTGACTTATTTCACTTAGCATAGTGCCCTCCAAGTCCATCCATATCGCTGCAAGTGGCAAAATTTCATTCTTTCTTAGTATTCTAGTGTGTGTGTGTGTGTGTGTGTGTGTGTGTGTGTGTGTGTATACACACCACATCTTCTTTATCCATGCTTCTGTTGATGGGCACTTAGCTACTTTTTTCACTTTAGCCCTGTGGGTTTGTTTTTTGTGTGTGTGTGTGTGTGTGAATACTTGGCAGAGTAATAGTGATAAGAAAAAGCTATGGAGGAAAGTGTGCCAAACCCAGTTAAACCTCAAGCTGTCATTCATTTCATTTAGCATCCTAGCTTTTCTCATTGTTTGTGAAATATTGTGATCCCTTGTATAACATATCTGCCAAATTTCATTTAAAATTTCAATGTATACACAGAACACAAGACCTTAGACAGGTGAGTTTATTTTGTTTATTGTGAATGAAAATTTCCCTCAGAAGGGAATGAGATTGTGAGGGCAAACTGTCTTCTAGAATGAAGAAGGAAGATGAAAAGGAAGAGATGCTAGATTTGCTGGTCTTTTGCTTGTATAATTCCTTGTATCGTCCTCCTCATGTTCATTGGACCCTATTGACCAAAAGAAAATTGAAAGATTAGTATTGCTGTTGGCAGAGTTTTTTCTACCTGATAACTTGAGGAAAACCCCTTGGTTCCAAGAATTGCTACCATTGGTGCTTTAGGAAGGCTGCAACGATTGGACATAAGGAAAACAAAAGCCTGGTCACCTCAGCTCCAGGAGAGCAGCTCTGGCTCCCATTGCCCCTTATGTTGGGTAATAATTGAAACAAAACAAAACAAACTCCTCTTGAAATGAGAGGCTGGTTGGTTGGTTTGTTCTCAAGTGAAAATAAGCTGGCTTTCCTTGAATCCCTGTAGAGGGAGTGTTGTGCAGCACACAAGACTTCTGAGTCTGCAAACTTTTAGCAGAACAGAACCGAGGAAACAAGAAGTTAGAAAACAAAATCAACAACCATTGCTTTTGTGTCCTTAAGGGTCCCTTTCTGACTTGTTGGGTATGAACAGTGGTATAGAACTTAAGCATATGCTATCTCAAGAGTCCTGTGGTGTCTCTTGATACTTTCTTTTGCTGGCAGGCCCATACAGGGTGACGTTGGCTCTTGGAGTTCTTGGGTGGCAGCCTTTACTACCCCCTTCACCTCCAGGAGTATATTATACTTTTAAATCAATCTTAATATCTGTAGGCAGGAGTTTATATATAGGAATAAAATTTGAACCCCCATTTTCACCCTCAATAAAAACGTCCTGTAATCGGTGTTTATTTAGAGTCAACTGACATTTATCGAACAGTTGCTGTGTGCCAGATGCTCTGCCAGGTGCTTTCATGTTTGTTATGACAACATTTCCTTCAGCTGTGAAGTGCAGTTGGTTCTAGGCAGGCAAGTACTCTCTTTGGCATCAGTAGATATCAGGCTAAAAATTACACCTTCGGTTCTTTGCTCACTTTTTAAATACAACCCCGCACCACCCCCACAAACACAAAATCCTTTCTTCGTCTGGTCATATTCTCTTCGTCATTCGGGGACCACCTCATGACCCAAGGCCTGCCTCTTTCACCGGTGAAGACTTTATTGCCTCTCCAGTCAGGCCAGCAATAATCTCTCAATCGTCTTGATAGGACAAAAGACTGATTTAGCTTTCTGGTGTATGGTGCTGCAGTAGGGTGGGCAGTAACAGAGGATGAAGAGTGAGGAGTCAGGAGTGTTGAAATGATGTGGAGGTGAAAATGCTGCTGAAACAGCTGTGCAGAAAAATCTAGAACAAATTTGGATTAAACTTGTCTGAAACGCAGAGAAAGCAGCAGAGCAAAACCTCGGGAGTCAATCTCTTACTCCTGGGGGTGGCAGGGCAGCCCAAGGAGAGCAAGGAGAAAGAAAATTTCTAGAAGAGGAAGGCAGTCAACAGACATCAAAGGAATTATGTAAGTTAAGGCCGCTGGTTTTGATAGTTTAAAGGTCATGGGTGACCTTTTTAGAGACCAGAAACCAGTTTAGAGAGGGTTGAAAAATAAATGAAAAGTTGGGAAATGAGAGTGGTAATGATTTTTTTGGAGATATTTGTTGATGGAGAAATGTTGGAAATTCACAAGGAAATAGGATCAAGGGAAGGCAGAGGTCTGTTGTTTTTTAAGGTAGGAGTGACTTAGCTATGCTTACTGACTTGGATGTGCTTACCTCGCCTCGGACAGGCGGGCAGTGGTGAAACAGATCTTTCATCCTACCTTTACTTGTCAAATGTAGAACATAAGAAGTGTCTGTAAATCATCGAATATGTATTGAGTACCTCCCCTGCTTGCCAAGCATCTCTGTTCATATGCACAGTATTATTTGTGTAGTCCAATTAAGTAATCTAGGAAGAACTCCGATGTTTGTTCTTTTTACCCTTAAGGTACAGGATTAAGCTTGTCATAAAAGAATTGGGGTAGATTCGGGCAAAAAAAAAAAAAGAAAGAAAAAAAGAAAGAAAAAGAAAAGAAAAAAGAACAGTGGAATTCGGCCAAAATAATAGATAGGATTGTTTTGAAATGGCTGTAGAGACAAGTCAGTGCTACTGAATTAGTTAAAATGTGACATCTTTCTATAGGTCACGCTCAATGAAAATGAAAGAGAAGGTGGGAAAAGCTATAGAAATTAATAAGGATTCCAATATAACAGCCAAGGGTGGGCTGTTACTCTATGATTTCCCTTTAGACTAAGATTGTCAGTGTCAGTCCTTCTTCAAGTTGGAAAATGTAGCATATGGGCAGCAATTTTGCCGGTCACATCTGGCAACCTCAGTTTCTGGTGGAGTTTATGTTTTAACATGTCATTTAAAATATCTTGGGCCGAACTTCAATTCCCCCCATTTTAAACACCCTCCCAGTTCTCTCGTCTAGAATATATTTTGTTCTTCCTTTATTAGAAACTGATGATTATTGGTACAAAATCTCTCTAATGTAAGCCTTGCATTTAATGTCCAGGGTGATGTTGGTTCTAGTGAAAAAGAAATGGTTGCTGCTTTGAGGTTCTGAAAATCCTTTTTACGCTAAAGGGAAAATGAGGCAAATTTTATGACATGTTGAAAAACTTAAATCTTTGCATTTACGGTGGAAGTACTAATTATCTAAATCAGCATTTCTCAAGCTGTTTGTTTTGCCATATGTTCCAGGAAAAAACAAACTTTTCTTAGGTGTAATGCCTAGGAATTGATGGTTAAAAAATATACCATGTTCTGAGGGTTAAATTCCCTCTTCCCCCCAAATTATCTATACACACACGCACACACACACACACACACACATATATACACACGTATGTGTATATATATGTATATATAGTATATGTATTTATGTATATACATACATATATGCGTGGGTGTGTGTATGTATATATAATTTTTTTCTGCTCTTGTTTTTTTATGCTGTATTTCCAATTACTGCACCAACATGATTTATTCATAAGAAGTTAAGAATACTCCGTCAACAGGAATCAGAATGGTTTAATAACATCTTCCTGCCAAGAGAATATGTTGCATAACAGTCAGCAGTAACTTAGATGAAAAGATTCCCCCCCACTCCAGGGAAAATGTTTATTAAATGTAATTCTAAAATGATTATGAAGAATTTGCCTTTAATTTCTCGTTTATGATTTCTAGTTTAAACTTTTACCATTTTATACTGGAGAAAATAGATTTCTATAATATCCTAAAATGGAGAAGCAAACCAAATGGTTTGAGTTATTGAGAGTATCTTTTTATCATGTTCGAGTGAAAATAGGCAACATATCCAAACTTGAAATAACAGCCTAAATGGGCTGATTAAATCTGTGATTTTCAACTCTTTTGCTTGATAATTGGAAGGATTGCAAACGAAGACAAGTTAATGTGGTTGGCTACAATTAAGGCTATTGTTTGGAGGGAATCAAACAGCTTGGTAATCAAGTTGTGAACTCTGTGATCTCTTAATTAAGTTAGTCTGATATCTCTTCAAAGGCCGTGTTCCATGTTGCCAATTAACTACACCTCATAGGCATCCCAACTTTATTTCCAGGGTCTGCTCTCTGGTTTATTATTATTACAGTTATTTATTGGATTCTGTAAAGAAATTGAATTTGCAAATGGATCCTTCTGGAGCTTGATTAGTGTCAGTAGTAACAACCTCAGAGTCCTTTTGCTCAGTGAAATTATATTTTTTAATGATGAGGTTTACACATTGAAATTAAATAATTGAAGTTATTAATATGTATTTGAATTTTAAGAAACAATTATGTCAGTAATTAAAATGCATATCAAAAATGTATTTTCACCAAAAGTCTTAACTGCATTATCTTTGCATGTATGTGTTTGCATGTATGATTAATATTGTAATAGATTCCGAAGAAATGACAACTTGTTTGTTGAGCTTAAAGTGGAAAAATTCCAGCAAGGAAGACAAAAGTGAGTGATGAGAGAGTATTTCCAAACAAACCTCTCTTAAAATGGCTTTACAGTAAAAGCCTTGCTTCCACTTTGGCCCAGCTGCGTTGAGTTGCAAGGAACATTTACTTTAGGATGCCAAGTACCTTGTCTTTTTCAAAGCTAAGGAAGTCTGCTTTTGTCAGACTTGTCGTCTTTGCCAAGCAGTTACTCATTTCTTCAAATTCTATTCAATTTCTCGTGTCTGTTCATCACCAGAGCTCCCTCTTATCTCCAAAGGTAAGCTTCCATTTGGCCCTTTAACCTTAGTTCCTGGAACACTATTAGTGTTCCTAAATGTCCATGTTGACATCCAAAGGTCTGTAGCCTCTTTTCTTGGCAGGAGTTTGATTTTTCCAATATTCAAATTGAAAACTGTAGTCTTATATGTGTAGAACAGCTGACAAAAAAAAAAAAAAAAACAAACAGAAAGGGGGGGCGTTTATCTGCCTCTAGTCAACAGGCTACACAAATTCACATGAAAAAAAGCAAATCTGCAAAAAATAGGTGGAGAAAAATTAGGCCAACTAGTTGTGTGTGATTTTTGCTAATGGCTTTCTACAGCATATCAACTCTGCCATCCCTCCAAAGCGGTCTTTAACCAGGAAATCTTCATACCGACAGTCTTGGAAAATTGCTCCAACAATTCAATATGTTAGTGTATCTTTTTGTTTGAAAAGCATATTTATAGATTATATATTTATTAGGAGTTTATAATAGGTTATCCTACGTGTTAAATGCCTCCCCCTGACATATATGCACACAGAGCCACACAGGAACTGTTTTAACTTATATTTAAACCTGAGTTTGGTAGTAGATTGCAGTTGTATTATAGATATGTGGTAGCTGTGGATCTTTTTCCAGTGTATCTTCCCATATAATATCTGACCTAAAATAAATCAATCAGATCTTTTTCTTTAAACACAATGTTAAATGATAACCTGTGTTTAGTGCCAGAGGAGGCCAAACTCTAGAACAGTTTACTAGGGAGAAAAGAGGAAAAGTAAAGGGATGTTAAGCCCATATGAAGAAGTGATAGAAAGAGGTGATGTAATTTTGGACTCATTTCGAATAGAAGCAGCTACTAACTTTGTGCCAGGCACTGTGATAAGCACTTTACACATATTATCTCATCTAATCCTCATTGCAACTCTGTGAGGTCGGTGTTATTATTTATCTCCTTTTTACAGATGGCAAACCTGAGGCTCAGAGAGATTAAGCAGCGTGCTCAAAGACATTCTGCTAGTAAACAGCGGTGTCAAAACTTGAACTTAACTCTCTAACTCAGCCGTCTGTGTGTGGTTATATTATGGAAATATAAAAAAGGTTTCATTGGGAACCTGTGTTTGCTGCCTGTCCCTTTCAGTGTGCATTAGTGATCTAGGACTGAGCACTGGATAAAGACAGCGCCGCTTAAAGAAGTGAGCATCTGGAATGAGCAGCTGCTGCAGACTTCACAACACACGTCTAAGTTATAGAACTACAAACTGTTAGAAGTGGAAGGGAGAGAGCATCAGTCGGTTAATTGTACAGTTGGGCAGAGTAGGTCTGCTCTGTGGGCTTACACTGTCAGTAACGGCAACCAGACTTTTAAAAGATATATTATGTGCTGTCTACTGTTATTTAATAGTGGTGCTTCCTGATATTTTTATAGGAATCTTTTGTTTAGGAGATTTTAATGTAAACTGTGTTGAACGCATGTAGCTATCACAGCCCATTTTAAATCCCAGGTTGATTTTCCCCTGATATTTGATTTCCCAGGACTTTTCTGTTTCATTCTCCTTTCCATCCCACTTCCAGCTTTTTTTTTTTTTTTTTTTGCATTGGTCATTCATTTGGTATAACTTCATTGAGCACATCCCATGAGTCAACCACATTTCTAGATGCTGAGGCTATAACTCTGAGCAAGTATTCAAATAAGTTTTAGTATCAAGTGAAGAATCTGGATTTTTTTTAATAACTTGAGCATCATAAGGCGTCATAATCCATATTGCCCTGGAAGTCCTTCTTTAGCCTAATCATGCTGTTTTCAAATTGTACTAACTTATTCATAACAGCCAAAAATAGGAAACAGTCCAGATGTACATCAGCTGATGAACAGGTAAACAAATGCGGTATATCTACACAATGCAAATATCATCCAGGCATGAAAAGGAATAGAGTACCAATACTCTCAACAGCATGGAGGAACCTTGGACTATTTTATTCTTAGTGAAAGGAGCCAGACATGAAAGGCCACATACTGTATGATTTCATTCATATAGGATGTCCAGAATAGGCAAGTCCGTAGGGACAGAATGTAGATCAGTGGTTGCTTGAAGATGAAAGGGTAGGGGCATAGCTAAAGGGTACAGGATTTCCTTGGTCAGGGGGGAACAAAATATTCTAAAATTAAATGTGAGCTTATTTACATTGCTCATATCTGTGAATATACTAAAACCACTAAATTGTACATTTTTAATTTTTAGGACTGCACCTGCGGCATATGGAGGTTCTCAGGCTAGGGGTCGAATCTGAGCTATAGCTTCCAGCCTACACCACGGCCACAGCAACAGCAAAACCAGATCCGAGCCGCATCTGGACCTGCACCGCAGCTCACGGCAATGCCGGATCCTAACCCACTGAGCGAGGCCAGGGATCAAACCTGCGTCCTCACGGATGCTAGCCGGGTTCGCTAACCGCTGAGCCACGGCGGGAACTCCTGAACTGTACATTTTTAAAGGCCGAGTGTGATGGTATGTGAATTGTACCTCAGTAAAGCTGTTGTTAAAAATCGTATTGACTTATATATGATGAAAGTTATATTATTCCCATTTTAAGAATCATGAAAGAAAAGTAACAGCCAGATGGAGGGGAGGGGATTGTTGGTTTATTTTTCTTTTTCGTTTAATTTTTATTTTTTATTGTAGTTGATGTACAGTGTTGTGTTTCAGGTGTACAGCAAAGTTAACCAGTTATACATATACGTATATCCATTCTTTTTCAGATTCTTTTCCTGTGTAGGTTATTAGAGAATACTGAGTCAAGTTCCCTGTGCTATACGGTAGGTCCCTGTTGATTACCTGTTTTATATACCGTAGTGTGTCTATGTTAATCTCAAACTCCTGATTTATCCCTCCCCCCTTCCCCTTTGATAACCATAAATTTGTTCTCAAAGTCTGTGAGTCTGTTTCTGTTTGGTAAATAAGTTCATTTGTATCATTTTTTTAAGATTCCACATATAAGTGATATCATATTTATTTGTCTGACTTCACTTAGTATGCTAATCTCTCGTCCATCCATGTTGCTGCAGATGGCATTATTTCATTCTTTTTTATGGTTGAGTAATATTTCATTGTATAAATATACCATATCTTTTTTTTTTTTTTGTCTTCTTAGGGCCACACCCATGGCATATGGAGGTTCCCAGGCTAGACAGTCGAATCGGAGCTGTAGTCGCTGCCCTATGCCACAGCCACAGCAGTGCCAGATCCAAGCCACATCTGTGACCTACACCACAGCTCACGGCAACGCCAGATCCTTAGCCCACTGAGCAAGGCCAGGGACGAACCTGTGTCCTCGTGGATGCTAGTCAGATTAGTTCTTGCTGAGCCACGGAACTCCGACATGGCTTCTTTATTTGATCTATTTTTAAAGAGAAGCAATGGATTGGGACATTTTGGGAATCCCACTTATTCTATAACCTTTATGGGGAAAGCTGATTGCTTACACAAAGACTCACAGTGTTCATTTCTGTTCTTTGGGCTGGCTCCCCTATTGGTCCCTCAACATACTGGGCACTTTGCCATGCTACGCTGCCCGTGCAGCAGATCTTTATTTTCCTGCCAGCACAGTGTCTTCCATACAGCAGATGCTCACTACTTCCATTGACTTAACAAGTATTTGGTAAGAACTTAACTATATATGAGACATTGAGCCAGACACTGAAAATGAATAACACATGCCCTTGAGGAGCTTCACAGTCAAGCAGAGATAAGCAGGGGTTCCACTATGGTTTGGCAAATGTTGAGACAGCTGGGCAGATGTGTTTGATGGAGATGCTGAAACCCTGTGTATAGTTCTGTGTCTGGAGCTCATTCATCCACTTCTCTGATATGCACATCCCATATGGGGCATTCTCCCTAGATTTGAACACATCTAATAAGCAGGCACTCAGGGAGTTCCTGTCGTGGCACGGAGGAAACGAATCTGACTAGGACCCATGAGGTTGCGGGTTCGATCCCTGGCCTCGTTCAGTGGGTTAAGGATCTGGCGTTGCTGTGAGCTGTGGTGTAGGTCGCAGACGAGGCTCGGACCTGGCGTTGCTGTGGCTGTGGTGTAGGCCGGCAGCTGCGGCTCTGATTAGACCCCTAGCCTGGGAACCTCCATATGCTGCCGGTGCGGCCCTAAAAGCAAAATAAAAAAAAAAAGGCACTCAGTACCAAGACGCTGAAGTTAAACTTCATCTTTCTAATCCATAAAACTCCATATATTTTGACATTAAATCTATGAATACAGTGCAATTACATATTTCCTTTATAAATGAAATTTAAGTAGAGCTGTCATTAATATTGATTGGCACCTCCAGAAATCATATTGTATCTTAATAGAACTTTGAAAAACCTTAACAGTTTTATAGAAAGTACTGTAATGCATTCTGTGCCAAAATATCTAGGAATAAGCCTGTAAATTGTAGGTTGTCTTTGTGCACTTTTGTGCCCATGGGAGGCAGTATAGAGTAGTGGTTGACAGCAAGCTTCTAAAGAAGGTCTGAATATGGCCCTGGCTCTTCCACTTGTCCACTGTGTGACCTTGCACCAAGTTATGTAGTCTTTCAGTGTCCTTATCTGTAAAATGGGGAAATGCTGGTATCTACTTCATAGGATTGTTATGAGCAATAAATGAATTAATGTACATGAAAATGCTAAGATTAGTGCCAGACATGTAGCAAACACAGTGTGCATATTTCATGTTATGTTTTCAGTTCAACTGAAATTTCATGCTTTATTACTCTATTTTCATAAATCGTACGTACCTTTAAATGACATCTAAATCATTGGAGACTGATGTGAAGCTTTCTCTCTCACAGTCTATAGTCCTTTGAGTCTTTTCACACCAAAAGCCAAGTAGGGACTTCCTGTGTGGCTCCCAGCGTAACTACTTGGCATTGCTTCTGCAGTGGCTGTGGCTCGACCCTTGGCTCAGGAACTTCCATATGCCGCATGTGCGGCCACTTGTTTAAAAAAAAAAAAAAAAGCCAAGTAGGTTCTCTGTTATCTCTACTTGGAAATGAGAGGTCAACTTTGACATTCCTTTGTGCTCCTTTTACAAGGCCACAGGGTTTTACAATAAATTACGTGACTATCTCCTATCGGTTAGCTTGATAAAATTTCCATAGCTCACACGCTATTTCGTGCTAAGGGGTCAGTGCTTTTAGAATGTTTGATTCATAGTTTAAAATCTACAAGAAATAAAGCATGTAACAGTTGGATTTACATTTCTTGATTGCATCAATGCCATCCTGTTTGCCAGCCCTGTGGTTTACGTGGGCACTTTTTTAGTCAGCCACTGGCATCATTGGCCAGTGTGCTGTCTAGGGGCCAGAATTCAGTGGTGACTTTCAGCCTTCTATGGCTGATAAAGGTTTTTGGCAGTGTTTAGGAATTCCACTTGGCGAAAAAAATAGACAAATACAAAGTCCTTTAGAGTAATAATAAATGAACATTGAGATTGCTGTTTTTGCCTTAGTTCATGTTACTGAGCCTTTCACCTTTCTATCTTGTGTCACATTTATTATTTCTAGTACAGTGATGATACAGTCATTTGGAGGATTAAGCACATGAAAAAATGCTGAACGTGACAGGAAGGAGTGAGGGACCCAGTTTGGTACAGAAAACAGGAGCCTGGTGGGACTAGACACTAAACCAAGTACAGCTCGGTCCGGGGGAGATCCACTTTATTCTTTCGACCTTTATGGACCAAGTTGTTACAGCAACCTCATCATTATACTTGATTATGATTTTGCCATTAAGTGAAAACATATTAATGTGCCCACTAAGAAGCTTCCTCAGTAGCAATAAGTAAATGGGTTAATTATAGCTTTCACACGTATGGTCATTATCAATTTTAATTCAGAAGGTCCCTTAAATAAAATCCATAAGCAGTTAAAATTGGGTTTAGAAATTTACCAACAAATAGTCTTTATTACCTTCTGTAATTATCTCTAGAAATCATCATGTGTTTAGTGACTAACTCTCCAGAGCCTGTACTAAGATAAATAAACAGAAGCAGCAATAACCAGTTCCCTTGTATTTCCTAATCATTGGCATGCCTTTTAGTCAGATTTTAGATTTAAGGAGGGCTCTGTCTCTCCCTAGGAATCCAAACTATGCTTTCTCTTAGATGGCTTCCTGGAAAATCTGAGCCTCCCTCTTGCTCAACAACTTAAGTCCAAACAAGCTCTTGTACATCTCTTTACATTGTGCACATAATGTCAAGGGATCTGAGCATGCGGTGTGCGTTAGCAAGTACCTCACACGGAGTATCAGTGTGTTAGTCCAGCAGCATACATCGCTCTGGCCATATCTTGCTGAAATATTTACTGGAATAATTCCTTATTGGTTGGTAAATAGACACTGACCAGAGCGCCCTTTCCACGGCTGTCTGGTCACCGCCATGATTCACGGGGGTGGCGGAGGCAGTTCTTAGCAGAATAGCATCAGTCCTAATTAGTGTGTGCCCGTGCTCTAAGAGCTGTTTAATATTTTGGCTCTCATTCCTGGCTCATAGCCCTTTGGGAGACCTGTCCCCAGCCCACCAGCCGTGCCATTGGAGCTCTGGGACCCTCACGGTCTCTCCCCCCGCCCCCCTGCCCGGAAGCATCTCAAATGCTAACTAGCATTCTGAGAGAAGACTCGTGCCCCAGAAAGAGATGGGGTGCTACTTGCAGACCTCAGCTTCTGGCAGATACTTTAGATCTCCTGAAGGCCAGATCCTAAAGCTTTGGAGCTGTCCTCACAGAGAGGCCCCCAAGGCCCTCCCCCTCCCCAAGAGCATTCCAGAGCCCACGTCATTTGTATTTAAAGACACAAGTCTAGCATGGAACACCTTACACAGAGCAGTTGTTTGCTGAGTTTTCTTCAATTGAATCTGGTTTTGTAAAACACAGAAAATTTAATCAGTGCGGTTGCGGGGGAGGTGACAGAGGCAGGCATACTTGACCTCAGAGCTATTTTGCCAGGAAGGAGGAAGACAGACAAAAGATAAAAGTAGGCATGACGGAGTTCCCGTCGGGGCTCAGTTGTTAACAAACCCGACAAGTATCCATGAGGATGCGGGTTCGATCCCTGATCTCTCTCAGTGGGTTAAGGATCTGTGAGCTGTGGTGTAGGTCTCAGATGCGGCTCGGACCTGATGTTGCTGTGGCTGTGGTGTAGGCTGGTGGCTACAGCTCCGATTTGACCCCTAGCCTGAGAACCTCCATGTGCTGCAGGTTCAACCCTAAAAAGACAAAAAAAAAAAAAAAAAAAGTAGACACGACGATTCCAAACACAGGGGCATATGGGACATTTAAAAGGTGCTCAACATTTCCTTCAAGGCATGGCTAAAGTTTCTTTGTAATGATGACCAAAGTTATCAGAAAAAGCATAATTTTTTTTTTTACTATCGTGTGTCTAAGGAAACACCGACATTTTAAAAAGCATTTCTGAAAAAGTTGTATCCAGATCAATGATGAGAGACAAATATTCATGTTGAAGAGTTTTGTTTTCTGACATTTCAATTTTATTGAATACCTCCCTGCCCGATAGTGTTCCAATAAATGCAGTGTATTGTAATGAGACCTTAATGCGAACTTAAGGATTTTTGTAGTATCTGATGAGCCAGCAATATTAAGAAAAATTATTTGTCATAGAAATTATAACCTTGAGAAGATCACTTTGGGACCAGAACCAGCATTATAAAGAGATAACTGTTTTCAGTAAGCATTTCCAAGTCCAATGTGAATATGGAATTCATATTCCATATTCACATTTTTATATATAAATATAAATAATATTAATCTTTGTTTTGTTTTTCAGTGAAATGATTGAAGAATTATTTTCTCACTAATAGTAGCATAGAAGAGCCTGGTGAAAAAGAATCTAAAATAAATTGGTGTCCCGACTGAATTTTTGCATATGCACCTTTTTTCCCCCATAAATATGCACTGGTATCTGGAGGGAAAATTATTTTCTCTCGTCAGTATCAGACACGCTCCAACATATTTATTCCTTGTCTAGAAATAAAAATGTGGACATGAAGAATGAAGATAAACACTTTAATTTTTTTTTTTTTTGAGTTTCAGTTCGCCCGTGAAAGTTTTTCAAATAACAGTAACACTTCGCTTATCGTGGGAGAATTTTCAAGTGCTTTGTGGATGCAAATGGTCACGCCAACCTGTGTTAGAGGTAGTATTCTCCTGAAAAGAATACCATGCAGATGGAAATGTTGCTTGTGTCTTTTGAGAAATCACATGCATTTTCCTCAGAAGCACTGCTTTTAAAGTTAAATTCAGCTTTGTATCATTCAGAGTGTAATGAGCAAAAAATTTCTAATTTAAGAGTTAACTACTATCATAACAAAATACATAGTAGCTTATGATATGCCCTAAATAGTGTATGTATATATATATATATATATGCACATATATATACTCAAAATAATTTACTCAAGGGAGGTTTTTGATAGGCTCTGTGTTAGAATTCGATATTTATGCTGGCATGTATTTGTGAAAACCTACTGTGTGCCCAGCACTAAAAAGTCTGTTTTAGTTCCCTTATTTCTGTATGACTCCCTTCCCTTTTCTTCCTTTCTTTCTTTCCCTCTTTCTTTAGCTTTTTAGGGCCACACCTGCGGCATACGAAGGTTCCCAGGCTGAGCGTCCAGTCGGAGCTACAGCTGCCGGCCTACACCACAGCCACAGCAACACCAGATCTGAGCCACGTCGGTGACCTACACCACAGCTCATGGCAACGCTGGGTCCCCAACCCATTGAGCGAGGCCAGGGATCAAACCCGCAACCCCATGGTTCCTAATCGGATTCGTTTCTGCTGCATCACGAAGGGAACGCTTCCCTTCCCTTTTCCTTTTTAATCCTGTTTTTTATCATTTCAGCTTACATCTGCTTTTAGAAAATAGCATTTCTGTTGCATCAAATGGTTGTTAGCTCTGCTTAGCGTAACTGGTGTATTTGGTTAGCAAACAGAACTGGACATTTTTGTGTGTGTGTGTGATTCTATCTTTAGCAGCTACAGCACCATTCCACTTATTACTAATGGTTATTCTGATTTTTCTGTTGGTATGAATAGCCTGGTAAAGAAAGGCAATATGGTATGAGTGTTCTTCTTGGGTTTTAAGCCTCATTTCTTATTCCTGCTAGATATGAAAATTGAGTGTTCCTCCAGTCTTTATGTTATCAACCTTTGCAGTTGTAAAGAGCAGATTGTATTGATGTTAGCTAGCATTACAAGATATATTTAATTTTGAATTTATATTGTAGGATCATATTTTTTCTTTTACTGGGGGTTGTTGATACATTTTGTCAAATATAGTGAACTATTAAGTAGAACCCAACCATCTGAAACCCACAGTCAATAAAAATTTTATCTGCATTTGGTCATTAGGAGAAACGAAATACGAATTTACCAGAGATTAAGTATAAGAAAAAAAATACCCATGTTATAGCCTGAGATCAATTCATATTGAAGTCAAATCCCAGCAGTTTCTATTAACCTTAATAATAGATGTCCAGGACTGCTGGCCTTAAGCCATTATAATATCTCTAGTAATGAGAAAAAGATTTAATTAGGTTTACTGTATGTTGTTTATTAAGACTAAAATAAAAAAGAGGACATGTATTGAAAAGATTTGTATCAAATTGGTTTCTAGTAACTAAGATAAAAAAAGATGACCCAGTGTTTCTATTAATTTAACCTGTTTTATATGATCTGTAGATTTTGGATGATAGCATGCTTTATCTTTTTATAAAACAGATGAAGAAAAGCTATTTTTTCTCATGCATCCATTTTTAAGTTCATAATCTAATGCCACATTATTCTCCTCTTATCCCTTAAAAAAATTCAGTCAATCTCATTTTTAGGAACAGTGATGGCTAGATCTTTGTTTAATTTACTATCTGTACAGATGTTTGATTATGAATGAGAAATCTTATCCATTTTCTAAATCTTATCCATTGATAGAAATGATAAGAAATCGATTTAGCTGTAATTATATGAATATATTTTAAATATTACCAAAGTGATAAAATCAGTTATTGTAAAAGCACGGCCTTAGTTATTTGGTGACATTTTTGAGATACGTATTTCTTCTTAAATTATGCTTGTAAACTAGCCATATGCAGGCAAGCCGCTGTGCTTGCAATTCTGTTAGCTGCCACTAGGTGGTATCCCGTTGTAAATTGTAACCATCTGGGTTTCCCACATGTGACTAACAAAATAGGTTTATAGTAAACGACGGAATCAGATTTTTTTCTATGAAAATTAAGTATTTGTTAAAATTGTCAATATAAATATTCAATCAGTTACCAATTATAGACTGGTTGCACAATTTTAAATAATATTAAAAGAAATTAAAGTGCATAATTATGAGTACTTTTTCTCCCATCAGACTTTGTTATTAATAACCTCATGCTTTCTCTGGTTTTTCCTTTAGGGAGCATTTTTCTCTCCTTTTACTCAGAAATTCTATGTGTATTAAGAAGCCTTAGGCTACATGCCTTTATACAGCTTCCTGTAGGCTTTCTCCGTATAGCTTTCTCTTCTACTGCCTGAGTTGTTTTTTTGCTAGTTCTAATTGCCCTGACTAAAGTCTGATTTCTTTCGGTTTCAGATGAAGTATTATTTCTTGGCACTTTTTATATAAGAAAGAAATGTGTCATGTATTCGCTACAGTGTCTCACTAGGTTTAGCTCCTTTTAAGCCAGTAGTTGTTAAGATTCTATCCCTCCCCTCAAACACACACACCCTTCTCTCCCTTCATGCATTGGTTTCCAGCGGTGTGATATACACCTGCAGATAAATGGCTATATCTTCTTTTGGTCTCTGAAATATCCCATGGTGGGGTCTCTTCCACCAGCTAGCTGCCAGCTTCTGTCACTAATTCTAACTCCGGCTTTCCTTTGGACTTTGATGCTTGGATTGTTTTAAAAGCTAATTTGCATCAAATAGTAAAGATTATCTATTAACTTCTCTAGCAAGTTCCAGGCATTTTATAGTCTGCTTTGTAAAAATAGGCCATCATTCTATTTCTTCTGAACTTCTGAAAGCATTTATTTCAACTTCCTTTTCAAATAAATAGAATGGTTTTAAGTAGAGACATAGTGGCTTAGGTTCTTTTTTTTCTTTTTTCTTTTTAGAGCCTCACCCGCAGCATATGGAAGTTCCCAGGCTAGAGGTCCAATTGGAGATACAATTGCCAGCTACAGCCACAGCCACAGCAACATGGGATCCGAGCCATGTCTGCGGCCTACACCACAGCTCATGGCAATGCCAGATCCTTAACCTACTGAGCAAGGCCAGGGATCGAACCCGAGTCCTCATGGATGCTAGTCGGGTTCGTTAACCAATGAGCTGAGACGGGAACTCCCATGGCTTCAGTTCTTATGATCACATGTATTCTCATGCTGTGAAAATTAAGAGTTTAAATATGAAGAGAAAGAAGAGACAGAATGAATGACACTGATGGAGGAAT
This sequence comes from Catagonus wagneri, assembly GCA_004024745.2. NCBI lineage: Eukaryota > Metazoa > Chordata > Mammalia > Artiodactyla > Tayassuidae > Catagonus > Catagonus wagneri. The sequence continues at coordinate 36,869,694 of PVHT020000015.1, read as the reverse complement.
AGAAGGGAGGAGAGAGAGAGAAACAGAGCTATGAAAACTTCGAGATGTAGAACACAGTATTCAGTTTTGGTTGTTAGAACTGAGCTCTTGTGCTGGTCGTGTCACTAACTTTCTTTGTAACTGTGACCAAGTGATTTATCACTCAGAGTCCTGTTATCTTGTCTGAGAAACGAGGGAATTGGCCTGTAGATCATCACTGCCCACATTGTGAGCCTGTGACTCAGGCTCGTATTAAAGCAAAAAATGTGGGGAATGTATCTTAGCTTCAGGTCTGCTTGAGTTCATGACTGAACAACTCAAGTACCAATAAAAAGCAGATTTTTATGCATAATGAAAAGGTATAGGTTCACTCTTTCTCCCTTTCTTTCCTGAATTTCCTGTACCTGCTGCTATCAATGCAGTGCTTCCCATTTGGGAGACATTGGCAGATGTAGCACTTTCATATTTACATGAAAGGAAAACAGGAACCCTGGGGTGCTTATTTCTTTCATTCACATAGTTACAGTCATTGTGATTTACAAGAAATAATACCTTTGGGTAAGAGAGAGTATTCTAAGAGGGCACAACTTGTTATTCTATATTTCTAGGACTTTGTGGTTACAAAGCAAGGGAGATTCAGAACTTAATCGTATGCTACCTCTAATAATTTGGGGAGGTAGGTTATCTCTGTAACTAGATTATAAACTCCTTGAGGGAAAAGAATCCATCTGATACGCATTTTTTGTCAGTCCAAGACCAGATGCAGTGCTATGCACATAGCCTGCAAGTTAACAATGAACTTCCTCTCTGATAAAAAGTTACTGACTCTTGGCATCTTAGCCTTGTATGGTGATTTTGATGTTTCTACTCCAGTTCCCCACACAATGTGATGGAAACCCAGTGGAGAAGAACACACCACCTTGTGAAGTTGTCCAATGCACTGTGGGCCAGCTTGGGCTGGAAGCTGGTCCCTCTCTGTGCTGAGCTCAAGCGCGCCTCTCTGCAACACTGTATTTTCACAAACCCAGATCCTCCTGGAGAAGCAGAAAGCAAGTCAACTGCCTTGCCTTTATTTTTTCTTGTTCATCTCCAAGTTTCCTCATTTCATAAGTATTTATATAAGGAACTTGATGGCTTCAGAGCAAATACATAGCAAAACATTAAAAAAATTTAGTTATTGTACAGTAACGAGGTGAGGTTTGTCAGATTCCTACTTCCGCATTGAACAAGATGAGTTCTGATGATTTATTTCAGAGGTACTTATTTAGTGCTCGTGTTGTGCCAAGTACTGCCCAGAGTGCTTTATAAATATTAACACATTTCAATCTACAAACCAACACTGTGAGATTGATACTATCATTGACACCATTGAGGAAACTGAAGTACAGATGGTTTAGGTAACTTGCTGAGAGTCTTTCAACAGTCAAGTAAGATGTGAGATTATGAACAAGGACTTCTAGCTCCAAAATTCTGTTATCAATTACTGTGCTATGGTGGGATTTCTTTTATGTTTTTTTTTTTTTTTTAAGCTGGGACATTTCTTTTTTTCTCTTTTTTTGTTCTCATAAGTACCTAGTTGTTTGAAGTTTCTGGTTTTCATGAGACTTTATTTTTAAATTGTTTCCTTTTAAAAGATCTGGAGAAGGTACTTTTAAGGATCTGGAAAAGTTCTACTTTCATTTATTCTATTTGTTTTTTCCACCTTGAAGCACTGTACCTTTATTTTGATTATATAAAACTTTTTCCTATTTAATTAACTGATGTTGCTAATATCTGGGTAAGTTCTACTCTAGTCTCTAAGGATGCTGTTACATCAGCTCTGTTTTCTGTCCCTAGGGAAGTTCTTTACTTTTTTCCACCTAGGTCCTTTGCACTCTCCCACACTGAATTTATTTAAACGTTCGCTTTGGCTCAAGTCAAGCCCAGAAGTCAAATACCATATTTTGCTAGTTTATGTATCTTCGTTTTCTTTAAATTCCTAGCAACCGGCCTACCATTTCTAAAACCAGTGCTGTCTCATTAACCTGGATCTTGGGTTTATAGAGTGCCTACCTGACACCACGGATTTTCACATCTGTCAATGATTTAATCCTGCTAGGAAACTGAGATGCTGAAGTTAAATATCTTGACCAAGGGTCAAATCCAGGTCTTTGTGATTCTAAAGCTCATTCTATACACTGCAGAACAACTAACCTTTCTTCTCTTTTCTGGGCCTTAGTTTTCCTATCCGTGCAATGAAAACAAATGGATTGAGAGCCTATTAAGTGTCAGGTACCAAGCTCCATCCTGTGCAAAAGTGGTTCACAGAAATAGCTGCACAGCTAGGATATAATAGGCTTATGGCGGAGAGTTCTGTTTGAGAACCTGGAGATGCCTTCTGCTTGGCAGAGGTGAGAACGTGGCCCTAGAGGAACAAGGGGGATTTTGCCCTTTCTAAGGAAGCATGTTCTACAGTTCTATTCTTTCTACCTTAAAATATATACATTAAAAAAACATGTCGTACTCTTCTCTCTGTAAATGAGTTTGTGTGCCATAGTAATTAATACTTTGCTAGACTCTTAAAGTCCGTGAGAAGAGGAACCATGTCCAGTGCCTTGTATATAGTATTTAATACATGTGCGGAGGATGAATGAAGGAAAAATCATTGTTGTAAACATATGGACTCTTAGCTATAGACAACTGACAATTCCAAAGATTTTTTTTAATGAGTAACTACTATGCTATGCGTACTGCCACCCTTACTATTTATGTATTTTTCAACTCAGCATTTATTGACAAAGTAGTTGTGTAAAATAGTAAATGTACCTATATTTCCAGCAATGTTAAGTTCAAATTAGCCTTGTTCTTGAATGCAGCTATAGACTCTAGAACAGTTTTCATAGAATGGTGGAGACAGAGGTCTCTTGTAGTGTGTGCAGGAGTGATTGTGAGTGAGCAAGAGGAGGTGTCAGTTGGAAGATATTCCAGCGAGGCAGAGCTGAACTGTAGCAAAGTCACATGGGTATTGGTGGGAGAGACACGGGAAGATGCCTGAGCAACATGGTCAAGGAGTGGATGAGTTCCTAAGGATATTATGGTTTGGCTCATTCATCAGTAGCCTTGTGAGCCTAAATGTATGTTTTGCTTTTTTTTTTTAAATAAAAGTTATGTAACATCTGGATTCCTAAAATCACATCATCTCTCCGCTAAGATTACCTTTTCCAAGTCTGTTTGAAATTTTGTAAGTAAAATTTACATGAGGGGCTGCTGTGACTTATCCATGTTTATAACCTTGACATCTAGCTATGTGGCCCTGAGTTAGTCCTTAATAAATGGCTGTTTAAGTGATGTATTTTGTTTAAATAATGTGTTTTTTTAAAAAAAGAATGTATCTAGGGGTAGATTCCTGCTGTGGCACAGTGGCCCAGGTCACTGCAGAGGCACTGGTTCAGTTCCCAGCCTGCACAGTGGGTTAAAGGGTCTGGCATTGCCTCAGCTGTACCTCAGATTCAGTCTCTGGCCTGGGAACTTCCTTGTGTGGCCATTAAGAAAATTGATGAAAAAGGAATTATAGAGAGCCACTATCAATCTGTATTCAATAATTGGATATGAGCGATCTACCCTGAATGGTTTAGAGTCCTTTATTTACTTGCCCGAAGGTAATGGACTAGACTCAGTCCTTCAGAACTACTTGCGACTCTAGCATTCTTAAAGTCTTTATCCTTCAATGAAAGAGTCGTATTAGACTTTTGACAAACCTAATAACCCGAGTTGTATTGTTTCAGTGATTACTAATGTGAACACTGCTTTGTTGCTTGAGGCTTGAATGGTTTTAGTGGAACAAGTACATGTGATTGATGATACCACCCATATTTGGACCTGAGAATTTAAGCTCAGTTTCGTGTCGGTGTGAGTTGAAGAAGTTTCCATTATGCTGAGGACCTTTATACTCTTTTGTATGATATACTGTTATTTAAAATAGAATCAAGGCATTTTGGTCTCCTTCATTGATACATTAAATTATATGGTAGTCCAATTTAATCATTTAAGCCATTCAGTAAATGGCGATATAGATGATATCATGTTAACTGAATTTCCTCATCATTCCTATAAGCTACACTAACCTGATTTTAAATTGATGAACACAACATGTAGAATTTTATCAGTTTTAATGGAATTCCATTCACCTGAGTATAAATGTAAATTCTCTCTTTAACCCAATATTTAAGCCATTACTCCTCCTCCTCCTCCTTTTTTGCTTGGCCATTTAAGCTGAGTTGATTTTTTTTGAATGATTCTTCTCTATAGGTACTTTCGTATTTTCCATACACGTTCGTGCATGCCTTAGTGTAGACTCCCTTGCTGGTTTGACTTCAACATTTTCCTTGACTTTATTTTCAAATCCTGCTTTCTTTTCAGGCTCTTACTCAGATCTTATGAAATCCTCATGTGGAGAGAGGATTTTATTTTGCCTTCCCATTTTGATTTGCATATTCCAGGTTTTGATATAACAAGCTTACAAATTAGCAACGGAGAGAGAGGACATTTAAAAGGTATTGGCTACCTGGCTCTAGTATACTAGGATGACAATTTTTTCATAATTGCTAAATCTTGGTTCAGAGTTTTCGCCTTGATTTGGATAACCATTTTTGGTAGAAGATTTCTATTATCGGGGGAGGGATTTAGTGTGCCCATAGGCTTCTCTGCTTCCTTTCTGCCAGCTGGGTGCCAGATTTCTGGACCACATGTTCTTTTGAATGTGTCAAGCATTTTCTAACTTATTTGCCAGATGCATGAAAAGATATATTCAAAAAATTATAAGCAATTCAGGATCTTCTGCCTTCCATGGATAGGCAGTAATGAGCTTTCATATTGTAATTACAGGAAGCTGGGAAGAAAATTGGGAAACTGGAGAGTTTTAAATTAGTGTCCATGACTCTATTGTTATGACATCTGAGAACTTTAAATATTGAAACACTCAGTAACGCTATTTGGTGACAAGTCTAGAATTGAGATTTATGACAGAGTTTGTTTTGAATTAAGACTTTAACATTGCTCCTTAATATTATCTACTTCATAGAATATTGGGATGACTGAATGAGATAATGAATATAAAACACTTAACACAGTGTCTGGCACAGAATAAGAGCTCCATAAATGTAAACTATTACTAACATCTAGAAATACCAATTGCTTAATAACCGAGATAGCGCTTTAGAACACATAAAATTTGCCCAGCAAATTTTATGGTTATTTTGTGAACTCTAAACTCACTGTTGGAATTTTTACTCGATAAAATTCCCAGTATTTCAATTGATTAGAAATTGATATAGAGAATACTTTTTAATGACTAAGTATTTTTTGATTTTTTTTCTTTTAAAAAATTATAGTTGATTTACAATGTTGTGTCAATTTCTGATGTAGAGAATATTTTTAATGGAATAGTTGGTATGCATGTTAATCCTGACCACAGAGGATAGAGGGAGAAATGGGCTCTCATAGGTAGAAATTGGAAAAGAAAAGCCAAAACCAAACATTTGGTTGGCAGAAGAGATATGTCAGACTATATGTTTTGGCTAGCAACAGACTGTGTGGCCTGGAGGGTCAGATGGTTATAAGCAGGTAAGCTGTGTCTAATTCCAGAATGTATTCAAAATTAGAGATTAGGTAGAGCATCATAGAAAAATAGAGTCCAGAGTTTGTCTACTGTGGAGGGGCAATTGGGACAAAATTATGTGTGCAAAGAATGGTGTTCTCTGAAACTGAAAGTGGGTTTCAAGGCAGTTGCATTGAAATTAATGGAAGACACAGACCCACAGGGGTCAATAAATCCGTATAATGTAAGCAGCAATCCCTGCCTTTCCCCAGGGATTCAGAGCTTCAGCGAGCACCCTTCTCGTTTTCAGCAGTGAGTGTGAAATTAATCCATAGCCAGGAATTAAGCTCAAACATGGATATGTGTTGTTAATGAAAGAAACTAAATGAATCAGGACAATTGGGTTAAACTTTGGGAATCCGCTCACCCATTCTGACCACAGATTGGCAAGATATCAGATATGTTGAAATCAGATCATGAGCTCTTCATGTGTACACTGACAATTTTAGGCAATGAAGCCAAGTAGATGAACCTTTCTGGGCCTCTGTTCAAGGTTGAAGTAATCAATAGGTTACTTTGTTCTTCACTGGCTTGAATAATTCTGCTGTGACCATGTTTATATTTACTTGGGATCTTTTCATATTTGATGTGAGCTTCATTTTTCTATACTTTCTTTTTAAAAATCTTGAAATCTGGATTTAAGTTATACACCTTACAGAAGTGGGAACATAAGTTATTTCCCCATTTATTAAAGCAAACCAGAACTGAAATGGGTAGATTTCACAGAACTGTTCTTACAGAAGATGAGCATTACATTTCAGAGTAACGGTATTGCATTCCATTCTCATGGTACAATTAAAGCAGTTCTTTCCAGCTCCTCTCTACTTGGGGGGTTTTGCAATCCTTCTTTTGAGACTCATTGAGATTGACCTTGAAAGATAAAAGAGAATTATTCTATGTGGGCCAGGAAGACAACTTGATAATGACAGCATTATAGTTACACACTTTTCTTTAGTGATAGCAAGGGCATTGACTACTTATCCAAAATTCAGTTAGAAGATGTTAAAAAGACAGGTTGTTTTATGTTTTCTCTAAATTTTTCTGTAAAGAAACACTGTTAATATCTAATCTAGTATAAATCACTCTGAAATACCAAGAGAAAAATGGAATTCTTATTTTAAAGGCTGTTAAGGATATTCTCAGGTCAATATAAAGTTTGGGAAATGTATAAATTAAGATTCTGTCCTGTCTGTGCTCCCAACTCTTCACTCCTAACTCTTTTAAAAAAAACTCAGTTCATTTAAACGAACACAAAGTGATCACCCATTTCTTCAACCTCACAACCCGCACCTCTGGCAGCTACCAGTCTGTTCTCTGTATGTATGAACACTTGGGTTTTTATATATAATAATGTGTGTGTGTATACAATCTCTATATAAGCAAAATCTTACGGTATTTGTCTTTCCCTGTCTGACTTATTTCACTTAGCATAAGGCCCTCAGGGTCCATCCATGTGGTTACAAATGGCAAGATTTCATTTATTTTTATGGCTAAGTAATATTCCATTTTATATATAAAACACACACACACACACACACACACACACACACACACACACATCACAATCTCTATCCATTCGTCAGTGGGCATTTGGGTTGTTTCCATACTTTGGCTATTGTAAATAATGCTACAGTGAAAAAACAGAGGTGCGTGTATCTTTTTGAACTAATGCTTTTGTTTTCTTCAAGTAAATACCCAGAAGTGGAATTGCTGTATCATATGGTAGTTCTATTTTCAAGTTTTTGAGGAAACTCCATACTGGTTTCCATGGTTCCTGTAACAACTTTCATTTCCACCAACAGGGTACAAGGGCTCCCTTTTTCTCCACTTTCTTGCCAACATTTGTTATTTCTAGTCTCTTTATTAATAGCTGTTCTAACAGGTGTGAGGTGATATATCTCATTGTGGTTTTCATTTGCATTTATCTGATGATTCATCGTGTAGAACATCTTTTTCATGTATCTGTTAGCCATCTCTATGTCCTCTTTGGAAAAATGTCTATTCAGATCTTCTGCTCATTTTTTTTTTTTTTTGCTTTTTGGGGCCACACCTGCGGCATATGGAGGTTCCCAGGCTAGGGGTCTAATCGGAGCGACAGCTGCCAGCCTACACCATAGCAACAGCAACGCCAGATCCAAGCCATGTCTGCGACCTACACCATAGCTTATGGCAACGCCGGATCCATAACCCACTGAGCGAGGCCAGGGATTGAACCTGAGTCCTCATGGATGCTAGTTATATTTGTTTCCACTGAGCTACGACAGGAACTCCATTGTCTTATAGTTTTCAACGTATAGGTCTTTTATCTCCTTGGTTAAATTTACTCCTAGGTATTTTATTCTTTTTGATGCAGTTGTAAGTAGGATTGTTTTTGTAATTTCTCTTTTTGATAGTTTATTTTTAGCGTATGAAAACACAGCAGACTTCTGTGTATTGATTTTGTATCTGCAACTTTATTGAATCTGCTTATTAGTTTTAAGAGTTTCCCAATGGAATCTTTAGTTTTCTCTATGTAATATCATGTAATCTGCAGATAGTGTCAGTTTTACTTCTTCCTTTCCATTTTGGATTCCTTTTATTTCTTTTTCTTGCCTAATTGCTCTGGAAGGGATTTCCAGTACTATGTTGAATAAAAGTGTCCAAAAATGGACATCCTTGTCTTGTTCCTGATATTAGCAGAAAAGCTTTAAGCTTTTGGGCATTGAGTATGTTGTTAGCTGTAGGCTTATCATATATAGCCTTTATTATGTTTAGGTATGTTTATGCCCACTTGTTGAGAGTTTTTATCATAAGTGGATATTGAATTTTGTCAGATGCTTTTTCAGCACTTGCTGAGATGATCAAATGATTTTTATCCATTTTGTTAATGTTGTGTACCCCATTGACTGATTTGCAAATGCTGAACCATCCTTATATTCCTGGAATAAATCCCATTTGATCATGGTATATGATCCTTTTAATATATTGTTGGATTCAGTTTGCTAATATTTTGTTGAGAGTTTTTGCATCTATGTTCATCAAGGATATTGGCCTGTAATTTTCTTTTCTTGTGGCATCCTTGGCTGGTTTTGGTATCACAGTAATGTAGGCATTGTAAAATGAGTTTGGAAGAGTTCTGTCCTCTTCTGTATTTTTGTAAGAGTTTGAGAAGGGTTGATATTAATTATTCTTTGAATGTCTGGTAGAATTTGCCAGTGAAGCCATCTGGTCCTGGACTTTTGTTTGTTGGGAGGTTGCACCTGCCGTTCCCTGGCTAGGTGTCGAATCGAAGCTGTAGCTGCCAGCCCACGCCACAGCCACAGCAACGAGGGATCTGAGCCAGCTCTGCAACCTACACCACAGCTTACGGCAACGCTGGAGCCTTAACCCACTGATGAGGCCAGGTATCGAACCCGCCCTGTGTCCTCATGGATACTAGTCAGGTTTGTTACCGCTGAGCCACAATGGAAACTTCCAAGGGAGGTTTTTGATTACCGTTTCAGCCACCTTATTTGTTCTGGTTCTTAGTCTGTTCTGGTTTTCTATTTCATCATAATTTGGACTTAATAGATAGTATAGTGTCTTTAGGAATTTATCCAGTATTTCTAGGTTGCCAAATGTTTTAGTGTATATTGCTTTATAGTGGTTTCCTATAATTCTTTGTATTTCTATGATATCGGTTGTAATATCTTCTCTTTCAGTTCTGATTTTGAGTTCTTTCCTTTTTTCCTTGGTGAATAACTCTTAACTAAAGCAGCCAGCTTTCCAGGTAACTCTAGGCAATTAGTTTACATATATATTTACTATATATATATATATATATATATATATATATATATATATACTAATTACATATATATATATACACACTAATACTAATATATATATATATATATATATATATTACAGTAACATGTATAATATAAATGTGAAATAATAATGCCTCTGGCAACAGTAACTTCAGACACAGAAGATAGACCTCTTGTGTATACTTGCCTAGGAAATTTACTTTCCCGAAAAACTCCCTTGAAGTCTACTAGAAGTTTTGACATTGATGTCTTAAATTACTTGCTCCTTAAAATTAGGGTACATTTGGTCCTCTCCCAACTTTTTGAGCCACAGAGCTTTTTTCCTCTATCATTTTACTAGCTTTATAAGTGCTCTTAATAAGGATTGAAGGCTTTGTACTGAGATTGAGAATTTGAATTTATTGGACATAATAACAGTGATGAATTCAGGTGAGGAAGCCCTCACTAGGTGCCTACTAGATCCAGTGACGAATCCCTTTATATAATCACATAACTTAGATACTGCTTTAGTTTATTTCGCTGATAGACATCCTTCTGTGACTCACAAGTTTGACTAGAGAATTATTTGAGCTGTTTACAAGTATTTAAAGGATAAACAAGCACTTTGTGATAGCTTCTGATGATTGTTTTACAATGAGAGAGAGAGAGAGCGAGAGAGAGAGAGAGAGAGTGTGTGTGTGTGTGTGTGTGTGTTGGTGAATAGTGAATGTTCAACCAAATCTTATCAGTGAGTAAACTGGCCCTGAAAATTCAGTCGAGTTCAATTCAGTATGTACTTTGGGAGGAACACGAGCACTCTCCGGCCTCTGGGGTGCTGGTTAAAGTCCTATAGCAGGAATTCATAGGATGCCATTACAGCCAAAGGGTTGCTATCTAAATTTAACTCCTGGCATGAGCTTGCTCGGAAACAAATTCTAACTAAAAAAAACAAAATTCCTTGTTAAAATTTCAACTACATTTTTAAAAGGGATTTACCTTGTAGAGATTAAGATCGAAAAGCTTTTGAGACAGTTCAGAAAATAGGAATACAGTTATGTGTCCTTAATGATGAGTTCATTGATAAATATGTAATTAGCAAAAAGAAAGCAAGAGGCTGTACTTTTCTGTGTGCTTCTTTGCCCACTTTTCACACCAGCCTGACCTAAATCATTGCCCGACCTGTCCTCACAGAGCATGTGAACTAGAAACACTGGCCTCCATCCAGTTCGCTTTCATCTTTTGTCCTTCCAGAGTACGGCGGATGCGTAAACTTTGCTGATTGTGTGTCGTGGTCTCCTTTAATAAAAACAGTTTTCCTAGGGCAGATCATTATTACCATAGAGCATTTATGGCCACTAAGTTTCTATTCTGCTTAAAATCTTTAAGAGAGGCTCCGATTTCTATAACAAATACACACTCTTTGAGTCATTTTCAAGGCTCTTCAGAAACCACCCACCCCTGATCTCTCTTCCACGGTGTGAGCCTTCCTACAGACACCTGGCACGTAATCTTGTCCTGTCTTCCTCGCTGCGGGAGTGCTCTCTGCCCCGCCACCCTCCGCTTGCTCCTTCTCAGTCTTTAAGGCCCAGCTCCATTTTCTCCTCTTCGAAAATCCCCTTTATCGCTGCAGGCCTGAGTGACAGCACCTTCTCAGAATTCTCATCCCATTTGTTGTCAATGTCACTGAATTTTTCTCTTAATTCTACATTGTTTGCTTTTATTTCATATCATGTTGTTGTCTCCCCAACTCAAGAGAGCCTTCTTGGGTACAGAGGCAGGGTCTTAAAAACCTCTGATTCCCCAGAAGCAGGTGACACCAGTCTGTGCATGTAGTTAGTGTATACAATAAATGTTTGTTGATTAACTGTTATTTTCCTACATGAAAATTTTTCATTTGTATTTATTTAAATTGAAATATAGTTGACTTACAATATTATATGTTTCAGGTCTATAGCATAGTGATTCATAATTTTTGAAAGATTATACTCCACTTATAGCTATTATAAAATACTGGTTATATTCCCTGTGCTGTGTACAACATATCCTTGTAGCTTATATGTAATAATTTGTACCGCTTATCCCCTACCCCTATTTTGACTTTCCACCCTTTCCTCTCCCCACTGGTCACCACTAATTCGCTCTCTCTATTTGTGAGTTTGTTTCCTTTTTGATACATTCACTAGTTTGTTTTGTTTTTTCAGGTTCCACATATAAGTGATAACATATAGTATTTGTCTTTCTCTGATTTATTTCACTAAGTATAATAGCCTCCAAGTCCATCCATGTTGTTACAAATGATAAAATTTCATTCTTTTGTATGGCTGAGTAGTATTCCATTGTATATATGTACCACACCTTCTTTATCCATTCATCTGTTGATTGATCCTTAGGTTGCTTCCATGCCTTGGCTATTGTAAATAGTGCTGCTGTGAACATTGGGGCGCATGTATCTTTTCGAATTAGTGTTTTTGTTTTCTTCAGTATATACCCAGGAGTTGGAATTGCTTGGGCATAGAGTAGTTCTGTTTTTAGTTTTTTGAGGAGCCTCCATACTCTTTCCATGGTGGCTACACCAATTTACATTTATGCCTACAGTATGCAAGGGTTCCCTTTTCTCTCTATCCCCACCGACATTTGTTATTCCACATGAACATTTTTAAAGACCTCATTTGCTTGAATTTTAGAGAATGATAATATTTATTAAAGAGATGAAATTGGATATGTTTTTCTGTTTATTTTCGCCACTTCCCCATCCCTATCTGTGGCCAAATAATTGAATGTATGATTCTCAGGACAGAGATTTAATCTTGTTCACCTTTGTATCCCTGGTACCTAGATCAGTGCCTAGTTCATATTAGATGCCCAATAAATATTTGTGGGATAAATCTTCAGCAAAATCACCCTGCATATATGAAATGCAGGCAGTCTTGTGACTCATTTTGTATTTCACGCATCTCAAGTGCTTGAACATTATAATACTTGAATTGTCAAACATGTTAAAGTCCAGTTCTTTGGTGATCTTTTAGTGGCTCTGGGAATTCTTTCCAATGGGCATAAGCAAGAAGTTAACCAGTGGTGTTTAATAACAACTGTGTTTAGAATCCAGGTTTTCGGTTTTTAATATTAAATTGCATTAGTTTAAAATAAATGGCATTACCGTATCCTAATAAAAGTAAATAAAATAAATGGCATTTATTAGCAAGTTCTCCTAATTTTAGATATTATTTTTAAGAAATATATCATTAACAAAAAGATGAACTCCTCTGACAAACAAAACCAGTCACAGATATTATTAGAGTGATGTTTGAAAGAGATGCTATAGCACCTGTTTTTTTTTTCTTTTTATGACCATATGTATGAACTGAGGTTGGCCTCTTAATTGCTTTATGAGAGAGAATAACTTGACTTACCTGCTTTTTGTAAAAGATATATTAAATTTGTTACCCTGGAAATATTGTGAAAAAAATTCAAGGAAGTTTAAAAGATGCTTAACGAAAAAGTTCTGCACATGTGCAAAATATCCTTATTTTTACACAGACCTTTTTTTTCTCAGAGAAAACTCAGTTTTCCATAGGATGCTCAAGCAATCATGATCTCCATCTGCAGTGCTGAGGCCCTGTCATACGATTTAACGAACGCGGGTTGGTGGGTCACTAGGCAAAACATGTGAGAGAAGTAGAACTTGAAGCAAATTCAAAAACTTGAAAGCTTTTGAACCTTGTCAGCCTGCCAGTTCAAGCAACATGTGGCAAGGCAGGTGTGTCATATATCCGCAGAGCCAAAATAAATGGCCACAAGGAATTCCGAGGTAATGTAGATGTAAGGAAAGCTTAAAATGGAAAGAAAGAAAACATTGTTTTTATTGTTTATCCAGGAGGTTGATAGATGCATTTAAAGAAACGCCTCTTCAGATAATTGCTTTAGGTGCCAAACAGCATCTTTGTGATCTTCTGGACCAGGCGTTGCCAGTGTTTCTATGTTATGTGCTGGGTTGTGAAGGGAAGGCAAAGAAAGGAGACAAGGGAAGTTTAAGAAAGTGGGGAAAAGCAGCTGCTGGCAGTGGCCTTTCAAGCCACTCTGGAATAAGGTACTATTTTCATTATATCAGTAGAAAATAATTATTTCTTTTGTTTTACTCTGAAGAAAACTCCCGTGAGGAATTCCCACTGCGGCGTGCAGTAACGAACCCAACCAGTATCCATGAAGATGCGGGTTCGATCCCTGGCCTCACTCAATGGGTTAAGGATCCGGTGTTGCCCTGAGCTGTGGTGTAAGCTCAGATCCCGCATTGCTGTGGCTGTGGTGTAAGTTGGCAGCTACAGCTCCATTTCACCGCGAGCCTGGGAACTTCCATATGCCACACCTGTGGCCCTAAAAAGACAAAAGACAAAAAAAACTTCCCTGAGAAAAAGTGTGGATCCTTGCAAATATACTTAATCTACTTTTTAAAAAAGGAAACAATAATCTAGTGTGTATGTAATTTTAAAGTAAAAGCATTTTAAAATTGAAGTATAATTTATAATGTAGTGCTAGTTTCTGGCGTAGAGCAAAGTGATTCAATTACATATATGCATATATATACTTTTTCATATTCTTTTCCATCATAGTTAATTATAAGATATTGAATATAGTTCCCTGTGATATACAGTATACTGTGTTGTTTATAAATAAGTTCATTTTTTGTCATATTTTAGATTCCACATATAAGTGGTATCATATGACATTTATCTTTGAGTTACCTCACTTAGTATCATAATCTCTTGATCATCCATATTGCTGCAAATGGCATTATTTCATTCTTTCTTATGGCTGAGTAGTATTCCATTGTATATGTGTACCATATCTTCTTAATCCATTCATCTAAATATAGGTCGGCTATTGTGAATAGTGCTTCTGTGGACATACGGGTGCATGTATCTTTCTGAATTATAGTTTAGTCCAGATATATGCCCAGGAGTGGAATTGCTGGATCATATGGTAGCTCTATATTTAGTTTTCTGAGGAATCTCCATACTGTTTTCCGTAGTGGCTGCACCAACTTACATTCCCACCAACAGTATAGGAGGGTTCCCTTTTCTCCACACCCTCTCCAGCATTTGTTATTTGTAGACTTTTTGATAATAGCCATTCTGACCAGTGTGAAGTGGTACTCATTGTAGTTTTGATTTGCATTTCTCTAATAATTAGCGATGTTGATCATCTTTTCATGTGCTTTTTGGCCATCTGTATGTCTTATTTGGAGAAATATCTATTTAGATCTTCTGTCCATTTTTTTGATTGGGTTATTTGTTTTTTTGTTATTGAGTTGTATGAGCTGTTTGTATATTTTGGAAATTAAGCCCTTGTCAGTTGCATCATTTGCAAATATTTTCTCCCAGTCTGTAGATTGGTTTTTTTTATTTGTTTGTTTGCTTTTGGTTTGTTTATGGTTTCCTTTGCTGTGCAAAAGCTTGTAAATTTGATTATGATCCATTTATTTAATTTTGCTGTTATTTTTATTACCTTGGGAAACTGACCTAAGTAATCATTGCTGTGACTTATGTCCAAGAATGTTTTCTCTATGTTTACTTCTAGGAGTTTTATGGTATCATGTCTTATATTTATGTCTTTAAGCCATTTTGAGTTTATTTTTGTGTATGGTGTAAGGGTGTGTTCTAATATCACTGATTTATATGCAGCTGTTCAGCTTTCCCAACACTCCTTATTGAAGAGACTGTTTTTCCTCTACTGTGATTTTTTGCCTCCTTTGTTGAAAATTGACCATTGATGTGTGGGTTTATTTCTGGGCTCTCTATTCTGTGCCATTGATCCATATTTCTGTTTTCATGCCAATATCACACTGTTTTGATGACTGTAGCTTTATAGTATAGTCTAAAGTCAGGGTACATGATACCTCCGGCCTTGTTATTTTTCCTTAGGATTACTTTGGAAATTCTGGATTTTTTTTTGTGATGGTTCCATATGAATTTTAGGATTTTTTGTTCTAGTTCAGTGAAAAATGTCTTGGGTATTTTGAGGGTGATTGCATTAAGTTTGTAAATTGCTTTGGGTAGTATGGCCATTTTAGCAGTATTAATTCTTTCAATCCAGGAGCATGGGATATCTTTCCATTTCTTTAAGTCATCTTCAATTTTTTTTATCAGTGTTTTATAGTTCGTAGCATGTAAGTCTTTCACCTCCTCAGTCAGGTTTATTCCTAAGTATTTTATTCTTCTTGATACGACTTTAAAAGGGATTGTTTTTTAAAGTAAAAATGTTTTATTTTCCTTATGTTATATCTGATCTAGAATTCTTACAGAGGAGAATGAATTAAAAGTCAAAAATAACTTTTCAAGGAAAAATATGTACTTCTAGGATGTTTCTTTTTTCTTTTTAAATTTTTTAATTTTAAAATTATTTTTAGTAAAGTATAATTGACTTACAGTGTTGTGCCAATTTCTGCTGTACAGTGTAGTGACCCAGCCATTTTTTTTTTGCCAACTATTTTGATGTTACTTTCCATCATGTTCTAGCCCAAGAGATTGAATATAGTTCCCTGTGCTGTATAGTAGGACCTCATTGCTTATCCAATTCTAGATGCAATAGTTTTTTTTTTTTTTTTTTTTTTTTTAAGATTGAGGATGTTTCTTTTTTCTTCCTGTAGCTCAAAGTGAAATCTCCTTCATCCCATTCCCAGGTCAGTTTCATTATGGCAGTTGTTGGGCTAAAACATTCCAGAAATTCACCTGCTATCCAATGATATAGACAGAAGTCATTTGGGTATCTCATATTTTTACTCTAAATCCAAGATAACATCTTGCTGCTATCAAATGAGCAGGAATAGACCACTTGTTATGGAACTGAATGCTCTATATATTGGGAATCCCAGGTACCAACATTCCAATTTGAAAGCAAGAATTATGAGAAAATACTCAACTTTATAGGTCTGATAGATTTGAAATTTACAGAGGTGGTCAAAGCTCAGCTAGCCGAGAGGGTGCTCAACTGACAAAACTCCTTGCTAAGAGTTAAATTACCATTTCATCTTTGATATTTCAAAATAAGAATCCCAGGGAATGCTGTAATGTTCTAACTTGCATTGAAAAGATAGAGCCAGTAAGACTAAGTAACACATGATCTCTACTTCTATGGAATTTATAATCTAACAAGTGAAAAAAATTAAGGGCCTATAATAAGGAAGATTGTGGTCAGTGTCACGGGAGAGACAGTGTTGTGACATGGTTAAGAAGATGGGCTCTAGTCTCAGGCTGCCTGGGTTTGAACCATGGCTTGATCAGCTAGTAGCTACATGAAGCTGTGCAAGACTTAACCTTTTTCCACCTCTGTTTGGCCACCTGTAAAATGGGAACGGTAGCACCATCTTCAAAAGGAATCCAGAGAGCAGTAAGACTTGGTGTAATTTTGGGGTATTCATTTTAGTGATTTGTTTCTATGCAATGGTGTTTGTGTTTAAGAGTGTTCTTAAATTATAGGGCTTGATGTACCATTCATGGGCCAATTTAGAGGCCTGTGTTGGAATCAGAATTCCTGGAGTCTGCTTCCAGCCCTTCATAAACTCTCATAATCATACCACTTTGCTGTGCCTTTGGTTTCTTCTCTATTTAAATGACAGCAGGGACCTAATCAGTCTTGTTCAACATCTAGAACAGTGTTTGGTATATAATAGACATTGCATAAATGTTGGTGCAGCACAACTCAGGGATATTATGAATACGACCGTATAACAGGAATGAACGTAATTTTGAGAAGGAGTTGTGAGTACTAGACAAAAATGACTGGCTGTCCTTGTTTAAGGTTCCCAAGAGAGATGAGAGGTAGGAAATGATCACTACTGTATTTCTCTGCCAGGATGTAAGTGTGAAATTTGGAGTTAAATGATCTTGCCTTGAGCCGTGTTTCTACCACTTAAAGGCTTTGCAATTTCAGATAAGTAGTTTAACCTCTTTGAGCTTCATTTCCTCCATTGGTCTTTTTGGGCTATCACCTATGCCTTAGAGTATTTTTAAGAGGTCCAAAGATCAATGAAATAAAAGCACTTGCAAGCTGCAAATAGAAGTAGAAATATACTACAGTTCCTGTCATGGCTAAGTGCGTTAAGAACCCAACTAGCATACATGAGGATGCGGGTTTGATCCCTGGCTTCCCTAAGTGGGTTAAGGATCCAGCATTGCCAGAGCTGCAGTGTAGGTCTCAGATACAGCTCGGATCCCGTGTTGCTGTGGCTGTGGCACAGGCCAGCAGCTGCAGCTCCAATTCGACCCCTGGCTTGGGAACCTCCATATGCTGCAGGTGTGGCCCTAAAAAGAAAGAAAAAAAAAAGACATAGAAATGTACTAAGAAATAGTAGCTTTTCATGTTTACATTAGAGGACTATGAATCATGAAAAGCAAAATTGCGTTCCTATTACTCAAGTCTAAGTATCATCAAGATAAAGTTGTGTTGTCCCCCAAGTTGATCTTCTTTAAAATTCAAGGGAAATGGACCCTCTCCCTGTCTTTTATACCGAGTTGCACGAGGGAACGTCTCTCCGCTATCACACCAGCTCCCTTTAGTTGTTGTACCTAGCTTGCTCTGTGCCAGCTCCAAAAATAGTACCAGTCTGAGGGAAGAGATGCACTGGCTAGAAGGAATTGGCCAGAGTCCCATGAGAGGTTACAGGCCAATTTAAAAAAAAAATTCCTTCTCCCATTCCCCCTAATGCATGGCCAGAGTCCAATTCATATTGGCATTTTTTGTTTGTAAAAGTTTTACATTCAATTTTATTATTTGTCTCTGTACTTAATAAATCTCTGTAGAAAAAATCTGCCTCTGGACCCTAACTCACTATTTACGTTCTAAGAAAAAAATATATGTATTTTGGTGATTTTTGGTTATTTTTCTGTCAAATGTAGTCAGGCAGCCTATATAATTTTGTTATAGGATTAAATTTGAAAATATCTTTTTTTTCCAGCCACACCCACAGCACATGGAAGTTCCCAGGCCAGGGATCAAATCCAAGCTCCAGCTGCAACCTACGCCACAGCTGCAGCAATGCCGGATCCTTAACCCACTGCGTCACAGCAGGAATGCCTGAATATATCTTTAAATATAAAATTATAAACTCACAAAACGTACTCTTTTAGAATACTTTTTATAATACAAATATGGAAACAAATTTATTCTTGATATTCAATTTAGGAACACTACTTAGAATTTGTGTCAAAGAAGAATCTAGGAAAGAAAGATTGGGGTAGCCAGTTCCATCACTTAAGAGGCTTTTTTTCCCTGGTTGTCATGTGTCTTTAGATTTAAGCAAATAGCTTTACTGATATGAAATTCACATACTATCCAATTCACCTGTTTAATGTATACAGTTTAGTGAATGCATTTCAGTGTATTCAAAAGTTGTGCAACTTACCACCACTATCTAATTCCAGAATATTTTCCTCACCCTCAAAGGAGCCCCTGAACACATTAAGTGGTCACTTCACTTTCTCTGCCTCCCTAGGCCCTTACAGCTGCTGATCTGCTTTCTGGCTCTATGGATTTGCCTACTCTGGGCATTTAATATCAATCGAACCATACAATATGTGGCCATTATGACTGGCTTCTTCAATTTAGCAACATGTTTTCAAGGTTCGGTCATGTGTCAGTACTTTATTCCTTTTTATGGTAGAATAATATTTCATTGTGTGGCTGTATCACCACTCATGTGCCGATGGACACTTGAGTTGTTGTTTCCACCTCTTAGCTGTTGTGAGTAGTGCTGCTATGAACATGAGTGTACAAATATGTCTTTGAGACCCTGCTTTCAATCCTTTTGGGTACATACCTAGGCATGGAAGTGCCAGGTCATATCTGAACTGTTTAACATTTTGAGGAACTGTCAGACTGTTTGCCACAGCAGCTTCACTGTTTTACATTCCCACCAGCAATGTATGACAGTCCCAATTTCTCTCTTTTTATTATAGCCATCCTATCGCTTCTCGGCCTTTTGGCTAAGATCAAGTGTATTATAGCCATCCTAATGGGTGTGAAGTGCTATCACATTGTGGTTTTCATATGCATTTCCTCTATCTGGCAACTTAAAAAATATGTTTTTAAAAAATACTGTTCTAGAGGTCATTCACCTGACACCCTTAACCCTGTAGAACACGGTCCTGCTTGGAACATATTGCAAAAGGGTTTCCAAACCAGTAAGGGTTGTCACAGACCTCCTGCATGAAAGCCCTGTACTTTGCCCCTAGGCCCCTCACACAGTGAGTAGCTAACTCTTGTTCAACATTTAGGATTGGCTATTACGTTTCCCAGAGAGAAACTGGACAGTCCACCATGGCAGATATTGCGGCAGGAAGGGAAGTGACAGTAGAAGTGACAATTAAGAATCTGCCATTTAAAGAAAACTATATTACCTCCCAGGACATTTACGACCCCACGTTTTCAACCAGAGGTCAAATGATGTTCAGTATTTTTTAAGAAGGCAAAGTTACATGTAATACACTTTAGAAATATTTCCATGAGGAATGACTCAGAGAAGCACATGTTTTGCTCTTGGATGGATAAGCTTGCATGAGTTTTCTATATACTTAATTTCCCAATGGTATCTGAAAAATTAGGTGATGTTGAATTTCCTCTTGAATGGAGAAAAGACAAACAGAAGAGTCATATTCTGTAAAATTATTGAAGAAATTATTTTAAAAAGTAAACGAAATGTTTTCATGAACTTTAATTCTACTATTTTGATGAAGTTAACAGTTGATTTGTCTGATACTCAGAGCTCACTTTTGCTTTAGAAAATCCCTGTCATTTTGGTATGTGTTCATGGCATGAATGCCAGTAAATTAACATTTAATCTTATCTTCTCAGCTGAGTTCCTAGAAATTGTTGGTGGTTGATGCCGGGTTAAAGTGCAAACCCTAAAGCTGCACAGTATTTAATGTATGTCTGAATCGTGCTTTTGGTCTGTGCTGAAACCTCCTGAGTTCCAGTATCCACTCATAAAGACTAAGAACTAATAGGGCATACACAGAAAAAAAAAAAAAAAAAGCATCTTTTCAGAAAATTGCTTCCTTGATCTGAAGCGCATTTTACAGTCTCTCCTCTACCTCATTTGCAGTGGAGCTACAGCTAGTTTTGTCGTGACTGTTTTATGTGATCATCAACAATATTTCAAATACACAGTTACCTCTTGGGGCAACTTAAATTTTCCTAGCAACTTCTGTTTTCTGGATTTTGAAAGCAGATCATCAAGGCTTCTATCAGACCATAGTAAAGCCAGTATAATGGCGGGTCTTTGGTAGCCTCCAAAAGCTGGAGACACACAGGTGGATTATGACTGCATAAGGAGCTGTCACGTAAGGCTTTGGCATTGCCTGTGCAGTGGACCCATGAATGAATTTCTGCCCCAGCCAAATCAAAATGAAGTAGTCTTTTTCTCTTTTTAATTAGGTTGTTGCCCAGTCTTATATTTGAAGTCAAAGTGATTGCTTCCTTTTACTGCACACAGTTCTATAGTACTGGGAAATGCCCTTTTTATTGACAATGGATGACTGTACTGAGCTGTACTGTCAGTTTCTAGATGCTTCCTGTTGTAAAGACATGTTACTTCTTTTCCACATCTAGAGTTTAAAATGGAAGAATTGTGTTATATTAGCTAATTTCATTTTATTTTTTTTCTTGCAGGTTTCTGGAAAGTGCCTTTTCTGAAAACTCTGCTGCTTGGATTCCACTTTCGAGCTGCCTCTTTATAAACCCTTCTCCCTACCGCCACCTCTGCCTCCCCGCCCCCACCAAAAAAAACCCCTAGTGTGCTTGTAGTTCATTCTCAACAAGTTGTTCATTCTTTTTTCCTTTGATTCTCAATTTTCATAGTTATTTTCCCTCCTCCTGATTTTGCAGCAAAAATATTTAACAGTTATTAATGTCCTACCAATCTTAATCTTTAAAGCCAAGAAATTGTAAAAC
Organism: Catagonus wagneri; assembly: GCA_004024745.2. Taxonomy (NCBI): domain Eukaryota; kingdom Metazoa; phylum Chordata; class Mammalia; order Artiodactyla; family Tayassuidae; genus Catagonus; species Catagonus wagneri. The sequence goes on along the minus strand of PVHT020000015.1, from coordinate 36,848,370 downwards.
AAACAAACAAACAAACAAAAAAACCTTTTCTCCCCTTGATCTAAGACCATTCCACAAACTGAAGGGCAGCCCAAAGCATATGCTTTTTGCAAGAATAATTGAAAACATCAACTGGAAAGCATAGAATTCTTTTGAAATTCTGCCAGTTATTTGAAGTAACTTCGGCAGAGGAAGAAAATAAAACACCCAATATCTTAACCTTGACGGTTGCCTTTTAGGAGTTGGTCTCTAATTTGATTTTTAGTTATTCAAATGCAATTTTATTTTCTGATTGGCTTTTTGTTTGGCTGAATTTGACTTGAAAACCTAAGTGCTAACAAAGGAACATTTCACCAAAGCAGCCTGTTATCTCTTCACATTTAGCTTGAATTTATTGTTAACCTTTCAGCAACAGCAGTAATACTATTCTAGAAAGGGTGCACTTGATTTTAACTTTGCTTTCAATATGACGGCTGTCAACGTTGCCCTGGTACGCGATACCAAGTGGCTGACTTTAGAAGTCTGCCGAGAATTTCAGAGAGGAACCTGCTCTCGAGCTGATGCAGACTGCAAGTTTGCCCATCCTCCGAGAGTTTGCCATGTGGAAAATGGTCGCGTGGTGGCTTGCTTTGATTCTTTAAAGGTGAGTCTTACCTAAATGCACACCATTTAAATTTAAACTTGTTGATTTTTATGGGTTTTTTTTTTTTGGAGATATATTGTGCTGTGAAATTAGTAAAGCTAATAATAGCATGAAAGTGATAAGTTTGGTTTGTTTTTAAAGACAGATGTCAACTTTGTGTTTGTCGAACTAAGCCAGACTAAAGCTCACCCATCAAAGCCCACTGATCAAGATAGATAGACCTAAAGAAAAAAAAAATCAAGAATTGATGTGGGAGTGGGAAAGGGTAGCCTTGCTGTGCTTTCCTTCTGTGTATATGAGTTAAATTTTTAATACAGTGATCATATTTCTCATATAACTTAGAGAAGATTATTATCTATCCTATCAAAATATACTTGGCAAGGACCAGAGGATAAAGTCAGACTGAGAGAGGATAAGGTGAAAAATCTCACCATTCAGGAGGAAAATGATGGTGTTTTGAATTTTCTTAGTCAAACTAATATTTTGAACCTTTATCTTGCTACAAATCAAGCTTCACTTAATTTTCTTCCTGGACATCTGATTGACCAATTTCGGATTTGTAAGCACATTTTATCGCCAAGGTCATCGAACCTGAATATTACGTACTAGAGTATAAACAAAGTATGAGGGCAGATGAGATATTATGTAGAATAGAACATATATGATTGCAGAACAAAAAATGCACTGATTTTCATGTTTTATTCATGGTTATCCTTTAATTAAGGGTAAACGTACAAATTAAAGCATAGAAGTAAAAAATGGTAATAGATTGCTGGTTTAATTAATAAGATTTGCCACGATGCATTTGAGGTTTCTTTCAAAATATGTTAAAACGAATTAAGCTTAGTAAGAACCTTTTCAATTTCTTGATATTGTTTTATCCTCATCATAACCAGTTTTACCTCATTAACATTTTTATTTTTGGTTGCACTGGCTAATAGAGGTGTATTCCTTCATGTGATCATTTATTCTGAAAATATTTTATCGTGATATCCTATAAGAAGTTACTTTTGCTTATGTTGTGGTTACTAGTTTTGGTGGCAGACCATTCCAGTTCAAGAATGGGAACTAGTTATAAAGATAATGGTGATTGCTAATGTTGAAAACGTCTGAATTGCTTTTATTTGTAGCAGAGGTTATGACTAAAGGGCTTATTCTGTTTTCTTCATTATCGGTCAGGTTTCATCTACCATTATTTTATGTATTATTTAAATCTCTTGTGTGTCATTTAAATCCAAGGACTAGGCAGTAGTGCCTTGAATGGAAAAGCTGTACTGGTTGGTGGAGGGAAAGGATGTCTTTTATCCAGAGGGTCTGGCACTGCACTAGACACTTTACATATGTTGTTTCAGAAGTCCCAGCCCCACCGCTGGATCTGACCTTAACTGCTTAAACCTGACAAACCTTGAGTTACTTCATCTCTAACTCATGGGTAATTCATCTCTTCCAACTTCCGTCATGATCGTGGAGATTCTAATGAGATGATAAAAATGAAGAACCATGTATCACTATAAAAGTGAAGTAAATGAAAAGTTATCTTCTTATTAACTAAGATGCTTGTTTTAGGAGTTCTTCAAAACAGTTCTGTTTAGTTAGGCTTTATTATTTAAACGTAAACTCATGTTTCAGTTGGACCTGTCCAAAGCCAGTTGCCATGAGTGTGATACTAGTTCTTCAAGCTAAGTATCACTGTTTTTAAGGCTCCGTAGATACAGAGGTCCTTGCAGGCTTTGTAAATTCTATCTTTTCAGGCATCTGGTGAAAAAGAAATATGCGATCGTTCTAATCATTGATATTCTTCCAATCAGTTCTCCCATTTAAAGGCAAAAGAATGCCATAATAGAAACATTTTGAAGAAAAGTAATACGGAAAGTGATTATTAACAAAATGCATACTGCACTACCATCTTAAAGCTTGGAAAATGTTTAATTCAGAGACCACATAGATGATGGCCAATGAATATTAATAAGCCACTTAATTATTTAAATGTACTGTCTACTCACTGCATCCAGTGTTTTTAAAATAATTTTTGAATTATGTTAAAATCTTGATGACCAGTCACACGGGATAAAGACGATTTACACAGTCCTTACATTCTCAAATTTTAATGAAAATCTTAATATTTCAAACATAGAGTGCCTTTCCAACAGTTAATTAATTTGCCATTTAGATAGCACATGCATCACAGTTCCATGTCTGTGCGACATTATAGTTCTCTTATATTATTCCTTATGCATAATATGCATGAAAACTACCAAGCTGATGGGATAATTGACCCATGTGAGTTGTGCTATCATATCTGTAATACACAAAACATAGCTCGATGGTTATTGCAGCATTTGCTACCCACCTTCTGAGTTTTTGAGTTTCTATGCTTGAAATACTTTTAAAATGTATCTGGGCACTGTTTCTTCTCCCATGAGTGGTTAAATAACTGAGGCAATCACTTGATGAGTTTGGGGCTGCTGCTTTTGTTTTTAAAGGATTCCATTAGCACTAGGTACTCTACCAGATGATGATAGTTCTTTGCCATCATATTAGGCACAATTGTTAACAATATCCTATACTAACCTCACAATGAAGGAGTGTTGTGAAAATAAGGAGGGCAAGCTTGATCGCTAATTGTGCATTGTGCTGAAGTGCTGGGCTCATCACTGCATGCATGTTGAGTGTTCAGTGATGAAGGTTGCACCGTCTTCAGATTGAGATCTAGACAGCATAGCCCATAGATTAATTTCCAGCTACATAAAAGAATAAATAAAAGAATGCCATGCTTTTATGCAGCTGTTTTTTGAGTCAACTGCCTAGTCTGCTTGGCACAATTTATTTTGAAATTTCTCCCCAAAGTATCACTTAACCCATTCTGTGCCAGTTTCTTAAGGCTCCGTAGATACAGAGGTCCTTGCAGGTCATTACAGTTTGTAGTTGATCTAAGTTGGTATTTTAGTAACTGCCCCTTGACTTGAATAAAAGACCATCACTAAAAATACCAACCTAGACTCTGATTGTTTTTAGAGCCAATATTATCTTCACGTATTTTGCTTCAACAATGTCATGGTGTCTTGAATCTTTCCCTCCATATCTGCCACTTGTTATCCAGGAAAGATAGAGATGCTGTCGCTGCTTAATTAGAACAGATCAACACCCATCACATCTGCCCACCCTACTCACCACCTTGGGTAGTTTTGTAATTGAAATATTCTGGCAAAGGCCTTAGCAGCAAGCATAGTGAGAGGATAGCCAGGTCAACCCATATACATTCCTAAGAGATGGGAACTGAGTGAAGAAAACACACAAAAGAACCCCACACTGTGTCTTCAAAACATTATATATGACCATAAGCATGATAATATTTTGGCAAGTGAAACCTATTGTATAGGCATATGGATGTGAATCTGTCCTTGTGGGTCAATTTGTCCTGAGTTAACAGGTTTATTCTACTACTAGTATCACTAGTCACAGTAGTTTTCACCAGTTTAAAACTTGATAATTTTTGACTGGATATTTACCTCATCCCTATTTGCTAATGGAAAATTTACCAGGAGCAGAAGGCTCCTAGCAACATAATCCCAAGGGTTGCTAATTAGGCAAGACTTAGAACCATGTATGAGCTTGATCGGAGAGGTCTGCCTGCATTGTAAAGACACATATAGATATAAATGTATGTGTACATATAGATATGCACCTGTCATCCTGAGACTCAAGGAAAATATTTTACTTAAGGATCTCTATCTTCTATTACTTACCTTAAAGAGGAGGTATCTTTGACCAGTAAAAGTCAGTGCTATTTTGGATATTTCAGAAATTTCTTTTGAAAGAAGAATGGAATTGCAATTAGTACCCAATCAAATACATATTGATAGCTCAGCCTCACTTTTTAAACTTTTTATTTTGAAATAATTTTAAGCTTACAGAAAAGTTGCCAGAATAGTACAAGGAGATCCTGCATACCCTTCACCCAGCTTCCTGGATTGTCAACAGCTTAAATACCACACATAGCACAGTTATCAAATTCAGGAGATTGGGGTTCAGTGGTGGCTTAGCAGGTTAAGGATCCAGCATTGTCACTGCTGTTAATTGGGTTTGATCCATGGCCTGGGAATTTCCACATGCTGTGGGTGTGGCCAAAATCCAAAAAAAAAAAAAAAACATACAGGAAATACAGTCTAGTTCAATACATTAGGTAAACTTATTTGAATTTCACCAATCCCCCCCCCAAGTGTCATTTCTCTGCACCAGGATCCCACATGGCATTTGCTTGTCATGTCTGTTTAGTCTCCTCCAGTCTGTCATCTTTCATGACTGTGACCCTTGGGATGACTACCGTTCAGTTATTTTCTAGAATGCCTCTCAGTTTGGGTTTGTAGAATGCGTTCTCATGATTTGATTGAGGTCAGGCATTTTTAGCAAGAAAACCATAGAAATGAGGCGTTCCCTGGTGGCTCAGTGGGTTAAGGATTTGGCGTTGTCGCTGCTGTGGAGCAGGTTCTATCCCCGGCACAGGAAATTCTACATGTCATGGGCGTAGCCAAAAAAAAAATAAATTTTTTTAAAATTAAATTTAGGAAAACATAGAAATGATATGCATCATATTTGAGCGTACTTGATATTGAAGTCTCTTATCGCTCATGTTAACCTTAATCATCTGATAAAGATGGTGTCTGCTGGGCTTTTCTGCTGTAAAGTGATCAGTTTTCTGTTTGTGAAAATTGATAACTATCTTCTTCATTTACTCAACATCTCCTCAACATATCATTGATTGTAAGGTTCATCCTAATATCTAAGCTATCAAAATGTGGAAAAGTGTCCATCTTCGAAGGGTAATGCACTTCTCCACTTAACAGCCAATCAGCAAAGGTGGGGAGGAGAAAGCGGACCAAAAGCATTACAGAGAAAGTAGCAGCAACAGGCCACCAGAAAGGCAGAACCCTGGAGAATAGGAAGCCCAAGACATTTTGTGATGTGCCTGTCCTTATCACCTGCTCCAGTGGGGTGGTCTCTGTGCTGGAGTCAGTGCCCCCGGCTACCTATAACTTATCCTGCTATATCTGGAAACAGATTTTCTACCTTTCTTTTAATGATAACACCCCCCGCATTTAAAAAGTCATTCATCTTTATGAAGGGAAATGAATATGCAAAGGAAATTTTTAAGATCATACACAAGAAAATAAGAAACAATAAAATGTAAATAAAATGTAATAAAATATCATCCCTGGAGCTCTGATTGTGGCTCATTGGGTTAAGAACTCGACTAGTATCCATGAGAATGCGGGTTCGATCCCAGACCTCACTCAGTGGGTTAAGGATCCAGCGTTGCCACAGGTTGTGGCTTAGGCCGCAGACGCGGCTTGGATCTGGCGTTGCTGTGGCTGTGTCGTAGGCCGGCAGCTATAGCTCTGATTCAACCCCTAGCCTGGGAACCTCCATGTGCTGCAGGAGCACCCCTAGTAAAAAAATACATAAATAAATACATAAATAAAAATAATGTATCATCTCCACTATCCAGTACTAGTGCCAACCTGTGTTTCCTTTCTTTCATTCTTTCTTTTATAAAATTGTATATATACCGCGTAAATCTTGCCTTACCTCCGGGCCTCCTCATACACCCAACTCCCTCCCTCATTCTTCCTTGCTGATTCTGCAAAACCATCCTCTCCCTCTTTTTATCTTTCCTATCAGCTTCATATTTTTTTCCCAGAGTATCAAAAAAAAATCTATATGCTTCCTGATCTCCTCCCATTCATAGACTTTTAAAAGATATGTCAGTTACTGTGGCTAGTTTTTTCTGATTAGAAAATGAAAACATACCCTTTCTAGAAAACTGTAATATAGAGACAAAGATTTTTTTTATGAAACCAAACCTGTAATTCCATTACCCAATGAAACTCTTCTCATGTTGGTGTATGTCCTTTCAAAATTTCTTTTAATGACAACTGTTTCTTTACAAACAAAAACGGGGGTTTCATTGTTCTGTGGAATTCAGAAGGCTTTTAAAACTTGTGAAGGAATAGTGTTTTATAGAAATATATTTAATTTAAAAGAATCATTTTCAAATAATATGCAGCCATCAGAAATTGCTTTTGAGAACTTTGTAATAATAATAAAAACCTCTACCATCTGTTGACTACTATATTCTAGACACTTTTCACAGCCAACTCTATTCCTTACAACAACCCTGTTTAGGCTTTCCCATTGGTGGGCCAGATTTCGCCAGCCGTGTGATCCTGGATAAGTACCCACCATCCCTGTTCCTAAGTGTCTTCCCCTGTGAAAACGAGGCTCCTATTAGCACCCAACTCCTGAGTTCCTGAGCATTCAAATGCGATGATTCACGTAAGGCACTTGGAACAGAGCCTGGCACACTGTAAGCACTCCAGACGTGTCTTTTTACCAAGTAAATTCCAGGTCCCCTAAAAATTTAAACATGAAAAAGAAATTCAGACCACAACAGTCCTGGAAGCAAATGCAAGTGACCACTTTTCTAATCCTGGAGTGAGGAAGACCTTCTAAGGATGCCATCAGAGGCAGAGACGATAAGAGCAAAGCGTTATTAGAACTGACCACACGGTAAGAAGCATTTCCAAATGGCAGAAAACACCAAAAAGAAGACTAACAATAATTTGGGGCAAAAGTTGTAACAACTATGATAGACTGAAAGCTCTTTAACATACAAAGAGCTTCATAACTTAATACAAACACTTTAAGGTATTTTTCTAGAAAAATAGGCAAAAGATATAAACAGCAAAGTAAGACAGTCTGATGTGGCCAATGTATCTGTGGGGACATTTTGATGAGCCCCAGTGACACAGCTGCTCTAATGCAGCTGCTGTTTCCCCCTGTTTGCCTGTTCCAGTGCACAGCACACTCTCCAGGCCTCCTCCTCTCTGTCACCTCCAGTCCAGAGGACTTTCACTTCCCACCTTTGTCCTTTTTGCACTGCTTATACCTTCTTTTACAAAAGTGTTACTTCTAATCAGAAAGAAAGAAACTCTTTAGACAAGGATAGCCTCTAAGGGAAACCAAAATCACCATTATAAAATAAATGTTGTGATAGTATATATTTGCATCCTGGAATCTTGAAAGAAAAGTTAAGAACTTAGTTGAGGGCGTTCCTGTCGTGGCTCAGCAGAAAAGAATCTGACTGGCATCCATGAGGACACAAGTTCGATTCCTGGCCTCGCTCAGTTGGTTAAGGATCCGGCGTTGTTGTGAGCTGTGGTGTAAGTTGCAGACATGGCTCGGATTTGGCATTGCTGTGGTGTAGGCCGGCAGCTACAACTCCAATTGGACCTCTAGCCTGGGAACCTCCATATGTCACAGGTGCAGCCCTAAAAAAACAAAAAAAGAAAGAAAGAAAATGTTTGGGAATTAGATAGTAGTAACAGCTTTGTGAGGATGAAAACACTGACATGTATACTTTATGATCTATGAGTAAAATCTCTATAGAAAACTAAAAAGATGTTTAAGGATATGCAGTGACGTTTCCCTCTCATCTCTTTTCTCCAGTTAGCCAGTTGACCTCCCAAGTAATAGGTTTAGTTTCCTCTCTCCCATAAATATTTTGTGTATAGACAAGTAAATATGTATGTACTTGATCTCCCATTTTTGTAGCTACAAATTATAGCAAATGTTCTCCTTCCTTTTTCTGTGGCTGAAAATATTAAAAGTAAATGGATGGGGAAGGATTTATCATGCTGATATTAACTGAAAGAAACCTGGAGGTGCTATATTTATATTAAAGATAAACAGACTATACCAAAATACTCAGCTCTAGTTAGTAAATCCCTTATCCACAGGCCTATGTAAGTACTTTATGTGGATGCTTGGATTGAACAAATAAGTGAATAGAGAATAGATATAAAGTTAGCCATGTTTCTTACCATTAGAGAAAAGAATTAAAAATAAGGCAGAGGTGAATGCTAGAATGAATCCTATCATCTGGATTAGAGTGGAGACATTGGTATGAATTCATCTTTATTTTACTATGTATACAGGTAGACAGGTACAAAAATAGCATGGGTTATTATTCTTGCTTATATTCCCTAGCTCTGTCTTAGGAGAGCCTAGAAGCAATGGCACTCTGATAGTAATAAGCACACCTTGCATGGAGATCTTGGTTTCTAATACCTTTCTCTGATAAAGGAGTAATGGCTGATGCTGGACTGAGGCAAGAAAAATATGAACCTGTGATATCTTGTGCTGCCAGAAAGTAAGGAAGTGCTTGAAAAAGGATGGGGCATGCCAAGAGGACACAGGAGCCACCCTGAAAGAGCTCCCAATGGCCGAAGTGTCAAGGTCATGAAAGTTGAGGAAATACTGAGGAACTGTCACAGATTGGAGGAAACTAAACATGACAAGTGAATCCCATGTGGGATCCTGGACTGGACTCTGGCACAGAGAAAAGACATTAGCGGGGAAATTGGTGAAATCAAATAAAGTCTCTAGTTTACTTAGTAGTATTGTACTAGAGTTAACTTCCTGATTTTGATAACTACGCTATGTATGGTATGTAAGTTGACATTACAGGAATCTGAGTTAAGGGTATCCAGGTGTCTCTGTACTATTTTTGCAATTTTTCTGTAGGTCTAAAATTTTTTCAAAATTAAATGCTTTAAAAAGAACTTTCTTAGTCGTGCACCTACATCTCCTGTCTTTTGATGCTCAGAAATAACAATGGAGGAGTATTGTTTCTCTTCATTTTTTTTTTGTCTCTTTTTAAACTTTGGGTGTGGTAATGAGAAAACTCTGAAATCCCTGCCGTGGGTGATCCTGGGCCTGACCTCAACGAGCTAATGAGTCAGTTAATTTAAATAGTTAAGAAGGCATTCATACCCATAACAGCACTTCACAAACCTCGCTGATTAAAAATTTTGAATGTAGCGCATTCAGTTCAAATTGTTACTATTTCCAGATGAGGAAACTGGAGATCCAGTGAGGGAGTCACTTGCCCAAATTAGCATAAGCAGTTATCCATTTGCCACCGGTGCAGCCCTAAAAGACAAAAAAAAAAAAAAAAAAATCCTAAGGACTCCAGTGTTCTTCCAATCATTTCAGTCCTTTTTCCTGTGGAGGCGAAGGAGATGGAGAAACATCAATCAGGCTTATTGTGTTTCATTTTTTTATTCCTTTGCCACATTCATTTGATTTTAAGAAAAGAGATAAAATACGGAACGTTTCACAAATTTTTGTGGCATCCTTGCATAGGAGCCATGCTAATCATCTCTCTATCTTTCCAGTATTAGAATATGTGCTGTCAGAGCCAGCACTGGCCTGTTATTTTACTAAACCAAAAGCATCCAGCCCTTATCATAGTCAGGCTGTCCCACGTGACACTGAGATGCACTGCCTTTAAAATTTTGTCATTCTTCACTTTTCTTACTTCAGAAGGGTGGAAAGCCAACTTTCTTAATCTCTCCATTTGTTTCATGCTGTTGTTTTTAGATTAAGACTTTAAAGTTTCATCTTTAGTTTTTTAACAATCATCTGGGCTACTAATTTTGAAAAGGAGGAAAAGATACAGGGTGTCTTGATTTTTCGACCAAGTTATCTACCTTAGTGATACTAAGCTGTATTTAGTCACTGAGAGTCAGAACACGGAGCTGTGTCTATTCCGTCGGTCATCCTTCTCTTCAATCCCTGCACTGCCGAGTTAGCCAGAATTGGGGGTCATGACTGGCTGTGGATCGTGTATATCTTCACTGCGTGAAACTCTTTGATGTCTGATTCTGTTGCATATATACTCATTGGTACAATGCCTTGGCCAGCTGGGGGTGCCTGTCACAGATCAGCTGAAAATATTGCAGTAGCAGTTCACCCTCATTATGGGCCAAATAGTAAAATAACTTGAATCTAATCCAACTAATTTAAAATGTTTTTTTATGGAAGCATAGCTCTAGACCCTCTCTCTCTCTCCCCCTTACAGCCAAGGTTGCAATTGGCCACCTGGTGAGAAAGGACTTGTGATATGGCCAGGGATGTATTTATTCTTCAACCACAATGTGGTACCACTGACACTGACCCTTTGTCATAGGAACCCTGTTAGTACGGGAGACCTGAAAATCTGAGAACTGGAGTTCCTGTTATGGCTCAGCAGGTTAAGGACCCGACGTTGTCTCTGTGAGGATGTGCGTTCGATCCCTGGCCTTGTTCAGTGGGTTAAGGATCTGAAGTTGCCACAGGCTGTGGTGTAGGTCGCAGACACAGCTCCGATTTGACTCCTGGGGCAGGAACTTCCATATGCTGCAGGTGTAGCCATAAAAAGAAAAAAAATCATGACTGAAAATCTGAGAACTCTCTACTATATATATATGTCAGCTCTTTTGTGTGGAGGAAACTCTTCCCTCTTAGGGATATAAATGCCTGATCTTACTTGATAATTTCATAATTCTCTCATGTCATATAGCTGCATGAAGCCATTGCAAATATTGCCTTTTCCCTATTTCAAGTTTTTGTGAAGTGTGGATACAGGGTATTTCTGTGCATCTGGAAATAGCAATTAGTTCTTCTAGGAACATGATTTTATTCAGAGAACATCATTTACTCATGACTGTTTTTGCCCTTACAGATTAGTTTTCTGCTTGTAACGTTCCCAAGGTTGCCTTGTTTTCCTCTATCTCAGCCTGCTGCTTGATTGTTGATCTATAGGGTTATACATTCCAGAAGAATTTTAGCTGCTTGTTCTTTACTCATTATCTCTAAGTAATCTTCCCCCTCCCCCCACCCCGTATTTCCTGCACTGTGTAATCAGTCTTTGGTTTCTTAAATTTATGGGTGGGTGGGTGGGTGGGTGTGTGTGTGTGTGTGTGTGTGTGGCTGTTGCTATCTAATCCAGATTTGCAATCATTCAGGTTTTCAATGTTCTTATTTCTGTGCCTTCGATTCTCACCACAGGGTCAAGTTTTACCACAGATGCAGTTACAAGTTTGGCACTTTTTCCTAGCTTTCTTGATACTGTTTTCTTAAAAGTCAGTAAACAATTCCTTTTGTTCTGTAACCTTTTATTTGGTAAATTAAATAATCTCCACTATTTGGTCTTAACCATGCTGTCTAGAGCTAGAGTAAATTATTCTTTCAATGTTATTCATGATGGCGTTGTATAATATTGCTTAGTGTTGAGTTCTCTAGTGGCCTAGCAGTTAAGGATCTGACATTGTCACTGCTGTGGCTCAGGTTCGCTCCCTGGCCCAGGAACTTCTGAATGCCATGGACATGGCAAAAAAAAAAAAAAAAAATGCTTAGTGCATGTGTAATCTGTTACTTAGTGAAGTAGATGTGGCAATAGGTTCCATCCGTTTTTGCAGCTGTTACTTGGTCATGGGCAAGTCAGTGTATGCTTTAAATAGCATTTTTGTTCTATTGTAAGTAGACGTATTTTTTGTTGTTGAAACTCCGATTTGGTAGAAAAGAGATCAGCCTTTTTCTCCTACCCATGTTCTTGTTGAGAGTCAGTGAGTAGCGAAGGCAGTTACCACTCTGTGAAAACCGTCCAGCAGCTTGGAAATGCAGGGTCCACAGCGATATAATTTTGCTAAATACGACAGATTCCCTAAACTTAGACATAGCTTATGTGTCAGCCATGACTTGTCAGCTGACCACACAGTTTCTGTCTTTAGCATGCAGAAATGCAAGCAGAAAACCTTTTATCTCTGTGACTTTAAACTCTTCACTCATCTTTTATATGCGCCTAGGTCCATTGACTAGGCAGCATTGTAGTATCGGTCATCCTTCATTCCATTCCAAATACATTTTGGAGACCGTATTTTTAAGATGACATTGTTTTAGTATCAGCATTGTCAGAGTTCCCTGGTGGCTCAGCAGGTTAGGGACCTGGCATTGTCACTGCTGTGGCTCAGGTCCCTGCTGTGGCACAGGTTTGAGGCCAGGCCTGGGAATGTCTGCATGCTGCAGGTGCAGCCAATAAATAAGTAAATACATAAACAAGCAAACAAATAAATACATTTGCTAAATATCTATCCCAGAGGTTGTTTTTCTCTTGTTAATGTTTGTACTTGTCGCATGCTCTATTACACAAAATTAAATTTTTCCTGCTTTTGTAAAAAACAATCTCTGGAGGTTTTTTTTTTCCTTTGCAATTTCCTGGCAATTTTACTTTTCCTATTAGCCAGGAAATCATCCTATATAGATACAAATTTGATCTTAACTGCCAAATAATTGCAAAAAAAATTTGTCTGTTTTTATTCTGCTAGTACCCTACTAGAGGAAGGATTTTTTTCTAGCTTTACTGAGTATAATTGATATAATATTGTGTAAGCTTAAGGTATACAACATAATTATTTGATACAAGTATGTACTGTGAAATAATTACCACAATGTAAGCAGACATTTCTCCAAAGAAGACATATGGATGGCCAGTAGGCATATGAAAAGATGTTCAACATCACTAATGAGTAGAAAAATACAAATCAAAACTGCTGTGAGTTACTGCCTCACACTGGTCAGAATGGCCATCGTTAAAAAGCCTACAGGAGTTTCCATCGTGGCTCAGTGGAAATGAGTCTGAGAGTAGTATCCATGAGGACACAGATTCAATCCCTGGCCTTGCTCAGTGGGTTAAGGATCTGGCGTTGCCGTGAGCGGTGATGTCGGTCACAGACGTGGCTCGGATCTGGCGTTCCTGTGGCTGTCGTGTAGGCCAGCAGCTACAGCTCCAGTTTGACCCCTATCCTGGGAACCTCCATGTGCCTAGGGTGCGGCCCTAAAAAAGACGAAAAAAAAAAAAAGCCTACAAATAACAAATGCTGGAGAGCGTGTAGAGAAAAGGGAACCCTCATACACTGTTGGTTGGAATGTGAATTGGTACAACTTGGGGAAAACAATGTGGAAGTTCCTCAGAAAACTAAAAATAAAATTGCCACATGACCCAGCAATCCTACTCTTGGGAATATATCCACACAAAACTATAATTTAAAAAGGCACATGTATGCCGATATTCATAGCAGCACTATTCACAATAGCCCAGACATGGAAACAACCTAAATACCCATCAATAGATGAATGAATACAGAAGATGTGGTACATATATACAATGGAATACTACTTAGCCATAAAAATAGTAAAATAATGCCACTTGCAGCAACATGGGTGCAACTAGAGATTCTCATACTAAGTGAAATAAGTCAGAGAAAGAAAAATACCATATGATATCACCTAAATGTGGAATCTAAAACATGGCACAAATGAACCTGTCTACAGAACAGAAACAGACTCACAGAGAACAGACTTGTGGTTGCCGGGGGGGGGGGGGATGATGGACGATGATGGACGGGGAGTCTGGGGTGAGTAGATGCAAACTGTTACATTTAGAATGGATAAGCAATGAGGTCCTGCTGTATAGCACAGGGAACTATATCCAGTCACCTGTGATAGAAGATAATACGAGAAAAAGAATATATATATATATATATACACACACACACACATATATATGTATGACTGGGTCACTTTTGCTGTACAGCAGAAATTGGCACAACTTTGCAAATTAACCATACTTTAATTAAAAAATTTTTTTCATTACCCAAATAAGGTTAGTTAATGCCTCCATCACCTCACATAATTACCCTTTTTGTGGTGAGAACAGTTTAAGACTCTCTTAGCAACTTTCAAGTATATATGATACAGTTTTATTCAGTGTAGTCATGGTGCTGTGTATTAGATTCCCAGAACATATCCGTACCCTTTGACCAGACCTCCCCATTCCTCTCCCCCGCCCCCAGTCACTGGTAACCTCCATTCCACTATGTTTCTTTCAATTAGACTTTTTTAGATTCCTCATATCAATGAAATTATACAGTATTTGTCTTTCTGTGTCTGGCCCTCAAGGTACATGCATTTTGCCAAAAGGGGTGGATTTCTGTCTTTATCATGGCCAAATAATATTCCATCATATGTATTTTGGAATATCATCTTGTTTTTCAAAGAAGCCTTAGAGGCAGTCCTGATGAATATCTTTCTTGGGTGAACCACAGATGTAAGCATGAAAATGTTTGATGTGAAGCATAGTATCAGCAAGTGGCATTAAAAATGGAAAATGTTGCCTTGTAATAACAGTTCTAACAAGGGCTCCTTGTGTGGTCTTGAGCAAGTCATAGGAATCCTGCTACCTCTTTCCCTTCATGAGAGCAAGCAGTAGCACTCAATTTGTAGGACGATTGTTTGTGTTTCACTACAAGGATTTTATAAATGTCAGGGGTCATTTGATGCAGCAAGTCCTATTAAATCCATTAAGAGTTCTCTATACATTCAATTCTTCAAAGAAATGATTCATTCAACAAACATTTTATTACTTGTTAGGTACAGGGCTCAGTACTGCACAGGATACAAACTGATGGAAGATACGGCTCCTGCCTGATCTCTTAGTATGAAGTTGCATGTGTTATGTGCCATAAGCCAGGTACAAACTAACCACTAAAGAGTCCAAGGCATGGAGACGGAGGCTGAGATTAAAGATGTAGTCATGGGAGAGGTACCATCTGAGATATTCTTGGAAGGAGGAGGGTTGGGAAGATCTTCTAGGCAGAAAGAATAACCCAAGTAAAGACAGAAAGGAAACCCTATAGTATATATTTGGGGAGTTGGGTGTTAAGCGGCCTGGCTGGAGTACAGAGCTTATTTTGGTAGAGGAGTAGCTGTTTTGGTAGAGGAGTGGCCTTAAGTAAGGAGTTGGAACTTGATTTTGTAGCTCTGAGGAATCTGACTATTTTAAAGCAGAGAAACGGCACCGTCAGCCCATGCAAGATGCATGATTAGAGCCAAAGAGACTGGCTACACGGGGGACCTTTTAGAAAGCTGCTGAAGTGTTGAAGGTATGACATTATAAGAGTTTGAATTAGGTGGTATCAGTGGGAAGGAAAAGCCAGTGATGGAGTTGAGATGCTGCTCAGGTCAACATGGTCAAGAAAGAGGGGGCCTGAACGTCTGCTTCTGCCTACTGCCATCGTGTTCATCTTAATATCCAATTTCACTGATTTTTAATTGAAGATCTGTCATTTTTTTTTTTTGGTTTCACATTATATGCTGTCCTATTTATCACCTTATTTGTGTGCCAAGCATATCTAATACATATCAAGAGGTTGGAAAGTGTTCATTGTATGAAACATGAGCTTGCCGAATCACTTTGAGAGAGGGAGAACCCATATGGGCTCACCTACAAGACGCCCCGAGTTCAGTTTTTACCTAAATATTAGTGAAAATTGTACACACCCATGTGCCGACTTTCCTCACTCAGCCACATTTTAACCTGGATTTGATGGCCTACAAATTGCTGATTTTTGTGGTTTTTAACTCTGTCCACATATATAGAAATGTCCTTTGGCCAAACACCTTAGATGCTCTCCAAATGTAGTGTTTTTGAGTTTTTTTTTTTAATTATATAAATACATATATGGAGTTTTTTAGCTCAGTGGTTAACAAACCCGACTAGCATCCATGAGGATGCGGGTTCAATCCCTGTCCTTGCTCAGTGGGTTAAGGATCCGGCTTTGTATGAGCTGTGGTGTAAGTCTCAAATGCAGCTCGGATCCCGTGTTGTGGCTGTGGCGTAGGCTGGCGACTATAGCTCTGATTGGACTCCTAGCCTGGGAACCTCCATATGCCGTGGGTGCAGCTCTAAAAAGACAAAAATTTAAAAAATTGCTGAGTGACCACTGCTAAATATTATTTTAAAATAACTGGTGTGTTATCTAGTATTATTCAAGCATCACTTTTTTGCCTTAAAATGTTTGAAATCGAATTTTACAGCAGATGGCTAGCTTGCAGATAAAGGTATTCTTGGAAGCATGATTTAGTGCTAATGAGGTCATTCAGAGTCAAGTACAAGATCATAATCGGCAGAAAATGGTTTTGTGTAAAAGGTGACTGCCTAATCCAATACAAATATATATTTAAAGTTTAATAAATAATGATTGCTCTGAATACAAAGTGATGTTTTAAAAGTCCAAAGAGTTTGACCATAGAGAGACAAAGACAAATTCTTATAGAGAGCCTATGCATTAGTATTTTAAAATAAACTTACCTAGAGCCCTTGATAACTAGAACTTAGTCCAAGCAATATGCTTTTTTTTTTAAAGAAATGGGAAAATAATTAGAAATGGGAAAGTAATTTCAAGATGGATTTTTTTAGAAGGGCTCTCTAGGCTTCTGAGCTGTATCTCGGCATTTGTGCAGTCAGCTCAACCTCTTACACCTTCTCCACTGTCATGTCCATTTCCCATAGTCAATTCTGTGGTTCAGAACAGATAATCCCGAGGCCTTGGGTGCAATCCTTAGTAATCAAGGTATGATTCAGGTTTGGGCAATTGACCTAGTTTTCAAAAACCAGAAAAGTACCTGGAACATTTTAACAGGTACTTTTAAACAGAGAAAACTTAAAATAGTTTTAAGTAATCAGCTGCATTCAGCTACTGTCATCAGTAATTTACATAATCTGCATAATTGTGACTTGCATATTTTATTGTACCCACGCCTGCAGCATGTGGAAGTTCCCAGGCTAGGGATTGAAACCACACAAAAGCAGCGACCTGAGCCACTGCAGTGACAACACCAGATCCTTAACCCGCTGTACCGCCAGGGAACTCTGTGACTTACATATTTTGAATGACAACTGACAGCCAAGACCAAACCAAGGTTCACTCTTCCAAATTCTCAAGGCCTAACTCTGTTGGCACATGACCTTTATTCCATCCTTGAAATATTAGTGATATAACATGTTTAATCATATTTCACTATTCCTCCCCCGAATCTCCTATTCTCCCACTAGGGAAACACGTAAGAAAAAAGATGACATTACTTCCAAGTCAGAGATTGTAGAGAAAAGAGAGAAAGAAATTTGGAGACACCTATTGAGCAAGGCTTTTCATTCTGAAATACTTCAGCTCCAATAATGATGCATTTGAAACAAAACCAGAATGAAAGCGTAATGACTAAAATAACATTCTAATGAAAGCGGAGGGCGATAAAGTGCAACTCCCCCAGAGAGAGAATTATTTGTGCCATTTTTATCACATTTCCATTACAATGCTTTGGCTTTCCTTGCAGCAAAAATGAAGAGCTGTGATTAATTGTGGTTCATGGATGTCCCATTCTCCCCATCAAACCTGCTCCTCCTCTAAACCCCTAGTTTAGTCACCTTTGATTTCTACCCCATAATGTCAAGTGCGAGAGCCCCTCACGCCTCTGCAGTTGCAGGAGAGAGAGGTATGTAAGCTCCTTGTAGGCAGCTTCCCTGTCCTATTCTCTGGGTCCTCCATAGTATCCAGCAGTCTTTTTACAGCGAGGCATTCATGAACCATTGTACTTTCTTTTATTGAGCAATAAGAACAGTGCAATTTAATACGATTCAATTTTCCTCTTTACGGTGGTTGCCAGAAAGCTCAGAGCTACAATTAGGGCCCAGCTGAAACAGTTAACCTTATTTAGGTTTTTGATGTAATTATCACCACCTTCCTCATTATATCACTTTTACTCTTTAGGCCCATGATAATGGCTCTTGGAAGTGTGTCTTTCCTGTAAGTTATTTCCAGCCTTTTTGGAAGAATGTAGTTGTATATCTAGTGAGAGAGCAAGGGAGGGGGCATTTTCTTTTTGTTTATTTGGGGTTTTTTGGTTGTTTTCTTTTTACCTTTTTTTTTTTTTTTTTGGAGGGGGGTGCTGTGCCCGCAGCATGGGGGAGTTCCTGGGCCAGGGACCCGAACCTGGGTCACAGCAGTGACCCAAGCTACCGCAGCGGCAATGCCAGATCCTTAAGCTGCTGAGCTGCAGGAGAAGTCTGGCTGTTTCAGAATTTCTCATTTGCAGCTTATGAAACTACTTGAGCGTTTTTCATTTAGACGTGTTAATGTAATGCAAGTATTGCAGTATTGTAAACTGGGGGCCTCCGATTTAAACAGGTTGCCAGTGATACTCAGAAGTCAAGTGAGTACTGCTGAGTCTACTCTTAATCGGAAGAGAAAGAGTAACAAAGACTTGGGACTCCTTAGGAAGGTACTTATTTTCTTCACGAGGGAAAGGGGAGAGTGTTGTATGAGATGTTCTTTTGGTCCCTGCGTCTCCGCAGGGTACAGCTGGTGAACTTTGTATTTGGTGCTTGCTTTGAGGTTTGCGAGTCTATCAATACCGCAACTTTTGCTTATCCATGTTGAAATTCTGTGGTCAACATGGGGCTGTCTGCTTATTTGATGTGAAAAGTATTTCCCTCCTTGGAGCTTGTCTCTTTTTCCAGATAGCTTTTTGAGGGGGGGAGGAAAAGCGATACTTTCAAGTAAGTGTGGTTTCTGCAAGTGAGTAAAGGTATTAGCTTACTGGAGAGTAGAGGAGAATTTCCTAGAAAATCCCTCTATCTGCTTAAATTTGGGTACATAGCAAACATTCAGAGTTTTAGAAGAACACCCTGGGGGGATTTGTAGAGCAAATGCAGGCAACGTGTAATACAGATCACTTGTGCACTTAACTTTATAACTAATAGCACTCCTTTGTAAATAGAAAATGAATGTGTTTCCTAGAAGTAGCAGAATAGAATTCTGAGAGGCCCGATTCTTTTTCTGCATGACCTGGACTGGCTATCTTTTATATGACTGCTAGCATCTTACTGAGGTCAGAGATGTGGAATTAAGATATCAAAATCCCTTGGATATGACCTTTTAGAAATTGAATTATCAGTGACATAAAAAAATGCTTAGCAAATAGCTAAACTGTTGGCTAAGATAGTGTTCCCATAGCGTTAGGAAAGTGTTGTTGGCTGACTAGCAGCACCAGCTTCACCTGGGAACTTGTTAGAAATGTAAATTCTTGGGCCTCGCCCAGAACTGCTGAATCAGAAAGTTTGAAGGTGGATCTGACAATCTGTTTTCAGAAGCCCTCCTGGTGATTCTGATGAACATTGAAGTTTAAGGACCGTGGGTTTAGAGAAAACCCTGACAGTCAAGAGAGTGTCAACTCAAGATGTTTTTCAGTTTCAGAATTTTCAGCACGCTGTATTATTCCCTCAATGCTTTTTCTTTTTTTCCACTTTTTTTTTTTTCCCCAAATGGCCTCATTCTTGGCTTATTGCTTATATTCAGGTCTGGTGGAAAGAAAATGACATCTGTTCTGGAAGACTTATATATGTTTGAGAAACTTACTCTGTTTCTCTCCCCAAAGAACACCACAGTGCTTATTAGCCGAGATAAGGCTCTGAGACATACTGCATGAAAGAGCAGTTTACTTCTGCTAAACTCAACATTTCTCAAAATGTTTTCACCACAGAATCCTATTTTTATGGAGCCCGTAGAAACTTCTCATGGAACATCTCCTCACAAGTAGCTGGGCAGGAATAACACTGGTGTCTAAATGTATGAAACCAAAAAGAAAGGATTATTTGAATTGTCTTTTATAACCCTTTATTAGTGACATTTTTTATACCCCAAAAGCTCTGTTGAAGGTGTTGCTAGCTGCCACAAGTGGATTTTCAAAATTTTATATGCAGCAAGTGTGGGGACAAAAATGGCTCACATATGTATGTAATATATAATTATATAAAATATATATTATGTCTTTACAATAGAAACTTGGTATTCAACATAATATTCAGTATAATAACATTCAGTATATAAGTATATATTCAAATTTGTTTCACATTTATATGAGTCAGTCTTGGCTTCTAAGAGGTTGCCTATTGAGATGAAACATGAGACAAATGAAGAATTGGCTCAAATATTTAGAAACAGCTTTATAATGAAATTCAATTTTATTTTTTCTAACTTATATAAACAATATTCAAAATCCCCTAAATTAATTACCTATTAGTATTTTAAGCACCATTAACACCTTCTTTTATAGCCTATGACTTGTTTTACTTTATCTTCCTAACTTACCAGGAAAAAATGACTTGCCTGATTTCTTATCATTTTAATATATGTTATAAATAAAATATAATAGCGGTTTGGGCAAAGTTATAAAAGTACCAACTCAAAAATGTGACACTCTAAACTTTTTCATATAATAGAAATTACTTTGAATGTTTTATTCATTGTGATTCTAAAGTGAATTTTCGTTATGTGAGATTTTAAAGTAAAAAGCCTGGAATGGTAGAAAAGTGTCTCTTGACTAGATAAACTGGTCTTCTAAGTAGGCACTGGCTTATTGCCAATGGTAAAGGGAGCAATAATTCCTTTCTCTTTTCAGTTATTTGTAGGGATAAGATTAAAGCCTGTATCTGCTTCTTTATCCTCTGCTCCTTCACCTACCATGACCACTGAGCTGGGGAAGCAGCAACTGTCTAACAGTATCCAGTTCTAAGAAGACAAGTTGTCCTTGGTTTTTTAACATTGTATATAAATTTGTTCCCTAGGCACTGTGAAAAATTTTCTTATAAAATCAAGGATTCCTCGTATAATGCATTATCCTTTGTGGGGAGGTAAAATGGTAAAACATAGTTTGTAACCTGTCGGGTTTTTTTATACTTAATTCACAGCAGCCATCTTAGTGCTGTTGTAAAGAACTAATAAGGAAAAGTAAATATTTTTACTGATTTTACTTCCAAAGCACAGTAAATTTCACTTTTTCCCTTTATTCTTTCAAAGTACTTATGAAGTATACATAGGGGCAGGAATTATTCCTATAAAAACTGCTTAACAGAACTGGAAAATAATTTAGCCCTGATCTAAAGGTAATTAGAATCCAGGACACCTAAATCCCAGTTTAGCCCTCTTTCTAATAAAACACTGCATTCGCATTAAAAATCTAGATTTATTCCTGCTTTGTCTAGGAATAAATGCATGAGAAATCAGAGCATGAACTGCCTGTGACCTGATTCCAAACAGTTGATTCATTTCGATATTGTATTTATTTATCATTATTATTTGCTCTATCATATTGTCTCTAAAAGTATAAGTACACTTTTGGGTTCAGCATGTTCAATTGTCTAGTCACTTATAAAATCTAAATTCCTGACTATATCATCAGCAAATATCTAGAGCATTTTGTCTTTTAAAACGTGTACAAAATATATACATATAACTGAATCACTTTGTTGTACAGCAGAAATTGACACAACATTGTAAATCAACTATAATAAAAATTTTTTAAAAAATAAAAGCTCTGGAAAATATATATGTGTAACTGAATCACTTTGCTGTATAGCAGAAATTAACACAACATTGTAAATCAACAATATTTAAAAAAGCTGTAGAAAAACCTAAATGATAAGTTAGATTGAATAGAAGTGTTTGTTATTGTCTTGTTTACCTCTTGCATCACATATTATTTTGCATTTGAAGTCTTTAGTATTATTTTGTGAATAATTTTTACTTAGCCAAAAATAAATGGACACTATAGAAAATAAATAAGCATAAGTCTTGCTCACAGGCAGAGTTGAAGGACCGAAAAAGTCAAGCCCTAGTTCCCAGGCCCTCAGATCATCATCCCATGTCGCACATCTCGAAGTTTATACATTCTGTGGTCATTTGTCAAGTCCCCACTAAAACTGAGCCTCTTGTGAGGTAGTCTGTGTGGTGTGTGTGAATTCTGATTTGCATGTGTTCTTTGTGGAATTCAGGGCTTCAGAAGAACACTTTGTACTTCTTTGTGATAAGGTTGATCTTTTGTCATCATTTGGGATTTTCTCTGCTCTGTCGTAGCGTTGAAGCTATAGCATACAGACATTTGTGGTCTGAGTAAACCTGCTTCTAAATGGCCGTGGCGTGTTTTGTTTTTCTTGTAAGGTTCTTCTTTTAGAGAGATGATAATAGTAGTCACCAAAGGCACACGAGCAGCTCTTTCACTGAGCCCCAATGCCATCTGTTCTGTATGTCCACGGGATTTTACAGGACTATTATGTTTGTCAGGCCATGGCCATTTGTGTTTAAGCTCTCGTAACCCCCAACTCCTGATTACGTGACACTGCTTCTCCCAAACTGGCAAAATTCTATTGTGCAACACTTGCTAAAAAGCTGTGCTAAGAGATGGAATGTTTGTACTAATTGTCCTGCTTTGGTTAGGATGA
Source organism: Catagonus wagneri (assembly GCA_004024745.2). Classification (NCBI taxonomy): domain Eukaryota; kingdom Metazoa; phylum Chordata; class Mammalia; order Artiodactyla; family Tayassuidae; genus Catagonus; species Catagonus wagneri. The sequence continues at coordinate 36,825,754 of PVHT020000015.1, read as the reverse complement.
AAGACTTAATGCATATAAAGCACTTTGAACAGTGCCCAGTACATGGTAAATACACAGAGCTGTTCAGGTGGGTGTTGTGTAAAAAACCATTGAACATTCAGTTACCTTGTCTTATTTGTTTTCAAGTCACCCAAGATCCCCTGGTACCTAACAAAACAGCCTTTTCCCACCATCCATACATTTATCTATTAGATAGTTTCTGGACATACCTAACAGCCAGTTGGTATGCAAGCTTTATTATAATCTTAGTGGGAAAATAGTGGCCCAAACATTAGAAATAGTTGAACTAGCTCATTTCTCAGTTTAGCACGTCAGGGTGTTGTGAGGCAATAGTGTCCTGCTTAGGAATGTTAGCTGCAGCCGCAGAGTTCCTGGGTTCAAATCCCAGCTCTGCTATATTAGTTCTGTTTCCTTGTAGCACTCTGAATAGTGTCTGGCACATGGTAAATATAACATCAAGTCAGCTGTTGTTATTCAGGCAGACATGGTGTGATAGAAAATGCAGACCAGATCACAGGTTCAGGAAGTCCCCCAAATGAGTCATGTCATTATGACTAGTTTCATGATATTCGTGGAAAATATAATTTTACACGGGCCTCAACCTGGTCTTTAAATGTGTGTCAGTGGTCGTTGTGTGCCAGGTAACATGAGCTAAACCTGTATATAATTATTTTTGAGCGCATTCATAAATGGTCAGAATTAATTCACATCTGAAGAGTCCTTTGACCTTATCTACTAGAGTCTAGTATATAAAGTCGATGAAAAGCATGAAACAAAGTCAAACAAATTAAATGCTCCAGTTATCTTTAGTAGAAAAATAAGTGTGAAATACTGGGACACTGCTGTTTTTACACAGCCTAGTTTATTTTGCTGCGTTGCTTGATCAGATATTTTTCTAGAGTGGAATTGGATTTACCTTATATGAGAGACACATCAACTGGACTCTTTTCTTTTTTCTTCAGAAAGACAGGTTTTCTGAAAGTTTTCTAATTTTATTCTGATTTTCAGGGAAGGCACAGTGAAGCTGGAGATTTATTTTCTTTCTCCCTCCCCAGAATAAGGATTTCCCTAATTAAAAGGCACTGATTAGAACCTAGAAACTTTGTTGTGTTTAATATAGAAGGTTTATGTTTTTAAGGAACATTGCATCGTGACAAGCGCACTCTTCTCCCAATAACTCTTGTTCTAGCTGCTTAAACTGACTTGTGGATTTTAAAACTAATTAACTTTCGCCGTCCTTCGCTTTACTTTTTCCCTGTTTTAGATTTGGAGATAGGCATTCTTTGGCAGAGGTCATATTTGAACTTCTTTTCTGTAGGGATAGGAGACATTTATGGTTGAGGGATTGATTTATTTTAAAACATAAAACTTCCACTTATCATTTGATCTTCTTTAAACAACCCCATTTCTAGTTACCCTGTTTGTGGATGGCCTTGTTTAGTTCTTTAAATACCAGGAACAGTTTCATCATCATCAAATATTAACTGCTCACTGAAAGCAGAAGGTGAGCTTAACAAGGTTGCAGTATTTACTAAGTTAGACTGAGAGAGGGTCATTTTCAAACATATTTTTTTAAAACGTAATTTCAGTAGTTTCATGTAGAATTTGTCAATTCTGTTCACATCTCCAAAACACATTCTGGTTGAAACTCAATACGTTTGGTAAATAAATATTCTAAGCCAGGCAGAATAGGTCTTTTTTTTTTTAAAAAAAAAAAAAAGCAACAAAGAATTTATATCAATAAATTGCTTGTTTTTATGTCTGGCAGGACAAAAACAAACAGCAACTTGGCCTAATTTTTAGATGCTTTTTAAAAATCACTGGGCTTAAAAGTGCGAGTTTATTTAAATACACAGTGCATTTGGAGTTTGGAGTTTGTTATTTTTTTTTATACTGATATTCTAAAATGCCTACAGTTTTAATAACAAGTTCGCACAGAGGGTTCAATAAGACTTTTGGTGATACAAATATATTATCATTAACAAAACTGAGACTTAGTTCATGCCTCAAAGTATTTTAATGGCAGTCCATGTCACCGAGTAAAGCTTTATGCTTGAAAATTGCGTATTTGGTATTAGAGTGATAGTTGGATAGGAGTGTGAGGAAAATGCTTAAGTTGAAGTGGATATATTTGGCTCTGTTCGGTGTTTGAAACATGATTTCACACTTAATGAATTTAGCAAGACCCCGTAAACATCCATGTGGTACATGCTTTTAAATTTCTTTATATGAAAGAAAACCTATGTTTAGCCAAAAAAAGGGGGTGGAGCTGATTTTCATCTTTGTGCCTCTAATTTCAAAAATGCAGAGGGAAATCAATAACTATATCTGCCCTTTATTTTAACCTCTGGGTGGAGGGGTACGTGGCTGGCTATAGCTATAGACGTAATTATTTCATTTATTCCTAGCAGCATACTGAGCTCTGCAAAGATAAAATTGTCTGAGCAATAATCAGCATCGTTCTCAGCCTATACTCCCTTCCCTTATACGTCTGCAAGATAGTTGTCTAAATTTAATTCTTCTTTGAAATTTTTCTTTTTACTTAGAGACAGGAAATTTAATTTTGCCAAGTGGAAACCGCAAGGTTTAAGTTTAGTACAAAACTAAGACCCTTAGGAATTGGAAGAGATTGCCAAATAGCGCCTTACTTCCCAACTTTTAGTGCCGTTAAAACTCACTTGAGACCCTTAAGTCATGGAAAACCTAAGGTAACTGGCATGGTTTCAAGGGATAGAAATCACGGTGTAGGAAAGCCACTTAAGAGAAAGTTTGAAGTTGTTGTTGTTGTTTTTTTTCCAGAAATTGCCTGGCTGAAGCATTTCAAGGAAAGGAGAAAGCCCCAGCAGCCGTCTGGAAAGCTCTGGCAGAGCTTTCAGCTGTGGCAAGGGGTGCTGGGAAGATGACTGTAGGAGCTTTCTTTGTAGCAGCCGTAGGAAAAATCTCTATCTTGGTTAGCTTTGGGGAGGTCAAGTATGGGCAGAAATGTTCAATTGTCATTTCAACGGACCGTCTAGTTCTTTGGAGGTTACTACATGCCGTGGGGCTCGCTTTGAGCTTTGGGGGCAGAGAGCTGAATCAGAGTGGTATTTTCCTAAGGGTTCTGCAATGAGACGTGTTAAAAGGTGTTGGGGGGGGACGGTTTCTGTGATTGAAATACGTTTCTGAATTAAAAGTCAGCAGGTTTCTTTACTGTAGAACAAGTGACAAGGGAACCTTTCTTACGCTCCTGTGGACAATTCATCTACAGGAGAGGACCAGAGCGTGCTGTTCCTTGCAAGTATTTCTCCAGGAATCTCCGTTCCTGAGCCTCCTGTCCTGGGAATAGTGGTCTGCGGTACACGCTCTGGCAAACACTGGACTGAATGATCTCCAAGAGCCTTTCCAGCTTTCCTATGTGATGTTTCTATGACATATTGTCTCTAGACATAGAAGCTTCCCCGGTGAAGTACAGTTTCATTCTTTCTGACCCTACTAATTCTGACTCTGATAATTCCAACGAAGGAGACTACAGTCTTAATGAATAAATTGTAGATTTAGGACTGTGTCTATTGACTAACTCCTAAATGTTTACAGTTGCCACTTTTGTGATATACCTAATTCTATAATGTGGGGCTATAACGGATTGCCATTTTTCCTGAAGATATTGTTTCGTTTCTTTCTTGGAGTTAGCCCTGCCCCTCTGCTTCTCCCTCTCCTTTAATATGAGTAATCAAGCGTTGGCTGAAAAGGACATCTAGGCAAATAATGGCTATTCGTGCCATTTTTGGCCTGTTTTGAATATGTATCTGCCTGGATCTTACGTGTGCATGTAGAAACGTGATGCTTAAGCAGATGTTTCCCTGAGCTGTAGTGGATGACTTCTGCTTGAATTTGAGTATGCCACAGACAAGACTGAAGAAATCAAAGTTAACCTATCCTGCCCCCCACCCCAGCCCACCCCCCCCACCCCACCCCCAGCACACACACACTTAAGAAAACCCTTGAAAACATAAAAGCCTCATCTTGCTTTAATAATGTGTAGGTTCAAAAAAAATTGTATCAATTTTGGGTCAGGAATTAGGCCTGGTGGTCACACAGCCTGCCACCTCCCCTGGATTCGAGTTTGTGGGAGGAGCTCCGACAGGCATCACAGTCTTTGAATATCCAGTTGCGCCACTGTGGTTGGGAAAGTGGAGTGGCTGACTGGGTAGGGAGCTTTTGGTGGGAGGAGCCACGGAATAAAAAATTGCTTTCTCCAGCAGTCAACTTCCTTAAATTCCTTGCAGCTGGTCAGGTAAGCCGGGCCTGAGGGCGTCTCCTGCTTTGCCCCGGGCAACTGGAGGCCTAGTAGAACCTGGGCTGATTCTACGGAGGGGGCTGCTTAGGACCTTAAGGTAAAGGGAGTAAAGTGGGTTTTTTAGGATTTAACTTTATTTAGCTCAACCCACCAAGATGGGAGAATAGATAGGGAGTGGGTGGCTAGATAATAGATTGTATGGGGCATGCTTATACTAAAAAAAATCAGTCCTCGTTTATCTGAAATTCAAATTTGGGCGTCCTGTATTTTCATTTGATAAAGCTGGCAACCCTAGATAGGATTCCAGGCAGAAGCCCTAGCCGGGAAGAAAGGTACAAGCAGCTGGTGTCCCTTTTTGTCCTGGTTCCAGATCACTGCGGTCAGTGACTGGATGGGGTGTCAAGAAAAAGTGGGGGGACCCTAAGATTTGACTAAGGGCCGTGGGAGACCTCTCTCTACTTTATGTTGCTTTGTAACAAAGCCTATGTAGTAAGTAGCTTCGTGCAGTTGCATGATTTTATGTGTATTTCTAGGAGTAACAAATTGAATATCATTCTTTTCTCTTTTCCTTTTTCTTCTGTATTTTAATGACATTTTACATCGGCAGCCATCAACTACTTTAAAGACAGCTTCCACGACTGCTTAGCATTGGAAACGCTTTCCGACTTTTGGTAACTCGGTGGGCTTCAGCTGTCTTGGGGGTTCTAATTTCCTTCTGATTGGCTGTCTTAAAAACAGAGATGATGTGTTCCTGAAGAGAAGATTATTGAAGAGATAGTTAATATTTTTTCTAAAGCAGTTGAAGGTATTTGATTAGACTGGAGTGGAAAAACTGAGGGGGAGGCAGGCTGGGTTTCACTCCGAACAGCAACTCTGATTTTTAGTGTTATTTGCTCTTCAGGAAAATTCAGAGAAAAACTTGCAGCTTGTGATTATTTGAAAATAAATGTCTAGTGTGAATTCAGCTGGACATGGGTCTTAAAGCGCAGTGGGGGACATTTTTCTTGTAAGAAGGCCGGATATGCGGTAGAGATGCCCAAGAAGGCCCCGTTCTAGTGATTGTCCTGAGGCCTTGTATTCCACCTTTGTCTAAGTAGCTGCAGGGAATTTAACTTGCAGCTAGTTAGAGAAATGCAGGGTGGGGATGGGGCAGTTGGGGACAGCAGTTTATTCTAAGCTGACCCTGGTGCTCCCCTTGGGCGGGCCCAAGTGCTGATCAAATATGAATCTACTGCCAGTTCCTTTACTCGGCTCTGGGGGGCCGTACGTCCTGGGGGTTTCTGGTGGCCACAGACCCCTGGGAATTAGAACAGGGTTTATGTCTGTGTGCCTTAGGATTTCCTAACATTTCTGATTGAGTTTACCAGGATTTTTCAGCCATGACGGTCATTTATACCTCAGAGATTCATAGCACAAAGAAAGGAAAAAAAAGAAACTTTGTTTTGAATAAGCTATTTTCTGAACCTGAACAGAGTAACGGTTCATTTGAAAGAGAAAACCAGGAACAACCTCAGTCGTGTGTTGGCTATTGTTCTCTTCTTGGAGAAGAAAGAACTTCAGAAAGGAAATAGCACAAGAAGCAATTAGGATTCTAAGGCAGACTTAGTGTTATGCCCTTATAACATTATTCTCACAAGGTTTATTCATTCATTCAGCAAGCTTTTATGGAGTGGACACTATTCGCCAGGCCCAGAAAGAGCCCCCGGAGGCTCAAAGATGAAGAAGATATAGTCCCGCCTTTAGACAAACTCAAAGTCGAATGGGGAGACAGGCGTGCAAACAGTTCATCAGTGTGCAACGATAAAAGTGAGCACAAGATGCAGCTGGAGGCACAAAGGAGGAGAAATGGGAGTGAGGGTGTGGGCTAGGGGGATGAGTTCAGGCAAACCTTTACGAAGAAAGGGTCATTTGAACCGAAAAGCCATATTGAGTAGTGGGAGCCGGGAAGCTTGGCTTCCGTCCTTTCTGAGCTGCTTGTAAATTAGGACAGGCCACCTCATCAACTGGGCCCTTGCTTTCTCTGTAAGATAAAGGTGCACGAGATGTTCCTTAAAATCCGGTTCAGCCCTAAATGTTGCGATGCTGGTTATCTTACTGGGCTGCTGCAGAACAGCAGCGCGATTGTTGGAGCCACTCCTCCCTTCATCTTTTGGAGGTCACCATTTGGAAGCTTTCTTGAGGCAGATAGGCAAGAAAATTGCACCCTCCTCCCAGCTTCTTCGCTATTCAGACTATTGCACCAAAGTCATTGTCTTGTAGACTTCAGTGAGGGGAGTGCTTGGTTGGCCCTTGCCATGGTGCGAGGTGGGGTCCTACGTTCAGCCCCATTAATTCTGCTTTCAGTACACTCAGGAAGTGGTTTATTAAAGTCTTTTAAGATTTCTTGTCTGCACCCCAAATTGAGATTAAAGTTGCGTGCAAGATTTTAAGGATGGGAATTAAAATCCTTATAATTTTAAGGATTTCTGTGCATATATGTCAATATTCATAGATGGTACAAATACTGGAAGATAAAGACAGAGCTCTAAGAAGAAAGTGGGTAATTTGCCATTAGTATGCTGACCCCTGACTAACACTCAGTCTATGTTGATGTTGCCTCACTTTTGTTTCAGAGTGTTCCTAGTCCCTAATAGGTCCGTGATGGTTGTAGGAACCAGGCAACCTAGTATGTATGACTTGTAATTCTAAAATTACCGTTACTTCCTTGGAGAAGCCATGTCCACACATGTAAGCATGTTTCAGTAGGGCAGTATAATCTATAGGATTTTTCATTTAATACGTGATCATTAAAATGAAATCATTTTTTTTCCCCATAGAAATGAAATCATCCATCCGTAGCCTTTAACTTTTAACTCTTGGTAGCCTAGCAGAGCAGTGAGTTGTCTTTGAAAAGGTAATCCCAGTTATCATTGTATTTGAGGGAAGGGTCCCCCCCCCCCCATAATTCCTAGTGTATTGGAAGAAGCAAGTCATTCTGCAAACAGCTGTTCCTGTTAAGATACAGTGAGTGACAAAGGGTAATTTTCAGCTTCCTGGGGTCCTTTTCTTATTCTGATGGATGGTAGAGCTTTCTCTCAGGAACGTAAAAAAGTACATTTCAGGGAGTTTTTCGACCACCCAGTGCATGGGAAGTCTTGTATCTGACAGACACTCTTATAACTCCCAAGACTTAGGTGGGATTTGAATCTCTACAATGCTGCTTTTCTCTCTCAAAGGCTTTGTACCCGTTTGTGAAAAAGCCTGAAGGTAGGTAAAAAGAAATAGATTGAATTTTGCAGGTTTTATGAATGCTCTGCAGCTTTTCCCTTTGTCTGTCATCAACTTTTTGATGCGGAGGTGTTTCGGAAATTTCGTTGGTCATTTTTCTCCCCTCTGCTGCTTTTTGGGTGCATTTTCAAAGAGAGTAGATGGCAAAGCGGAGCTGGAAGACCCATAGATGTAGTTGCACTTATTTCAGCCGAGAGTCACTTTCCTATAGAATCACTTTGCCATTTTCTGGCTTCAGTATCTTGGTGAAAGACTAAATGAGAATGATTTGTTTTTAAGGCCAAAGGAAATAGAAAAGGTGTGAAATTGAGGTGAGCACAAATGAGCTTGCACTCTAATCACTTCAGTGCTTCTTTAATTGTGTGTGTATATGGAGGGGAGGGAACTAGAGGTAAACTAGCCTGCACTGCTAACCACCTCTACCAGTGGGTGGCGATGGTCACAGGTACATTTATAGAGTCAATTATGACATTAATATGACATTTCTCCAGTCACTTATGACGTGGCCTCATTCTTTGCACTTTGCATTCTGGTAACTGAGCTCTGTGGGTCTAGAAGGAGGGCTTGGCAAACCCAAGGGGTGATTTTTTCTTTTTTTTCAGCCCATGATCGTTTCTGGGCTATTTTAGACCTGGTGTGATCGGGTATCTTATGGCCCATTCAGGGTGCTTAGCTGCCCTAGGGAAAACGTTGAACCTTTCTAGTCCAAAGTCACTGGTTTTCCTAAGGACAAAAGACGATAACTGATTACATATTGTGCTGGGCAGAGCCCTCCCTTCCCTCCACCCCCTCCCAGCCATACACGCCTACCAAAGCCTTAAACCCCTACGAAGACTAAAAGCAAATGTTAGCAAATGTCAAGGACAGAGCTTGCCGCCCCCTCCACAACTCCAATTAAAGTATTTTGGCCTACAATTAAGTTTGGGCCTCTTGAAGAATGAGTACTATACAGAGGAGATTTCTTATCGCCAAGATTTGTGCATATAAATATATTATCCTGGATTCTAAAGTCGTTTTGGAAAAAACTTAGGGGCTTGACCTTCTTTTGCAGTATTGTGTTCCACAGATAACATTGATATTAAATTATTTGGTCTCATCTATTGTTTGGATAGAAAATGCAGGGTTTTTTCTCTTGTAGATGCTTTCTTTAACATAAGCAGCAACCTCTGGTAAAGTAGTATTGCTATGCATTTGCATTGTTATAGAATTAAATTATGGATTCTGTCATTCAAAAGAGAATGCTTTATAAATCAAGTAAAATCTCATAACATGAATAAGTTTTTTTTTTAATCTTAAGGCTGCCTCATATGCCATACTTTAGTCTTATAGCCTAACTTGATGTAATTTTTAAAGTGTAATTCTGTTTTTCTGTTTCTGTGTACTGTTTTTGCTTTGTGAAAATGTCATTAGTTTCCCAAGAAAAAGCTTAAGCAAAGTTATTATATGTAAAGGACAGCAATAAAAAGCACAAAGGCAGGTAGCAATTCTTTGTCTGTAGATTGGCAGGAAATGTGCCAAACACACCCTGTTCTCTCCCTTCCTTCCTCCTCCCCTCCTCAGATTACATTCAATGTTAACTCAGATTACATTCAATGTAAATGATGTTAAAACTAAAATGTAACAAATGGCAAAATCCTAATGTCCTCCTTTGTCTTTTTTTTTATAACTGAGCTATTGTTTGGACTTCCTGAATGCAAAAGACAGTCCTGGTATAATTTATCTTGAAGTGGATTACAGATTGTGTTTTGTTTAACTGTTTATGGTTGTTAAACATTTGTATGGGAAAAACTACCAAGGTGGGTTTACAATCCTGAAGCAGTCCTGCTCAGCGAGCGAGCGCCTGATTTCTTTTTCCAGTACTGCTAACGAATCTGTCCCGAAGCATGGGAATTGGAGCTAGGAGGCTGGAAGAAAGATAGTCTGAGGAGAAGGAAGGTCAGGAGTAAGTTATTTCAACCTGCTTAAGGGGCAGGATTTCCAAATGCAGCTGTAGTTAATGATTAAAAAAAAAAGGCCAGAAATTCAGAAGAAGGGTCACAGGTAGAGATAGATAGAGATTTAAGATCTGAGCAATTGCAGTGAGAGATGAAACTTTACCAGAACTTCATTTCTCCAGGGGAAAGAGATTAGAGAGGAAAGCAGAAGATTTAGGACTGTACCTTGGGGAAATCTTTAACGTTAGGGTGTGGAAGGAGAAAGAGAAACCCCGGAAGTATAAACTACCATGCTTGGTTCCCCTGAACTGTTAATTCTCAGCCAGATGATCTCAGTTATCCTAGGTGGAGGGTGCAAAAGCTAGGGACGAAATAAAATCCCTATGACTTGCCTTGCCTTGATGCAGGTTGTAGTAGATACAGAAGCTTGTGTTTTCTCTTAGGGGTCATATTAATGGGGGGAACCCTCCACTGTGATTTTTAGCAGATATTATGATTTCATTATGGTCCTTACATGTGCTGAAATTATGTAGCTATTACTAGGCTACTCTTCTGAGTTCAGGAAGACTGGGTTTGTACCATTCTCAGTTCTTACTGCCAATAAATTCTTCCTTTTCCAGGACTTGCAGAGAAACATAAAGGTACATTGAAACTAAGATATTATTTGATTTTATAAATTACTTGATGAAATGTACATTGATCAACTGGAGAAACAAAAGGACAAACTTGACAGAAAACAGTAGTAGCTGCCTTGATTTCTCAAGTTATGCTTTAAGTTCTACTCAGCTTCTTGCTGCCTCGCCCTATTGATCTAATATTTAAAAGAGCAGTTGAGTGCATCTAGTTTTGTATTAGATGTAGTTCTATATAAAGTTTTGAAGGACACACCTTGATTCGCAGTGAAATTATAGGAATCCTTTAAGAACAAGAGAACTAATTTGGAGAAGCGATGGTATAAACCACTTAAGCATCATAAGTAGGGAAAATTTGTAACACGTGTTGAAAACACTTGACAAACTGATTTCCTCCTGGGAATTCAGGTGGCCTAGCAACTTGCACTCTTGGGTTCAAAAAAAAAAAGAAAGGTTGCCTTTTTTGTTGCTCTCCCATCCCTCCTTCCAGTAAGCTCAGGCATTGTAAAGACTCTTAGCAACTGTGGGAAAAAGAATTGCTTGCAGTTGTGCTTATCTTAAAAGGATTATGGCGGATCTAGTAATCCAAATGAGAGAATCATTAGCTGCTTGGTACAGTGCTCAAGAGTTAAAACAAACAGGTCACGTATGACAATGTGATAAATACCTGTTCTGCCACATGGTAAACACCATAATTAGCATCCATGTCAACATTTAGGTAACACCAAAGATAGGTTTGGTTCCACAGGACTGATATATTATCCTGGCTAGAAGTGCTTAAACCATCAATAAAACATTCGAATGCCTGACACTCAAAGATACACTTTGGTCTCAATTATCCAAGTGATCCAGGGCCGCTGCCTCTGCAATCTAAGAAACAGCAAGGCCGCAAAGTATAGGCATTTATTCTTGGACAGAATGTTAGTGGGTTTCAGGATGTTTTTCACATTGTATGGATTCAGGAAAAAGAACTTTAGAGCTGAAATTGTCTAGAATAATGAATCTAAAAGCTATGAGATTATAATTATGTGTCTATATTTAATCGTTTTCCTCAGTTTTCTTGATTGTATATGTAGATCCAAATCCTAAACGTATTTAACAGGCATGATTTTATGTCTCATTGGGAAATTTTTATTTAAATCTAATGTTACGACAGTATCATATTATTCCTAGTATATTATATTTTAAACATGATTTGATGCATATCGAAGTAGAGCAGAGCAAAATGGCTAAGAGAATGAATTCTGGAATCACACTAACTGGGTTTTAGACCTGGTTTTATCATATGTTAGCTGTGCAAGCTTCTCTTGGTCTCAGTTTCCTCATCTGGAAGATGAAGGTCATGAGAGCATCAGTCTAAGAGGGCTTGTGTGAAGACTGAATAAGTTCCTTCATGTAAAATACTGATGATAGTACGTCACATATGCTAAGACATAGATTAATAAACTTTCAGGTTTTTAGAAATATTAACGTAAATTCCTCTAATCCTTCATTGTTAGGGTCGGTGTGCTAGAGAGAACTGCAAGTACCTTCACCCTCCTCCACATTTAAAAACACAGCTGGAAATTAATGGACGGAACAATCTGATTCAACAAAAGACAGCCGCAGCCATGTTCGCCCAGCAGATGCAGTTTATGCTCCAAAATGCTCAAATGTCATCACTTGTAAGTCACAGCTCTGCTTTTTAAAAAATGCATATGTATATATATATATATATTTTTTAAAGTATATATATTTCTACATTGGAATAACCTTGCAGGGCCTCTGGGAAGTTGGTCAGCAAAGGATGCAGGCTAATGTGTTAATTGGCCTACAAAGCCGTTGTACATATGAAGGGAGCATTCAGGTGTGTTGGATTTAAAACCTGGGTTACATTAACTATGAATTTAGTTTATAGAAGAACATTAATAAAGCTAGTTTATAGAAGAATATTAATAAAGAAGCAGAGACATTTTAAGAGGAGAGGGGGGTTTTATTATTATTAAAGTAATCCTTTGAATTTAGGGTATTAATTCAAACAGATTGCTTTGCTCTTTGATAGTAGTTTTGTTGTTACTTTTTAATAGACTTTTTATTTTATTTATTTGATTTTTAGGTCCGCACCCACAGCATATGGAGGTTCCCAGGCTAGGGTTCTAATCGGAGCTGTTGATGCCGGCCTACACCACAGCCACAGCAACATCAGGTCAAGCCGCATCTGCGACCTACACCACAGCTCACAGCAACGCCGGATCCTTAACCCACTGAATGAGGCCAGGGATCGAATCCGCAACTTCACGGTTCCTGGTCGGATTCGTTTCCACTGCACTATGACAGGAACTCCTAGACTTTTTATTTTAAAATAATTTTTATTTAGAGAAGTCACAGAGTGAGGATGCAGGTTCGATCCCTGAACTCGCTCAGTGGGTTAAAGAATCTAGCTTTGGCATAGCTCATAGATGTGGCTTGGATCTGGTGTTGCTACGCTATCTGGTGTAGGCCAGCAGCTACAGCTCCGATTCGACCGCTAGCCTGGGAACTTCCATATGCCATGGGTGCGGCCCTAAAATGACAAAAGTCACAAAGATAGTACAGAGTTTCCATGTTACCCCTTACCCGGTTTCTCCCACTGTTAATATCTTATATTTCCAGGGTATATTTGTCAAGACCGAGGAGCTGACATTTACACATTACTGTTAACTGACCTCCAGAATTTATTCAGGCTTTACCAGATTTTCCATCAGTGTACTCTTTCTGTTCCAGTGTCCAATCCAGGGTACCACAGTGCATTTATTTGAATTCTGTCTCCCCTCTCTCCTCTGGCCTTGACTGTTTCTCAGTCTTTCACTGTTTCTGTGATCTTGACAGTCTTGAGAAATAACCAGCCAAGTGTATGATGGGGGTTTTAACTTAACCTGGCCACAGAGTTTTCTTTACCAAAATGCATAGTATTTTTGGTGTCATTCTAGACCAATGTCTAGCACTTATATGGATCAATGAGTTTAAATGGATCATTTTAAAAGTAATTTTGTCCTATGGAGAATTCACCTTGTCCTGGCACCTTAAAATGTAAAGTTGCCCTTTGGTCTTAGATCTCTCAGGGCAAATTGAAAACTGTCCCTTTCTACTGAGTTCTTCCAGGTCTCAAATGTAGTTCCATGGTGTCTCATTCTAATTCTGGCCGGCCTACTTCCTTTAAAGCATTATCAGGATACTGATTTGAAAAGGTTATGTTACCTTTGTTACCCATTTCATTGATTACCATGAAGTTGGTGACTGAAAGCTGAAAGATGTGTAGTATTTAGATGCAAGGAAAATGTGCAGGTAGGTCAGTCGGCTCTCAGCAAAACCTGTCTTGTTATAAAGTTGATTCTCAGAATTCACAGACATCTGTGTAGAGAGGGCACCCCTTCATTGATATCTTTATAGATAATGCAAAAAACAGGCGGTAGGGGTATTGACAAGTCACTAAAATTTAGCACCATGACACTCGTTCCAGAATGTCTAGAAAATTTTAAGTAAAATAGACAGATCTCACGTTTTATATTATTAGTTTGGCAAAAACATTTGCCTAGAACTCAGTGCTCATTAGTTACATTGATAAATTCGTTCCCAAAAGGGCACCAGTGAGCTCCTTGGAGTTCCCCTTTGACCTTAGCAATGCTTATATGGTTGTAGTCCTTATTTAAACTCTGTCCTTAGCTTTCACACACTGAAGAATTTCAGTCCATCCTTACTTCTGAAGGGCTAGGGAAGAGAAAGTGTTCTAGATACTGAGAATAGTATGGACAAAGCCACAGAGAAACGAATATGCTCGATGAGCCCAGAAAAATGTGAGTAGTTAGGAAAAAAAGCAAGAGAGCCTTTTACCCATCATTGCTAGTCCTGGCCTCGTGTGGGATGTCCCAGTTTCAGATCGAGCAAAGAATAGGAGCCAGATTTTCTCACACACTTGAGCCCAGTATTTCCTACCCAGCTGGAGTGTGTATTTCTTCATAGATCAAGGGACATCAATCAACCACCCCATTTCGGGGAACCAGAGCGCAAGGCCTGGGGTAAGGTAGGGGTGAAGACGTAAGGCACAGGCTATTCATCTTCTCTCCAGCCTCCAGTAGAGTAGCTCCATGCCAAGTCTCAACCCTTCATGCATTATTGATTACAGAGTGACTTCTTCAGAGTCCAGGGAGAGATCCGTTGAGTTTTTCGGCCTCTTGTGCTTTCTACTTTGATTCTCCATGCTTTCTATAATGGAATACATCTCCCCTTTTTTCTTCAATGAGTGTAATTGCAGATTTCAGGCTGCAGAGTATGACCGATATGACTCGCAGGAGTACAATTTATTTTATAGCATATCACAAGACACAAGACATTACTTAAAAGACCCCAGGGAACGACTAGAAATTGCTTTTCTACCTTGCAGATTATTTAACAATAGCTGTTGTGATGTGATAAACTGATAAAAGATTAATTTCTGCAGTTATTATGTGTACAGAAAGCTAACCCCAGAATGGTTGATGTGATCCTCTTTTGTGGTCTAGAAAGCTGCCTTGTGGGCATGTTGTAATTGAGCTAGTGTGGGCAATTTTAAGTGACACTTACCAATCTGACTGGAAAGAAATGTTCTTTATTATGAATCCTGATTTTCCTATGGAAGTAATGTATAATTTGACTTCATTTCTCTGGTACCTATTCTCCCCAGATGTCCCTTCTAACCGCTCCCACCCCCACCCTAATAATCCGATTCTTTTCCCTGAAATAGTCAAGCTTTTGTTTAAATTTCTAGTCCTGATGTCTGTCTGGCTGTGTGTATTAAGACCCATTTGGTATTGCTGTCTTGAACCTAAGGTCTTCTCACAGAGCACACTCTGATCTGTTTCTAGGACACTAGAAGAGCACATCTGCTTTTGGAAAATTGAGTATAGTTTGCTTATTATAAGCCCCCAGATAAAGGGGATATCAGCCTAAATGCAGCTAGAGAACAGATTCTGTTCAGTGTGACTGAACAATGACTAAAAGCCACACCTAGTCAATCTGGGTGGCATGCTTGCTGTGGCAGGCAAGTGTGTTCACTGTATCTAATAGGTCTGAAGTGACATTTGCCAGTATAAAATTCCACCTCGGAAAGCTTTTGTTAGCTTTATTGAGGAAGTTGAGCAAGTGAGACAAAGGGTGTGACTCCCTAGTATTTTCCAGTGCCACTTGAGAGAGATAGTTGCTGATGTTCACAGCAAAAACTTAGATGATTAAGAACTCCCCTTGGCCTAATTAAAGGGCAAAGCTGAGCCCTGTAGAAGAATTTTAGGGAAAGCAGACACAGCGGATTCCAAATCTCAAGCAAAGCTAACAGTTTCAGATTTCAGGTCCCTTCACAACTTGGAATTTTTATTATGTAAGGAAATTTGCCAAGGAAGGATTCTCACTGATATGTCTGTGTAAGGTGGATATGATGTTATAAGGCCATTAAAATTATTTTTGACTTAAACATTTTGTACAACCTAGACCTGTCCGTGTCTAGTAAATTCCCTTCATTTCTCTCTTTGAATGTGGTGATACACATGCAGACAGTCCTTTACACGCAGGTAAACTTGACCCAGTTGAGTCTGTTCACCTGATGACTTATACAGAGGTTATTGGCTTAGCCACTGCCGTGCGTGTCAGGTCCCCCGGTCTGCTCTGTGCTTTCCATGGCTTGCATTCCTGTGGCCAAATCGTGCTGTTCCAAACCACAGAGGCTACAAACTGTGGGACTTCAGGCTTTTTCTTCATCGTAGATAGAATCAGCTGATGTCTATCTGGACCCTCCCCACCTTTTTGTAGCATTTTTACAATTTTTTTTAGCCAAATACATTTCTCATAAACAAGCTTATATGTCTGTCGAACATTAAATCTAGTAAGCAATGAAGAAGGTGAACCAAATGGAGAAAAAATAGGAAGTTCCCATAGATAGGAGGAAGGGAGATATACTAATTAATGAATAATATCAGTATTTTTAGACTCCAATGTTTTGAATGTTTTTCTTTAATCAAATAGGAGCTATAAGATGTATTACTCTGTGCAACTTTGGACTAAGACAGATTTAAGGGAACAGAAGTAAAATTGCAAAATATTTATTTACTTTTTTTGGAACATGTTAGTTAAATGATTTTGAAGTTAGAGACAAGGATAGTAGCCTCCCCTCACCAAGATATATTATACATTTTGCATATTCACATCAGAGCTATAGTTTTTCTAGTTCACATGAACCTTTTTTTTTTTTTGGCTGCACTTGCAGCATATGGAATTTCCCAGGCCAGGTATCAAACCAAGCCCACGGTAGTGACAATGCCAGATCCTTAAACTGCTGGGCCACCAGGGAACTCCATAAACTAACCTTTTTTTTTTTTTTCCCCCTTTGTATGGCCATACCCGCGGCATAAGGAAGTTCCCAGGCTAGGGGTTGAATCAAAGCTGCAGCCCCTAGCCACAGCAACACAGGATCCGAGCCGTGTCTGCAACCCACACCACAGCTCACAGCAGCGCCAGATCCATAACCCACTGAGTGAGGCCAGGGATAGAACCTGTGTCCTCATGGATACTAGTCGGATTCATTTCCAATGAGCCACAGTGGGGACTCCATAAGCTTAACTTTATTAACTGAAGTATTTATGCTATTTCTCTGTTGTCAGGTCTCTTCTATTAAAAATTATCTTTAAAAAGGTGAGCAAGATACTTTGTAGATTTAATGGAAAAGGAAATTATGTCCTCATTCCATATTACCAGTCTCACGGTCGGTACAGAAATTGCAGTGAATTTTAATAAAGATTCTTCAGTGAGTTTCTCAGTTTCCTTACTCGTGAAACAATAAATGATGACATTTAGCTCTTTCATCTCGTGGTGACAGTAAGTGTTTTGTAAAGTGATTTTTGCAAGGTATCCAAGTCAGTAGACGACAGGCATTGTGTAATTATAAGGTTACTATGTTCTTAGTATATAATTATGTGCCATCATTATGTGACGTTCCATATTGACTCGGGTTGACCAGATCACATCACAGAAGTGTGTGGAGTGAGACCATGCTACAGGCCAAAAATTTTATCCAGGTCTTATTAAATTTTCTAAATATTAGAAGAGATTTTACTTTTTAGATAGAGCAGGTGAGCCCTAACATTCTGTACTTGCTCTACAGATGGTTTCCAGGGCTAGGCTTACCCTGAGGTTAGTGAAGCCTCAGCGCCCCTCATTTACATGGTCCCCTGCCAAGGCCCTGGGAGGAGGCCTAGCAATGGGTTTACAATGTATTTGAAAAATCCACCAGAGGTATTTGTGTATTCCTTGTTCTTAAGGCTCCTCGCGCCACCCAACTGCCGGAACTTCAGGGCGCTCAGATCCCCGGCTCACTCCTGAGTGCAGTTACCCTCCCAGAGTTAGTTACTCAGGTCCTTTCCCACGGCTGTGTATGTCCCACAACTTAAAAACTCCCTTTATAGTGAAACAAAATAAATCCCACCAGTGGGAGGATTGCCGCCTTGCCCCTAGTCTGTCCGATATGCGGTGTGAAACCTGTTTTGTTTGGTTTTTTTTAAGTGAAATGAAAATGCTACACTTTTGCTGTCCGACGGAGGGCGTTTGTACACGATATCTTTGAACCGGGCACAGTTTCTTTGATAGCAACCCATCTCAGCCCTCTCCCTTTATCCTCCCTCGTGCATTCCCGGGGGATAAATGCAACGCCATCTCCTCTCGGCCCATTTTGTGTCCTCCTCCTCTGTTGCTGGTTAGCTCAGTTGCTTAGAGCCTGGTGCTAATGAGACCGTGTGGGCCTGTTAGCTCGCCTGCTCTTGGTCACAGCCAGCGACCTCAGCATTGCTTGTCGTTAATCAGCCCCGTGATGATGGCGGGAAGTTGGGAGGGTCAGTGAAAATCTTTCCTGATGGAGGATAAAGAAAATCACAACAGCAGCAAGAAACAAGGCCAGTGCTCGACGACCTCACCCATAGAGGATGCTTTTTTTTTTTTCCTCTTATCACCGCCCTTCCCTTGCTCAGATCCGTAGAGCTCAGCAGTTGGTCACTGAGAGGGCCATCAGGAGACCTGATGTAAAAAATCATGGTTGTCTTCCCCAGGTGATGGGAATCTTAAAGTGGTTTCCCAAATAAACCCAGTCTGGGAGTTCCCACCGTGGTGCAGCGGAAACAAATCCGACGTGTAACCATGAGGTGGTGGGTTTGATCCCTGGCCTCGCTCAGTGGGTTAAGGATCCAGCGTTGCCTTGAGCTGTGGAATAGGTCCCAGATGTGGCTCCGATCCTGTGTTGCTGTAGCTGTGGCGTAGGCCAGAGGCTACAGCTCCGATTGGACCCCTAGCCTGGACACCTCCATATGCCGCAGGTGCAGCCCTAAAAAGGCAAAAAAAAAAAAACAAAAAACACCAAAAACCCTAATTTGCCTTATTTATTTTTTTATTCATTTATTTATTTTTGTCTTTTTGCCTTATCTAGGGCTATATCCGCGGCATATGGAGGTTCCCAGGCTAGGGGTCTGACAGGAGCTGTAGCCGCCGGCCTTCGCCACAGCCACAGCAACGCGGGATCCGAGCCGTGTCTGCAACCTACACCACAGCTCACGGCAACATCGGATCCTTAACCCACTGAGCAAGGCCAGGGATCAAACCCGCAACTTCACGGCTCCTAGTCGGATTTGTTAACCACTGAGCCATGATGGGAATTCCGCCATAATAATCTTTATAGGTGTACTTTTATTTGAAAACCTTCATCTAGTCTCCTCTCATAAACCATTCTGTGGATATCATACACGTCACCTATTCAGCTGTCACCTGGAACCACACGTTTATAATAAGACGTGGCATATTTTGGTCTATAGTATCACTAAACTGTTTTTTCCAGAATTCTTCATGGGATACCTCCTGGTACTAACGACTTAGCCACTCTAGTTAAAACTGCACGCAGGAGTTCCTGCTGCAGCTCAGCAGGTTAAGAACCCGACTAGTATCCGTGAGGATGTGGGTTCAATCCCTGGCCTTGCTCAGTGGGTTAAGGATCTGGTATTGCCGTGAGCTGTGGTGTAGGTCACAGATGCGGCTCGGATCTGGCATTGCTGTGGCTGTGGTGTAGTCTGGCAGCTGCAGCTCTGATTTAACCCCTAGCCTGGGAACCTCCATATGCTGTGGTGCGGCCCTAAAAAAATGAAAAGAAAAAAAAGACTGCATGCATACATATGTGTGTGTATGTGCATGTGTGTTATAAAATATCCTGTGTTTCTCATACCATTTGATCTAGCATTTCACATCTGTATCAAAAGACAGTTTGGAAGTGGCCTTCTGCTTAAAGTTTTCCTTGGTAAAGTTAGAGAGTAAAATGGATGGATTTATGTAGTGTCTCTGCCACTACTTTTGATCGCTGGGTGTTTCTCTTGTATTGTGAGTTTTGATTTGGATTTTTCTAACTGATAAACCGAAACGCAATCAATGGCTTAGGAATCCCTTTTGACTCCGTTCACTAAATATTTCTCTACCCTCTAGGGTTGTGTGATCTAACAATAGTAAAATGGTAGATTAATGTTTTCATGATTCCCCTTAGTTTCTGATTTGTACCTGATCCTCCATATTTTTATAGCTCTGGGCATAGTGTTATTTTTATATTGGCCATGCAAGGTTTTGTTTGAGTTTGTGTTGTTATTTTGGTGGTGGTGGTGACAGTGGTGGCACTGCTGCTTTGTTGAACGGCTGATAATTATAACCCTTTGCGTCCTTTTACCCTGGACTTGCGTTGAGCTATCTCTAGTCTCCAGGCTTCCTAAGAGTTCTTTGCTTTTTATCACCTCTTGCCATTTACCTCTCCCCCAAAACCCATACATTTGTTTCATACCTTTGTTAAAATTGGGTAACCATTTTTAACTTTTTAAAAATCTTGAAAAATATTTTTTTAACTTTTTTCTTAGCTGTGCCTATGGCATGGAGAAGTTCTGAGGCCAGGGATCAAACCCATGCCACAGCAGTAACCAAAGCTACAGCAGTGACAATGCCAGGTCCTTAACCCACTGAACCACCAGGGAACTCCTCACTTGATTTTTCAAGAGGTGTTTTTTTTTCCCCCTAGTAGTCTACTAAAGCTAATTGAATTGTCTGTATTATTACATAGTGATTCAGCAACAAATAATTTTTAGGTCAGTTCTTGTTCACATCTCAAGGACAAAGTCAGAATGCCCTTACCCATCTAAGAAGCCATTTACTCTTTTGCCAGATCCGTACTTCTAGGAACCAGCCAGCATTATGTTGACCTGTGTTAGGCACTCCATTATCATTCCTGGCCTGCTTTGTGGCTTCTCCTCCCACTACCTGCCGGCAGATCCAAGCCCTGACTTGTTCCCTGTCACTTGCCACACTTTACACATTTATTCCCACAATAGTCTATTGATCCTTCCCTTTCCTGCCTACCTTCAATGCTTCCCCTTATTTGGAAAGTGCTGTTCTTAATAGGGTCGGAAAAGCCAGGTCTAGGTGAAGATAACTATTCACTTTTGAACCTCGAATTTACTTTTCTTCTCTCTCTCGGGCCACAGTGACTTACTCATTAACAAGTATGATTAGGACATAAACACCACCATCAGCTTGCATCTGTTTATAAAGTACACCCTCAGTTATTGAGGGACCAATTAACTAGTCTGGGGGTTATGTGGGCCTCCCGTAGTGTGTGCCTTTTGGCTGCTTCAGTCTCCACAGAACACCGCTCAAGGGGCATGGACATGACCAAGCACAAGCTGTGCAACAAAGACGATTCATTTTGTGCTCCATGTGAACAGCTAGTAAAGTCTGATGGAAATGAAAATTACACGTCTCATTGTGCTTTGGGATTATCTAAGGACAGAAATATGCATGGTGACGGTGAAAGGGGCTTCCTTTTATACTATATAAATGCTTGTAAACGAGTAATAAAATGAAGGGATTATGAGTGCTAAAATTAGGAGCGCTATGTTTCTGGTATTAAAATCAACAAATTGTTACCAAATGTTTACCATCCTATAAAAGGAAATGTTTCGTCGTCCACCTTTAGAAAGGAGCTCAGAGAGGGAAAGCCTTAATTATGTTGACTTCAGGCCAGGATTAGCCTAAATGACTTAAGTATTTTGCATCCATCCAACAATAATTGTAACTGATCTTGGATATTATTGAAGTAATTACCAATAGATCTAGGCTGTTGGGAGATACAGAGATGGATTTTACATAACATTAAGTGTTTATTTCTTTATACCACATTGAATAATAGCTCATTTTAAGTAATGAATCAGTGTTCCTAAAAAATGTATGTTAAACTAGACATATTTATTTGAGGCATCATTTTTCATTGAATTATATTAATATTCAAAGGTGCTTCAGAATCCCTTAAAACCAAAATGTGATGGCTCCTAAAATTTTAGCTTTACAGGAGACCGTCTGACTCATTTGGTCACTGAGTAGTTATCATTTTACAAATAGTTAAGAACATGAATTTTAGTAGCTATGTATATAAAAGAACATTTTTAAAATTAAAAGCATATTGATTTACATTGTTTTGCCAATTTTTGCTATACAGCAAATTGACCCAGTCATACATATATGCACATTCTTTTTTTCATGGTCTATCCCAAGAGACCAGATACAGTTTCTTGTGCTGTACAGTAGGATCTCTGGAAGAGAACATTTTAGTGAACACTTTAGCATTTGTTTCTAAAACCAAACTTCTTCAACTTGTGGAGTCATGCCACAAGTATTACATTAACATCAATAGATTCTTATATAATTAGTGCTTTACTTCAAGAATTGATGGAGTGCTTTTATTTTTTTTGGAATCCTCTAAAATGAAAGTCAGCAAAATTTTCTGTAAATGACCAATAAATATTTGAGGCTTTGTGGGACAAGAAGCAAAGTTGAGGCTACTACTTAGGTTCTTCTGTAATAAGAGAGAAAATATATCCACACTTTTTGTTATCCAGGTCTACAAGTGAGCATAGTAGAACTTATTTATGGACACTGAAACATAAATTGCATGCAATTTTCATGTGTTATGAAAT
>PVHT020000015.1:36762061-36803522 GCA_004024745.2 Catagonus wagneri | reverse complement strand
TATGGAGGTTCCCCGACTAGGGGTCAAATCAGAGCTGTACCCGCCGGCCTACACCACAGCCACAGCCACGACAGATCCGAGCCTCGTCTGTGACCTACATCATAGCTCACGGCAATAGCGGATCCTTAACCAACTGAGCGAGGCCAGGGATCGAACCTGTATCCTCATGGATGCTAGTCAGATTCATTTCCACTGAGCCATGATGGGAACTCCGGTCCTTGAACTTTTTGAGGTCACACACACAGTGTGTGCCCACAGGATTTTTTTTCACCTGTGGACAGGATCCACAGCTTTTATCAGCCTCTCAGAAAAGTTCAGGACTCGAAACAAGATTAAGTTCCTCTGTTGTAGAGACAACTGGCTGAATTTTAGAAAGCATTTCCTAAGCGCTTCCCCCAGAGTTCCTAGGTACTGTGTAGGTAACTGCTAACTTGCGGGAATTCCTACCCTAGCACCTAATCTTGCAAGGGACATTGAGGATAAATAATTTTCTAGGTGCTCTTTTTATTCATATGTCATTGCTGTTGGTTATATAAACTCGGAGAAAGATGGAAATTCACACCCCTTGTTCTAGGAGGGAAAGCTTTCTCAAACTTTGAAATATTTACTAAATAACTTAGGTTTGAGTGAATATCCGAAACATATTTCAGTGTCCGGTCCGTTCAGGCTGGAAATAGAAATCATATTCAACCTGTTGGGAACCTTTTTCTTTCAAATAAAGATTAGCCCACTGATTGGTTCATGTTAGCTCAGCTGACATTAAGGGCTGCAATACAGGTATAGGAAAGATTACAGATGCTTATTTAAACTGAATGTGTGAACTTGCAGGCTGCCTGATTTAACAGGTGCTGTTAGCTGAATGTACTAGTTACCCTGGGGCAGAGGTGGTGATGAGAAACAGAAATGGGCATTTGAAAATAAATAAGAAACTCAGGAGTTCCTGCCTGTGCCCAAGGGTTGGGAATAAAAGAATTTGCTTCTTCTCAATAAACATGTTATAGAATTAAGTTTATACCGAAGAGGAAATGGTTATAAAATTACAATACTAATTTTTAAAACCTAAAGATGGCACAGTATAACCTTACGAAACCTAAACTTTTTCAGCAAGCCCATTGCACTTTTTTTTATTATAGTTGATTTTCAGTGTTGTCACTTCAGTTGTCACTTTTTATATAGACCTTTAATTAATTTACAGCTTGTTTTCATAAAATTGGAATATATAACAAATATAAGAAGGTTAAAATAGATTCCCCAAGAAAAGCAGAAGTTAACCGGGACATTTTCCCCCCAAAAAAAGGATGGAAAAAAATATGTAAGTTCAGAACTATTATAAATAGGAAGCATTGCTTACATGTACATTATTCTCAAATATTATTGTTCGGTATTTATTAGTGACTAACGTTTTTTAATCTAGAAAATCCACTTACCTGCAAGTTTTCCTTTTAATTCAGTAGTTTTTAAAAATGTAGTAATGGGTCTTCTCAGTTCTGTGACAAGCAAGAGAGCAAAAGGCAAAAGCAAGATGTTAAAAAAAAATTATAATGAAAGTGAGAGAGGAAAAAGAAAAGAGTACTTTATGTGGTTCAAATAGGTAGTTTTTACCATTTGGGATTCTTGTTAATTTTGAGACAACCGTGAATCAATCATCAAATTGATAAAGTCTGCCTTAGCTCATTATATAAAATAATATCACATCAGCTAATTCCTGAACTTCCTGTCTTATTCAATAAGAAGTACGACATGTCCTTATAGCCTATTACAGCATGGTGCCTGGTTAGGCTGGGTCAGCACTTGGATCTTGTCCTCAAACCCTAAAGCACCTCCCCTGACTGCACCCTCCACCCCCGGCATCTTTCCTGCCACCCGGTGCTTAAAGCTCTTGGCCACCATGCTTTCTCTCTTTGCCCTAGTGAGTCTTGCCACTTTGGGGGGGCCCGTGTTCTTTCTGTCCTTCCTAATGTGCCAGTTAGCTAATTTGCTAAACTCATCGAAGGTAGAGTGCTAGTGGACAAGTCCTTCCTTCCAAGTTGAATGTGGCGTTTCACAGACAATGCTGTACTGGTGAAAAGTTCAACTCTGACTAGGGCGTGGCGCCATGAGGAGAAATTACCTCTCCCCTCGTACTCTGTAGCTTCGCATTCTACCTGCATTTAGAGCTGTTCCTATTAATGTGATTTAACAGAAGGTGTGGGCACAGCTTGGCAGTGCAACAGATTATTTTCTTAGTGAAAAAGAAAGCAAGAAAGCTCAATACAATTTTAAAAAATTAAAGTTTAAAAAATTTTTAAAAATGTAAAAAAGAAAGCAAGAAAGAACACATGCTGTTAGTAATCCATAGTGAGAGAACACTATGTTGTGCAACGATGCACTACCCACCTTAAAAAGACACTATTAGAAATGTACCACATTTACTCATGATTTGTTATGCATTCATTAAAATGTTTATATGTATGTTCAGATTATGTCATTCAGTATATCAGTTATTCACTATGTATTGGATACTACAGGGGTGACAAGAGATCAAATTACGACCACATTGAGAAGATGCGCACATGTGGAACAAAATGGAAAACAGCACAGCAGAGTGATAACGTTTATGGTTACAGATAATAAAGGCAACACATAAATCAGACTCTTTTGAGATCAGGACTTTTATGAAACAGAAAAACCAGTAGGAGCCCTTTGCATTTCCAAGACTTTTCTTTATAGGTTATTCTCTAGTGTATGTATGTTGTAATCCTGTTATCTCTTCCTACCCAATAGGGATCCTTGTAACATTTTTAGCCCCCCCCCCCCCTTTTTGTCTTTTTGCCTTATCTAGGGCCGCACTTGCAGCATATGGAAGTTCCCAGGCTAGGGGTCTAACAGGAGCTGTAGCCGCCGGCCTTCGCCACAGCCACAGCAACGCGGGATCCGAGCCGTGTCTGCAACCTACACCACAGCTCACAGCAACCCCGGATCCTTAACCCACTGAGCAAGGCCAGGGATCGAATCTGCAACCTCATGGTTCTTAGTCAGATTCGTTAACCACTGAGCCACGACAGGAACTCCATTAGGGCCCCCCTTTTAAACTGCACATCATCTGGTTCCTCAGATAAAGACAAGGCTAGGCAAATCAGATTGGTTTGTAAAATAGGATCTAAAAACATAACCACAGCAATTTCATTTTAGGTAGACAGCAGGAAGTTGTTAAAAGCTTTCACTTTTAAAAGTCTACCGCTTTCTTCCTCTCTCCTTGCTGTCTTCCGTAACTGATGGTGGGCCAAGAAGAGAATCAAGTGTTTGGTAGGGCAGGTGGCAACTGTGGTAGGACTGGCAGCTTTGGAGCCAAGCAGTACTGCCCAGGAAGGGAGGGGAGAGGGTGGCATGAAGGAGGCTTCCAGGAGGACCTGACATCTGCCAGCAAAGGCCATGCCTATCTGAAGACACCAGGCAGATGGCCCATGTATGTACCGTATCATTGGTGACATGGTTTTTAGGTAAATGTCGAAGTGCTAGAGAAAACGCATTTGGCACAGGCTCCATCAGTGGGATTTAATTTAACTGACTCGGGATGGTTAAAATTATATGGCTTGGTATATCAGCTTCCAAGTAAATTTGTGCCTCAAAGTGATTTGTTGGTTTAAAAGCAACTCCTATATGGGAATTAGTATGAGACTAAAATCAGAAGATACAATGGTTATTTTTTTTTTTATTTTTATTTTTGGCTGCACCTGTGGTGTATATGGAAGTTCCCTGGCCAGGTTTCAAACCTGAGCCGCAGCTGCAACCTACAGCGCATACATAGCTGCGGCTGTGTCGGATCGTTAACCCACTCCACCAGGCTGGGGATCAGCCCCTTGCCTCAGCAGTGACCTGAGCCGCTGCAGAGATGATGCCGATCCTTGACCTGCTCCACCACTGCGTGAATTCCCACGATAGTCAATTTTGATATGGCTTAGACATTTGGAAAGAATGCTTCCTTGTGGAAAAATAGGAATAATCTATTTACCTCTAAGACCCTTTTTTTTTGTTTCCTCTTTGAAACATGCAGACTTCTTTTCCTGTGACTCCATCACTTGCAGCTAATCCTGCCATGGCTTACAATCCTTACTTACCTCATCCTGGGATGGGCCTGGTCCCTGCTGAACTTTTACCAAACGCACCTGTTCTGATTTCTGGAAACCCGCCTCTCGCACTGCCAGGAGCTGCTGGTCCAAAACTGATGCGTTCAGATAAACTGGAGGTATTCGTGTAGAAATGTATAAATACCTGTAGGGTAGATATTAACCTTATGCCTAAACATTCTCCGAGCCCAGCGTTTTGAATGCTTGAAATAAGTGCATCTGGATTTTAAGCTTATGGAATATAACCTCAGAAAAATGCTAAACATTTTACTACTGCAATTTTATCATGTTATGAAATGCACAGATTCGGTTGTAATGGTACGTCAAAACATGTCTTAGTGTACCCAGCCACAGACTGTGAGTCTTCCTTTGCCATGACACAGAGAGTCTGGGGGAATGCTCCTTTTACGCAGGCTCCAGCTTTATAGACTGGGATTACTGTATTTGTTCATGAGTCTTAGCCAAACTGCAAAAAATGTAGACTAACCCTCTATGAATGCAGAAGGTAGATAAGTCTCATAGGGTCCAAGCCTTTTTCTCCATTTTAAGGATGATGTTCTAGAACATAAGTATCCCTTGATGCCTAAGAAAAGGAAATCTAAAAGAAATTTAAAGCGGCTTTTTGATTTATGGAAGCCCTTCAAACTGTCATTCTTCATAAATTGACATAAATAACTAGTCAACTTCTTACAAAGGCAGCTCCATGGACAGCTCCTTAAATGCCTTGCCCTGTATCATAATGAAATCTGTACATCCTCTTTAGTCATGGTGCACCAGTTTGCTTCTAAAAAAAGCACATCTTGTGTGATAAAGACACATCTTGGACCTTAACAAAATAACCCCTTCTTGCAAACTTTAGGCTGCGTACCAAGTGAAGGATTAAAAATTGGTTTTCAACAATACTTTTATTGGAAAGTAAGGAAGGAAAACAGACAAACTCATCCTGTGGGGGGAGTGGATTTTTTTTTTCTTGGAATAGAAATTTTGTTTACATTTACATCGCATAGGAATATGGCTTGGCATTATCCTTCAGCTTCCAAATTTTTTCCTAGATAGATGACAATAGAGTGTATACTGTTGCTCTTACATTCACTGGCAAAATAAATAAAAGCTAATCACCTTCCAAACATCAGTGTGATTTTTTTTTTTTTTCTTCAAGGTTTGCCGTGAGTTTCAGCGGGGAAATTGTACCCGTGGTGAGAACGACTGCCGCTACGCTCACCCCACGGATGTCTCTCTGATTGAGACAAGCGATAATACCGTGACAATCTGCATGGATTACATCAAAGGTCGGTGCTCCCGAGAGAAATGCAAGTACTTTCATCCTCCTGCACACCTGCAAGCCAAACTCAAGGCGGCTCATCACCAGATGAACCATTCAGCTGCAACCGCGATGGTAAGAACAGGCCAGGACTTGGGGATTATCTGTCGGGGAGTCAGTGATGAAGAGATTTCACAGTTTGTCTATTATCCTGTAACCGCGGTCTTGAATACTCATGAGTGAGCCTTAAAATGAATGGCCTAGGTTATAAGCTGGAAAAGAGAACCCACTTATTCTAATGCATTCACCAAAATCTTCTAAAGATGATGATTTTAGAACTTTACTAATGATTTTTCACCTGCTATGCTTTTTCTCCCATTTTTCTGAGAAAGAGTAAACTATACAACTTAAGTAGTAAATTATTTCTGAGTGGTTCTTATAGCCCAGGTAACCTTAATCTCCTAAAAGGGCAGAAAGTTGCCTTTCTGCCCCACAAGCCACCTTCGTGGACACTTCGCTGGTAACATCCTTGATGCCGTTCAAAGACAGGGGACTTGGAGAATGGGTTGGTACATAGGTTCTCACTTCCCAACGGTTAGTGATTTCCAGGCAGCAGCCATCCAAGGCTGGGGGAATTTTCTACATGGTGGGGAGAAGAGGCCTGGCTACTGAGCTGTCCTAGTAAGGGAGTTTTGCGGAAAAAGTGAGTGCTACAGTGTGAGAGGGTGAAAACTAGGAATTGTAATCACTCAAGCTTGTCACAGCTGTCAGTTATTTTGATAGGCAGTGTGCTGTTCATTTCTTTTATAGCCTGGGCCTTTCCTCGTGTAATAAGGTATAACCCCAATAAGGGACGAAACCCTGAGGAAACATTTTTCCTGGCCTTGGAAGGAAAAAAATCTGACCCTGAAGCCCATGTCAGAGACCTTTCCTTTTTTTTTTTTTTTTTGTCTTTTCTAGGGCCGCACCCACGGCACATGGAGGTTCCCAGGCTAGGGGTCTAACAGGAGCTGTAGCCGCCGGCCTTCGCCACAGCCACAGCAACGCGGGATCCGAGCCGCGTCTGCGACCTACACCACAGCTCACGGCAACGCCGGATCCTTAACCCACGGAGCGAGGCCAGGGATCGAACCTGCAACCTCGTGATTCCTAGTTGGATTCGCTTCCGCTGTGCCACGATGGGAACTCCGAGACCTTTCCTTTTCATGAGAGATACATTTATTTTCAAACATCCCTATTTTGTTGAGAAGGTTTTCCTCATACTGGGTTGAAATCTGCCTTGCCATAAGCTGGAACTTAGACTTATTTTATTACAAAACATGAGTCAATCCCTGATTCTCATGTCTTTTCTCTTCCCCGAATTTCTCCAAGCTCTTCTCATAGATTATGGCTTTAAGGACGCAGCACCAGTTTTAGATTGCTCCTCTTTTCTACATACCCCTGTTCTCTCAGAACAGAACCCATTACTTCATGAAAGATCTGAGTACCAAAGTAGAACAGACTCACTTTTCCCTTGACCTGGACAACAGAGTCTCTTGATGAATGTTTAAAAAGACTTCACCAGATATTTTTTTGTCTTAAATTCTTTTGAATGAGGGATTTTAAGCTATGAAAATAGCAGGGTATCCAGAATATTCGGTGCAGAATTTAAGCTTCCAATTGTTAGATTATTTCTGTTGGTGGCCCAGAGTTCAGGAACAGCGTGGACCTGTTGTAAAGGAGAGGAATACAATTGACCCCCTAAAAATGAAGGTTCTCACATACATGGGATATACAAGGAATGGCTTGCCTGGGCCATTGCGTGCCTGTCCCATGCTCAGTCATGGGGCCTTCAGATGTATGTACGTGTATATCTGATGATTTGGGTGTGTTTGGAAGAATGCATATAAGTCCACCCCAAATTTCCATATAGAGTAAAATATACTCTAGATAGGCCTTCGGTTGGTGCTTTTGAACGTCAATATCAAATTCCTTTCTGAATGATCAGTCTCACAGGTAAAGTCACATTGGCCCATAGGAATTTGAGCTAAGATTAAACAAAGGAGGCTGCAGGAAGAAGTTTAAGCTTTGTATATTTTAAGGATTCAGAGTTGAAATGCTTTATGAAAGAGAGATTTCTACTCTGTTCTTGTGAGTAGCTCAGGCTAACTTCGCTGAAAGCAGCTTGTATGCATTTAAAAGAAGACTTGAAGGCGTGATACTTAGTTCACAAATGAAAACAGAGATACTGTTAGGCCTCCTCTATCCCCAGGAACGAGGGGTCAGGACAGGGCCCTTCGGCACGTGGAAGGCTAGTTCCTCAGCGTGAGTGCTGCCTGCCGTCTCCTTTAAAATTTGGAGCATACCCAATTGTGGTTGCCGGGACAGGTTCTTAAAGTATGGTGCAGTTTGGTGAGGAAAGAATGTAATGCCAAATTTCTCCAGTGAATCTGATCCAGGGGCAAGTTTGACTGAATATTATAAGCACAGTGGGATTTTGAAAGAATTGTAGATGTGAAAGGAGGATTTTAAAATGCTAAGAGGCTTTAGAATTAAACCTTACAAGGCCTTGACAAAGCAATTGATAACGAAATGCACAGCAAGCCTCTAAACATGTGAATTGGACACGTTTTTGCTTAATGTCTATGGTACCTGGGCGAGGTCGGTGGTGAGGGAGGATTAATTCATTTGCTTTTTCCTTACCTGTTAGTTGGGAAACACACACAGTTAGAGGACCTGGACCTGAAGTCCTTGTATAAACTGGATTTTGGAGCTGCAGAATCAGACTCTGATCTACTGATATGTTTTTTCACCTACATACCACATAGCTCCTAGATCCATATCAGAATTTTAACTGGCCAAGATCTCTTTCCTGCTGTATCTGTTGCTTCTGCTAATCTCATTTTAATACTCTAATAGATGAGCATCCCTTACATGTTAATTTTAAATGATCATTTGTTGTTAACAGCTTCCTGTCATACCCTGCCCAAACGATGGAGTTCTTTTTTATTTGTCTAAATGAGTGAAGTTGAAACCTTTTTTCCTCAGTATGTTTATTTTCTGTTTTGGACCCAGTATGTACTCATAGAGTGAACTGCTTCATCTCTACAGTTAATGACCTTGCCAAGGGTTCCCAGGCCAGACCTTATCTAACTGCTGCTTGCTTCGTTTGAGTACATATGCTACTTTCTTTGGTACTATTGATTAATCCATCCTTCCCTCACAGGCCCTACAGCCTGGTGCACTTCAGCTGATACCAAAGAGATCGGCACTTGAAAAGACCAATGGTGCCACCCCGGTCTTTAATCCCAATGTTTTCCACTGCCAGCAATCTCTGCCTAACCTGCAGCTCCCGCAGACGGCATTTATCCCTGCAGGTGAGAACAGGGCTCTGGGCACCGCGAGTTGAGTGATGTTGCAAATGAATACAGTGCAGACCAGAGAGCTTCTATGTGAGGGCTGTCAACAGGTGTTTTGATTAGAAATCAGACAAGGCAGTTATGCTTGATCTGCTTGTACATAGAACTGTTTTGCAGTGGTTCCTGAACATGAGTGGTTTGAAATCAAACAAGGAAACACTGTCGGCATATTCCTTTTGAGCATTTCTTAATTGTTGCTTCCTATGTTTGATTCCCTTATTTCGGTCTCAAACTAATTCCTTGACTCTTAGGTATCACTTTCAAAGACAATGGTCTGCCTTCATTAAAAAAAAAAAAAAAGTTTTTGAGCTTCAGTGCTGCAAAAATAGGCAGTCTATATATATCTTTGATGTGCCAAAGATAGTTATAATAAAACCACCCTTAAATTTGTATTATAGTATAATATAAATATAGTGTATATATGTGTGTGTATAATACATATATATATGGTAGTTGTAGCTTCTAGTTCTTAAACCAGTTAGTATAAAATAGCACTTTATCATATTTTCCTGATAATTTGTGGTATATTCTATTACCTCCTACATTCAACTATAGTTAATAACATAACAGTTTTGCACTAATTGAAAGGAAAAATTTAAGCCATAATTTGTTCAAATAAATATCATGTGTGAGGGGAAAAAACTTTTCTTCCAGTGGTTCAGCACTTTAAGAACAAGCATACAGTCTCTAAGGATAAGTTGAAAATACTAACCACGGGGGGGGGGGGGGGGTAAAATAGATTTTTGGGTTTTGTGGGGTTTTTTGTTTGTTTTTTGTTTTTTTGTCAGAAGCATAAATGCCCCAGTTTGGAAACTATTACATGAAAATGATGGCCACACCTGCAGCATGTTGGAGGTTCCCAGGCTAGGGGTCTAATCGGAGCTACAGCTGCCAGCCTACACCACAGCCACAGCAATGTGGGATCTGAGCCACGTCTGCGACCTACACCACAGCTCATGGCAACGCTGGATCCTTAACCCACTGAGCGAGGCCAGGGATCGAACCCACAACCTCATGGTTCCTAGTCAGATTTGTTTCTGCTGAGCCACAGTGGGAACGCCACACATAGTTTTATATACCCGGACTTTAAGAAACCTACTGGTTAACTGATATGTTAATCAATTTTGAAAGAAGCCATTAGAAACAAGTCTTTTGTCTAGTTACCAACGTAATAGTTCTCTATGAGATCATTTAAAAAATACAATTTTTAGACTTTTTTTCTTTTCTTTCTTTCTTTATTTATTTTGGCTATGCCTGTGGCATGCAGACGTTCCTGGGCCAGGGATCAAACCGGTACCATAGCCGTAACCTGAGCTATAGCAGTGATAACACCAGGTCCTTAACCCACTGAGCTACCCGGGAACTCCTCTAATTTTTAGACTTTTGAGGGCTGGATCTGGCTTATTTAAAATCTAGATTTATAAGCAAAAATGTCAGAAGAATCCCTTCCCCTTTGTTAAGAGTGAAATAAAAACTTGTTAGGCTGAGAGTACTCTCTTGATGAAAACCGTATTTGCCATATGTTCATAGTCAAGTCCTTGGTTGTGAGGTGGAGGAGGTAACGATAATAGATTAGCGCCCTAAGTAGAACTTATTGGCACCAGCTGCCAGATCCTGGTGCATATTTTAAAAATCATATGTGTGATAAATTAAACTCTCCCTTTCATAATAAAAAATCAGTATGTATTTGTCCAATAAACATGTAATTTAAGTGAGGTAATGCCTTTTAAAGAAAAATTAGTGTTCACTTTTATACCTAAGAATCCAAGAATTACTTTGATTACCTGGGATTGTGATCTTAAACTGTAATTATGAGCATGGGAGATCAGTGGATATGCATGTGCTGATTCATTAATCTTGCTCAGAATATCTTTCTTGTTAAAAATTATTTCTATCAGTGAAGCTTTAATAATGAAATATCTCTTTTCTTTACTTTTCACGCTTTTCTGCATGGTGTACAGGGCCAATACTGTGCATGGCATCCGCTTCAAGTATTGGTAGGTTTTGTACAAAAATTCTCAACTTTTTCTAACCTTAAAAAAAAGTGTTTTTCTATGGTGACTAAGCAAGAAATGAGTGACTGAATGATATGCCTGGGTATCTGCTGAGTATTTAAGGTTCAATATGGTGCTGTCTGTTTCACATCTTTGTGGAAGCACAACAGTCCTACACCCTCAGGTCCTAGTTGGTTGCCACTGTGGTCAAATACTGACCCTGCCATTTCTGTATTTCACCCTAAAAATTGCAGCTGAAATATTTTGAAACATTTCCTTGTCTAGTCAGAATGGGCATTTTGTTCCTAGCTTTACATCAGTTACTAAGAAATTGTAGAATACTTCAGACGTTTAATTTCTGAAGTACAACAAAACAATTCCTCCCCAAGAAGTTATCCATAAGATCGAAAACATTCAATACTGAGATGTTGCAAGAGGATGCCTTAAGCAAAGCTAGAGCATTCTGTAGCGTTTTGTGATGGTTTCTGTAGTGTTCTAGGATGAAGTGCCATCTGCACGGAAACCAGGCACAAGTAGAATCATTTCAAAATGACTCTTTGAGGGTATGTGATTTTTTTTTTTTAATAACCAGTTACATATAGATCCTTAAGTTAGCCACCAATACAATATGGTAGCCGAAAAACTTGGAGCAGTTTTGTACATCACTAATACTAAAGAAGACAAGGAAAGTGAGTTGCTTCCCTCTCAGACCTCCTGGGGAGTTCACAGCTCCTGTAGTTTCCACAGGCGCCAGGAACAGACCATGAGAAAATAGCTCTGTTCCATACAAGCAGGAATTATTCCACCTCACCCCTCCATCTCACATCACTCCAGTTCCTTTCATCCTTTTTGAGAGTTTGCAATAGCTTGACCTCCATCCCATTGGCCAGCCAAAATAGATGCAGAACCCAAAAAGGGACTAGCAGGATTATCGAGATAAAACAAAAAAGTCAAAATGACAGCCACATAGTAGGAGCACTCACTGTCGGGTGAGGCCTCTGTTATTGGCTGTGTCATGTAGGAATTAAAAACACTTCCATTGATACTAACAAGTATTAAGCACATGTGATTAGAAGAGCCAGACTTCTGCAAGTTCTTGAAATGAGTCTCCATCTTGGCATTTTGTGACTCTGCTCCCTTGTCCTTTCACCTCAGAGCTCTGCATAGGAATGCAAACTGCATGCTTCAGTGGTGCTTCCTGTGTATAACCATTGCACTCCCAAAGGGAAAACAAGAATGGCTGTAGAGCTGGCATGTGACACAGTAAGGGATGTCGATCACTAATGGATAACTAGAGATGGGCATGGGAGATGACTGCAGTTTCTGTCAGTCACCATTTGGGTACATTTGTGATTTCTATGACATTGCATGTGTTGATTTTCCTCTCTCCAGGCCACTTTCTCAGTAGACTTTCAGAAAATCTGAATGCAGTCAAGGTAGATGTAAATTATTACATACGCACACTTGCCATTCACACATTAATTCCTTGGTTTGCTTTCCAAAATGAGCTGGAAATAAGAAAAGCATCCAAGAAGCTTTCAAAATGATATAGAGACTAGAAAGGACAAAGAGAAATCATTCTGAAAGAGATGTTGCAGCTGCTAGCCATTGAAGCTCTAATATTTGCAGTGAAGACAAGATTTTGTTGGATATTTACTGTGAAGAATCCCTTGGAAACTTAGGTTATGTATGAAACAATAGATAAAGAGCCTAAGTTGTTTCATACATAGCCTGAGTTTCCAAGGAGTTTGCCAGAGGTGTGCTTAAAACCCTGCATGCATAGTCCACTGTATTCTTTTTTTTTATCTTTTTGTCTTTTTCTAGGGCCGCACTCATGGCATATGGAGGTTCCCAGGCTAGGGGTTCAATCGGAGGTGTAGCCGCCGGCCTGCACCACAGCCACAGCAACGTGGGATCCGAGCCGTGTCTGCGACCTACACTACAGCTCACGGCAACGCCGGATCCTTAACCCACTGAGCAAGGCCAGGTATCTAACCCGCAACCTCATGGTTCCTAGTCGGATTCGTTAACCACTGAGCCACGATGGGAACTCCTCCACTGTATTCTTCATATCTGCTCCCCTACCGTATACCCACCAATGCAACTACCATTTTTTTGGCATGCAGATCAGGTAAGTATATATATGTAAATGTCCCTTTGCACCTGCAGATCTGGTCACAATATTCATGTGTCATGAGTTGGTGAACCCAAACACCATTTCACAGTTCTCTACTCCCATTTTGAATGTGCAACCCAGTTACTCTTCCACTTGACTAGCTATTCATATAGATAGCCTTGGTGAAATCAGATTTGTCATAGGCACCTATTGTAACCCCTTCTGAAAATTTGGCCTTTGAGGTCAACTACAATGTGAATGATTCTGCTCAAAAACTAACTAAATGTTGAGAATGATTCCATTTTCCTTAACGGTAACTATAATTGGCTTTCCCCTTTTCTCTTTTAAAATTTTTCCCCCTTCCATGCTGTGTTGCTTTGCACTGACTGTGATTGCATGTTGCACCCTGGTGTATCCATCATGATGATGTCACATGGCTTGTTGCTGTGATACCTGCCATGCCCCATTCCACCGTTTATGTCATGGTTGCATAAATGCTCCACCTTCTCGTGTGTTGCTTCCATGGTTTCCTTCTGAAAGTGCCCATGATGCACGGTGCTACACCTACCACTGTGTCTGCAGCAACAACACCTGCCACCAGCGTTCCCTTCGCTGCAACAGCTACTGGCAATCAGGTTTGGCCGTTTATTTCACCTGTTCAGACCTAGCTAACTACAGTGTGTTAGTAAAGCACAGTATATGCTTTTTGGATTGGTGAGAGACATTCTTTTGTCTTCTTAGGTGTTTCTTAAACAGTCATTACTTTTAGAATTTTTGGTCTTGTGTTTATTCTGGAGGGATGTGTCTGCATTGCTGCTCATCCTGAATCAGCAGAATGTTCTCATTTTTTATCACTTATAGATGTTACTCATGATATGCTATATATACAGTTGTTGCCACCACACCAATCCTCAAATGTATATACTCAATATTTTCTTAATGTTTCCTCATTGGCAGAAAGGAGAATTTATTTTGTTTTATTACCATTTTTGCTTATTGCGTTTGAACTGTCACTTAGTACACTCATCACCTTTACTGTCAGATCTACTGGAAAGAAAGATAACACATTTCTTTCCAAGGCACAAATATGCTTATCATCACCCAGTGATTTCATCAGAAATTCCTTCTCATACTGACATTAGATGTGCTTGCATTGTTGTAATTTTCATGTGCTTTAGGTATTTACAGGCAGAGTCACAAGGCAAATGATGCATTTGATGGGGGGAGGCTTGAAATTGTAAGGAGATACTTACAGTAATTACTGTGTAATGTTCTGGCCATTTCGCCTTATTAAAGTGGTAACCATGCATAAAGACTGCAAGTTCCACTGCTGTTTCAATAACAAGTACGATAACCGCATAGGACACAGAGCAGCCATTCGTTGGGCAAACCAACCACATTCTAACCTGTGCTTGGCGAAATTAACTGTTAGTGGATATGGTTAATATGTCTAAATTTTTTTGGTGAAATTGATAATGGTTATTGGTTACCATGTCCAAGCAGTGAACAAAATAACTGGAATTCTCTCAAGAAACTATTTTAATCTAAAATCTTTTTTACTACTATAGATACCCCCATTATCAGTAGATGAACTGAATAGCAGCATGTTTGTTTCACAGATGTAGAAGTTACCAGTAGAACAGTAAGTTTCTTTAAGTATTAATATAAATAATATTTGTAGGTTATATCTTTTATCTACATAATTGCATTTGCTAAAGGCTGTGGTAAATATTTTCATTAACAGATGTTATCACTTAGAGCTTGAGTTAAGCATTCTGAATTGAAAAGCATTCAAATTGAAATGCAGAGAGCAAATAGGCGATTTTTTTATATGAAAATGACAGCTGGTATTGTATTTTCCCGATGAGCTTACAGATGCCCAAATGTTTTCCCATTATTAAAGGGATATGATTTGCTAGCCAAAGGCACAGATAATTTTTAAATGGTAACCTTTTAATGTTTGTCTAGCTTTATTTTTTTTTAAATAAAGCAAAGCACTTTTCTCACAATTGGACTGAAATGATTATCTTAAAGACAGTAAGTCATATGCTTCTCCTAAGACATTATAGAAAAGGGGGCTTTCACATTCTGCCACTGTGTGTGGCTTCCTATGTAAGTCTATGAGAATTACTCCAGCTGTTTCAATTTTGAGTGACGTAATTTAGTAGTTTAATCATTATTTTCATGGTACTTTTTTTTTTTTTGGTAATTTTTGTTTTTGTCTTCAGAGTTTTCCCCCTTTGCATTTGATTGCCCCTTTGCGTGGTCCAGAGCCTGTAATCACACACACTTAATTTCAGCAGTCATCCACTTGGAACACGTGACTTTTGAAGTCACTAAAGACTCTGAGGCATCTTAATTAATTAATCGTAGGGACTTATTAAACAAATATACTGATTCGGATTTGCATCCATTATCCATTGAAAGCTTGAAGCTCTCTCAGCTGGAGTGTTTCACTTGGTTGAAGGAGGCAGCAGTTCCGTTCTCTCGATGGACTTAGTTCCCCAAGACCTGGCTGGCAATTTCTTTCCTGCCGAGGACACGCAGGCCCAGAACACTAACTGTTCCGGACAGAGCATATAGATAACTGTACATTAGATAGACCGGTCCCTTCAGTCATAAGGAATGTTTTAAAAAGACATCTTTGAGTACACAGAATAACTGAAGTAGCTGTATATTGTAATGGTTTGCGTGGGTATCATTTGGGATAGTGGCAACTTGAGAATAGCACCAAACATGAGAACCTAGGTTTTCTAAACACTTGCCTGATTCTCATGGGCGGCTTCACATCAAGGTAAACGAAAGTTGTCCAATATCATTCCCTTTCCAACAGAACATGTTTGGGAATAGTGATTCCTCTTTGCCTGATTCCATTAAAAAACTTAGACATATTTGGCACACGATAATCATTTCAGTATATAACAGATGTTGAAAATTTCGCCCAAGTTCAAAAATGTAATCTTGTAAAATACTGTATACCCAGAATTCACACTTAGGCTATTTCTGCAGGCCTCTAAAACATCAGATAAAAAGTTTAAAGCTTATTAAGTACTTGCATATTTCAAAATGGTATCAAACATGTTTTCTCACAATATAGGCTTAGTGGAGAAAATAGATGGATGGGTAGATGTTCATCAAAAAATTTTGGCATTGTGGAGATAATGCCTGAAACCGTTGCATCTCTGTTAACTTAGGGCAAGTATCCCCACTGGCACTCAGTGAGAACCATAGACTATTATGGTATGTGACTAGTGACCATTTCCAAAGACCCAATCTTAAGATGTAGACTGTGAAATTCAGACTGGGGAATATGTCGGCATATGGTTCACACACAGAGCTGGAACAAGAACCAAGTATCCTGACTCCTACTTCAATAACCCTTCAGTTATTTCTCACTCTTTCTTTTTTCCATTTCAGTTGAAATTCTGAACAACAGAGTTATGGAGTATCAGAATCTCTCCGTGAGAACCTCCATATGGCCTTTCTATATATGTTCACGTATGTCCTCTTCTACCAACACAACAATAAGCGTGGTGCAGTCAATATATTAAACAAAACAAACATACCACCCAACAAATTCAAATTTAAAAAGCATTAAGCAATGGCGATGTTAAAACACAAATAGAAAACTAATAACAACTATCTATCTTAATTTGAATTAGGTAGAACACCATACAGTTTTGTAATTTATCACGTTATTCTTTGTGATTTTCCAATGATCGTTGTGCTAAGTGAATCTCTATAGTGGACTGTTGGCTTATTGTCATTCTTGGTGGATAAATATTCGTCTCTTTTGAAGTGTTACCTTACCGTTTTTGTTTACACAGTAGTTTATTGGGTTGATTCAGAATGTAACAATATATCCAATACCATTTTCTCTATTATTGTATTGTATTGTATTGTGGTGTATTGTGTTAGGTTTTTACATACTGTAGTGTTTTGCTGTAACGTGTAGTGTTTGGTATCAACTAAAATGTTATTAATGGGAAACAGAAGCACGTGTTTGACAAATATGCCCTCACTTTCTCTCTCTCTTTAGAATATTTCTGTAGGTTTCTTGAGGCAGACATTTTAAAAGGTCTCACTTTTGAGTGTGTCCAGAACATTCATGTGTATAATTTCTACCTGTAGATCTGACCTTGCCTAATACAATCACATTGCTAGATTTTTTTCTTTTGGTGAGAGAGAAATAATTACCTGAGGGGGGAAAAAAACTTCTTAAAACATTAACCCAAATTGCACTTCTCAAACAGCTTGAAAAACTAGAATTTACCTTCAAATGAAATTCTCAGCATTTATACTAAAAATTATGTTAAGTGCCCATTACATTTTTTTGTGGCTCAAGGATCCTGTTTTCTAGGTTGAGTGTCTAAAATTGAGCCATTTGTCATCTTCAGCTGAAAAACTGGTTCTTAGAAGCTTAAAGGTATTCTAATTACAGGTTATAAATTAAGCAGTGGGGGGCGTGGAGATAGTTTTTAACATATTGGAGGAAAATGTGTAAAAGCCATTGCAGTGTAACCTTTGGTACAAACACCACTTTCTGAATGCAGATGGCTCATGCTCTTTAGGCTACTCTCAATAGTAAGTAAGATGCAATCTGGAAAAGTCAGTCAGGGTGAAAGAGAACTGGTTCCAAGTGAGGCCTTTCCTCCCCAAATGGACAGTCTTTTCTGTTGATCACAGTTGGTGTCTGAATATACGTTTGGAGAAATGACCGAGCTGGGGAGGGAGGGAGGGAGGGAGATATTTGAAATTACTCTTCAATTTATTTGAAAGTTCTAGGAAGAACAGCTTCAGTTCAACTGAGTTTCCAGTTTTGTTAAAACACTTCAGTGAAGGAGCAAGCGCCTGTGATCTGGGTTCAGTGTTGCCATTCCCAGACGTCACTGACAACAGAATCTCTCCTGTCATAACCAAGCCTCTTTTTTGTTTGGCTTTGTCTTTGGATGTTTTGAAAATTATAGTAGAGAGGACCAGAGAGGTTTTTAGCACCCTTTGGATGATACAGTGGCTACACTCCAGAGCTGAACTGAAATCACATTACTAATGCTTAGGAAACAATTGTATAACCCAGTCAAATAGTAATTAACTCCTACGCTGTGTCACATACCTCCTCCATCCTACTCTGTGATATTTTGCATCCATTTAGGTAGATGTAATATTTTCTATTGAATATATGTTCTCTCACTGAACGTATAACATCATCACATTTGATGTGTATGAAAGGTTTCTTTTTCTCCTTCATGAAAATGACAAGCAAAGGAAAAATCTAATTTAAGATACCTTAAGCCGGCTGGTAGTGTTTGAATCACAGAACAATGGAGTTAGCAAAACTTTTTCACGGCCAGGGCATGTGACTTGCCCAGGGCTACCTAGCTGCTTGGTAGCTAGCACTTGGGCCCAGACTCCTGACTCCTGGTTGTTCCTCTGTTTCCTATTCTTTGTGCTTCAGAACACTTGCGACTCCATCCCAAAGCAGATCGTTTCGGCTCAGAATCCAAAAGAGTAAAATTAGCTTTTAATAGCTGATAGCCCATTGATAATAACTATCAATCCAAATCTCAATCAACAGTGCTTGCTCAATGATCTTGCTTTTGTACTGAGCCACTGTCATCTGCTAACAGTATTGCCTGGAGTTAGAGAACAAGAGGTGTCTTGCCTAGAACCACTTAATTTCTGTTTCCCAAAATCTTAACATGGCTAGAGAAGAAAGTAGAATATTACTTTGTAAAATTATTTGTGTTTGGAACTGAGTTTTATAAAAACCTGTGCCAGTGCCTCTCCAGAAGGGCAAATTTGATCACATGAATACAGACAGGAACGATGCTCCTGAGCTGCGCTAGGTATATTCCGTAAAAGAGACAGAGACATTTTCAACGCAAAATGAACTTTTTTTTGTGTTGTTTGCCATTTTGATGCAACATACTGTCTCATTTAACTTTTTAAACTTTTTTTTTTTTTTTGTCTTTTTGCCTTTATGTAGAGCCGCACCTGCGGCATGTGGAGGTTCCCAGGCTAGGGGTCTAACAGGAGCTGTAGCCGCTGGCCTTTGCCACAGCCACAGCAACGCGGGATCCGAGCCGCGTCTGCAACCTACACCACAGCTCACGGCAACGCCGGATCGTTAACCCACTGAGCAAGGGCAGGGACCGAACCCGCAACCTCATGGTTCTTAGTCGGATTCGTTAACCACTGAGCCACGAAGGGAACTCCTAACTTTTTAAACTTCTGATAAAGATGCATGTGGACAATATACCTAGAGTACAGCTGTTTGCATGTTGCTTTAAGCACTGGAAGACATGAATAATGACGTATTTTTTTTAGCCAGAGGTTCAGTAGGAGATATTCAGGGTAGTTGTGTTTTTGGTGCCACAATTTTTGATATTGTTGGCATTTGAAAAGTTGCTTTGTGAATGAATTTAAAGAAAGGAAACTCAAAGCACTAAAGTTTTGAGCAGATGCAAAAGAATTTTGACAAAAATGCAGTTTTAAGATAGCACTCTTTAACGAGTTGTGCAATGACTTATTCGAATTATCTTTATTCAAGAAAAGATAAGTCATTAGACTATAAATTTCCAGTGAAAAAAACAAGTCACAAAACTAATCAGTGACTCTAAACAGCAATTTACTGGATTAATTGTATATATAAAATTCTAATCACTTGTGATTCTTAGTTAACGTTTTATAAGCTTTGTAATTTACTAGGGCCTCTATTTTTATTTATCCAAAATTATTGTTTTGGTCCATTTCTCTCAGCCATTTGCAAAAATATGCAAGTGTGCTGCGACTTGGATAAGACAGGTCATGTATACAGACAAAATAACCTAAACGTTTTATTTTAAGAGGGTTTTAGTAGTGTCCAAAAAAATTTAAAGTACTCTGTAACCATAAGTCTATTTTAAAGAGGGATTAAGATTAAAATTAAATGGATTCATAAAAGCACTATTTTAAATACAGTATTTGCTTTTGCAATTGGAGCATGATTCCTCAACTAGGTGTCGCATTTCATTTCACCTGTCTAGACTAGAGTCTTTAATTTGTAGTTGAATTGTGATGTGAAAAGACATCTTCTCCCTACACCATCAATCTCTTCCATCCGTTTTGAACATGCTAAAGCACTTTGATCTCGCCGCGAGTGTTGTCCTGCACCACTAGGCTGTGTTCACGAGTGGGCAGCCTCAGCTCACCAGCTCTCCAGTTTGGGAAAAGTTAAGTACCTCCTTCCCATACCATCATCAGCAGGAACCA
Source organism: Catagonus wagneri (assembly GCA_004024745.2). NCBI lineage: Eukaryota > Metazoa > Chordata > Mammalia > Artiodactyla > Tayassuidae > Catagonus > Catagonus wagneri. Next base: position 36,783,396 of record PVHT020000015.1, on the reverse strand, counting down.
AATAACATTAATCTTTAGAATCTTTACAACATGAATCTCTTTGTCACAGCACGACCAGTAAGTCCAGCGATGTCTGAATAAAGACAACATCAGCATTAAATTTGATTAAGTACCATGTGGGGAAGGGCCATGTGCTACTCGGAATGTTATTTGGCCCTTCCCCCACTCCTTTGGAGAGCAGATGAGGATGCTCTTAGGTAAAATGCAGCCACAGCTTTTCAAGTTATTTTAGTCTGTAGGGTGGTCTGCGATGCACAGAATGAACAGAAACTGGAATCTTTAACCTCTTCAGCATTTCCCACACATCAAAAGAGAAATAGGGAAAGAAAATTTCCCAACTCTGTTAGGGAAGTAGGAAGATAGTGGCCTAATTTTTTCTTTTACCAGTTCCCCGCCAAAGGCAAGAGAATAAACACTATGTAAAAGAGTATGACAACTTTTTTTTTTGCTAGTTTCATTGATAGCTTAATCAACTGTAAATATAATTACAAATAGAGGTTCTGAGCACCAACTCACTAATTGTTGCCATGTTTCCATTGTTCTTGTTAGTTTTTAAGGTTTTTAATTCCTTTTTCAGATCTTTAAGTAACTAAAGAATTTAATTTTGAAGGAGAGTTCGAGAAAGTTCAGAATTTTACTACATGTATTTAACCTGCCTAGATAGGTCCTAAACTGACACTGAAGCGTGACAACGCATAGAGTATAGTTCATAGCTATTCCTTACAGTTCACAGTTTAAGAACAAACTTAACTTTATATACAAATAATTTTTAACAAATTATATCTAGTTGTTGCTTTAGCAACAAACCTACAACATGGCTACCTTTAGACATTTTTTGTGTGTGAAAATTGTACTTGTAAACTGTGTGTGGTCTTTGACAGTGTGAGCATGTAGCAGAGATACAGCTCAGAAAACATATGTGGTTGGTTTTTCTTTTAAATCCCAAATTCCCATGTGAAAGCTGACTTTGTGTCCTTGTGTGACTTTTTGAGCAAAAAGTTTACAACACGTGGATTCTAGAATCAGGCTTTAGAGCTGATAGAATTTGTTGTGTAGATAAGGTTATTCCACAGTATTTAGATGCCAAACAATCATATTTATCGTTCATCCTGGTCTCTTTCTATAACTTATTCATAATTATTCTATTCAAGTGGTATAGCTATAGCTACAGAAATCCTCTTCTACAAATCTATCCAAATGAGCGTTAACGAGTGACGAAAGCATTAAATTAATTTAATAAAAGATTAAATTAATTCATATTTGTGAAACCATCCATACGGATACTGTGGAATGACCCCGTAACAGTGTTGAAGAGACGTATGCTGCAGTTAACTGATGGTGTCAGGGTGCGAACGTGTGAGACACACCTTTTTTGCACTTATGTACATAGTTCATGAAAGCAATCCTTGGAGCTTTTTTTTTTTTTTAATATAAGAAGTCTGTGATAATAGTGGAAAATTAGTAAGAGAGTTCTTTCTAAGGCTTTGAGAAGAAGGGAGTTTTTTTGCTACGAGACTTAAGCATGATCTTGCTTCGCTGTTACGGAGGCTTTCTAGTTTGTTACAGCTCACGGTAAGGGAAGACTGATTACAGGTAGCAGGTCCACTGCAGCTAACAGCGCTAAACAGAAGTTAGGGTACTTCATCTTTTAGCAAGACCGCTAGCAGAGATGGTTTCATTTTCATTTTCAAATTAATCCTCACTGCAAACGCGCACACACACAGCAGGTTTCTGGTTGAGGTTTTCTTTTTTCAGTAGTTGCCAAAACCGAATTGGCAGCCACTAAAAGGTGTAATTTAACAGTTAAGTATGACCAGCACGGAGCATTTCATTCCCTTCAACAGAGGGAAAAACGCTCCTGGCACAATTTTATAAATGGCTCTGTTTACTTTATACCTATTCAGTGGAAGCTGTTTTCTGTCTTACCTTGACCAGATTAGACAGTGCTTCACTGCGTCACTTCAGCCTCCCGCTGTTTTAACTAAACAGCAGAGACTGCCAAAATCGTATGCACATCGGAGCCAGAAAAGAATGTTTTAGTCAGAGCATCTCTGCCAGTTTCAGCTCGCAAGTCACCAATAGCTCACCATTTATCTTTTTGTTGCCTCCAGGCAACGAGGCCTAGAAAAGGTCGAGGTTAGCAAGGTGTAAGGATAAAATCACCGCAGGGACTTGAGGCCTTCCATCTTGAGCCCTGTTGCTCTTGCCTGGAGAAGGAGCCCACGCCGGGACCGAGGGAACCGGTGTTAGTATTGTTAGGCATTTTGATGGTCCTCGCTCGAAGAGACAGGAAAATAAGCCAAAGCCAGAAAGCAATTTAAGCCTTACGGTTGTCCAGTAGCTCAGGGCTAGTTGGTTAGAAATTTCTTTATTTTTTCTCCCCTTCAAACCATAATCACTTCGATTCAGCCATACAGCTAACAGCCCGACCAGCATTTCCAACGACATAAAATGGAGGCGTTCATTCATTCTGTAGTCAGGGACTCCCAACTTTAACCTTACCGCCAACATATCTTCCCAACTTAACCTATGTTCTTGTGTTGACATTTCTTTGTGAATCTATAAGCCACACAAATATTTTCCTGAAGTCAATAGACGTATAGGAAGTCTGGAAGAATCAGCTATAAAGTAGTGAGAATGAATCTAAGAAGCATCACAAAAAATACCCAGTTAATTGATGGCATGTTGTGCATACTGACAGCCACTGGGTCACACTCTTTGGAGCTTAAACACAATGCTGTGTTTTAAGTAAGTAAAATGAGAGAATGAAAATACCTCTGTTATTAAGCCCGAGAAAGAATTTAGTTTGACTAATCCATACAGTTTCCAGCCTTTCCACTTGTTTTGCATGGAAGAGAACTACACATCAATACTCCAAAGCAGGATCATTCCAGAGGAATTTTATCTTTAAATAGAACCCATTCTCAATTATAGTAAACTTAAAAGGAAGAAAAATGTGCCGCTGTGAAATAAGTCACAGCTACATCATATTTAAGGGAAAAAACCCTCTGTAGTAAGGCCTAAAAGTAACCCAACTTTAAGCAGTGCTCTTTTCTCCCCAGACACACAACCTAAGAATTTATCTGTCATAAAATGCATGATTCGCAAGCTTTATTTCTGTATGCAGATGCTATTTGTTAACGATGGAAATCAAATTGTTGTATTGCTATGTCTTTTGTGTCTAGCAGTTGAGAGAATTATATGACCAATTATATAATTGGATTCTGGGGTTGCTCTTTGCAAAATAAATTTATTATTGTTGCTTTAATTATTAGCAAATGAGCCATTTGTTACATTCCCCCAAATTATAAGTTTTTTAAAAACTGGAAAGAAAGATGCTCCTAAATTGACTCTTTTTTAACTTTATGCATTCACATAATAACAATCTGGTGTAATATAGAAAATGGAAGCACGTATTTTGGGCAGAAAAATGCCAATTAAAAATACTTATAAAAAATCATTACCCCGTGCAACAATTACAGATTTAAATAATCACAATATTTAACAAATATAAACTGTTCTCATAATATTTTGCCTCCAAAAAATGCAATAGCTCATTCCCTCAACTGCTGTCAGTAGAGCAGATGCTTTGATTTTTTTGGTTTTCTTCCAAGTTATAGTGCTGTATTGCTTGTTTGTGTTTAGAAGTGTGCATTATGCAGTTCATTTTAGTATGCTGTTTCTATGTTGTTTAGTTTTTGTTCTTTTAATAAAATGTGTAAATTTCTTGGTTATGTCTTTTTTTATGAATCCATATTCACACATTAGGAATTCACTTAAAAGCTATTTGTCTTCTGGTATATTAGTTCTAGTTCATAATTCTAATATAAAATTTAAATTTGTGATTTGGTTCAATACTATATTTCTTACATAGAATCAATTTATTTCCAAATATATACCTTCAGTATTTTGAATTATATAGATAATACATCCATTGTATTAAATATATTATTCCTATAAAATTGATGTCACGAACACAAGAAAGACACACTGTATTTTAACAAAGGAACACTAAAAATTTTGAGATAATGCCTATTGGTTTCTATTGTGCTTTAGAAACTGAGGCATATTTTAAGTTACATTATTAGGAAATCATATTTTCCTCTTATTCATTTCTAACCTGCATCTTTACTGTAACCTAGGAGACCAGTGTCATTCATTTCATTCTTAAGATTGGAACCAATGGTTTCATAACAATGGGATGCATGAATTTTTCCATTAAAATATTTTCTCTCACTTAAAATTGGTTATCTCCCACAAATGGCACAAGGATGAAAGGATCGTTTTTTGTTCTCTAAAGAAAACAAGATGTAGCTTGGTGATACTTTAGTCTGTCAGATTTCCAAATAATTAAAAGCACCACTAATCAGGAACTTGTCCTCATTGCCACCTTCAGTAGTCGGGCTGATGGAAAACCAGGGTGAAGAGACTTTGGCTGAGAGGCTGTGACAGAGTAAAGTATTATTCATGTGTCTGTAACTGAAAAGGGCCAGAAAGGAGGTCGGGTCCTTGTCCAGTATCAAATGAATCATACAGAGCTACTAGCTCCCCTGACCCTTGTGCCCCACTTACTGTCTCTCAGCGTGGTTGCCACTGTGGCGTTTCTTGACAAGCCAACTTTGAGCCCTTTGATGTATATATTTCTGTGACTAATAATTCTAGCACTAAGACCAGTTCAGTATAAGATTTACAAGAGGTCTTTGGCCTCTAAAGAATTCAGCCGAGGTCTCTTTGAAGCTGCTGACAGAACGGTCGGCCGTCATCATAATGGGGTTTCTATTGGCCAGAGCAAAGTTGACCCGTAGGCAAAACCGGATGTTAGCCAAAGTTTACCTTGGCACTTTTCAGCCTTTTCCCTTTGAGCCCCTCCTTTTCCTCATACCCTCAAGTGGCCTCTGGCCTTCTAGAAGCCCAATGGTAGCAACTTATCAGACCTGTTTCCCCAGGTAGATAATGGATTTCTTTTTTCCTTCAGAACTTCCCGTCAGACAGCTCATGCTATGAAGAGCAGTTCATAGAGCTCTTAAGTGACAAATCACACTACGGTGTTAGAGACTGGCCATGCTTTGAGTTTTACTGAAACTCAAATCTGGGCACTTGAATCATAGCATTGAACGAACAGCCAAATTCCTGTGGGTGGGTAGTGTCATCATTGACCACCTCGAGAAGGCCAAAGAAAGACTCTAGAGATTCTGTTATTGTCAGGAAAGTTCTGATAGCATACTGAACCTAAAATACTGACTAGATAATGAACATCCCAAAATTCCAGAGACTCGAATCCACCCCATGGTCAGCCTCTGTAGTGAAGAGCGTGACAGAGTGATGGGCCTGACAAACGACGACATTTCTGGAGTAGCCTCATACTTGCTAATATTCAGCATGTGGACGCACGTACTCTGACTTTTTAATGTGACTCTTTCCTGTACAAGAAGTGCCCGTTAACTGAGCCCTCCCAGATTTTCCTCTTAGTGCCTGAACTTCCATCTCTCCCTTTGGCAAGACAGTGGGAGCCCAGGCAATAAAGGCCAAGGACTCCAGTGATACAAAGGGCAGCCACGCAGACAGAAGGCTGAGGCTTGTGAGAGGACCAGGAGATCTGATTCCTGTCCTTTCAAATAGTTGCCCCCAATCAAAAGCACAGCATCGCAAAGGGGCTGTGGCAAGTGGCATAAGAAGGAAGTTCTGGGCTGGGCGGCCTAGCACTTTTATGTTGCGCATGTAAACAGAGTGCCGTGCAGAGGCAGGCAGGACACCCAGAGCAGAACTGACGGCTTCCAGATGAGAGGGAGGGAGGGAGGTTTCACCCCATGAGTGAGTCTGCACTGCACACATGCACGAGTGCAGAGAGAGAAACTGGTCAAAAATCAAGTAACTGGATGAATCGCAGCAAGCAGTAGCAACAGCACCTGTTAAAGCAGACAGCCTGTTCGTGAGCAACTGGACTCGAGAATGCAGAAGGAACCTGAGGAGTCTGCAGTCAGCACGCTTCTAGAGACATTATGGCTCCAGAAAATGATGGTCAACCCATCAAGGATCAGTGTAGTTTTCAAGAGGGTGGGGGAAGCATAGAGTCAGGACTAGGGCTTTGCCTTTAGCCTTCATGACCTGAAGAGTCGAAGGGCAAATTGGCAGTTAAGAGAGAATCATATCTGTGTTAATTCTACATAAATATATTGTAAGTGGTTATTGATGTGCCTTTGTTAACTATGTAATAAATGTATCTGTAGTTCATTCCGTGTTTCGGTTCTTCTCTGTTTCTGTTCACAAAGTCCCATGTGAAATCCATTTATGAGTTGTTATACTGGGAAAGGCTGAACTCGCTTGAATCCAGGCAATCATTGGTCACAGTCTGGGGCTTCTGGTAGGGGCTGCTCTAAGTGATGCATTTGAGCTAGCAGCCAGACCTCTCTGGCTGGTGTGCAGGACCTCACTGAGGATCAAGCACGTGTTTATGATCAACTGAGCACCAGCCAGTGGTAGAGACCACTGTAATAAGTAACTCCTTTCTCCTGATGGAAGTCATCAGAGAGAGTCTAGATCCTGAAGATGCACTTCAAGAACCATTGGGATGAGATTGTGGGGCCAGAGGAGCACCCAAACCATTGAGGAAAGATGGCCAAGGAGTGTCAGATATGCAGCCACGCCCACTATTGTCCTCTACTCTCCACATCCTGGGGAACCGTCCCTGTGGTGAAAATCCAGATTTACAGGAGTTCCCGTTGTGGCGCAGTGGAAACGAATCCGACTAGTATCCATGACGTGGGTTCAATCCCTGGCCTCACTCAGTGGGTCAGGGATCTGGTGTTGCCGTGAGCTATGGTGTAGGTCGCAGACGCGGGTCTCATTTAACCACTAGCCTGAGAACTTCCAAATGCTGTGGGTGCGGCTCTAAAAAAGAAAAAAAAAGTCCTTAAATAATATTTTTTTATTATTGTGTCCACATGCACTGCTATGACACTGGACCCTCCTCCCTTCCAATCCACCCGCCACATGACTGCCAGAGCCATTTTTCTAAGGTCGAACATGTCTCCATCTCCCTAAGGTTCCTCCATAGGCCTCTAGCTTCAGCTTTCCCTCTGCCTTCTGGAACCTACACACGCCAGACAAACCACACCCATGTTGGGGAAATTTTAAAAAATGAGATCTTCCAGCCCCAAAACCCTCTCCACAAAGGCAGTCATGAAAGAAAATATTTTTATATTTCTTTTTCTTTTTACGGCCACATCTGCAGCACGTGGAAGTTCCTGGGCTAGGGGTGGAAACGGAGCTGCAGCTGGGGCCTGTGCCACAGCCATCGCAACGCCGGATCCTTAACCCACTGAGCGAGGCCAGGGATCGAACCATTATCCTCACAGAGTCTACGTTGGGTTCTTAACACACTGAGCCACAGTGGGCACTCCTATTTTTATTACTGAATAAACATTTAAAGGAATGGGAAGAGCATCAGAGGCAACCCACTAAGGTGATTGCAGAGGTAGAAAAGAACTTCACCCCCTTGTATAGTCAAAGAGATGATAACCCATTCCACAGGTGTTTTCAAGAGAAGCTAGAAATGAACAATAGACAATAAAGATAGTCCTGAAGGAAGAGGACTTGACAGCACCTGTTGTCATTCAGAGTTCGTCCCTAACTTGATTATCCATTGTCTTGACTTTATCCGTAGGAGAAACAAACCTAACGTGTACCTTTACCACAAGAGATAGTTTTGCAAATTGGAGGAAGGTGCCCAGAGAAGTTAGGCTCCTAAACTCTTATGGGAGCTAAGATATGGGGTTCTAGCTCCCCTGATGTTGGCATTTTCAAGTGATGGCTTCCAGGTCCCTGAGGAAACATTCCTGCTGTGAGACTACGGAGAGGTTTATTTGGCCATGAAAAAGATTGACATACATTTGAAAGGGACAGAGAAAGAAATTTTGAAAGAAAAGGGGGAGTGGGGGAGACATCTCTTCCCTTGTTTTCAACAAAGAGAATGAAGCATCTCATTTTTAATCTTTATCTGCTCTTACCCCACTTGCCGTTCCCCACGTACACCCCTTCGCGCTCCTATCTCTGTGCAATTTTCCTCTCTTTGGAAATCCTTCCCCTCTTCTTTGCACTCATTCATTCAAGTTATATATCAACTCTCACCTCTTCCTTGAGGTCTGCTCTGGCCTTACTAGAAACCACTGAGATGCAGCTACTCTAAATGGTCCCCAAATTACGGTTTTTCAACTTGACAATGGCCATCAGTCACGTGATCGTGAGGGTAAACATCCAAAATATAACCATTCTGTACCCACACATTCATTCTGTTTTTTTACCTTTAGCACAGTATTCAAGGAATGACATGCAACATTCTGCATTTTATTATAAAATAAGCTTTGTGAGAGATGATCTGGCCCAACTGCAAGCTAATGTAAGTGTTCTGAGCACATATACCATAGGCGAGGCTAAGCCGTGATATTCAGTTTTTCGACTTACGTTGTTTTCAACTTATGATGGGTTTGGGGAGGGTGGGACTCCATCATAACTCAAAGGAGATATGTATTTATTTACTTCTTCACAGGTAATCTCAAAGCTCAGCAGCCACCTCCCCTACAGCACTTCTAGCATAGTCTTCCTCCTACATTAAGCTGAGTTTCTCAAGGGCAGTAACCAGGTCTGGTTGATTCGGTTATGATCAACTATGATGTCTCATACAGTAGCCACACAGTAAATGCACAACAGAAGATTTTTGGAAAAATAATCAACTAAGAAAGCGAGATTTTTTTTCAAGTTAAAGTATACTTGATTTACAATGTTGTGCCAATTTCTACTTACAGCAAAGTGACCCAGTCGTGTATATATATATATACACACACACACACGCATGCACACACACACATTCCCCTTCTCATATTATCTTCCATCAAGGCCTATCCCAAGAGATTGGATATAGTTCCCAGTGCTGTAGAGTAGGACCTCATTGTTATTGCAAAGAAGAAAACCCTATTTAAATAACAAGGATTTATGCAATGGTGCCGGGAAATTTCATAAATGCCAATTGCAGGAAGAACAATTGGTGCTCAGGGAATTGGGAATTTATCAGATAGCTCATTGCTCCTCAATCTCCCTGCCTCTATCCCTCTGTCTTTCTCCTCCGGTCTCCTGCTTCTCTCTGCAAACCAACTCTCTCTACTTACGTATCAGCACTTGGGTGATTATCAGGGCTACTCCCAGAACATACGATGGAATGTTACTCAACCTTAGAAAAGAAGGAAATACTGACACACGCTACAACATGGATGAACTTTGAGGCCATTACATTAAGCAAAATAAACCAGTCACAAAAGGACAAATACTGTATGATTCTACTTATATGTGGTACTTAGAATAGTCAATCTCATGGAAATAGAAAATAGAATGGTGAATGCACAGGACTGGGAGTTTTTGCTTAATGAGTACAGAATTTTGGATTTGATAGATGAAAAGAGTTTCTGGAAGTGAATGCTGGTGATAGTTTCACAACAATATGAACGAACTGAAGTGCCATTGAACTGTACACTTAAAAACGGTTAAGATGATAGATTCTTTTTCCCAACATTATTGAGATATAATTGAGGTAAAATGTATAAGTTTAAAGTGTACGGTGTAAAGATTATATATATATATATATATAGCTAATGTTTATAATGTTTACCACCATAAGGTCAATTAATGCATCCTTTGCCTCATATAATTGCCATTTCGTTGTTATGGTGAGAACACTAAAGCTCTACTATCATAACAACTTTCAAGTATACTACAGTCACTATGTTGTACATTAAATCCCCAGAACTTATTCTTATAACAGAAAGTTTGTACCTTTTGACCAAAGTCTCCCTGTTTTTCCCACCCCTAGGCCCATGGCAACCACTATTCTACTCTCCCTTTCTGTGAGCTCGATGTATTTAGATTCCATATGTAATTGAGATCACACAGCATCTTCCTCTGGCTGTCTTATTTCATTTGGTATAATGCCCTCAGGATCCATCCGTGGTGTTATGAATGGGGAGAATTTCCTTCTTTTTTATGGCTGAATAATATTTCATTACATATAATGGAAAATATATTGGAATATATATAATACATATTATATATAATGTATATATATATATATATACATATATATATGATCACCTTTTCTTTATTCACCTTAATATGGAAAATTTTATGTTATATGTATCTTTCCACAATTCAAAAAAAAAAAAAAAGCAGATGACACTGCTACTTCCCTTCTAAGTTTGGACACAAACAAGAATCCCACTTGCAAGACTGGGAGCCACAGTTCCTAGAGCTCATCCCCTTTCATTGTACCACCCAGTCATTTCCCTCTGAGTTTCTGCCACATCTGTCAGAGCACCGAGAGGGTACAAAATAGGGTACAAAACAGCAGTAGCTTTCTAATGGAACACATCTTCCTTCTGTCTAATCTTCTAAGTCTCCCATGAAGTTTTCCAAGACTCTCTCCCATTTTGCTTGCTCTGTCTTTTCCATCTCCAGGCCAAAAAAGTCCATGGATGTTTTCGTTTCAGGCACAGCTATATGCTGGCACTCAAACTCTATGTTTATCACTAGAAGGTCCACACTTACATCTCACTAGATTAGCAATCCAGAAGAGAGTGCATTGTTCCCAATAGTACCCACTGGAATTCCAAGGGCCAGTTCATTGGCTTAGTTTTGTGCATGTACCAGCTTCGATCACATGCTCATTCTTTTTTTATTTTTCATTATGGTTTATTAGGACATGGAATATAGTGCCCTGTGCTATACAGTAGGACTTTGTTGTTTCTCTGTTCTATATATAATATTTTGCATCTGCTAACCCCAAATTCACAATCCCTCCCTCCCCCTTGGCAACCACAAGTCTGTTCTCTACATCTGTGAGTCTGTTTCATGGATAAGTTCTTTTATATCATTTTTATTAGATTCCACCCATTAGTGGTCTCATATGACATCTGTCTTTCTCTGACTTAGTATACTTAGCATGAGAGTCTCTAGTTGGCATCCATGTTGCTGCAAATGGCATTATTTCATTCTTTTTTATGGCTGAGTAATATTCCACTGTATATATGTACCACATCTTCTTTAGCCATTCCTCTGTCAATGGACATTTAGGTTATATCCATGTCTTGGCTATTGTGAATATCGCTTCTGTGAACACAGGAGTCACATGCCCATTCTTGCAGCCAGGGGATATAATATTCTAAGCCAGGTGAGTTTATGCACCTACTCTTTGAACTAGGGGGTGGGACATACCTGCTCAAAGCTGTATATTGAAAAGAGAGCTTGTCCTTAAAGGAAAACCAGAGTACTGTCCCCAGAATAATTGGGAATGTAGGTTGGACAGACAAAAACAGCATATGAACTTGATAGCCCACAAATTTACAAAAGATTTTCAACTAATATAATGCCACTATACCACATACAAATGGAAATGTACTCATGCCTTCTATATAGAGAGGCGACCCAAATTCATGTATCCCTAGTGCACCCAACATTAAGTCCAAGATCAGATCTTTCAGTGATTCACAGTTCACTAGGGCAGGTCTTGATGTAGCTTCCTATGGTCTCATGTCTATAAGTAAATGATACATTTTACACCATCCAAAACATCCAGTGTTTAATATTGGAGAGGAAATAGGATGAACTAAATAAAACTTCCCATTTGGAAATGGGAAAAACTTACATAACATACAAAGATTACCAAACAGGAGTTCCTGTTGTGGCTCAGTGGAAACGAATCTGACTAGCATCATGAGGATGCAGGTTCGATCCCAGGCCTTGCTCAGTGAATTAAAGGATCTGGTGTTGCCATGAGCTGTGGTGTAGGTCACAGATGCGGCTTTGATCCTGTGTTGCTGTGGCTGTGGTATAGGCTGGCAACTACAGCTCCAATTTGACCCCTTGCCTGGGAACCTCCATATGCAGTGAGTGTGACCCTAAGAAGACAAAACAAAACAAAACAAAAAAACAAAGATTACCAAATAATATCATACCAATTTATGTACCAGATACATGAATAATAAGAGCGCCTTGACTTGGCCAGAGTGAGTTCTTGCTCAGTCCAGCTGGATGTATCCGATTCTGTTCTCTGAGAAAATCTTCCCTGTCCATTTTCCTACCTGGCTACTCCTGAAAGGGGCATTAGGAAGGTTTACTCCTCTGGGGACTGAACCATTTCAGCAAAGCACTTCCTGTAGAAGTGAGTTCTATGACTTGGGGATTGCCTTAGGGGTTGGAAAATCATAGGCCTTTGAGGGGGCTTGTTTTCTGTTTTTTATTTTGTGGTTTTCTTATTTGTTTTTGTTTTTTGGCCAGGCTTGGCTTTTGTGCGGCGATGCACTTCCTTAAAATTAGTAGATATATCACTTAGCATTAAATTTAGTTTCCTATAAGGGAAAAACCCAAACCCAAGATTAAAGTTTATTTCTTTTGTAAGTCTGGAGGTAAATAGTCCAGAGTTGGTGTGACGTACACAGTTTCCTTTTAACTCTCTGTTCCACCATCCCTAGGGTCTGGTTGTCGTCCTCATGGCCCAAAATGGCTGAGAGAACTCCACCTATCATATCCACATTCCAGGTGGTAGGATGGAGAAAGGTAAAGAAGGAAAAACCTCTTCCCTCCTAAGGAAATTTCTCAGAAGGCCCACAGAACACTATTGCCTATGTCTTATTGACCATGACTTAAAGGCATGACCTTGCCAAAGTAAGTGAAGTAGGGAAATGTAAAATAGCTTTTCATTCCAAATGGCAATATGCCCAGATAAAAACTGGGAATCTGTTACTAAAGAAGGAGAAAATAGATGTTGGGGTAGGCAATTAAGATTCTACATTCTACCACAATAAATTTGATTTAAATTTTCTTTCATGGGGTGACAGTCAAAGAAAGAGGTGTCATCAATTCATATTCTTGAATCTTGACACTAGCCTAGATATTTCTGTCTTAAATTTAGCATCAGGCCTTAGATTAAGAAGACGTGGTACATATATACAATGGAATACTACTCAGCCATAAAAAGATCAAAATAATGCCATTTGCAGCAACATGAATGCAACTAAAGATTTTCATACTAAGTGAAGTAAGTCAGAAAGAAAAAGACAAATACCATATGATATCACTTATATGTGGAATCTGAGATATGGCACAAATGAACCTATACAAAACAGAAACAGACTTACAGACAAAGAGAAGAGATTTGTGGTTACCAAGGAGGAGTGGGGAGGGAGTGGGATGGATGGGGAGTTTGGGGTTAGTAGATGCAAACTATTAATTATCATTTAGAATGGATAAGCAATGAGGTCCTATTGTATAGCACAGGGAACTATATCCAATCTCTTGAAATAGAACATGATGGAAGATAAACGAGAAAAAGAATATATGTGTGTGTGTGTGTATGTGTGTGTGTGTGAGAGAGAGAGACTGGGTCACTATGCTGTACAGCAGAAATTGGCATAACAATGTACATCAACTATAATTTAATAAACATTTCTAAAAAGTTTAGTAACAGGCCTTAGGACTCTGCCCAGGCCCCCTAGTCCCTCAGTTACCTTAGGGTAGGGAAGGCACAGCTAACTGTCCTTTTGTTTTTTTAAGATAAATCTGAGGAATCGGTCCTCCTTTTGATAAAATTAGGTGTTTAGATGATACCTGGGGGATCTGAATTTTTCCAAGCCCTGTTCTTATATTCCACTGTATTTCCTTTATTTTTTTCCAAAGATTTTTATTTTTCTATTATAGTTGATTTACAATGTTCTGTCAGTTTCTGATGTACAGCAAAGTGACCCAGTCATATATATATATAAGAATATATATATAGACACACATTCTTTTTGTTTCCTTTTTAAAAAAGTATTCCTTTTGTAATCTACTCATATCTGTACTCTATTCATTTCCCTAACCCTAAAATAACCTTAGTTAATGAGACATTACTCATAATTAGATCATTGTCAGCAGGGTTTTCCCCTTGGTCTGACAGAGAATTTTTTTTTTAATAAAACATAATTGAGAAAGGCCTAGACCACCAATTGTATCTTCTGCTATGGCTGCCATTCTTTGCCATGAATTATGCCAGCTTCAGTTCTGAGATATGGAAGCCCTTGTTTTTTTTCAATCCTGCAAGGCTCTAAATTATGGGACAGTTTGTCGACTTAAACTACAGTCCATAGACAGAAAGTACTGATCTTAGAAACGTTGTATCTCTTTTTATATTTACTGGCAGACCTCCTCAGGTCTAGTCTGAGTTAATTCTTTTTTTGTAGAACTTTGGTGAAAGCAACAGGAAGTAGGTAGTAAATATCATGCCAACATCCTGATTTTTTTCCCTGTAATTTCTCCTCAAACTACGGCCATTTCTCTTTGCACATCTACTTCATTTTTCATTGTTCAAACAATATTCTTTGTTTCTCTGAGCTTTCTGCTGGACCTAGCAATGCTTGGGCTAACATATCTTCAGTTTAATCAAAAGCACTAGTACTCAACAGAATCCCTGAGTCTCAAACTCAAGGTCCCTAGGGAGAGAATCTCACTGATTCAGTTTGGTCAGTTGTCCACCCATCATCAAAGAAGCTATGGTCAGGGGGCTGTTTTGGACTGTTATTTCCTAGGTAGAGATTTGAATATCTGAGCAGACAACTGAAAAAGGGCGTACTACAGAAATACTCATAAATAATTGTGCTACAACACATACACCACAAGAAGGATAAGAATTGGATGCTATAGCAGTATAAAAAAGAAGACATTTCTTACAGTGAAGAAGCTTCATGGAAGTGATGGTGGACGCTGATTGGAATGATTTATCTACAAGCCAAGGATTATCGGCAAAGAGCAGAAGCTACAGGGGACAAAGAATTATCCCCTATAGTTTTCAGAGAAAGCATGGCCCTGAAGACACCTTGATTTTAGAACTTCTAGAACTATGAAAGAATAAATTTCAGTTGGGTTAAGCTACCCAGTTTGTGGTACTTGGTTATATCAGTCCTGTGAACCTAATATACACTCTAAAGTGACAGATGCCATGTGCCCCAAAGCCTGACCTTAACCCTGAAGGCAGTCTTTATCAGTGACTCCACCATTACGAACAATGACTTCAACTGGGGAAATTCTCAGCGCTTCGCATTCTACCTCTCCAGCCTCTTATTCCCACTAAGGATCTTTACCTCACAACCTATTTCTTAACACAAAGTTATATATAGTCTTTCTAATATCACAAAGTAAGACTATTAAAAAAACTAAATTACTTTTGGTAATGACGGTTTTCTGTGTAATTGATATGGATGTTTCTCCTCAAACTTGAGCATATAAGAACCATCACATTGCTTTATTTTTTTAAATGAAATTTATTTTGGGGAGTTCCCGTCGTGACTCAGTGATTAACGAATCCGACGAGGAACCATGAGGTTGCGGGTTCGATCCCTGGCCTTGCTCAGTGGGTTAAAGATCCAGCGTTGCCGTGAGCTGTGGTGTAGGTCGCAGATGTGGCTCGGATCCTGCGTTGCTGTGGCTGTGGTGTCGGCTGGCGGCTACAGCTCCGATTAAACCCCTAGCCTGAGAACCTCCACATGCTGTGGGTGCGACTCTAAAATGACAAAAAGGCAATAAATAAATAAATAAATAAATAAATAAAATTTATTTAAACTCCACATCTCTGTCCTTCCAGATTGACTACACAATTAAATTTCAGTCACTTTCTAGAGCTTTCTACCCTCCTGGGGATCACAGAAACACTTAGGAGATTGGTGTGATGGGTGTCATATAGGAAGAGTATCTCTAACCCTCAAGCCATCCTGCTTTTTAGTCCAAGTCTACATGGTACTGTAAGCAAGCGGTCACACTTCTTCCATGCCAAGGTGAAAGCCACTGCACCTGGAGTCTAACTAGCCTCCTAAGGTTGACCAGATACATTACCCCTAGGTGTTCTGCCAGGAAGCGGCCCCAGATCCTTACCCCTAACAAACTGGCAGCTGTCAGTTCTCTCCAAGGCCTGGAGAAATCTTACTCCTTCTTCTGTCTACTCTCAAGTCAACTACTTCTTTCCTCTGAGCATAATCTGTGCAATAGGCTCAGGATTCCAGGTCAACAAAAGCTAGGAGGACAGACTTTGGGCCCTGAAAACCAATCCACCCTCCCTCCAGGAAAGAAAGAACAAAGGACATGGTGTTCCCCTTGGAATACAGGAAAGGAAAAATACAGGGAGAAGAAACACAATACCTCAATAAATTCCTCTGCTTCACTTAGGAACCAGGATAAAAGAATACTAAGAGCTTTTGTTTTTGAGCACTTACCATCTGCCAGCCATTGTTCTAAGAGTTAACATGTATTAACTTGTTTCAGCCTCACAATTCAGTCTGGTAGATACCATTATTATCCCTGTTTCCTGATGGAGAAACCAAGGTACAGAGAGTTGATGCCACTTACATAAGATCACATAGCTACTTGGGGCAGGGCTTGTATTCAAATACAGGCAGTTTGGCTTCTGAGTCTACACCCCACCTTTCTTCTCTACTGCCTCTCAGTGGAGCTTATCATCTTCTCCACAGATGCCAGTAATTCCTAGACTTGGATCATTATCAGGTTTCATTCAGAACTTCAGAGATGCCTCTTTCTCTACATCCTCTACGTCTTCGGGACGTCTAAGAGCTGGGTTTCTCAATAAGCCACCACAAAGACAGATTGGCTTCTTAATGTCTATCATATATATGTTAGCCTTCGTCACCAGTACCTTTTAATATAGAACACTATTATAAGGCAGTGTTTCAAGCCAAACAGTCTTAGAGAAATTTGGCCTTAACTATGTGCAGATCTCTGGTTCAACATATCGTGCCTGGAGTGAATTATATTCCCAGGGTTAACTGCTTTCAATGCAAACGGGATAGGCTCTAGCAACTTTACACAGAAAGAAGCCTGGGGCTGATTTCTGCAGAAAGGGGCTGGGGGTGGGGGATGGTAGTAGCTAAGACTGACAAAATTGCAGCTCAGGATGGTGCCATATAATGAATACTTAATAGCTTTGGCTGAAGCTTAGCAAGTGTTCTAGTATCAGGTCCTGCTACATAGGGGGTCAGGCCCTCCTTTCCACACACCTTACAGTGGTGAGCTGCTGTCTTTTTTCAGAAAGAACTCCTAACTTAATCATATGTTCTGGTGGTGAACAAATGCCTCCTTCACACTCTTCCTTCTTCAAATGGTGACTATAGCCTCATGTAACAGCTCCTTATAATCAATAAACCAATAATAAAAACCACTAAAGATAAAGGTAAAAGATGGCCTTGAATATATACTGGTACCAGACAGAAGAATTCCAGGTTAGGAAGACAGAGCTTTTGCCTGAAGATATGGGGACATGATGAGACATGATCAACACATTCATAGCTTTTCCAGTGCATGAGTGTGATCCACCCAAATTCTCTCCTCAGAACTGTTAGGTGCAGGACTTGAGTAATCAAGCAAGAAATATAAGCCGAGATTATATATATATATATATATCATATAAAATATCTTTTAGGTCTTCCTGTTGTGGCTCAGCAGATTAAGAACCCTCTGTGAAGATGTGGGTTCAATCCCTGGCCTCACTCAGTGGGTTAAGGATCCACAGCATTGCCACAAGCTGGGGCATAGGTCACAGATGTGGCTCAGATCCAGCTTGCTGTGGCTGTGGCATAGTAATAATTGTGACATGTTACAGCCAAAATCAGAATCAAAGATTGGACAAAGTCAGAGAAGCCAGTTAAACTCATGAAATGGAGCCTAAAGAAAAAAACTTGCTATGTGCATTAGACAAGGAGTCTGGGCAAAAAAAAAAAAAAAAACATAACTGGTTAGTCCATGATCCCATCCTTTTGCTGTAAGGTAGAAATTATAAAGATTTTTAAAGCTATTTAGTGATATTTTTCATCCTCCTGCTTGGAAGCTTTATTAAGATCAGATCATAAAGCTCATCATGTCAGTAGAGGGTTTTTCAAGACATGCATCAATGAAACTCCTCCTGCACGTGGTTATGTCTAAATCCTCTACATCCTTTTATGTGCATAAACTTTAATGGTTGTCAGGGTGAATCAGCCTGCAAATGCCTGGGCTGGACAATCAGCCCTGCCTCTTTCTATTCTTCATATTTACCACACTAACTCTTCTTTTGATATTTTCATCCCTGCTGGCCTCTCCCTAACTCTTCACTTCTGTCTCTAAAAATGTGAATCATATATTTCCTTCAGGACTCGGTTTATTGCTTAGTGATAATCATGACATGATAAATATGGAGATACCCTTAGAGCTCTCCAAATCTCAGTCACCTGTTTTATAAATGAGAAAACTGAATCCCAGAGAAAAGAGATGACCTACCTGCTGGTCTTGAAACCTGTATCACCTGATTTCCAGCTTGGTACACTTCTTATCCCCCAACACCAGTTCGAGTGGTATAGGTCATATCCCTTTGACCACCTACATTTAGTGACATTTGAAAAAGAGATATGGAGCCATAGAAAACAATATCAACTTTATTGTTGCTAAGGCTTGATTGGAGACTATGCCCCAGATCTGTGGCCCCAAATGAGATTCTAACACCTGCCACTTTGCCCGTTCCCCAAATCAAACTGGACTGATTTGTTACCAAGACAAAAAACAAAGAAGCCTAGACTCAGTGCATTTACAGCACATCGTAGAGGCAAGTCTGAACTACACACTCAATCTTTTTTCCCAATTTCCCTAAACATATAAGTCACTTCTCTTGGACAGAAAGAGTGGGTGAGAGGTAGAAAAAAAGAACATAAACTTTATTCAATATTTATGAAGGAGTAAAAGTCCCTCTTTTATAGACCCAGGTTGGAAGGAAGACACAAGGAAGAAATTACTCCCTTTAACAATATTCCATTACCAAAGAGTTTGTAAGTGACTCAAATCCGGGCCTATGCTTTGTGAAGATACTGTAAATTAACAACTTCTATTTAAAACCGCCCAATAGCTTATTCCTTCTTTAAATAATAAAATCCTGATTTTCCTTTGGGAAACCCCAACTCCTCTTAGCTGAATCAATAGAGTTGTAGCAGAGCTCATAACCCTACCACGTCCCTCACCCAGTTCCAGAGGATATATAGGTTTATGACCCAGGACAGAACAAACAGACACAGTATCAGAGTTAGAGATGGACAGGCGACACAAATTATACCAATATAAGTCAAACTTGAGACTTTGTTGGAATTACTAGGAAATAAATGCTACTCTCTTTCTACTGGGCTTGTTAAGCCTGGAGTTGATGATAGCCATCTTTGTCATCATGTGGTAAGAGTCTGCCTGCTAATGATGCAAGCACAAGGAAAAGTAGAGCTGAGACACGAGCAATGAGAGGAAGAAAATGGGGAAATATCCAAATGACATCGTGGAGCCCCTAAACCCAGTTTTTCCTTAAGCCAGATTGATCCCAAGACTATCTTTGTGAACAAATGAAATGCTTTCTCCACATAATTTTTTAGGCATCTCGAGTAGGGCTTCTATCATAAACAAAAGCTACTGATAAAAATAACCACATGTAAAAGAATGAAATTGGAACATTCTCTAATACCATACACAAAAAGAAACTCAAAATGGATTAAAGACCCTAAATAAATGTAAGGCCAGATACTATAAAGCTCTTAGAGGAAAATATAGGAAGAATGCTCTTTGACATAAATTACAGCAATATCTTGTTTGATTCACCTCCTAGAATAATGACCAAAAAAAATAAATCAATTGGACCTAATTAAACTCAAAAACTTTTGCACAGCAAAGGAAACCATAAAAAAGGAAAAGACAACCCAAAGAATGGGAGAAAATCTTTGCAAAAAATGCAACTGACAATCCAAAATATACAAACAACTCATACAACTCAGCAACAACAACAAAAAAAACAAACAACCCAATCGAAAAATGGGCAAAAGGCCTAAATAGACATTTATCCAAAGAAGACATACGGATAGCCAATAGGCACATGAAAAAGACTTGATATCACTAATTATTAGAGAACTGAAAATCAAAAGTAAAATGACATACCACCTCACACTGGTCAGAATGTCCATCATTAACAAGTCTACAAATAATAAATGCTGGAGAGGGTGTGGAGAAGGGAGAACCCTTCTTCACTGTTGGTGGGAATGTAAATTGGCAAAACAATGGAAAACAGTATGGAGGTTTCTCAGAAAACTATATACAGAACTACCATATGATCCTCAGTCCCACTCTAGGGCATATATCCATTCAAAACTACAATTCAAAAAGATACATCACTTGTGATGAAACATGATGGAGGATAATATAAGAAAAAGAACTGGGTCACTTTACTGTACAGCAGAAATTGACAGAACATTATAAATCAACTATAATAAAAAATTTTTTAAAAGATACATGCACCCCTATGTTCATTGCAGCACTATTCACAATAGCCAAGACATGGAAACAACCTAAATGCCCACTGACAGATGAATGGATTAAGATGATTTGGTACATATATACAGTGGAATACTACTCAGCCATAAAAAGGAACAAAATAATGCCTTTTGCATCAACATGGATGCAACTAGAGATTTTCATACTAAGTGAAGTAAATCAGAAAGAGAAAGATAAATACCATATGATATTACTTACACGTGGAATCTAAAATATGGCACAAATGAACCTATAGAAAACAGAAAAAGACTCACAGACATAGAGAACAGACTTGTGGTTGCCAAGGGGGAGAAAGGAGGGAGAGGGATGGACAGGGAGTTTGGGGTTAGTAGATGCAAACTATTACATTTAGAATGGATAAGCAAGGAGGTCCTACTTGGGAATGCTTAGGATTAAACATGCTTGAAGACAATATGAGAAAAAGAATATATATATATATATATATATACATATATATATATATATATGTTATACAGCAGAAATTGGCACAACACTATAAACCAGCTTATAAATCAGCTATACTTTAATAACTTCAGAAAAAGAAAATACTTTCTTTTTTTTATTTTTATTTTTTTATTTATTTTTATTTATTTTTATTTTTATTTTTGCATTATAGCTGGTTTACAGATTTCTGTCAGATTTTCCAACTGCACCATGTGGTGACCCGATTACATGTACATATATGGATTTGTCACATGTAATTAGATATAGTTCCCCGTGCATTACTGTTGGAGCTCCTTGCTATTCCATCATTAAAGCAGTAGTTATCCCCACTCCCTCCCACCCCTCCCCCACCCCTCCCCCGCCCCCTTGGCAACCACAAGTCTGTTCCTCAGAAAAAGAAAATACTTTCTGACGAATCTAGAATCATTCCTCTAATTTCCGTGGTTTTCTGATCCACACTGTCTTTGCCTATCTCAGAATCC